>JARKIA010000078.1:0-673500 GCA_029289565.1 Mycena galericulata | reverse complement strand
TAACCTAACCTAACCTAACCTAACCTAACCTAACCTAACCTAACCTAACCTAACCTAACCTAACCTAACCTAACCTAACCTAACCTAACCTAACCTAACCTAACCTAACCTAACCTAACCTAACCTGCGCCGCGCCGCCTTCGTAGTTGCGCCAGGATATGGCGCAATCAACGCGATCCAACGGCGATTCGGGGGGAGTGAACTTGGAAGATAAGATAAGTCGCACCCTGACTGCGTAAGAGTCGATAGGTACCGTTGGAGATGCGCCCGATAATAATCTGTTCGCGCTGCGGGCTCCATGGCCGGGAATGTAATGAGAACCTTGGAGAAATTTGAATCAGCTCTCCTGGTCTTGACAAGCCCGAGGTCGACGCAAGCGAGGACATACGTAGATCCTTCCCGGTCGGAGGGCGCATAGTCAATAGAGCAGTCACGGTGTAATGGCTAATTGGCAATTGGGATGCGTGTCGAAGAATTGACTCGGAGATGGAGATCCTTGGGTTTCGAGGCTGCGGTGGAGATGGGCGATGGCGATGAGACGGTGCGTACCTCTTCGTTTTCGCCGTTTACACTTTACCTCCCTCTCCTCCGTTACATATTCCCGAAAGGATACTGACCCATCTGCAAGGCTTCTTCAACGGCGTTCCCATGCGCGGCTATGGCGCTTCCGACTTGGGTGTGGAGTATACGGAGGTCGTTGCGCAGGAGCGTTGAATCTCAACATGGGTCGACGATGTTTTGTTTGGAAATTGAGTATAATGGACTCGGAGATGCACAAATGAGAATAGAGTTCATGGACGCACCGCGATACGCAACGCACCTGATATCCAAAGTCAAAGATCGCCGGACTCGGATTCGGAGATACGGTGTTTCCGAAGTGGATCCGCGCCAAACGCCGATCTTGTGCAAAGAGCGTTATTCACTTCGCCGCGGGGTGGAGACAGAAAGAGACACTGGAGCCTTGCTTTCATAGGCCGGATTGAGAACAGCAAAGTCGGAACGAAACGCATACGGAATCACGCATGCATCACGCCTCGAGGCTGTTTATGGTCCGTGCGTGGGACGGCTCGATTGATGTGGTGATGGGGGCTGGGCACGATCTTTGTTTCGTGACGTCTCTATTTCCCGGCGATTGCACCGGCTCCCCAACGCACTGACCACCACCACCATGACCCCGGTCCCCTCGACGCCGGCGACGACGACGAGCGCGCAGAGCACGACGATACCTGCTGACGGCGGCGGCGCGGGCACGGTGCCTGCGATCGATGGGTCCACAGGAGCTGGAGATGGTGTGGTGCGCGCGAGAATGGATTCGATGGCGAGGATGGCGGCGGCGGGGAAGATGGCGGGCGCGGGCGCGGGTGCGGGGGAGCGCACGGTGGGGTATAAGGGCAAGGCGCTCCGCTCGTGGCCCCAGCTCCCCGGGGAGGTCATTCGGTGCGTCGTTTTCTACTCCGATCTTCCATATCCCTCTTTTTTCGCGCTTTTTCCATACCAATGGCGCGTGCGATAACGCTCTTCGCTCCACTGTGGGGATGTGGGGTACCTGGGGCGTGCGTGGGCTGCCTGCCCTCTGGCTTCGGGCTCAAGCGGAGGAGCTTGACGCCACATCCGCCGTTGTTCTGCTGTTGTTCTGTTATTGCTGTATCGCTTCGCGGGCGGGACGCGCATTTTTGTGTCATTTCTTTGCCGTATTCCTCCTCGGGAGACTGGGCCTTTTGGTAGAGGTTACGCCAGGATCTGCGCTGCATTTTGACGCCACAGATGTGTTGCAGCGATGATCCCCGAATGATGTCGTTTTGTTTCCGCGTCGCTGCCGATAACGTTTCTGCTATTTTCTTTCTATTCTATATTCCTTCATTATTCTTCATGCGTAGGACTGTACTGTTTCATGACGCGTCGTCCATTAATCTTCACTTTTACATTTACGCTTACGCTTACTTCTAATCGTCATTCCACGATACTAACCACCCACCCCCAAAGATTAATAGCAACCTTCCACCTCCACTCCGCCTCTGCCTCCGCTGCGCTACCCCTCACCTGGGACTTCGCCGCTGCCTCCCCGCAACACCAACCCCACTCCTCGCACCCCTCGCAGCATACACCCTACCCGTATCCACCCCCGCAAAACTCCATCTACCCACCGAATCCACCACACCCCCAAGAACATGAAGACGGA
Organism: Mycena galericulata; assembly: GCA_029289565.1. Taxonomy (NCBI): domain Eukaryota; kingdom Fungi; phylum Basidiomycota; class Agaricomycetes; order Agaricales; family Mycenaceae; genus Mycena; species Mycena galericulata. The sequence goes on along the minus strand of JARKIA010000078.1, from coordinate 671,321 downwards.
GAGCAAGACCCGCAACGCGCGCGCCACACGCACATCGAGCGCGCGAGGCAGCGGGACCGCGAGGAGTGGGCGCGCCCGTGGCCCGCGCGGCTCGTGTATGTCGCCGCGAGGGATACGCGCGCGATGGAGGTTCTCATGACTGTGTGCCCGCAGTGGGGCGTAGCTGGTGGGTGGTCTCTCTTTTCTTTTTTCGGCCTTCTCTGTCGTGTCGCGTCGCGTCGGGCTGCTTCGTTTTTCGGGCACGACGCGTCTTCTGGGTTTTCCTTGAGAGATTTCACGAGGATCGGGTGCTCATCCCTCTCCCACATCCCTTCCTGCTCGTCTTATATCGCGTCCCGCGTGGGCGCGCATGTCTATATCCGGGTGCTTTTTTCGGTTTCTTTTCGGGGATGTAGGCTACTTTTGGCGACGCCTCGCCTACGTAGGCAGATGTCTGCGATGGTCTACGAGCGCGTTATCGCCGCCGGTGTCTTTGGCGGGTCCTATTCTCTTTTCTTTACTTTCATACTTCTTGGCGTGTCCTAACCTCTTTCCTTCTTCCCCCCTCCACCCTCTTGCACCCGAGCTAACCCTCTTCGCAGTCGAGCACCACAACTTCTGGAACGTCGCCCTCGGCGTCCTCGACCCGCACAACGCCTTCGCGCACTTTGGATGGCTTCAGCCCCCGGCGCCTGCGCCCGTACCCCAGCACTCGTCCTCCGCCGCGCCCGCCGCCGCCCCGCTCCCCGTGCGCGTCTCGCCCTACCGCCACTTCCGCACCCTCCTCCAAGTCTCCTGCCTCCCCTGTCGCATCAACGCCCCCAAAACCAGCCACGGGCTCGGCGCCGCCCGGCGCATCATCAACACCCCGCGCCTCGGCCCCATCGCCGTGTGCCGCGAGCACGCGGAGCGCCGCCGGACACGCTTCTGCGGCGTGTGTCTGCGCGACGCGGAGCTCGCGCGGAGCGTGCGCGCCGAGGCGGTCAAGTATGCGAGGGACGACTTGGCGCGGGCGGAGCACGCGCTGCAGACCGCGCGGTGGATGAATGCGGGGCGCGGGTCGATGGAGGCGGCGTACGATGTGCGGGACGCAGCGGAGGATGCGGTGCGCGTGGCGGAAGAGGCGGTCAAGGGCGCGGCGGGGATGAGCGGGCCCGGGGAGGGGGTGGGGGTTAATGAGGACGAGGCGACGTTCCAGGGCGTGCATGCGACGTGTCGCGCGTGCCGCGCGGAGTGGCTCTGGCGGCAGGCGCTGGTGGCGGCGGGGGAGAGGGATGCAGACTGGGAAGGCGGGGAGGAGGATACTGAGAAGGAGCGGGAGAGGGACAGCGATAGGGACGGGCGCGGCATGGAGCTGCTGCGCGCACTCGGCGCGAACGTCTCCCAGCCCGGCTACTTCTCGCCCCCGGACCCGCAAGTGCGCTCGACGCTCACCGCCTTCGTCGACCTCGCGGAGGGCACGGTCAACCACGTCCTCGTCGTCGCCGGCGAGCGCGGGTGGCTGCGCACGCACACGCGCTGGGCGGAGCTCATGGGACAGGCGCTCGCCGCGCGCAAGTTCAACGCGGGCGCCGGGGGCGGCGGGGACCGCGGGTACGCGGGGTACGCGACGACGCGGCTCGTGAAGAGCGCGGACCGCCCAAGGGGACGGGGGCGGAGTCTGTCGCCCGAGAGCGTTGACGACGAGTATGCGTTTGGGGAGCTGGGGGGTGGGCAGCGCGGGCGGGGCGGGCGCACGGGGACGGAGGCGTACGCGAACAATGCCGCGAACGTGGCCGTGTATGCGAGCGCGGGGTACACGAATACGAGCGCGGACGAGTATGATCTGCTCGACGAGGAGTATGACGAGGATGACTCGGAGTTGGAGGATGAGCTGAGCGAGGACGAGGATGAGATGGCGGCGGCGTTGGAGTCGAGTGTGAAGGAGCTCGCGTTGGGGGATTGGGCGAGGGGGAGGATACTGGACGGCGCGTGGGTGGCGCCTGCGGATGTGTACTATGGGGTGCGCGTAGGCGGACTAGGTTAGTGTCTTCTTCTCTCATTCTCTTCTCATCCTCATCACCTCCCTTTCCCCAGATACCCCCGAAAACCCGGTCAAGGCAACGCACCCCGTACCCTGGGCTGTCTCCCCACCCCCCTCGCCCCCGGGACACACGACGTCCACCGCGACCCCAGTGCTCCCCACCCCCCTCCCCGCCGACACCGCACCCACGACGCACCCCGGCCCCCCGGCGCCCTCGCCCCCGACATACGCGCTCGCCGAGGCCGCGCACGCCGCGCACATGCGCCAGATGCGCGTCGTCCTCCTCCCCGCGTTCCGCAACGTCGTGCGGCGCGTCGTCGTCGAGTGCGCGCTCGACGCGCGCGAGGGCGGCAGCGGCGGCGCGGCGGACCCCGCCATGCGCGCCGCGCGCATGTCGCTCGCGGACGTGGTGCGCGAGGTGCGCGAGGAGGAGGGGGTGTGGTTTGACGGGGTCGATTGGACGGAGCGGAGGAGGAATGCGCGCGCGGAGGCGGCGACGGAGCGGGAGCGGGAGAGGGAGAGACGGCACCGCACGGAGGGGAGCGATGATTCGAGCGAGGGGACGTCGCGCACGAGCGACACGAGTCCGGTGTTGTCGACGTCGACGCTTGGGACGACGCCGAGCCCGCCGCCGCTGGGGGAGCACCGCACGGACAAGGCGGATGCCGTCGAAGAAGCGCGGCGCGCGAAGGAGGCGAGGGAGCGGCAGCCGACTATCGCAGTGATGCCGGTGCTCGACCCGCCTCGCCTCCTGCACCCGATTCCGCATGTGCCTGAGACGATCGCGCATCTGCCGATGTATAGTCTTGAAGCGCTCCGAGCTGTAAGTCGTCTACTCCCCCTTCACGAGCTGCTTCTGACGATTGTTCTAGGTCTGGCGCGAGGCCTGCGCGCCGCTCTATCACTGCCGGTGCACTATCTGCGAACGCGCGATGGCCGCTGCGCAGGCGACGCAGGGCGGGCATCCCGCGAAGACCACTCCCGCTGCCGCGCCCGCGCCCGCGCCCGCTTCTGCCGCCAAGGACGAGGGCCCCCTCGTTCTCCAGCTTCCTGCGGAGGACGACACGGGCGGGCGCGGCGCGGAGAGCGTCGTGTCGCTCGTCGAGGAGGACGACGGGCTCACCGCGCAGGAGCGCTACTGGCGGCAGGTGGAGGAGGACGAGGGACCGGGCGCGGCGGAGCGCGAGATGGCGCTGGTCGAGGAGATGCAGGCGCAGTACCGCTACAGTGGCGCCGGGGGCGGTGGGGACATCGACGACGACTACAGCGACATCGACGACTTCGAGGAGGAGGAGGGTGCTGGGGTCGGGAAGTACGCCTTGGGACCGGCGCCCGCGGCGTGGGTTGCGGGGGCGGGGCGCAAACGCTCTGTGGACGAGCTCGAGCCCGAAGGGGGTGGGGACGGCGCGCGCGCACGCACCACGCGCGGTGGGACGCCGCCCAAGCGCGCGAGGACCGGGGAGCCCGACTACAGCACCGTGCGCCTCGTGAAGCGCGGGTCGGAGGAGCTCGACGTGGACGAGGCCGACGTGGAAACCGCCAGCGTGGGCTCCGCCCCCAAACGCGCGCGCATCGACGCCGCGGATAGCCCGCCCACTTCTAGCACGCCCAGCACGCTCTCGGGCGAGGAGTCTGCTGTATCCCATGAACGGGAGCTCCGCCGCCGAATGCGCGAGAACATCGTCGCCGCGGCCGGCTTTCCCCCCATATAACGACGATCCCTTATCGCACACCACCAAAAAAGCCGACCGATACGACTCGGACGCACTGATTAATACTCGCTTTTCGTGATTCTTCCTAGTCTTTCTTTCTCGCTATACGATTTCTTTGTTCCTTCTCCTGCGCACACCTTCTTCCACCGCCGTGTATTCCGCATGCCCGCTTTGCTGATTCCTTTTGTTACTCGTACTCGAATAAATGACTCCGATACCGATACGTACAGGCATCGTGTAGCAATTTGTACATTTTGGATACGTTCTATATATTACTTCGTGGAATAAAATCGTAGACAATCTATTGAGTGGGGTAACTTGAAAGTGAGATAGGAGGATGGCTACATGTAAAGCCGATGGATCTCGTTTGTTTGTCGTTATGTCTTTCGGCTCTCTTTCTACCGTCATCATAGCTCGCTGAGTCTATCCTTGTCCCCGTCTCGGGAGCCTACGTTCTGTGCGGTATGACCGGAAAGTCTCTAGTATTATGAAAACGATTCCGGGGGCAACGGCGCCGGAATTTGTGGCAATACTATCTTCGCCCATCCCGTGGCGACGGAATGCTCTGGAGACGTCCGCTCTCTCAATTCTATGCTGGCTCTCAATCCTGGCCGATTCTTTTGGCGAGGGGTTTCTGGGACATCCTTGAGTGAATGCGCTTTCTTTGAAAACCACCTCGGACTGCCTTTCGCCCCATCTCCTCTCGCAAGTACCGCCCAAGTCCGCGGGGATGAGAATGTGAAGGGGCAGCGTCGATTCCGCCTCCGTCTCAATCGATCCTTTCCCTTTACACGAGGCCTCCTTGGTCAGCTCATCCCCCGCTTTCTTATCGGCCTCTGATCTAATAGATCTCTCAATGTCGACAGAGCGCACCATAGATGTCTGCTCTCTCAATCATATAGTGGCGCTCAATCCCGGCCCGATCTTCACGAAGCATTCCACAAAACCGCCACATGCCTCACTTCGGGTTCATTCCTTTGTTTCCGCGGGATCTCGTCGTTCCTGTCCAACTCGGAGTCCCTGCGGAGCACCATCGCCAACATGACGGAGATGTGCTTTACCCGTGAAGAGGTCACCCGTACGATGCGCGCTGTCACTGTCCAGAACGGGATTCTCTAATTTTATCGCAGGGGTTAATATCACCCGATGACAACTTCTCGACGCCGCCGTGCAGGGGCTTTCGCGGACAATCTCCGACAAAAGCTTGTCTGCTGATTCTAATGTCGACAACATCATGCACGTCGACGCTGCTGCTTATCGGTTCTAGTCGACTCGTATAAATACTCCGTTGTCTCTCTTTGACACGTCACGACCGAGTACTCTCAACCCCGCCATGGTTTTCGCAGCCATTTTCCTCGCGTCTCTCCTGCTTATCGTTTCGGCGAAGCCCAGGGACCGTCGAGCCATGGCTGTCCACGAAAAGAGGGATGCAATCCCCCATGGCTTCGTCAACTCCGGTCCCGCGCCGGCGACGAAGGAGCTCACATTGCGCGTTGCATTGAAGCCCAACAACATCTCCGGTCTTGAGACCACTCTGTACGCCGTCTCGGACCCCGCCAGCGCCCTCTATGGCCAGTACCTGACGCAGGACGAGGTGTGTTATTTGTGGACATGGAGTTTCGCGGTGCTGAATTTAATTTCCAGGTCGCAACCTTCGTCAAGCCCACCGACGCGACCCTCTCGGCTGTCAGCGAGTGGCTCTCCGAGAACGGAATCTCGTCGACGCCCGTCACGCCCGCGGGAGACATGCTGCAGATAGTCATCCCCGTCGGCAAGGCCAACGAGCTCCTATCTACGGAATTCTCCGTCTTCACGCACGTCGACACTAGCGCCACCAGCATCCGCACGCTGGCGTACTCGATCCCTGCCGCGCTGCAGGCCCACATCGACTTCTTCCACCCGACCACGAGCTTCACGCGCCCCTTGTCTTCGCGCCCCAAGTTCGCCGCTGTGAAGAAGCGGAACGCAGCCGTGGCTGAGACAGCACCCGTGTCGGATGCTGTCGCAGCTTCGTGTACAACCAAAATAACCCCCGCGTGTCTCCAGGTATGCTTAATCCTATTACATTTCAGGTCTGCGGCTCATGTGATTATCAGGCTATGTACAACATCCCTACTACCCCCGCGACCCAAACCTCCAACAAACTCGCTGTCTCGGGCTATGTCGAGGAATATGCGAACCAGGCTGACTTGCAGGTACGCCGAAGCTGGGGTGAGTGCGTTCGCGCGTTGAATTATTTTTAACTCAGGAATTCCTCACAAACTTCCGCACGGATATGAGCGCGTCGACGACCTTCACCACACAGACTATGGACGGCGGTGTGAATCCGCAGACCCCCCGCGGCGGCGCCGGTATTGAGGCGAACCTGGACACGCAGGTACGCCCCAGCTTCGCAATTGTGTGCGGCGGCGGTTCATCTATCTGTCTGTTCCAAGTTCACTGTCGGCATTGCGACAAATGTTCCTGTCACTTTCATCTCTGTCGGTGAGACGAACACTGACGGGCTGTGGGGCTTCATGTGTGTCGTTCTTCGATGGGGATACCACATCGCGCTGATATAATATTTTTCGGTTCGCAGGGACATCATCACGGCTCTCATCAAGGAGGCGACTGGCACACGCCCCAATGTTCTTTCTACCAGTTACGGATTTAATGAAAATGAGCTCTCTCTTCCGGTGGCGACGTAAGCGGTCGTATATCGTGGCGTCGGAACCCCTGGCTTAATACTTCGATAGCACTCTCTGCAACGCTTACATGCAGCTCGGTGCTCTGGGCACGTTGACCATTCATTGACTTATTGAACAAACCTCACCTTTTTCTATTCAGGCACATCGATCATATTTTCCTCCGGTGATGGCGGTGTCAGCGGCAGCCAGGCGGACTCCTGCACCGAGTTCCTCCCTGTTATTCCCTCTACCTGCCCATTGTTCGTGTTTTCTCGGTTGCTTGATCTTGGGTCATTTACAGCTCCTCAGCGTTACCTCTGTCGGTGCCACTGGCGGAATAGTTGAGACTGCAGCGAGCTTCTCCGCTGGAGGTATGTTGCTCGGTGAAATTGTTCGTACTCTCTTGAACATGTTCATCTCGAAGGATTCTCCAACTACTTTGCGGTCCCTAGCTACCAGGTACAGAGCCGTTCTCTGTTCGTTGTGATTTTATACTGACAGTTTGTCAAGACCGCTGATATCCCGGCCTACCTCAGCAAACTCGGCACGACCAACAACGGTCTATACAACCGAACTGGGCGTGGCTTCCCTGATGTTTCCGCTCACGGCGAGAACTTCGAGATCGAATGGGGTGAGTCGCCTTGACCAACTCCCAAGCTGAACGAACACTAACGTGGTATATAGATAATTATGTGAATTTATTCTTAGTGTCATAGATATCTTTGCTAATTTTCCTTGGAACACCTAGCCCGTCGCCGTCAATGGAACCAGCTGCAGCACCCCCACGTTCGCCTCCATCATCGCGCTCTTGAACGACCAGCTCGTCGCCGCCGGAAAGCCGACGCTCGGCTTCCTCAACCCCTTCCTGTACAGCGCCACTGGCCGCGCTGCCTTCAACGACATCACCAGTGGCGCCAATCCTGGGTGTGGCACCAAGTAAGTCTCTCCAGTCATTCAATGACACTTCTTAATCAGCCGTTGCAGCGGATTCTCCGCCGGAACCGGCTGGGACCCCGTAACTGTCAGTTCTCGCCGTTCCCTTGTTGCCAATTATTGATTTCACTCCCCTTGTAGGGGCTCGGCACGCCTAACTTTGCGCTTCTACAAACTGCGGTCGGGTTATAAGCACATGTCTTCGTGTACATGACTTTATATACCCCAGCTGTATAATAAAATGAAACGAAGCGAAGGCGACTTCGGCAGTACAACGAAAACGTTCGATTCCCGAAAACTCCGATGTTCGGCTTTGTAACCGAAGCGTGAGCTGGTCAAGCAGAGCCACGCATCTCATCGCACTTCCATGTCCAACGCGGATAAAGCTTGTAAACCGCTTAACCTTCGGTTTGACTTCTCTGGATTCCGTGTTGGACTCCTTGAACGACTGGGAGTAGCGTCGTTAAAACATTACATGCAGCATCCTCTTTTCCTTTCGTATCATCCATGGTATTCCCACTTCACCTCAGCAGATACCTGACTGTCTTCTACCAAATGCCCCACTCGTATCTGATCCTCGCCCTCGCAACCCTCATTCATTCTGCCGCGTAGCGCAGCTTTGGCGATCCCGTCTGCCCCCGGCCATCCCGCAGTCCTCAGAGCGCTTCAACCCGACATCTGCGCCAGAAAAGCATGTTCCCCTAATGCTGCGTGCTGCACCTGCCTTTTCTGTATCGATGGTGCGAGTTCCCTTTCCTTTATGACACTCTACTTGGGCTCACTGGAACCTTTGCAGGTTTGTGTCTGAATTTCTTGTCAGGGAGCCTCCTTGGACGCTGTGAGTGCGCCTTTCTAGTATGACACTACACATTGGCTCACTGGGACGCTGGCAAGCTTGTTCGTGAAATTTTGGTCGGGGAAGAAGATTGATATGGGATGAATCCTGTTGTTGTCGATGTGCTTCATATGAACGCTATCGGCAATTTATTCGTAGGACCCGTTATCTCATGCACTGTTATTCGGCCGCGAAGCGTTTGGGCGATTTTGGCCTTGTAACAATAAAAATAAGGAGGAGGATATGCTATACGGGCGCAGTAGGGCGCGGTCCCTTAAATTGAAAAAAGTAATATCTGAGAATGCTCCAGGCAACCTGACACTGCGGGCAAAAAAGCTAAGGAATGGGAGGTACGGGTTTCCCGGATTCGGTGAAAGCATGTAACACATTTTGGAATCTCATTCATCGCGTACACGGAAACACAGACCACTTCATCCAATCGAATATCGCGCAAAAATCAACTTCTCTCACCACCTTTCATCCATGTGTTCTTCTTCGACGGCTAGGAGGATGTCGATAAATATCTTTACTGGAAAATAAGAACTGACACTGATAACTCCCGCCGGTGGCGCTCGCGGCAGCCTGAGTGCGCTGAGTGATCGGCGTCGCGGCTGGCAACGCAGTCAACACTTGGCATAGCACAGAAAATATTTCGAAGCTCACCTGTATTAGCGCTGGCAGCTGCCGGAGTCTGCCCGGTTTGTGCGGCCTGTGTGTTGGCTGGGACTGCGTCAATCAATGGCTCCATGCAGAAGAGCACTGTGCGGTCACCAGCACCGAGGCTTCCCGCAGCGGGCACTTGGGCAGCGGCTGAGAGCGGAACATCGCTGAGTTTGTATGTACAATGCAAGATGAGACCTCACTTCCATGGGTGTTCCAAGCTGCGGTATCTCCTCTTGTCTGAGCGGCCTGCGGGGCGGCTGGACGAGAAAAGGCCACGGTGAGTAATTCGGCAAGAATTCCGAGAAGTGAAAGCTCACGCGCGTCGGCGCTCACAGTAGGCTCGGCAGGCTGCATGGTCTCCGGAGTGTCTGAGAACAAAAACGGCTTGGTGAGCGATTCTAGCATGACTGTCTGACTAGTTGGAGCTCACGCGTTGCAGCGGCGTGAGTTGGGTGTATGTGGATAATAGTCAAGCCGCCATTGATATGGATGAAGATCTGTATCACGATGGGATGCTGAGTGGAAGTGGACATGGGGGATGTGGGGAGACCTGCGATGATGCTGGGCTTTCGTGCCTTTTATACAAGAACCCTAATTGCTTTTCCACGGAATTTTCTTGCAATGATGAGGCTAGCAATGTATACTTAGTACTTAGCTGTTGAGCGGTCCTCATTGCTCTTCTGAGAAAAAAATATAGATGGAGGTGGCAGCTGGGAACATAGAGTGACGTGCTGACCTAATATACACTACGATCCCGGTGGGCCGAGGGAGACCCTGCCGCCCTGTGCCGACATGTGCCGCTCACCTCGGCACACCTCGGCACACCTCGACTTTGTCTTGGCTTGACTGTACGCAGTCCACCGTCGAAAAGAGGCTTGTTGGCGGGTTGTAATTAGCCGGATGTTCATCATCTATGATCTACGAGGTGAGTTTGAGGTGATTGAGGGCCAATGACACAGATATACTGATGGATCAAAACTAATGAATTGATTGCGGGGGATTCAGATCTGGCCAGCGAACATGTTCTGATTCAAGGACGACCCTTGGGACAGAGCCATGAACTCGCTCAGAAATACAAGCCAAAATTAGAGGAGGGATGGCGGATGTTTGGATTCGGAGACCATAGTGAGACCATCGGCCGATTAGGCCAACATCCCGACACCTGTTTGCAAACTCAGAACGAAATCAAGTTGGAGAGGTCCAATTATTTAAAAGTTCGGGTATCTTTCGGCTTCTGAACTATCACAAACTCGCACTCTCAAACTAACACAAGCAAAACGTCGCCCGGCCGGACAGTTGCACTCTCGTGAATCCCCTTCCCCAAGCCCGTCACGGTCTTACCTACGTTGACATCGCCGGCCTTGACAGGTATCTCAGTCTTCATTGCCTCCAGGATAGCGACCGTCGTTTCGGCGGAAGTGATTATATCCCCAGGATGACAACAAATCTTCCATACGTTGCCGAATAAGGGAGATGTGATTTGCATGGACCCCTGGCCGGCCTCTGAAAATTGGTATGAGAAGAATTATGAGATAAGACTGGAGCGCTCTGACTTGCCTTCGTAATCTGGTGTTGAGGGCTTGTGTTCCACTTTTTCTAGTTCCCATTCTTCCAAAAGCCGTTTTTCTCTAGGCAATGTCAGAACCATATCGACAACTCGATCAAGACACGGGCACTGACTTCGTTTCCTCGCGGGCGACAGACTCTGCTTGCCTGACCTCAAATTCTGAGACTTGATCAGCTATTGAGGCACTGAATACGGAGTATTCTGCCATCGAGAAAGTCGTCTCCTCAATCTGAGATCGGTCAGTAACATCCGGACAATTCGATTCGAGTAAGAACCTCAAATACATATCGTCCAGCATCAAATTCGTTTTCAATCTACACAACATTGGAGTTTAGGAGACGGCCACAGATCTGGTACGGACCTGAATGTACTGTGATTCGGTGACCGGTTCGAAATGAACCTAGTGAGCCAGTCAGATGCGAACGATGAAGGGTGTGCCCTCGTTACCTGGTCGAATGGTTGAAGCAGCCACGGACGGTCAGGCGCGAAACCAGGCCCCTTTCCCCATTCTTGCCAGGCGGGGAGAGTTCGTCCATACAGTTGGTACCCGCCGGGACTGACAATTGGATAGATGGCGGCTACTACTCCTGCGATTCCCACAGCACCCTGTTCAAGGATGAGCAAGAATCCAGTACCGACCAGAACATCGTTACCCTAGGTGTATACGTCCGAGATGGGTTCATCTTTTGAGCGACGAGACGGCATCTTGGATCGATCTAATATCGGCGTAAGCGAGACGCGGTATTAAATGTATGCCGCACATACTGGGATAAGGAAAGGGCAAGCAAGATAAAAGCCAACGCCGAACACAAGCTAAGGGTAAATAATATGAATCAATGTGAAGAGATGGCGACGGGTGGCACACACTTACCCAGTCAGAGGCGACGAGTTTATTCAACACTTCTTCGGAACTTTCGAACCCGTTGTTCCGTGCCAGGTATTCGACATTGCTCGGGAGGTAAACCGCCTTGTCACGAGTTGAGTTCATGTATCGTTTCAGTGCCTCGCGCGACCATTGATCATCCAAAACAATGGGGAATGTCAGCCGCCTGCCGGGGAAGAGCATTTCCTTCGAATCCGGTATCACTTCCTCGGCCTTTAGAATCGCGGCAAGAACATCCGACTGGGAGACGACCGAGGGATCAAAATGACACTGGAATCCGCTGTAAGTGGGGGCGCTTCAGTGGAATGAGGGCGACCATTACCATGGTTGAACGGATGCAGGGGCACAAAGCCAAAATGCCAGGGACTTCGAACGCGTTCAGGACTGTCTGAAAAGCATGGAGTCTCGCTCTTATGTTGAAGTCGACCCGCATTTCACCGTATTCGACGAGAATTGCCGAATCCCCGGCCTGATGAATTGTAAGCAATTCGACGGGATGGATGGGGAAAACCACAGACCTGACGAAGGACAACTAGGGGAGTTTTGTTTCTCTGAGGAATAATGTACAACTTGGGGTCCTGCGACTGGTCTTGGTACTCAACCTGCAAGTCGTAGCTCGGCATAGGATCGTTGTCTTGGATAGCCCGGAGCCACCTCGTGTTGCCAGCGTGGAGAAGCATTGCATCGGCCCAGGACACTCGCCGAAACTCAATTGTACAACCTGCACTTAATTGGCCAAGCTTCCACCTATGTGACTATGGTTAGAAAGAACCTATGACCGCGCAAAACATACATTTCACCCGACACCACAGTGCACAGGCAGACGTAACCGCCCATATCTGGCCCTTCATTTACCAAAATCACCGGTGTGTCTCCATTAATATTCAGTGCGCCCAGCGTATAGCCGTTGTCAAGGATGTTGGATGGATGTGATCCGCCAGCACCACCGTTTTCCCGGGCCCATATAATTTTGTCGGCGTTTTCTAAGCGAATTCCAAGGCGGTTACTTGAAGGGCTGACCCGCCACCGAGTCGCGTAGAATTTAGAAATCCCATCCGATGTAACATACTCTTGATCGTCGTGCGGGCCGGAAAGAACGTGTATAACGAAGTGAGAAGGGAATACAGGGACATGTGCGGGAGGAACGGACTTCGCACATGTGCTATCCGTTTCTGTTGGCCCACAGTCTTTTGCGAGAGCAATCTCGTCGCCCGCGATGAGCGAACGTCCCTGTGTGGGCAAACATTACATAAATATGAGTATAGGCTTTCGAAGACGTGCCTGGAATCCACCAAGCCCAAAAGATGTTGATTTCGATCCCAAATATTTCGGAACGAACGGGAATCCACCACGCACGGCCAGATACGTGCGCAATCCCGTTGTAGCTACCGGCTTGGCCGATAGTGATAACTTCCCCCCCGCAGGAACGATAATTCTGCTCCAGATGTCCGCCTCTTGGCCGTTTACGTTGACAAGTACATCTTTGCCAGTTACCGCTACGACGGCGGCTACGTGAAATTGGAAGGTACTCGGGGAGCCGGGAAGGACAATCATTTCCAGTCCTTCCATTCCCATTGGATTACCGACCAAGATATCTGCGGCCCGGAAGGAGATGGAGTCCAAGGGACCGCTCCGGGGTATGCCAAGTCTCGTCGTTCGGCCGGGAAAGTCTTGCACAGTGGTTTCGATCGCTGCGGCCAATACGGTCATCGATCTATTAATAAGGTGGATCAGCCATTGGGAAGCGTGGGGAATTGTCCACGAACCGGGGTCAGTATTTGAAATTACTCAGGAACCTGGTTGTTGCGCCGCCGCTCCGAAATGTCGCATTGTCCAATATTTCCTTCAGATACTCCATGTTGTTCGTCGCGCCCTGGATCTGGGACTGCTCGAGAACGTCTCTCAAGCGAGATATCGCTTCGATCCGATTCGGCGCCGAGACGACGATTTTGCATAGCAAAGGATCAAAGAATGGGGTGATGGTCGTCCCCGTGGAAATCTGTTGGAACGAAATAGGCATGTCACATTTACAGGGGGGATAATCGAAATACATACCCATGTTTCCACTCTCAACCAATCGTGTTCCCGATTCGGGATGTTGACATGCTGTAGGACGCCGGGACAGGGCCGAAATTCCTCGGCCGGATTCTCGGCGTAGATGCGCGCCTCTATCGAGTGACTTGACCCCAACTTACGGCCATTCTCAAGCAACGAATCGTAGGTGGTTTGTTGCATCTCCACCGAGGTAGTCGCGAGACCAGGTGAACCTGCTAACTCCGCCACTCCCTGCTGGATCATCATCTTCACTAGATCCAGGGTGGGATAGACGGCCTCCGTGATAGGATGCTCGACCTTAGGTAACCGCATGAGTGCCGAATACAAATGTGAGACGTGATACTTACCTGAATTCGGGTGTTCATTTCTAGAAAGAAGAATTCGGACGTCTCATTATCTACCAGGAACTCAACAGTCCCTTCAAATAAATTGAATGCTAAATTGGGCAGTAAGGAGATTCGCAGGCACCTGCGGATCCGTATTTCACGAAGCTGGCAAGTCGAGTCGCCGCTTCGCACATTTCGACCCTCAACTCTGCAAATAGAATCAAAATTATATGGGTAGGTGATCAAGTCGAAAGTGCGAAGACTTGCCTGGACGAGTTTCTAAAAAAGGACTGGGGGTTTCTTCGATGATTTTCTGGTGTCTCCGTTGGATGCTGCATTCCCGTTCACCCATGCACACGACATCTCCCACTCCATTTCCGAAAATCTGTCGACCAATATTTATCTCATCTGCTGCGGGAGAGCGTCGACGAACCTGAATCTCAATGTGCCTTGCGGACGGGAAATAATGTTCCAAGAATACGCCGCCGTCATTAAATAGAAACTGCAGAGCCAGTGAGTATGAAGAAGCTTAGGGAATACCGGGACGTACTTCCGCGCGTTTCTTCACCCGTGAAAACGCATCCACAAGCGCATCCTCATTGTCACAAATCACCATGCCCATCCCTCCACCTCCAGCGCTCGCCTTGAGCATAACTGGGAATCCGATCCGGTTAGCAATTTGGATCGTGGTCGTCTCGTCCTCCATAAGCCCCTCGGAACCTGGAACGCAAACGACATTCGCTTCCCGCGCGACTTCTCGCGCAAGATGCTTCAGTCCCATGAGCTTGATGACGCTCGGCCGTGGTCCCAACCAGACAATCCCCGCATCCAGCACCGCCTGCGCGAACTCCGCGTTTTCGGACAGGAAGCCGTAGCCCGGATGCAACATTGTAACGCCGTGTTCCTGGGCCAGAGACACAATTCGAGGACCAGAGAGATATGCTTGCGACTCGGCTTCCGGTGATTTGTCGTCGCTCGATTGCGGTCCCAGGAAGATAGCTTCATCCGCGGCGGTGACATGAGGGGAGAGCGCATCCGACGAGGTGTAGATGGCGACAGTCGCGATTCCCTCTGCTCTGGCAGTGCGCATGATGCGCAGGGCAATTTCGCCGCGGTTGGCGACGAGCAGTTTGTGGTGCATTGTAGATAGTGGCAAGGAGCAGGGGCCGGGGACGGATTCGACACCGTGGAGGCCGGTGGGAAATTTGAATGGAACCTTGCCCAGCTGACCTACGAGTTAGATAAGGAATTTCGGACCCATGTCAATGTCATAATTGAGCAATGTCAGGAATATTCCCTTCTTTCCAGAACTCACCTCAAGCGTGGATTAGATGCGGAAAATGGATAGAGAGTTCGTACAAGCGAACACGACGCGAATAGCATAATTGAAACGCATTGTAGCAGGACGGTGTACAGAATAACTCCACTCGGGATCAGTTATAGCCGGCCCGTTCGTTGCTCTCATCGACTAGGGTTTTCACCAGCGTCGCAATACCCACAGCGCCCTACAAGCGTGAATGACTCTGGTCCAAGAGACGAAAAAAAACATTACCGGCGTGTCCGAATGGCAACAGATTGTGACCTCGCTAATATTCTCGCCGAGAGGGAGATAACCGCCGGCGTTGGTGGTGATTTGGTGGGTTTCGAGAAGATGAGTAACCTGCGGTCATTCTTCGTTCAACGCAACCATGCTCGGCAAGATTAGCATACCCGTTTCCGAGCCAGATCCAAAGATACGGGCTCATGCGTCCTGCGGTGTATGCGCTCAGTGATGCAAAGAGGCGGAGTGCGGATAACTGACTTGGTTATCAGCAATTTACCGGCGGAGTCGTAGTCCAGATCGGCGAACCACTCTGTATTTACCGTCAGCCCGAGCTCAGATGCCAAGAAAGGGAACATAACGAACCCGCGATGAATTTAACACCGGCTTCTTCGCAGGCCGTCTGATGAGCGGTTCCGGCTAAACCAACGAATGCCACGTTCTGATTCTCGGTGGAAAACGCTTGCGTTGCAGCAACCACTGCACGAGCGAGAGGGAGGGAACGCGCAGTCTGACCATATACTGCACCCTGCTCACCTCACAATTAGTCACGATTCACACTACAGCGCGATCCTTACATGGGGTTTGACCTGCCGTACGTGAGCATGAGAATGCGGGAATCGTAGCACATGAAACGTACATGATTCAAGGGCAGGCCATGAAATTTCAGGAAGCCCGCGAGGGCGCCGATCTGGTACACAAAGCAAGATCGCAGCTCATCCTAAGAAATGAATTAGAAACCAGGAAGTAGTAGAATATCGGAGGAGAATGTTACAGGTTCCATGGACATCTCGCGACGGCCGAAGCCCTGGCGGTCTGGAAGCGACGGGTGTGCACCCGCTGCCACACCATACGTTTTGGCATGCGCGACCGTGGCATTCATGATTGAGAAATCGCTCGCATGGAACCCGCAAGCAATGTTGGCCAAGTGGATGGTTTTCATGAGCGCCTCATCGTCGGACTGTACCTCGATAAGTCCATATTCGCTTCATTGCAGCCGGGTACGAACGATGGTGTACAGCGAGAAACCCTGGAGACTCGATGAGATAGGAGGAGTTTTAGTAAACAATAGATACCTCTCCGAGGTCGCAGTTCACTGTTGCTCGAAGTGGTGCCATCGTGGGTCCCGATAACGATGGAGAGAAATTCTTGTACTAATCGGGAGAATGACGATGCTTCCCAGCCTTCCCTTCGTCAGGTGCCTCAGATACGCCGCGGCTCGCTTGCTCCGCTGAGGTCACATACACAGTTCTATTTCGGAAGAAATTGGAACACGGCAAGTCACAAATTGATTCGACGGGTCTTTCAATTGTCTTTCAAGGTTACGTGGCATGGGGGCGTACTACCGATCCACAGTCGCATTCTTAGGATTGAGCTTCAGTCGCATAGAAACGCTGGTCGATATTCAAAGGTTCGAAGATTTCGGTCCACGGGCAGAGGAGAGTAGAGGAGAGTCGAATAAGCATGAAGAAGCGGTCTCAGGTTTTGTTTTAGTCACACGACTGTCACACCCCTCGTGATGAGGATCTCACGTGTTACCTCTCTGGCTGTCCCTTCAGCAAAACTTCAGCGAACTTGTACCGAGTTGACCTCTCATTCCAGTTAGCACAATTCCTCCCTCTGTATGAACCTCTCACAGGCTTGCAATCCAAATACCGGACCGTCGAAATGTCTTTTTCAGTGCGACACATTCCGGCCCTCGTCGCTGCCAGCCTCACCTTCGGCGGTCTCATTCCTTTCTCTACGCATGCCAAGCATTTGGCTTCCCCAACGAATTGCCGCTTCAAACCCCGCACAGTCGGTTATGATTTTGAGCACCGCGCGCGGCACCAGGTTATTGGTTAAGGAGGTATGTTGGAGCTTGGGTGAGGGATCCGATGTCATCACATGTTGCCACAGGGGGGCATGGAACTGTTTCCGCTCGTTCGGAACGCAGTGTATATAACCGCGACATCAGGCTTCGAGCAAGAGTGTTCTTGTGGGTACTTGAGATGAGGACAAAATTAGGAAGGTATTGCAAGCACAATTGGAAGCCGTGCGATACGGGAGCTACTCGCAGAATCGACGGTCCGACTGTGTAGCGAGTGATTAATTCACATCTCATGGATCTTGGCTCGGAATCAGCGGTTTTGAGAATGATTTTAAGACGCCAAGTTAAAACAGATAGAATTCATTGTTTGTTTAGCAACAGACGTCTGAATCTTGGTTCCTCACCTCCGATGCATACTACATATACATCTGTGCCAGGTTTCAGCCCGTCCTCGTGGCCAAGGAAAGAATAGTACCACTCATCTCTCTGTATGCCGAGACCGGTCTGCAAGAACAATATAAGGATGGAATGGCAGAAAGGAATGTAATTGTGGCGGGGAGGTTGTCGGTGCCATAGAACAGGAAGATTGGCGCATTACAACAGCTTTCAACCCGAGGTACGTCAGTAACGTGTGAACCGCGGGTGGTAGGAAGTAGGGCTGTGGTGGGACAAAATGGCCAAGTGCGGAGACAAGGAAGGCCATCCGCGGGAACTCTTATGACGGGCTGACATAGATGTATATTTAGTACTTAGCTGTCAGAGTCGCGGTGAATCGTACTAACATGGGTACCCTCCCTCTCCATCCCGAAACAGCTCTTCGAGAACAACATGAGGATGGGGTGGCCAAAAAGAGAATGTTTTTCGCGAATACCTTCATTTTCGGTGCCATAGAACAAGAATATAGGCATTTCAACAACTTTCGAACAAGGGTAGTACTAGAGTCACGTGTGAACCGCGGTTCAGCTTGGTGGGACAACACGGCCAAGTGCGGAGATAAGGAAGATCGACACCGGGAACTCTGATGACGGGCTAACACAAATGTATATCTAGTAGCTGCAGAGTCGCGATGAATCGTACTAACATGGGTACCATCCTTCTCTATGCCGAAACAGCTCTCTGAGAATAACATTAGCGTATTTCAACATATTTCAACCAAAGGTACGTAAGTCACGTTTGAACCGCGGTTGGCGAGAAGCAGAGCTCACCGGTTTTGTGGTGGGACCAAACGGCCGAGATAAGGTCAAGTGCAGACCCGGCCTTACGAGCTTCTTACGGGAGAGACACCTTCGTGATTGGAGATAAGCACGGGTTCTTGGTGGGACGAAAAGGCTAAGTGCGGGTAAGTATATAGTATCTTGGAAGCCCTCACGTGTGAGCCGCAGTTCACTAATACTTTGCTGCCAGCCTGGGAGGCAAAACACATGCCGCGGGGTCCGAATCGATGAAGAGATAGTGCGGAAACCGGTGTTCAACCCCGTAGTTGTTGTGTAGGTTGCGTGGCTTGTACATATCGGAGACCCGCAGCCTGCATAGAATCTGATTACGTAGGTATGACAGGGATTGCGGACGGATGTGAATGGGATTCATGGACGTTGCTTCCCGGGGCGGCATCCCGCCCTGAGCTGGAAGACGCCGTGGAATATGGACGAACCCGCAAGAAGATTATGGGGGGCAACGGAAGCATGAATAAAGGTCAGACGGCGCGCTTACGCCGGAATTCAAGTGCGCGGAAATATAGGATGTTGATGTTGCTTGGTCCTGGAAGACGCCGTGTAACATGGACGAGCTGGCAAGAATATTATGGGGGGAAACGGCGTTGATTGTAGAATCAAGTCAGATGAATGAAATGGCACGCGTACGCCGCAATTGAAGTGCGCGGAAACACAGGATGTTAATGTTGCTCGGTGGGAAAGAGTCAGGCTCTGCGGCAAATATGGAAGATGCCATGCCGGGGCACGTATACCCCTGCGCGCGATGACAAAGCTGAGTCGGGGTAGCCGAGTATGAAAAGTAATATAATTTGAGCCGAGGTTACATCGCCAGAAAGATGCTGCAGACAGTATTTGGTCGGGACGAGAGGGACGGGTAGAGGAATATCCGATAGGATGGATACGCACGATACAGAGGTACCCGAGATGCTATGTCGAATCTGCACCATCGCAACTCCGCATGTGGCGCGTCGGGGCAGAGAAATACGCTGGAGAAAGAGTGAAATCGAGGTAACGGGGATAATATGGAGAGAAAGATGAAAGCGATCTGGGAGAAGGACGTGGCAGAGCGCTACATCGAAGGGCAACCTGCCGTATGAGACGCCGCTGCGCAAGCGAAATATCCAGGTACCACGATGTAGAGACACGCACTAGAGGGAGGTGTACGTCGTACAGCGACTCGTTTTCCTGGGACCATTCAACAGCGAAAGAACGGAACGCGGGGGTTGTGGAGCGAAATATAAAAGCGATCCGATGGAATGAAGTGGTAACGCGCTTGATCGAAGGGATCGTGGATGGCAAGAACACAACCGACAATTCGGAATCATTGATTGCGCACGGATCGAAAGCTGCAACGCCGGCGAAACCAATACAACGAGAGCCGCACATAAGCAGCCTTACGCCGCACCGCAAGTGCAATGTCGAGGTACTACGAGAACAAAATGATGGGTAGAGTTAGAGAGATGAAGAAACCCGCACCGGAGCGAGATGTACGGCGTGCACGAACGGGAAAGGGATGGAGGGAAGGATGTCGGTCCGCAACACGCACCGTCATCAGAGGTAGAGTCATGAAGGGAAAGATTGCAGGGGCACGGCGGCGCCTCCATATTGGTGCGGATCGCAATTTGTGCAGCAACCACCGCGTGGAGCGGGATGGGATCTGACCAGGAAGGAGTTCGATATTCCCGTTCCAGTTCCAGGCAAAGGAGAGCGAGGCGTTATTCCTGAGATCTATACGGCCCCTCTTGCTGGGTGTGCGGCGGGGGACTCTGCGTCTGCGTCTGCTGCCCGCACTGGTGATGAAAACGCTGCTGGGCGTGTGCGTGGTGCAGTGGGTGGGAGTGGGGATGAGGGTACGAGGGAGAGGGAGAATGGCAGTCAGTGCAGAAGCGACCGTGTGGAACGGGATGGGATGTGACTAGGAAGGAAGTCGATACGCTGTCTTGGCAGGATCAAGGAAGTAACGAGGATATTATGGATGGCGGGAATGGGCGAAAAAGGCGGCGCAGCGGATAATGGAGCAAAATGAGGAGCGCTGAAAACTGGGAGGAGAGCATGTACAGAAAAACATCAGCGAGAATGGAGGAGGGATGTAGAGAAACTCGCCGAAATTCGACCTACAGGGCTAAGGATTTTGCGGGAAGTCGGTGATGTAGCGGAGAACCGGGACGAGATCGTATGGTATGTGGAGAGTTTAGGCATCACCCAGCGCTTGCAAGTCGTCCCGCAGCGCACGCGGAGCCGCGAAGGTGGAGAAAGCTTCCGGATGACAAAGGACTGAGGCGGTAAAGAGGCGGTTACGGCGGAGCGGAGAACACAGAATTAGTAGTAGTACGGGCACGGAGGACTAGGAAGCCGCAGTCAACGTCGGGCGCGGGAAGGACCAATGGGCGAAGCCGTACTAATAGCATGAAAAGGGGACGTGACAGTGGCATGAGCGGAGAGAGAGCGAAAGGGGGGGATGACTAGAGATGCCTTCCCCTAATCCCTCACGGACACTGGCAGTCTGGCTTAAGACGGTTAAGCCTCAGGAAAGATGAAGAAAATTGTCGTGGGCGTCGAGAGCAAAGATAACCATTGGACCGATGGATCCCCGGACCGCTTGATCCGCAATCACTGCCGACTCCGCGCCATCGCCATCGTGCCTTTTTGCCTTTGCCACCGGTCCTTCGGTCACATATACGAGCTACGGTTTCCCCAAACGGCGCTCTACCGCGCCATAGACCGCCTACATACCCTCTTATATCAAGCCGATCGACGGTCCTCCACATTCCTCCCCAGCGACGACTTTTTGTCTCCGGCTTTTTCAGCCTTCGAGTAGGCCCCGTGAAGCTCCCGCCAAGGGTTGTCCGCCAAATCCCTTGATTTCGGCCTCAAAAATCCTATTTTTTGGCGACGATTTGGCGTAAAAAATCCTATAACGGACAAGGGTAGTCATGTTTTCCAGCCTAAAAAATTACTTTTTTTTCCATATTTTTCGCTCTGGGCTACTTTGCGGGTATCCGCGGCGCATCTATGTACTTTGGCCCTTCATCGGCTTCAATTTCAGCGTCTTAACCTCCCCAGTCACCGGAAACTTGGCCGAAACCCGCCGACCGATTGGCGAAATCGTCCTAAAAATCCTATCCGCGGACAAGGGTTCTTGATTTTTGACCTCAAAAATCCTATTTGCGGACAAGGAAAATCGAAAATTTTGCCCTGAAAAATCCTATTTTGCGGACAACCCTTGGCCGGAGCTTCACGGGGCCTCTTCGAGTCTGGCTTTGTCCGAGTAGAAATGCATCGTGCGTCTCAAATCGCTGAAATGGTAGAAATGATATGTGCGCAGGTCGCCTTCGATGGACCCAGTGACTTGTGGGCCGGACTCCCTATTCAGAAGTATCCGCTACGCCGCCAGGATCTATCTCGACTTGCTAGAACTTCCACAATATTTTTGAGTCCTGCTCTTGATGCCCTGTGGAGGTATGAGGGAACCTTACTCCATCTTCTCGGAACCATGCCAAACGATCTATGGGATATCACCGAGACTTTTTACGGGGAAGATGACGAGGAGGAAGAGACCATGGCTTCACAGCGCCTTATGGCAAGAAGAGCACTAACAATATATAAATTTCGCGGCGAGCCGCTACCACCGCCGACTGGGATCGTTTTATCTTTTATTCTCGCCGCGTGAGATCTTTCAATGATCATCACGCTCTCCTTGATACCGCAGACGTCTATGAGAGCCTCGCTGCAAGTTTCCCCCATGAATTCATCTTCCCCAGGCTTCAGATCCTTGACTGGTTCCCAATAGACCCCGAACTCTTCCATCATGTCCATTCATTCCTTTCTCCGGGATTAACTCGCCTCCACCTCCACATGGACTACATCGCGGACGGCGTCATATTCGAGACGCTGACGGCGAAATTCCTGGGTTTGAACAACGTCAGCATCGGTGGATACGTGGACGTACCATCCATTTCGCGATTCATATGCGCGCTGCAGGACGTCGAAACCCTCGTCGTTGGTGACATGGATTCGAAGGCCTTTGCCCATATTGCTCGGTTTCCTCGGCTCCGTCATCTGTGGCTGACGTCAAACATGCCCACTCGTCTCCTTCCGCCCCCAAACGACCTCCCACATTTCCCCGCCCTCAGAACGCTTAAATACGAGTCGATAGACCACGCTCCCTCCCTACTCCAGTGGCTGGGATCTTCCTTAGTCGAGTTCTTCCTCTTGGCGAGGAGCCGGCCCGCTACCCCTACAAAGCGTACCATTCAAGAACTCTACTCCGCCCTCGCATCGAACTGCACTCATTCCTCGCTTAAAACAATCAGCGTAGGAAAACCTTCGCGACCCGGACCTATGGATCCAAATCAGCTAAATCTGTACTTGGTTTCAGGAGAGGAGCTCAGACCTCTGTTCTGTTTCCGGCATCTCACCCACGTGTCGCTGTCGCATACTCCCGGCGTCGATTTAGACGATGGTGTGATCTTGGATACGGCTCGTGCATGGCCATGCCTGGAATATTTATCGCTCCCGTCCGACACAAATTGTCGCCTCACCCCCCGACTGACACTCGAGGGTGTCTATGCGTTCGCGAAATACTGCCCGAATCTTGAGAGCTTGACGATACTTTTTGATGCCACAAATGTCCCGAAACTCAAAATTCGCTCCAAGGCTTGCGGCAGGAGGAGAGTCTCGCAGGAAAATCTCGACTACCTCGATGTCGCATATTCGCCGATCGGTACTAGACCGCACCGCGTGGCCGAATTCTTGAGCACAATATTTCCCTTCTTGGAGGTAATTCACACCTCGTATCACGATAATCCGGAGTTGCGGGATGCAGATGTGGTTGCCTCCCACAAGGCCTGGATGAAAGTCTATGACGCTCTTTGACTGTTCTAGCAGCCCTACAGTTCCCCGGTTTGGCAGCAGAGGATCTTGTTGATTCGCGGATGGGCTTTTCTTGAACTGCTCCATATTGGTACGTCGCCGCTACTGTCATTGCGCATTGGATCTCACGCGGAGCAGAGCAACCGTTCTTGATACACGCAGTTCCACTGCAAGGAATAAGACAATGACCTCTTTCTCCACTGAGTTCCTCTCCCTCCAAACCTGTGCTGAGACTCGCGTCGGTTCCTTTGTCACGAGGAACCCAGAGTTCTTCGGCTTGCAGTGTTTCGGAGAATGCGGAGACGATACCACACCAGAGGAGATCCAGAAGAGGATGGCTTAAACAGGAGCATTACAAATGTCTCCAACTACATACATTCTGTGTAGATCCTGTCCCGATATCCAGTATTCTGGTAAAATTGGGATTGTTTCGCCATGCGTGACACTTGCGCGCGCGAACTTACTCTACTGAGTCCGAGGGTGGATGGCTACTGGTTTTCACCAGCCAGCCCTCGGGCCACCATTTAAACTCTATGATTCTTGAGTAAGGACACTCAGATTGTTGCTACGAGATATTATCGAGGATGAACGGTTAAGGGCCGAACGACTAGTTCAAGCCTGTCGAGTTGAGAGACTCGCATGGTGCCCGAAACCCAAAGCCCTCGAGCTCAACTATATTCCACGATGTGACTGCGCGACTCGCGTCCCTTCGGGCATACCTGGGTGTAATATAGACATCATACTGAGGCTGGCCCCTCATATGTTACTCTGTGTTAGACTATAAACCAGGTTCGCTAGGTGACCGCTTGAAGAGAACAAGTGTGATATTTCGAAGCTTACTACGTACGATTTGCGTTGAGCAGTTTAGATCTCTTTTTTCTCAATCCTCAGCACGCCGGGCCCGGGACCCTACGGGTCCCAGACGGGGGCCCGGCATGCTTTCGGATTTCGAAAAAAATTACAGGGATTTTAAATTTGTTCCTCCTTCGTTTAATACCGTTAATGTATTAATAACTTGGCTCGATGTGTCTTCGGACCACCGTGAAGCACTCTACGGAGTAGTCCTCTGACGGCAGGGCACCCATATTGGCTTACCACTCCCAATTTTGAACCTCTGACCAGGTCTCGGGTTGTGCGGCTGAAAAAAGGGGCGTTCATTCTTGCATGGTACCTCCCGTGTTCGCTAAATTTAATGCACTGCAGTACTGGCTTTGCAATAATTAGAACCTTGAGGAGAACGAAGCTGTAGTGGAGGTAAATGCGTTGAGTTCCTCAATTTGAGTTGAATTCCGTAACTCCCTACTGGCACTGGGTTGTCTTGCACTAAAGATGCATAAACTACGGTCGCGTCGAGTCCCCTGGTTGGATTCCGCACTTAATGTTTGGTGCTAAAGGTGTGAGCAAACAATCGGCGTGGTATATTTGGGAACACAGCCACCTGATGAGTCTTACGACGAAACGTTGCGCCCAAACGTAGTGGGTCCCCGCCTCAAGTATTCTCTCCAGTACATCGTCCAGGTCGTCGTCGTCGTCGCTCGCTCCTCCTCCTCCGTTCTTGATACACGCAGTTCCACTGCGCCACTCTCTGCCTCCTTCGTGTATTATTTATTTTGTGCTCCAAAAGATGGAAATAGGTTAGGTTAGATTGATGTGGGATGAATCCTGTTGTTGTCGATGTGCTTCATATGAACGTTGTCGGCAATTTATTCGTTGGACCCGTTATCGCACGCACTGTTATTCGGCCGCGAAGCGTTTGGGGGATTTTGGCGTTGTAACAATGAAAATAAGAAGGAGGGTATGCTATACAGGCGAAGTAGGGCGCGGTCCCTTAAATTGAAAAAGTAATATCTGAGAATGCTCCAGGCAATCTGACACTGCGGGCAAAAAAGCTAAGCACGTCGAAATCCGCGGAATCCAGTTAGGGACGAAGACTACAGGTCCGACAAAATGTTGGGAGTAGAAAGCACAGGTGACAGTAACAGCCAGAAATCGCTTTCAGAGGAATCGTACCACGTGCGCCGAGGAGCGTCGTATCGACAGGGAAGATTATTTGAGGTGTTAAAGGACTAAAATTAAGGCGCCATTCGAAGAAATTGTATATTGGGGTGTCGGAGGAACCGGAGCGCGATTATGATTGTGAGCTGGGAATAGGAGGTACGGGTTTCCCGGATTCGGTGAAAGTATGTTACACATTTTGGAATCTCCTTCATTCATCGCGTACATGGAAACACAGACCACTTCCTCCAATCGAATATCACGCAAAAATTAACTTCTCTCACCACCCTTCATCCATGTGTTCTTCTTCGACGGCTAGGAGGATGTCGATAAATATCTTTGCTGGAAAATAAGAACTCACATTGATAACTCCCGCCGGTGGCGCTCGCGGCAGCCTGAGTGTGCTGAGTGATCGGCGTACCGGCTGGCAACGGAAGCGAGTCAGTCAACACTTGGCATGGCACAGAAAATATTTCGAAGCTCACCTGTATTAGCGCTGGCAACGGCCGGAGTCTGCCCGGTTTGTGCGGCCTGTGTGTTAACTGGGATTGCGTCAATGAATGGCTCCATGCAGAAGAGCACTGTGCAGTCACCAGCACCGAGGCTTCCAGCAGCGGGTACTTGGGCAGCGGCTGAGAGCGGAACCACATCACTGAGTTTGTATGTACGATGCAAGATGAGACCTCACTTCCATGGGTGTTCAAAGCTGCGGCATCTCCTCTGGTCTGAGCGGCCTGCGGGGCGGCTGGACGAGAAAAAGCCACGGTGAGTAATTCGGCAAGAATTCTGAAAAGTGAAAGCTCACGCGCGTCGGCGCTCACAGTAGGCTCGGAAGGCTGCATGGTTTCCGGAATGTCTGATAACAAAGACGGCATGGTGAGCGATTTGCACGACTTGCTGAACAGTTGGAGCTCACGCGTTGCAGCGGCGTGAGTTGGGTGTATGTAAATAACGGTGAAGGACCCATTGATATGGATGAAGATCTGTATTAGGACGGGATGCTGAGTGGAAGTGGACATGGGGGATGTGAGGAGACCTGAGATGATGGGCTTCCTGGGCCTTCATGCCTTTTATACAAGAAGCCGAATTGCTTTTCCACGGAATTTCTTTGCAATGATGAGGCTAGCAGTGTATACTTAGTACTTCACTCTTGAGAGGTCCTCACTGCACCTCTGAGAGCAAATTATAGATGGAGGTGGCAGATGGGAACATAGAGTGACGTGCTGACCTCTGGTGAAAGACACTACGGTCCCGGTGGGTGGTGGCAGACGCTGCCGCACTGTGCCGACATGTGCCGCGCTCATCGGCACACCTCGGCACACCTCGACTTTGTCTTGGCTTAACTGGCATCACATGTCGGCAAAGAGCGGCATGGTCGTTCGGAACGCAATGTACGCGGTTATTATAACAGCGATATCAGGCTTCGAGCAATAGTGTTATTCTTCGTGGGAACTTGAGATGAGGACAAAATTAGGGAGGTATTGCAAGCCGGGCGATATACGGGAGCTATACGCATAATCGACGGTTCGACTGTGTTACAGTAAGTTGAAGTGTGTAGCGAGCGAGTAATTCACATCTCATGGATCTCGCTTAGAATGAGCGGTTTTCAGAATGATTTCACGCCAAGTTAAACAGTGACTTGCGAGATACAATTCGTTGTTTGTGGGGCAACGGACGTCTGAGTTCCTCACATGGCTACTACATATACATCTGTGCTAGGTGTTAGCCCGTCCTCGTGGCCAAAGACAGAATGGTACCACTCATCTCTCTGTTTGCCGAGACAGGTCTGAAAGAACAAAATAAGGATGGGGTGGCAGAAAGGGGCGTCCTTCTGGCGGAGATCTTGATTGTCGGCGCTATAGAACAGGAAGATAGCGCATTCCAACAGCTTTCAACCCGAAGTACGTCAGTAACGTGTGAACCGTGCCAGTGGGTGGCAGGAAGTAGGGCTGTGGTGGGACAAAATGGCCAAGTGCGGAGACGAGGAAGGCCGCCCGTGCGAACTTATATGGTGACGGACTGAGATATGTATATTTAGTACTTAGCTGTTCAGAGTCGCGGTGAATCGTACTAAAATGGGTACCCTCCCTCTCCATCCCGAAACAGCTCTTCGAGAACAGCATGAGGATGGGGGGGCCAAAAAGAACATGTTTTTTCGCGAATACCTTCATTTTCGGGGCCATAGAACAAGAGAATAGGCATTTCAACAACTTTCAACCAAGGGTAGTACGAGAGTCACGTGTGAACCGCGGTTCAGCTTTGAAATTCCGGTGGGACAACACGGCCAAGTGCGGAGACAAGGAAGATCGACAGCGGGAACTCTGACGACGGGCTAACACAAATGCATATTTAGTAGATCACTATGAATCCCACCCAGGATGTCGACTATACGCTTCCATTAAATTGGTGTCCTCCCCCTACTGGGAATTGCATAAGCAAACAGGCGTTGTGTACAAGTACATTATTAATACTTACAGCAAAAACCACTCTTGGTCATAACAGCGGTCTAAATCAGCTTCCAAACGAGCGCCTCATCTTATATCTGTTTCTGGAATTCCTCTTGATTCCTCGCAATCATCTCTCGTCCCTCGACCTGTGAATACCGCGGCGACGTCTCGATGTCGGAGAGTCTTTTCACCAGGGGACCCTTGTAAAGCTGCGTAGTATGTAGGCCCGGCGACGACGGTGTCGAAGCGGGCAAGTCGCCGCCATTCAGAACCAGGCCTTCCTCGGTCTGGTAGATCGTCGCGAGCTCAATGTGGACGGAGAGACTTCGACTGGCGGAGTCGGTGGTGTTGCGGAGGGTGCGAGATGGAGATGACGGGTCTATGCTGCGGATATCTTGAATGAAAGCGCGTAGGGCCCGGAGTAATGCCTTGACCGGGCACCTCATTAGATGGAGAAGCAAAAGGAAGATATATAGCAGTGTACACTTACGGGATCTATAGCCGTAAGGAGTGCATACAGGACGGCGCGGCCTCCATATACCGAGTCGCCTGTTGCACCAATTCGGTATTCAAGAGGTGTCAGACTCGAGTGAAATCACTCACCGACGAGTAGGACGTGGTAATCGGTCCAGGTGTGTATGCCGTCCCGTTGCGTGTCGTGAATCTCGCACGCAACACTGGTGAGGTTGATCACCGCAGAGGCTATCGGATATGCGACTGCCACGATTGTTAGCTTTGCGCAGCTCCGGACGGACAAGAACCCGCTCACCGATGCGCAAGATGGTATTTCGATAAAAATTGGCGTGCGTCAGTCGGTCGTTCTCACCGATCACAGACGCTAGCGCGTTATCCGCCTGAATGCGTTTCTGCCGGAGCTGGAGTTTGGAAGGATACGCCACGAATAGATAAATATCTTCTAGCGACTAGAACGCGCGGCGGACGAACCTGATGCCGAACCATGTACAGGACGACAGTGGAGGTGGCGATCACCTCGCCGGCGACGGTCAGGAGTATCCAGAATAGTTGGGTTCCAATCTGCGGCGAGGCGGTGAGACGTTTGTTTGGATTGCAATCGAGAAGAATCGGATGCATACCTGCCAACCTAACCTCTGCTTCCGGATGTCGTTCGTGTACCAACAGTCCTCCAGAAGAGGATCCCAGCTGTGAGTCAAAGGTTCATTAAGAGATTCTATGATATATGAAGTACACTCACCCATATTGCTTCAACGCGTACGGCGGCACCGTCAAGCACAGCGAAATCAGGTTACTGCCCACACTCGATTGCTGTACCGGTGCTAAGGTGAGCAATTCGCGTCCGCGAAAACTATCAACGCACGATAGATCCTCTAATTCCGGCGTCCACACAAAGCCGTCTTCATGAGCCATGGCGGGAGAAAACAAGAGGAACTCGGGGAACGTTTTACTTACCGGAGCAACGGAGAGCGGTACAAGAATAGGTGGTTGATTGAATGATATGATGAGATAGGGATAATGATGCGCGCAGTGCAAAACTGGCTCCGCGGCGCTTGTTGTGAAGCCGAATCTGTCCCTAGCTCTCTTCGCGTAGCGATAGTCGGTATGATTGTGGCGTCCCGAGTGAAGTTTGACTGTTTGCGATTATTGGAGTTGTTGACAAGTTGTTGATGTAGAAATGTTGTCCGCTGCCGTCCAGGCACCGACTTACTCAACAGGATAAGAGATGCACAACGACGCGGCGCGGGGCCGCGGGCGGGAGCGTAATCAAGTATGCGGAGTGTTCGGAGGCGCCGTCAACTTGAAGCTTAGTGGACATCGTAAAGGCCAGTTATCTCGAGTGGACTAGTCCTGGGTCTAGCTGATCGGGAGGACTAGGGTTGTTCGTCGTTGTCATTGAGAGAAGAGGAAGATGTTTGTGCGCGATTGCTTAGAAATTAGAATGACGTGTCCGGATCACTCGGACCGCTCCCTCTTCCTCTCGACCACCATCCACAAATTGGGTATCCCTAGTCCTCAAGAGATCCTGCGGATACCATATCCTTGCACCCATGATTATACCTTACGTCCGCCGCGAACACGTAATCCATTATGGCGAGGCAGGGCAAAGTCACTCGTAAGCCATTCCCGCTTTCCTTCCCAGCGTTGC
Organism: Mycena galericulata; assembly: GCA_029289565.1. Taxonomy (NCBI): domain Eukaryota; kingdom Fungi; phylum Basidiomycota; class Agaricomycetes; order Agaricales; family Mycenaceae; genus Mycena; species Mycena galericulata. The sequence continues at coordinate 641,682 of JARKIA010000078.1, read as the reverse complement.
CGGCGACGTTCTCATTTTACTTTTTAAAGCATCTCGTTGAACTCTTGTGGTGCCAAGTGTTCTCCCGTGCACCTCAAATAGCTCTAAGAACTCCAGCAAGAAGGACATCGGGCGCGCATCGTCGATCCTTTGAATATCTTGAGTCTGATTGACGACTTTCCCTCTGTGGATTGAAACTATAGCGTCCGCACCAATTCCCGCCGCGTTAGAATCGTCGGTGCGTTTCCTGTTGCCAACCCACGTCCCAAGCTCTTCCCGGAGGTTTTCATCGTTGATGTGCTGTTCCCATGCGTTGCTCTGATTCCGTTGGCGGCTATATTTGCTGCGGTGGTATCCAATTCCTCGACCCCAACTGACACGCTCTGGAAATAGACCCGGCGTTTGGGAGGATGTCAAATCGGCCGAAGAGCTCGCCGTTTATCGGAGATCGTGTTCCTGCCATGTTGGACTTCCCCGCACTCGCCATCCTCCTTCTCTCTCTCTTTCGTGCGCATTTCTCCGGCGCATCCTTTCATCCTTGTCCCTACTATACCTCTAGAGGATGCAACACGTGGTGCCATTGGCGGAGAACAAGATTCGTCGCTGGTCTTCACGGAGTTGAATGTTTGAAGATTCAGGCTGCACAGTGCGTCCCGTCATCTTTGATTCTGTTACCCCCTTCTCATAATTCGAACCTCGGTCCCCTTCTCTTTCCCCTGTTCCTCGCGACAGCGACCTTTGTCAATCTCGAATTCTGTGCCGAGTTCGGGTGCCCGCCACTTTCTCTCTTATCCGCTCCATCGTTATCCTACGGCACGAAAGGCTGAAATGAATCGGCACGAGCCAGCCCCGATGGGCGAAGGCGTTCTTAACTATTGTGCGTCCCAGGTCTAGACTTCTCTTTGTAGATCTCCTTTCTCTTTCTTGTTGTTGTTCCTGGGTCATGCCGGTCGCCGCCCTCTTCCTATGCAGCCCTTCTTCTACCCATTTCTCGGCCTCGACTCCTTATCTCATCCTCCCTCCAATACTTACCCACCTACCAATTTTGCCTGCCCTTCACCCGTACACAACTTCGGTTGCATATATCGCGCCCTGTGACCACGACGACCATTCCCTTCATATCCTTTCTTTCGCTCTGCCAGAGTCCATCCAGTCTCATTCCTTTTCTAACAGACCGCCCTCTCGATTCCCGGCTCCTGACAAAACCTTGTTGAGACCCCGTTTGATTTCACCGCCGCCGAATATATTTCCACACGCTAACCCCATTTTCCAGAATGTAATTTCTTCCCTGATCATCGCTCCTTCTCCGTCCGTTATCACACTTCCTTTCCGTTCTCTTGTCAACTCAACGCCAGCCGTCTCAGATGCCCTGTCCTCACCTTTCATCATTTTCCCGCGGACACGGCACACCTGGTTTCAACGAAGCTCAACCGTTTCAATTCAACATTCTGGAAGCTTCGCATTTCTCTTTTGCCTTACTGCGTCAACAACGTTCATCTCCGGCCCTCTCCTCCCGCAGAGTTCTTCGCGAGATTGACGTTGCTTTATCCAAAATCTCTTCCCGTCTTATTTCACGCCTCGTACAAATCGCTATCATGTGTACTGGAGCTTCTCGCTGAATTCTGTTCAACGTACACAGGTTTCCGTTTCAACAACCCACGTCAGTGGACCTCAAATTCAAGTAACTCGTCAGAGATCACATTTTTCGGTTTGACTGAACACAGATTCGCAATTCAGGACATTCGCTTCAGAACGAGGGAGTCTGTCAAGACGTACTAGACATCCGCGGGCGTGCATGCTGACCGACATTCGCGGCTACCAGTCTCCGTCCCATGGAGGTCAAAAATTGCTCGACCTAGATTTCTCAATGCGTGTCCCCTCGGAGGCACAATAGGATGGCGTTGAACGCTAGGATTCTGTCCGCCATCCTCTGATTTATACGTAGGACGCGACACATGCATACCGGCGGTGCAAAGGTAGTAAAAACGGGAAATTTAAAGTAAAATTGCGTCTCCGACTGATGTCGAACATGTTGTGTGGATTCCAGAAGCCGCCACATAAATTGTACGCTCATGCCATTGTGTCGCGAAGCTCCTTCTACTACTTCTCTGTATCCGCATTGCAGGCTTCTTAGCTGAAAGACGGAGCGGCGTCCAGTCGCATTTTCGTCGTTCGAATTTTACTTGGATCGAACCAATGATTATAGCGCGCTTTGGCCTACAATATGAAATGTCGTGGCACGGAATGCTTTACGTTTGTGTTCGAACACCGAACTCTGTTTGAACTTGTGTTGGTTCTTGAACGGACGCGGGATATCACGTGGTCAATCTCCTCTCTTCTTCTTCCACCACCACAATGACATTCGATCCGAAGCTTCCAGTCGAGCTGGAGAGAGAAATTTTCGAGCCTTCTCTACCCAAATCGCACCCCGACCCTCATATTTGTCGCCCGTCGCGTGAGAATATGGTACTGGGATTTATAATCACTTTCATTCTTTGACTATCAGTTCCTTTGGACGCTCAAAGATAAGTATATCTAGGTTAGAGCCTCTTCTGTACCTGGCAGGTTATATCTGTTGCCGTGTACCTCGACGACATACCGAAACAGGGTTACCGAAACCCGTTCGGGAACAGATGGAGTCGGAACGACAAAGTTTCGAAGCCAGCAGTATATTTCCACGACCATGTCCGCCATCTGCATCTTCTCCGAAAACCCGCAGAGGCTGCCACAGAGATACTCGTCATGTGCGACGCCGTCATCAATCTAGCGGTCGACCGTTGTTATTTCCCACTCTCCCTCTTGGCCGGACTCCCACGCCAGAGACTGTATCTCCATTTTGCCCCTCTATCAGACCGCCCTAGTAGCCCTATGGATCTCCTTCTCCTGCCTCCATTCACTTCCATCACGCACTTTAACATCATCGACTGGCAATGGAATCAATGGGAGAGTTGGTGGTCCGGGCTCTCCCTAATGCCACGCCTCACGCATCTCTCCTTCTACGACTACATGATTCCCGAAAGAGTCTGTCTCAGTGCCTTTGCCCATTATAATAACCTCAAGGTGCTGGCCATCGTCTATCCCAGCAGCCACGGAACCCAACTCGAAGAGGTTCCACCGGCGTTGCAAGCGCAACCGCGATTCGTGTTGGTCACTGTCGACATGTTCGTGGACAATTGGATGCGGGGCGCGCGTGGCGGCAACGATCATTTCGCTGTTGCGGAGTCACATGTGAAAAGACGGCTCGCGGGGGAGACAGATGGTGAGTGGTAGCCATCTTCAACAGTCATGTTTGGCAACACTGATTATCGTGCAAGCGCTCTGGGCGACTTCTAGAACGAACCTCCAGTTGAGACGGACACCTACGTAGAAAAAATGGCGAATTTTTAGACTCGAGATTTTTTCTCTTTGGTGCCGACTTTAACGATAAGTAGTACTTTAGATACCGAACCTAATTATATTCTCTATTCATCCACTGCAGCGAAAATATGTTGATACTTGTTATATGTAGCTTCACACCGTACTAGAGTTTCCCAATAATAATTATGTTCACACACAAGGATTTGGATCCTGTATATCAGAATTGAGCTGCAGACCGATATTCTGGTCACGTCCTGGGTCCATTCTGGCACAAAACTGGCATCAGATCAGATGCTGACAACGTCTATCTTTTCTGTCGCCAGATGCGATTCTGGCGAGCTGGTGCAGCTGGTAGAGCTGGTGCCAGCCACCCCAGCTCAAAAACATTTTCCTGATGTGTAAAGATGGAATGAAAAAAGAAAGGAAAGAGAAGAGAGATCAAAGAAGGCAAGAAATGCTGCTTCATCAGTGACTTCGAGTCGGCGTCGAGAAAAACGTGGGGAAAATTAACACGTACATGAGCTGTCCATGGCGACAAGTGAGAGGACAAGGTCGACAAGAAGGTGGATATGGGTTAGAAGGTGGGCATCATCCGCGCACAAAAGCCGGCCTCCGCCGTGAGATTCAGCTTCGTTACTGGAATGACGAAAACCTCATCAGTTGATTTTACAGATGCCAAGACATGGTTATTCTCCTGACGGTGCATAGAATGAGTGAAAACAGGAGACCTGGAGAGTGACGACCGCTTCAGCGCGTGTCGTCCTGTCTCTCTGGAGGGTGGCGAGGCGACCGCTTTTCGCGCGCCGTCTTGGTATCGTCGCTCGGGGTCAATGACAGGTTGCGACGTATATGCGGTGCGCGACGCGATGCTCAATGTCGTCCAGGGTGACCTTGGGAAGACGGCTGGGGGACAAATAATTAGCACTCGCCCGGAGAGGAAGGTAAGGAACGAATAGAAAAAGAAAGGGAAGGATAAAATCGGAAGATTACTTAAAGAGAAAAAAGAGCTGACACCACACCCAAGAGCCCGCGGATCTTATTAGCGTCCTACACACGCGGGGTTCATTGAAGAGAGGCAGGAATACCTCCGCACGTGCGAGACAGTGGGATCCAGTTGGGGGCGAAGATCACAGGTCCGACAAAATGTTAGGAGTAGAAAGAAGAAAGAGAGAGATGATTTATGTAACGAAAGGGAGAAAAGATAGGAGAGATGAATATGACTCACTGCTTTAGAGGATTCCGCGACGCAGGACGGAGACGGAGAATCACTGAGTTCCGACCCCTCCTAGACTCAGTTTGGGGGGTCTGTCTGGAGTCTGTCTACGGTGTGTCTAGCATAATCTCGAGTCTGTCTAGCGCCGAGCTCAGCTAGAATTATCCTAGACACACCCTAGACACACCGTAGACAGACCCTAGACAGAACCCCCAAACTGAGTCTAGGAGGGATCGGAACGCAGTGAATAATGTGGGCCCGGACGATTTCGACGCACGGTGACCAAATTGAGGTTTTAAAGAGCGACAGCAGCTAACAGCCATCAATCAACCAAACCTTAATCAAGCCATGCAAATTCATGGTGCGGCCAGGAGAGCTTGTGCATAGTGTGAAATGATGAGATTAGAACGGTACGTTTGACATCGCATTAGAAACTGGCACGTTAAAGGAATGTGTGGAACTTCGGAATTTCAGCAATTGCATCCTCGATGCGCTTTCGCCATGCCTCCCAATCCGCTCGGCAACACTCACTAGACTTCCCACCGTACTGCCCACCGTACTGCCTACCGTACTGAGGATTGTACTCGGGGATGTCGTAGTAAAAGACATCATCCAACGATCGTAAAGTGTGAACTCCGGGAGCTAGGCGTTCAATGCAAGTGGAGGAATATCCCAGCCAGGTGTTCGCGTCGCAGGGATGTCCGTCTAAATGATAGTTGGCACCGTTTTGGTTACGGAATTTGAGTGCAACGGTTTGATGAACTCGGGTCCACTCCTGGACATAACGAATCTGTGTTAGAAGTTTAGGTGGTATGCACAGGAAGATAGGGGAACGAACCCATGGAAGGACAAGATATCCGGGTAGCAGCCCAATAACATCAACCGGTGGCATGCTGAGCATCATCAGAGCAACCTAAAAGACCAGGTACGGGTAGTCGTGCTTCGCCGCATATACCGCAACTTCGACAGGGTGTTCGTGTACCATATCCCTGTGCCGGGGATGTCAGCGATACAAGGACACCCAAGCCTATTATTAATGAGACGCACCGCAAACGAATATGACAGATATTCATCGCAGGAAACACCTGGTACGTCTCCGCGGCCTCGGCGAGCGGATGGAGGATCTCAAAGGGGGTGGTATCCAGCGCGGGGTGGCGCTTTGGATACATAAATTGGAAGAGGAGGTCGAGTGTCTCTGCCGTCTCGAGGAGGTCTGAAATCTCTCCCGTGGAGACGGAGATCTCGACGGGAGGGAAGCCCTCAGCGCACACTTCAAGGTTCTTGCGATGGACGTGGAATAAGACGCTGTCTGAGGACTTGAAGGTGACGTCGGCGTCGGCGAAGTTGACTGCTGGAGATTGTTGGCTCACTACTCTAAGTCCAGAGACATTCGTGCTTACACTTTGAAGATACTGTTGTGCTGTCTGGAACGTCCATGAGGATGGTAAGGAGAGAAGGGCAGATACACGTGTTCACCGCACTTTAACCGCATGTCGGAAGGTTCTCACAGCGTTAGCCGTACAACGGGCGGCGGCATGCCGTCTGTGCCGTGGAAGTCATGGGAATCCAAAGTGTGTCTACCGCAAGGGGGTACTGTACTTCACTCTCTTTATAAAAGTACAAGCGGCTTCTCGGCCACTTCGGGGCCTCGCATCCGTTTCCTAAGCTCCTAAGAGCAAAATTTCGCCACGAAAGACTAATGAAGTAGCGAGGTCAGTGATTTCATGAAGGGTCCGGCAAAGACCTGCCGCAATGTTGGATTGAAATCGTAGTTTAAAAAAGCATGGCGTCGCTTCTGGGAGAGGGATGAGCACCCGAGATCTCTGGAGGGAAACCCAGAAGACGCGTCCTGCCCGAAAAACGAAGCAGCCCGACGCGACGCGACACGACAGAGAAGGACGAAAAAAGAAAAGAGAAGCCACCCACCAGCTACGCCCCACTGCGGGCACACGGTCATGAGGACCTCCATCGCGCGCGTATCCCTCGCGGCGACATACACGAGCCGCGCGGGCCACGGGCGCGCCCACTCCTCGCGGTCCCGCTGCCTCGCGCGCTCGATGTGGGTGTGGCGCGCGCGTTGCGGGTCTTGCTCTCCGTCTTCATGTTCTTGCGGGTGTGGATGTGGATTCGGCGGGTAGATGGAGTTTTGCGGGGGTGGATACGGGTAGGGTGTATGCTGCGAGGGGTGGGGTTGGTGTTGGTGTTGCGGGGAGGCCGCGGCGAAGTCCCAGGTGAGGGGTAGCGCAGCGGAGGCAGAGGCGGAGTGGAGGTGGAAGGTTGCTATTAATCTGTGGGGAGTGGATGGTTAGTATCGTGGAATGACGATTAGAAGTAAGCGTAAGCGTAATTGTAAAAGTGAAGATTAATGGACGACGCGTCATGGAACAGTACAGTCCTACGCATGAAGAATAGTGCAGGAATATAGAATAGAAAAAGAATGGAAGAAACGTTATCGGCGCCGCCGCGGAAACAAAACGACATCATTCGGGGATCATCGCTGCAACACATCTGTGGCGTCAAAATGCAGCGCAGATCCTGGCGTAACCTCTACCAGGTAGCCTGGTCTCCCGAGGAGGAATACGGCAAAGAAATGACACAAAAATGCGCGTCCCGCCCGCGAAGCGATACAGCAATAACAGAACAACAGCAGAACAACGGCGGATGTGGCGTCAAGCTCCTCCGCTCGAGCCCGAAGCCAGAGGGCAGGCAGCCCACGCACGCCCCACGTACCCCACATCCCCCCAGTGGAGCGAAGAGCGTTATCGCACGCGCCGTTGGTACGGAAAAAGCGCGAAAAGAAAATTGAAATGAAAATCGGAGTGAAAACCACACACCGAATGACCTCCCCAGGGAGCTGGGGCCACGAGCGCAGTGCCTTTCCCTTATACCCCACCGTGCGCTCCCCCCCACCCGAGCCCGCGCCCTCCATCTTCCCCGCCGCCACCATCCTCGCCATCGAATCCATTCTCGCGCGCACCACACCATCTCCAGCTCCTGTAGACCCATCGATCGCAGGCACCGTGGCCGCGCCGCCGTCGTCAGCAGGTATCGTCGTGCTCTGCGCGCTCGTCGTCGTCGCCGGCGTCGAAGGGACCGGGGTCATGGTGGTGGTGGTCAGTGCGTTGGGGAGCCGGTGCAATCGCCGGGAAATAGAGACGTCACGAAACAAAGATCGTGCCCAGCCCCCATCACCACATCAATCGAGCCGTCCCACGCACGGACCATCAACAGCCTCGAGGCGTGATGAATGCGTGATTCCGTATGCGTTTCTTCCGCTCTTCTTGTTTTCAATCCGACCTACGAAAACAAGGCTCCAGTGCTCTGTTTGTCTCCACTCCTCGGCATAGTGAAAGCCCGTCTGTTACACAAGATCGGCGTTTGGCGCGGATCCACTTCGGAAACACCGTATCTCCGAATCCGAGTCCGGCGATCTTTGACTTCAGACATCAGACGCGTTGCATATCGCAGTGCGTCCATGAACTTTAGGCCCACTTGTGCATCTCCGACACCGTTCTTCGCGACCCATCCAAATTTCCAAATAAACATCGGCCGTTACTGACTACTAGTGCGCACTCCGACCGGGAAGGATCTACGTATGTCCTCGCTTGCGTCGACCTCGGGCTTGTCAAGACAGGAGAGCTGATTCAGATTTCACCAAGGTAAGGTTCTCATGACAGTTCCGGCCATGGAGCCTGCAGCGCGAACAGATTATTATCGGGCGCATCTCCCACTGTACCTATCGACTCTTACGCAGCCAGGGCGCGGCTTATCTTATCTTTCAAGTTTCTTCATTTTCCCGAATCGCCGTTGGATAGCGTTGACTGCGCCATGTCCTGGCGCAACTACGAAGACGGCGCGCCGCAATAATTCCTTTCTTCGACCGAAAAGTAGATCCAACATCGATGCTTTCAAAACCAGCGCCAGCATTCATCTGCGCCTCTAGCGCTTTTCCGGAATCCTTTCAAAATCAGCGCCAGCATTCATCTGCGCCTCTAGCGCTTTTCCGGAACCCTTCTTTCGAACAGCCGGCGCCCCAAAAACGAATTGCGGTCGCCCTCCGGAGGCTCTCCGGGGGAAGCGAACTCGAAAGTTCTAGAGGAGGATTGAGTCCGGACCCCGTAACTGTGTGAGCCAAACTTACATGACTCGCTGTCTACGCCAAAGATGAAATAAAATAAGATGATGTCCCTGGACTACAACGAACTACGGGGAGCCGGGGCGGGGAGAAGTCAGGAAACAGCCGCATTTCGGCAATCCGCCCGAACTCGACTGCCACATTGGCAAGTTCAGCTCGCCAGACGACTTTCATGCGGATTCATCGTTATTCATCATTTTCATCTTCTTCGACTCCTCCTCGCAATCTCTTGGCCCTCCCTTCCTCGGCGCCGGTCCGAATAACGCAAAAATTTCACCTCAAGCTGTCTTTTCAAGGCACATACTCGACGCACTGTTTTTGTACTCCCTGACATTCGCTACCTTCTCATACATCCCACCTGCAGAGACTCGGCCTTTCGATCTTATCTTTATGCATCCTTGCGTGCATCGACTCCCGCCTTGACACGTCGGTATGGAATCCTGCTTGACGCTGACCCGACTTTTCTATGGTTGATTGATCGACCTAGCCGCACTTGACATTCGCCGGCCAAAGATCGTGTTTGCGTTTCAATTCTCTCTTCTTTAGGCCGTCAACAGTTCTTCCCCAAAGTAATGGATTCCACTTGCGTCTTTTTGCCGCCCGGCATTGTCCTCTTGGAAATTATCTCCTGCCTGTGCTTGTGACCTTGGCTTAAAATTTCCGTGTATCCAGAACGCATTCCGGTTCTGTTCAGTCTTCGTAATTTTTAGCCCTGCCGACTACTTCATGCTGGTCCTTTTTTGTCCTTCAACACCGTATCTGATTTCTGTTGAACCACGGCAAACCACGGGCTCAGAATATCTCCGGTTTTCGGCCTGCCACCTCTTGGGATCGTGGGATGCAGAATCAGTGATTGATCCCAACAACCCGACTTAGTACTAGTTCACACGCTGCCTCTTGAACTTGACCACCAGTGCATCTCGCACCCATGCAAGTGGGAGTTTTCGCTGACCTTACTGTATCGCATTACTCCAAGGATATCATTTGAAGCCTTCTACGTCCGCGCACGTTCCGCTGGCCAATCCAGGGCCAATCTTGGCGCCAATCATCAACGTCTGAATCACTCCTTTTTCCTTCATCAGGACTGCCTGGGAACTTCCATCTCACGCATATAAAAGACTGTCGACCACCTCCGCCTTCGGACCTCCGTCTTCTTCAATGATGACTCGGGCCTTGTCCGTCGTCTGCACGCTGCTCCTTGTCACCTCTATTGGAACGAACGCTCAAACACAATCATCTGAGCCGCTCGTCGTCGATACACCGTACGGTTTTTACTATTTAACTATCAATCCTCCCATTGAATAATCTGTTCTCCCATGCACAGATCTAATGTTACTCAGTGCGGAGTGACCAACTTGACGTGGTCGGGCGGACTTCGTGAGCACTCAGAACGTTCCTTCCCGACGCTCCGCTCACTGCCAGGTTCGACTCAAGCACCATACACAGTGGTAAGGTATCCCCAGTATGCCCACCCAACCACCTTGTTGACTCTGTTGTAAGCTCCTCAATAGTCTCGATGCCACCATGCCCGCCGGTGCGAACCTTGCCGCCGGGACATTCAACACATCGATTCTGTGGACCGTCACTCAGCCCGCGGGTGTGTCTTCTTCACTAGTAAGGTACTGAATTCGCGCTGATGTGGCTTCCATTCAGGTCAAGGCCTCTTCCTCTTCGTTGCCGATTCCAGAGATTCCACCGCAAACAGCAAGCGTTTCGTCGTTCAGTCCAGCAGTACGTCATTTGTATTCGTTCCGTGTGCCTCTGAGCCGAGTCACGTCTCATGCATACTCTTAGATGATACGTCCTGCCTCCCCTCTTCGGAATAAGAGTGCGATGCTGAAGATGTCAAATTCGATCAGCGAACAACAGAGGGCATACTCGAAAAGAAAATCACGACTCTGCCATGGAACGTGGGATTCCACAGCAAGGACTAAGAGGGAGGCAGACATGAGAAGGATAGTCAGTGCTAGAAAAATATTCACGTCCAAGGCGGGGCCACGATAGAATTGAGGATGATGTACTGTTTGAGACCCCCTACTTGGCCACCCCACCTAGTTGGCCACTAGAGATCTAGAAGGCCCAGGCTTGACAATTAGGACTGAGCACTCTATACGAACAGAGTACGACCTCCAACGGAGGTTGAGACCAAGTTTCAGCCGAAAGTGATGGGTTGATCGAACGTCACGGCATCGCGGATCGGAATCCGAGGCGTGGGGACATCAATTTCTTGACATCGGACCACTCGCCTCACTTGCCGTGGCCATTTCTCCACCGTTTCTTCGTCGATCCACGACTTTGGGGACTCGTTCTGATCCCCCGATGCTGGGCTTCTGTCTTTGATGCTACTGGATAGCAATGGCCTCTACTACTCTCTTTATGCACTCAGGGGAACACAACTGCTTTTCTTTAGTCAGCCGTGCTGGCCACGATTGCGGTACATGATACCAACATGCTATCAGTCTGGAACCTTACACAATACTTCTCACTATCCAATCCTTCATTCTGAGAGGTATTTCAAAATTTTATACACTCACCTCTGATGGCTCTGCAAGTTATTATCTAAAACTACCTAGTTTCAGTCTCGCCAATAGTGAGATTTTTTGGAGGAGCTACGAGCATCTTGGAATGGAGTTGGGTACTCAGGTATGTCGCAATACCTTCCATTAAGCAGCCTGGACTCTAATTTGGCCCATATAGATGTCTGTTCCACCTGTAGGATGCTCATTCATTCCATGACCCCAATTTTGGTGTTTCGCAATCCGTCGGACCTAGATTTCCGGCCTTTCGTATGCCTCATATGTACACCAAAGCTGTGTCAGATAGTTAATATGATCCCCCTCTATGATTTAGTGCACAAGTGGCAGGCATTTGAGACCTCAGGCCATTATTTAACGGCGTGGCCAACTAGCCTGTTATTTGGCCATATTGCACTGCCGCACAAAATAAATTCACTGCGAACTCAAATGTTGGGATATTTGGGAACTTAGGCTCTTGAATCCTTGCTAGGAAGCATGCCTTCGTTCTGACACAGTTGGGAGCAGGGAGGGTCAGCGGACAGGTTGAGATCGAGGCATGAATGCATAGGTGGCCAGGTAAGGGGTCGAATATAGTAATAGGTAATAGTGTCCAACCTGACACTGCGGGCAAAAAGCTAAGCATGTCGAAATCCGCGGAATCCAGTTGGGGACGAAGAATACAGACAGGTCTGCAAGAACAATATAAGGGTGGCGGCAGAAAGGAATGTCCTTGTGGCGGAGACCCTGGTTGTCGGTGCCATAGAACAGGAAGATTAGCGCATTCCGACAGCTTTCAACCCGAGGTACGTCAGTAACGTCGGTCGGCAGGAAGTAGGGCTGTGGTGGGACAAAAAGGCCAAGTGCAGAGACGAGGAAGGCCGCCCATGGGAACTCTTATGATGACGGGCTAACACAAATGTATATTTATTAGCTGCCAGAGTCGCGATGAATCGTACTAACATGGGTACCCTCCCTCTTTATGCCGAAACAACTCTTCGAGAACAGTATGAGGACGGGGTGGCCAAAACGAACATGCTTTTCGCGAATGCCTTCATTTTCGGTGCCATAGAACAAGAAGAATAGGCATTTCAACAACTTTCGAACGAGGGTAGTGCGAGAGTGGTGGGACAACACGGCCAAGTGCGGAGATAAGGAAGATCGACACCGGGAACTCTGATGACGGGCTAACACAAATGTATATCTGGTAGCTGCAGAGTCGCGATGAATCGTACTAACATGGGTACCATCCCTCTCCATGCCGAAACAGCTCTCTGAGAATAACGTTAGCGTATTTCAATATATTTCAACCAAAGGTACGTAAGTCACGTTTGAACCGCGGTTGGCAAGAAGCAGAGCTCACCGGTTTTGTGGTGGGACCAAACAGCCGAGATAAGGTCAAGTGCAGACCCGGCCTTCCGAGCTTCTTACGGGAAAGACACCACCTTCGTGATTGGAGATAAGCACGGGTTTTTGGTGGGACGAAAAGGCTAAGTGCGGGTAAGTAGTATCTTGAGTCATCCAGGATCCTGAGCTCTCACGTGTGAACCGCAGTTCGCTATTACTTTGCTGCCAGCTGGGAGGCAAGTACATAGAACATATGCCGCGGGGTCCGAAACGACGAAGAGATAGTGCGGAAACCGCTGTTCAACCCCGTAGTTGTTGTGTAGATTGCGCGGCGTGTGCATATCGGAGACCCGGAGCCTGGATAGAACCTCATTTCGTAGGTATGGCCGGGATCTGGATTCTGGCTTCAGCATGCAGGAATATTATGTCGTGCGCACGGATTCTGAATGGATTCACGGACGTTGCTTCCCGGTGCGGCATCCCGCCTTGAGCTGGAAGACACCGAGCTCCCAAGAATAGCATGGGGGCAGCGGAACCGACTGTAGAACTAAGCGGGATGAACGAAAATTCGGACGGCGCGCTTACGCCGCAATCGAAGTGCGCCGATACACATGATGTTGATGTTACTTGGTGCCGGAAGACACTGTGTAACAAGGACGAGCTCGCAAGAGTATAATGCAATGCGACAGAGCCGACTGTAAAATCAAGTCGGATGAAATAAATTTCGGATGGTGCTCTTACGCCGCAATTGAAGTGCGCGGAAACACAGGATGTTAATGTTGCTCGGTGGGAAAGAGTCAGGCTCTGCGGCAAATATGGAAGATGCCATGCCGGGGCACGTATACCCCTGCGCGATGAGAAAGCTGAGTCGGGGTAGCCCAGTATGAAAAGTAATATAATTTGGGCCGAGGTTACATCGCCAGAAAGATGCTGCAGACAGTATTTGGTCGGGACGAGAGGGACGGGTAGTGGAATATCCGATAGGATGGATACGCACGATACAGAGGTACCCGAGATGCTATTTCGAATCTGCACCATCGCAGTTCCACATGTCGCGCGTCGGGGCAGAGAAATACGCTGGAGAACGATTAAAATCGAGGTAACGGGGATAATATGGAGAGAAGCATGAAAGCGAGCTGGGAGAAGGACGTGGCAGCGCGCTACATCGAAGGGCAGCCTGGCGTATCAGACGCCGCTGCGCAAGCGAAATATCCAGGTACCACGATGTAGAGACACGCACTAGAGGGAGGTGTACGTCGTACAGCGACTCGTTTTCCTGGGACCATTCAACAGCGAAAGAACGGAACGCGGAGGTTGCGGAGCGAAGTATAAAAGCGATCCTATGGAATGTAGTGGCAACGCGCTAGATCGAAGGGGATCGTAGTGGATGGCAAGAACACAACCGACGATTCGGAATTGATTCCGTGCGGGTCGAAAGCTGCAACGCCAGCGGAACCAATACAGAGAGAGCCGCACATACGCAGCCTTACGCCGCACCGCAAGTGCAATATCGAGGTACTACGAGAACAAAACGATGGGTAGAGTTAGAGAGATAAAGAAACCGGCACCGGAGCGAGATGTACGACGTCCACGAACGGGAAAGGGACGGAGGGAAGGATGTCGGTCTGCAACACGCACCGTCGTCGGAGGCAGAGTCATGAAGGGAAAGATTGCAGGGGCACGGCGGCGCCTCCATATTGGTGCGGATCGCAATTTGTGCAGCAATCATCGCGTGGAGCGGGATGGGATCTGACCAGGAAGGAGTTCAATATTCCCGTTCCAGTTCCAGGCAAAGGAGAGCGAGGCGTTATTCCTGAGATCTATACGGCCCCTGTTGCTGCGTTTGCGTCTGCGGCGGGGGTCTCTGCGTCTCTGCGTCTGTTGCCCGTGCTGGCGATGAGGAGGCTACTGGGCGTGTGTGGTGCAGCGGGTGGGACTAGGACGGAGTTCGATGCGCTGTCTTGGCAGGACCAAGGAAGCGACGAAGATATTTATTATTATGCATGGCGGGGATGGGCGAAAGGGGCGGCGCAGTTACGAGTCCTAAAAATTTATTTTTAGAATCGTTCTTTAGGAACTATGACTCCGCAAATTTCTACCTCGACATACCACCGAAACTTGACTTAGAAGTCAACATCTCGACAATTGATCGATCACTTATTCCCTTAATTGGGTCCTTGGCTGTGCGCGTCTTCCCTTATTCGTGTCTCGTGCAGTGCTGGGTACCATGGATACTGTGGACTTGTTGCTTTGCTATTCTTGTTCGCACCGCTCTATTCTCGGTTCCTCTCGGCCCGTTGATCTGCGCAATCTGACAGATAGAGGGCCGATTCTTGGCGAGATCTCGTGGGCCGACATTTCTTTTGCCAACAGATATTTTGTGGCATCCTTGCGTGATGAAGCACAATCTAACCTCGTTGTCATGTTGATATTGAGGAGAATCTATGCTGTTCCCGAAGTAAAAAAAATCAAAACGCGAGGATGTTTATGATGTTCCATCAGCGAGACATTTGAGACTAGGGAGAGATGCTCAATTGGCCTGTGAGATGCCCCAGAAAGACAGATACGATATAACCCCACGAGATAAATCTAAACATGTTTTTACGAGACGTTAGCACCCACGAGTCACTCAAGCTATCTTGCACTCCTTTTGCAAGATACGGACCGGATTGCCGCTGTCTCACCACCGCTGGGCCGGAATGGATGAGATTCGGCCCGCAAAAGCTTTTGGGAAAGCCGGCACTTTGAAGCACACGGCACACTGCTGTATGTACCGCGTTTCGAAGTGCCGTGTGTTATCTTGATCCCATCATGATGCGCGGACATGCCGCTGACTGCCCAAGCTCGGCAAACTCTGTATCCACTAAGTTAGCTTCGGTTAAGAATTTAGATTTAGGTTCAGCAAGGTCCCCGGATATATTTTGAAGGAGGGACTTCCATAAGAAAGATGTGGGTGATCAGGGCATTGACATCAAATGCGGCACATGTGCCGACTGTAAGCATAAGTATGCCAGCTTTCGCATGGTGGCCGGCAACCCTGCCGGAAATCTGTGATGGAAGATGTGGTAGTACCGCATTTGGAAATTAGCCCCTATCCGCCTCGCCAGCTTCTCTATATGTGCTCTAAGACCCTCATAACACAGTATATGGAGGATTGAATGTATACTAGGATGAATTTACATTGTTTCTGGTTATAAATTAAAAGTTATCCAGCATGTCTTCATCGTCTAAGTCCTCCTATGCATCCCAGTTGGTATAGGACTGTGAAGTCTGCTGCTATTCAACGTGAAGTCTAAATACTCCATCAACAGGACTCGAGACTTTCTATGGAACGATGCCATTACATCATCTTTGCGAGTCTGACTTCGCGGAGAGGCACGACGTCGAATAGATTTGGGAAGGGATAGGAAGCGTCGCCAGGAACTAATCGCCCACGAGAAGATCGCCGTTGACAAGAAGAACCTGGATGAGGTTGAAAAGAAAGCAAGAGATGCTGCGAGAAAGGCCGAGATGCTGAATCTCACACCATACTTGGACACAGCATGGATCCAGGCTAACCACACAGGCATCAAGGGAACAGGCGTTGAAAAGCAGATTAATTGGCATCGTCAATTCGTCGAGAAAGAGGTAATCTCTGGATATACAGTATCACGGACCGGGGGTCCGTGAACCGCCGAGAAGTGTTGTGAAGTGCGCGGGAAAGGTCGTCAACACGCATTACAAGCTTCGCGTTCTTCTCCGACATATCTGAGTCTCGAGCGGCCAGAACCTGGTTCCTCCAATGCTCGACTGCAAGGAGGTCAAGGAGGTGGTGCTGCCGCGGAGTAACCGGACTTGTCGGCAGATTTTCGTGCGATCCAGCATTTGATAAGCCCGTTTTACGTGCAGAGGCCCTCTGGGCCTTTGTTCTGCCTATCCTAGGCCAATTGACGCGTTTAATGAGGGCTAGAGACGCATCGAGGAGCAAAATTGATAAGGATCAGCCCATGGCCCAGCGATGCCATCGCCTAAATTACCGCCAGGTCGGTATGGCCCTTCCCTCCCCGGCCTATGGGATAAATCGGCCAATGTAAATCAGCAAATATATCCAAGTTATTGTGCTTAACATTGCCTACATCTTGTATTTTGTGCCCATGCTCGTGTTCAAACAGTGAGCTCTATTTTATGTAGCCGAACACCTATTTCTCTGCCATACGTAACTTACTTTGCGATATTTTGGAAACGTAGACGGTCTTCCTATGGATTATGCCGTCATTTTTCCTGCAGAAAGTTTTCCCTTACATGGCGGTGCATTGCCGATCACCACAAGTTTAATTTTAAAAATTCGCAGTTCAGGGCCTGCGCACAGTCGTCTCGTGACCCTTTCCATGCCTCTGTCATTCCTGACTGGACCAGCAGGACACCGCCGAAACCTACCCCTCGATCTACTTACCATATTCATGTCAATCCAATGATTTGACCCCGCCGGCAGGCAACCGACACGGTGTGCACAGAAAATGTGACTTCAATTGAGCCCGCATTGCTTTTATACCACTTGACCACATTCCCCTGACATCTATCTGCACCAATTTCTATTTTGTAGGCACTTTTAATATTTATTGACATACACTCTTCTCTTTTTTTAAAAACATTCTCAGAGGGACCGTACTCAGTGAGAACAAATTATGGTCTTTTGCCTGGCTGCATCTTCAAATTCTGTTGTGAAGATTGATTCCATAGTTCACTAGGTTTGGCAGTGGAACTGTGTATGATCTCCAGTACACCCATCCTTATATTTATCCCGACTCGTGCACTGGCAGCATGGGTGTGCACTGCTGTATAAGCCTGGATCCGGGTTCCGCTTCGACTCAGGTAGGCACTGCTTTCCGCTTGAGTGTCATTATATGACTCGAACACTCGTTTAGTCCCCAGATTGCCATATTTAGAGCTTGCACTCCTGCAAAACTTGGTTCTATATTAAATTCTGAGCCAGTTCAGATGAGAAATTTTCCGGCTCACTAGTACTGTGGTCGATTCCATTTGGACGGACAGTGATATTCCTTCGTGATGATACAGTTCGCTTTCCCACATAGGTCCCCCAAGGGCCCACATGCCTGCGTATCTGTGTTCCAATGTAATATCCAACTCCACTCACTGGCATTGATGGAAACAATTTCAAATAGAATCCTCGACCGTCGCAAGTAATCCTCACCGTTAGAGGGCTAGCAAACGTGGTTTTTGTGGCAATGTCCTTGGGTCGTTTTCGAACCTCACACCCCTTTGGTGATATTTTCCGAAGCATTCGTGACATCTGCCCGTCATTCCCATTTCCTGAATCATTAGAGGGAGGTTGGGTGTTGTGCAAGATGAGAGAGCGCAAGTGTTGGGTACATGTAGTACAGACTGCTAGAGGAAAGGAAGTTCACAACAACAGTCGAGTGAAATGGGAAGATGGCCAGAGCAGTGTTTTCCCCTTCTGGGGTCATGATGTTCATCTTCTTCTATCCCAGTGTATTGTCATCAACGCTGTATTGTTATCATACATTGGATTTTTTTTGAAACCCCGAGGCTGAATCCCAATTCAGTGGTGCTCAGGGAAATGGGGGTACTTATCTTCTTGCGATGCTGGGACATAGACATCTAGGTCACCTGGCTGGAATTCCAAGTCGTACATCATAAGGAGAACGGCGGAGCCGGATGCAACGGCTCGCGTGCAAGGATGTATCGGAATTTTACTGGGTCAACACCACACATGTGCAAAATCCGATGTACTTTTGTGATAGCTGAGCCAAGGAGATCAGCTTGGGTGATTCCTAGAAGTATTTATGATTTACGACCCGTACATGGGAATGAATATTTCAAGCAGAATAGCTGGCGTTTGATGGAAAGCGAAAGTAGTTTGGGCACAAGCAAGTACGTCCCGCTGTTCTGTGCTGAAATCATACACTTTCTTTGTCCCTTGCAATTTATTACCCTCCCACATCTCTTCTCATATGGACGCCCCTTCCGCATCGTCCGGCTGCACAGACGGATCATTGCCGAGTGACGGCGGCAATAGGTGACATATATACGGCAGGATAGGCTGAGCGACGGCGTGATCGCAGCTCGTGCACCGCACGGCCTGTCCTTACATTTTCCTCGGTGAAGGGTGAGGTCTAGTACTATTTGTTGTATTCTCAAGTAAGGACAGGGGTAGAGAGGAGAACGAACAAAATAAAATTCTCACTCAAAGGACTCGTATTGCCATGCGGAGCAGTGGCCTACAGAGCAAGTGGATAAGGGATAAAACAGCGAGCGCGGAGAACAGGGAGGAAAGCAAGTGTGCGGATACATCAGCGATAGGACACAGAGTGAAGGAGGGATGAAGACAGAACTCGCCGAAATTCGATCTACAGGGCTACGGGTTTTGCGCGAAGTCGGAGATGTAGCGGAGAGCCAGAAGTAAGATCGTATGGATGTGGAGAGGTTAGTCACCGAGCGCTTGCAAGTCGTCCCGTAGCGCACGCGGAGCCGCGAAAGTGGAGAAAGCTTTCAGATGACGAAGGACTGAGACGGTTAAGAGGTGATTACGGCGGAGCGGAGGACATAGAATACGGGCACGGAGGACTACGAAGCCGCAGTCAAGGTCGGG
Source organism: Mycena galericulata (assembly GCA_029289565.1). Lineage (NCBI taxonomy): Eukaryota > Fungi > Basidiomycota > Agaricomycetes > Agaricales > Mycenaceae > Mycena > Mycena galericulata. The sequence goes on along the minus strand of JARKIA010000078.1, from coordinate 622,528 downwards.
AGCGGGAAGGCCCAATGGGCCAAGCCAGCCACGGGGAAGACGAAGAAAATTGCGAAAATGAATAATGTCCCACGACTTCCCGTTTCAGTCCTGGCGATATCTGATCTGTCCCACGACTTCATGGACGTGTCCCAGCATTACTATACTCTATTCCTACCCAGCGATTACTTCCAAGTCTTCAGCCATGTCATAGTATACGTCTACTCTGTCCGGTAAAATTCAAACAACGCTGAAAAATTGCTTGAGTATGCAGGCAGCATCCAATAAATGCATATTTCAACCTCGCCTCGCTCCCTCCAGCTCTCTCTTACATTCTACATGCATCCTGCAGGTGTATAATGCGGCCATTTTTCCAGATTTTGAGTTGAAACCATGGAAGTTCCTCAGATTCACCCGTTTCAACCCACAAACTGAACGCGATCACGCGCACAGGTGGCTGTTCACAATAATTTGCAAGTGTTTTTTTTCGCGACTTACCAGAAACGCCATCGTCAAAAGTAGGAGTGCAATGCAAACTCTAGTGAGCCATACATTCTACTTATTTGCATGGACTATAGCTCTTGACAGGATTCTCCCTCCTACGGCTCTCCCTTCTCGCAGTTAGCCCCCGAACTACTGACGGAGATTTGGAGTCTCGTACCCCGTGCATCTCTAGTGCAGATCCTCCAGGTCTCGAAGACCTGGAAAGAGCAGGCTTGCGAGATTACCTCGCTGTGGGCTCATCTTGACTTTGGCCCTCGCTACATTCCAGAGGACCTTTCCATTGCGGAGAGATGGATCGAGCGAGCAAAAACCCGCAAGCTGTCAATCACGGTTATAATGACGTCGGAATGTGCTTGGGACCATCTGCTCCCTCTCTTTCAAAGCCTCTCTAAAATCTCCAGTCAGCTGTGCCAGCTGTCTATAGAGGCTCCAGATTACGCCTCGCCCCACATCCTCTCATTCCTCTTGGCCAATTCCTTTCACTCGCTGAAGTCGCTTTCTACGCTCCTGAAATGTCAGTGGAGGCTCACGCCCAATGGGCGGCTTCCTTCCGAGACTGGGGATGGATTCACCGAGCTTTGTCTTCCTGAATTGGCCGCATTATATTGCGCCAACATTCCATTCATATTTCCGGCGACAATCCCCAATCAACTCACGGAGATCGTATTCGGGCCATATGTCTCCGAAGACATGCTCTCTTTGACCCAACTGGGTCCCGCACTCGAAAGTGCCCCCCTTCTATCACGACTTGGTTTTTACGGTCTTTTGCCGGCAATCCCCCCCGCCTCAACGTTGAATCCACCTTGTCCCATCGACCTCCCATCGCTTACCCATCTCTCATTGCGGCGGGTTCATCCGGACTCATTTTCACGATTCATTCGCCTCATAGCGGCCCCGTTCTTGACGGCTCTCACCCTCGAATTACGATCTGCCGACATCGAGGGGAGCACCGAGGAGCTTGACGATCTGCTATTGGATGCTGACTTTGTAGGCCGCTTGACTACTTTCAATATCCAAGCAATGTGGCCCCTCACTTCAACCTTTTTTTGCCAGTTCTCCAATGTCGAGACATTGCGTCTCAACTTCCACAACTCCCTTGACACAGGTTTCTGGGATATCTTGGCAGGACAGCCCGCATTCCTGCCATCTCTCCGGAACCTGACATTGGCAGATGTTAATCCTGGCCATGTACAGGAGTTGGTCCACCTGCGGATTCTTGCTAAACAACGACGACTCGAATGCCTCGAGTTATTATTCTTCCGTGCACAAGATGTTCAGAGGGCGCGATCACCGGCATGGTCATATTGGCTAGAGTCCAGTGTAGACCAGCTCACCATCCCAGCAAATGTTTCTGACTTACTGGATTCATTTGGTCTTTTTGGCGCATCTTGTAGTTCCATTACATAAATACAGATCTCTGTTATGTGGGAACTAGTTCTACGCCCGGAGCTGGAATACCAGGAATATTCTGGAATGCTTAGAGCCTGAGTATAAGAACCTCTAAACCCCGACTCTGGTCAGAATGCTTGTGGCCAACCCCGGGGAACATTTAGGCACCAACCAAACATGGCACAAACACAAACTCGAGCTGGCCGTGGCTGCCACCGGTTCATTAAAAAATCCAGAAATATTCCTCAGTGCTCAGGTTATGAGTTTAAGTACCTTGAAACGCCGACTCTGGTCAGAACGTTAGTGTGTGGCCAACACCAGAGAACATTTGGCCATCAACCAAACATAGTACAAACACATACCTCGAGCTGGCCGTGGCTGCCACCGGCTCACTAAAAAATCCAAAAATATTCTTGAATGCTCATAGTATGTATATGAATACTTCTAAACTACGAGACTGGCCAGAATGCTATTGTGTGGCCAACACCAGAGAACATTTGGCCATCAACCAAACATAGTACAAACACGTACCTCGAGCTGGCCGTGGCTGCCACCGGCTCACTGAAAAATCCATAAATATTCTCGAAGGTTTTTAGTATGAATGTAAGTGCTACTAAACTAATATTCTGGCCAGAATGCTCCTGTGTGGCCGACCCCGGAGAACATTTGGCCGTCAAGCAAACATAGTACAAACACATACCTCGAGCTGGCCGTGGCTGCCACCAGCTCACTAAAAAATCCATAAATATTCTCGAAGAATCTTAGTATGAATGTAAGTGCCACTAAACTAAGATTCTGGTCAGAATGCTCCTGTGTGGCCGACCCCGGAGAACATTTGGCCGTCAACCAAACATAGTACAAACACATACCTCGAGCTGGCCGTGGCTGCCACCGGCTCGCTAAAAAATCCAAAAATATTCCTGAATGCTCATACTATGTATATAAGTGCTTCAAAACTACGAAGCTGGCCAGAATGCTACTGTGTGACGGACCCTGGAGAACATTTGGCCGCAAACCATACCTGGAACAAACACAAACTCGACAGCCCGTGCCACTGGCTCACAAAAAAAACCTGGATGCTTGGTATGCATGTTTGCTAACTTGGTTGCAATTGGTGATATATACTGTGAAGATTCCCGCCCAGCACCGTACAGAGTTGTGATGCAATTTTAGTTTCCGTGCTGTCGGCCGAAACCCCGAAATCCGGTGATTGGTTCTCACCCTTCTTGTTTTCTTACCACCATGGTCCAAACATTGCGATTTGCCCTTCCGTATCTTGCTGCCTGTAATGATTCACCGGCTAGGCTAGTCATACTTCAAGTCCAATCCCTGGTTCCTCTGTGATCCCAGTCTGTCTCGACAGCCTTCGGATTGGGCACTTTATGGTTATAATGACAACACTTTACAAAATGTCGGGCGAGGGACTTCAGCCACGTGAATGTATGCAAGACCTCTCAAAAGCTGTTATGGTTCTTCTGTCTTGTCAAATATGTCTCATTATCTTCCTCTTAGTGCTCCTTGACAAAGGCTTTGCGGTCCGCCTGACTTCCTTTTCCGGTCATCCCATCAAACACTTTTGGTCCAGCTTTTACTGATCTCCACAAGGGCTAGGTGGATTCCCTCGATGTAGGGTATAATACTTACCACCTCCCTGATGGCTATCCATCAAAATTGGTATTGCATTTTAAATCCTAATATTTGTCTAGCACACTCAATTTACATTGATTGGCCGAACATTACTCACGACTTGGTGTATTTCACCTTCGTTCAGTCTAAGCCTCATATATAGGTATTGCTTTGTTCACTGGATGGTCACGTACCAATTGTGCTCTCATTTTGTTACTTACTATCATCTAGAACCCTGTTCAGCGCTACCTTACACACAGCCATCAATCATATGAAATTCCAGTTTGTGACCTTTTCTGTGACTGGCTGCCCCCGCTACGTCGCTCTGCACCGTATCCATGTCTGGCAGAAGACCAGGCCGACCACCTCGGAAGTGGAAGGTCAATGGCCGAGCGGCAATAGCAAAGACCTTCAATAAGCTCCGCACAGCTCTTTCACCATCCCCGCCCCCCTCTGAGGCTATCCCACCGGCGACAGGAGGGACTCGTCTGACCGGAGAGGCTGCCCACACGACCCTTCTTGCATCCCAATCGTACGGGACCCGCCCAGAGCGCAACGATGCCAGGGAACGGCCCGTATTCCTCGACAAGGTCGCCAATCGGAAAGATGCAAAGGCCCGAAAACTTCTAGCGACTATCCCGACGGAAGATTGTCCACAATGGTTCGATAATCAGGTGTGTAACACAAGTTCCTACCCAGACATATGCCTTAGCAGACCGTTTACTTCCTCAGTATAATGACTTTGTCACAAAAGGCCCGTCGGTGGGCCGGGCAGTCGATGTAAAATGGTTCGGGCATCCGGGTGATAGCGCGCACGATATCCGAGCACGGAAGTTTGTCGTCCGGTGGTCGAAATACCTCGGAAACCCCGATATTGAGATGCGCAAGCGGGCCATAAAGGAAGAGAAGGTGGTGTGCCGCTGGAAATATTATTGTTCGGGCCTTCACGATCGCGAGATCGACGAGGACAATCCCACCGCGGAGGGCGATGCAGCTTCCAATTCCAATGCTGCGGGTGACATACCGGACATCCCCGACACAGACCTGTCACCAGAGGAAGCCGCTGAACTAGCGGCCGATCCGGACGCAAATATTTCCTCTGGGGAAGGATCCCCAGATGAGCCCGACCGATGGAACAAGTGCTCTGGAGGAGTTAGGCTCTACGTGCGTCGTCCTTATGTTTCCCTTGTCAATTGCTAATAGTCCCAAATGCAGTGCGAAATTACCGCGGACGACCTCACGCACGTCAAAATATGGCAAGTGGGTGAACATGAAGATGCCCCAGCATCCTTTCCGTTTGCATTTTCTCGGCATCTGCGTCTCGTTATTATGGAGTGGTTGCGGCGGTATGGTGCTAAAGCGACAGCAGTCAATAAAGGCCCGTTCAAGTCCCTGATTGCGCGCTAACTTGTTAACTAATCTGGCGCCCCACAGACCTTGTCAACCGGTTCGAACGCCGTGATACATCTGGCAAATCTGAACCGTTGCCCTCCCATCGTATCCCCACAAGCAAGCAAATTCGCCAAATGATCCCAGCTGAGCGCCACCGTATGCGTCTCGACAGGAATCCTTTCCGGGCTACGCACCTCATGGTGGATCGGAATCCTGATAAGATGTACTAGTAAGTTACTTATTACTGTTCACATTGATCATATTCACGTATTGGTGCAGTTACACGCCTCATGATTTCTCTAAGCCCGACAACGAGTCGAAGTTTAGTGTGGCCATTACAGATGCTTTCTCGCTTGATAGCACCATTCTCAACACAGCTGGTCGTGACGGTGCTTTGTTCATGGACTCTACTCACCGCCTCCACAATGAGAATCGGGCTGCCACAACCGTACTATGCACCGCTAATTCCAACAAGCACATGATGCCCGGTAGGCCCAAATCACCGAATCGGAAACCCGTTGTGAGCTGATATCTTACAGGCGCCTATCTACTCTCTGCAAACATCAAAGCAGATACAATCAAGCAGTGGTTACTGGATACGATAGCCAAAATCGAGGCACGAGCACGAGAGATTGTTGCAGGTATGGGACGTTAATGTTATTCTATGAGGGCCATAAACCCTATACATTTGGACCAAAATGGATTGTAGAGTGGGCGAGAAATATCTGTGGGATGGACACAAATAATTGTCTGACCAAACATGAAGTTCAATACAGAAGCAGAGGAACAACTGTTCAAAGTGACATAAGCCCTCAATGGGTGGGGCAGAATTACTTCCGCCAGGACACAAACATCATCTCAGGGGACATTAATGGTACACGCAAGAAAATTGTCGTGGGCATGGAGGGCAAAGATAAATTACGGACCGATTGATCCGCGATCACTGCCTCCTTCTTCCTCCTCCGTCAAGCTACCGGTACAGAACTTCTATGGCTCCTCCCATCGACACCGGAGCTCCGAACACTGATGCTGGCGACGCTATGCGCTTGATTTATTACGACAACTCTTCATCGTTTCGGTATCGGCGCTAAGTTCTGGGCCTCCTCTGTTCGGATCGAAAGAACTTCTTGTAGTTTTATCGTGCAAATGAAGCAGTGGGCGGCCATCTCTTTCGTCTTGAGGATCCCCGAAATCTGTTCAAATTGCAACTTGGCTTCACCTTCTCGGAGGCTTCTCCTCTTGAGGCCGACGTCGTTACTTGGTGGGCTTTCCAATACGGGTACCGGATGAGCTAACCTCAATCTGCGGCAACACTACTTGGGCCTGGGTCTAACGGCCAGCGTTGCCGTCTCTCTCCGCTCTCGGAGACGAGGCAAAGCCGGCGGCGAGAAGGCTTCGTGGAGGTGCTATGTGGGGGTAACATTGGCGACGCGTCTCTCGGGGGCGCCGATCGTTTCACAGGGACGTCCGTTGGCGCCTGCTTGTTATTTGCGCAAGGCGTTGATGTACGGGCGGCTCTTCATCTTGGCGGGGCTCTCGCCGCACCCTCTTGGTGGTGCCTTTCCTGAAAATTCTGACAGACGCGGTGGTGGACTTTTCTTTCTAAAACAGGTCTAAGTTACTCTGCCCATTCCTGTGAATGCAGTGGACAACTTATCAATTCTGTGGGTTGAAATTGTTACTTAATCACTTGCGTGTTCGGGTGGGTGTATGTGGTTTTATGAGCGGCGCGCTGTGATCAATTTCAAGTTGATTATCTGAAAGCCCCTCATACACTAAAAATGGACGAGGCCTGCGACTGACTCTCTTCATTTCAGAAATTTATGGGGAAAGTCGGTGAGATTCTGGAATACAAGGTACGCTTCGAATCCCTCTCTTATACATTTCTGACTTCGATTTGACCCAGCGGTAATACGAACCGGGCTTTATGGCAATTTATATAGCTCGAAATATCATATCCCCAAGTTTCAATATGCAATACCCATGAAAGTGAGTTTCTTTCCACAGAAGGCACCCGCAAATATATCTGCCCGTCGCCTTCCCGTGTCAATGGTCGAACGATTGATCGTGATCTACGTATCTCCTCGCTTGCGTCAACTTGAAAACACTCGTTCTCGTCAAGACCAGGAGAGCTTCTTTAGATTTCTCCAAGGTAAGGTTCTCATGACAGTTCCGGCCATGGAGCCCGCAGCGCGAACGGAGGTCAGCGGATTATTATCCCTGTACCTGCCAGTCGTATCGACTCTAACGCACTAAGGGTGTGCTTATCTTATCTTCCAACTTTCTTCATCATTTTCGGGAATCGCCGTTGGATAGCATCGACTGCGCCATACGAAGGCGGCGCGGCGCATCAATTCCTTTCCATAGATCGAACATTGACGTGTTTAAACCAGCGCCAGCATTCGTCTGCGCCTCTAGCGCTTTTCTGGCATCCTTCTTTCAAACAGCCGGCGCCCAAAAACGAATTGTGGTCGACATCCAGAGGCTCTCCGCGGGAAGCGAACTCGAAAGTTCTAGAGGAGGACTGAGTCCGGAACCGTGTGAGCCTATCCTCAATTCTCCTGGCATATTCCATCAATTACGCGCGGCCATTATCCAGTGTATTGATTCTCTCTTCCCAGTCTCGCGCAGAGAAGTAAAGATTCTCGGCAATGTCCATGCACACCAGAGCTTCACCAAGCCCGACGTCGGTGTATTTTCTTAAAGGCTGACGCCGTTTTCGTAAAGCTGAACCCCGTGGAGCGATTTACACCGTCCGCGCCATAAATTACCCAAGGCCCTTCCACGGTTTCTCCTTTCAGGTCTAGCAGATGAACCCGGGGCCGTGCCCGACTCGGGTGCGTACAGGACAACACGACCTGGGTATATAAGTTAGTATAACAATATTATTATAAGTATTATCTCGCATCCTGTCACGTGGCTTAGTCACCATCGCGAAAAAATGTATAGTCTTGGTCAGCAAATCGAACGCGAGTCTAGACTTTTTAAACGAGAATGACCTTTCCGCCGCTTTCAAAGCCGACGAGATTGTCCCCCGCCCCCTTTTTTTTTTCTTTTCTCAAAATAAAAGAAACCTTGAAAGAGGATCCTGCAGCCTCCTGTTGTTTTCATGTACACTGGGGTGTTGTACTGCACTTTAAGAGCGGAAATGAGCCCGCCTCTTTCTTTGTGTCGGCCAAGTTCCGCGTTTCTTGTTTCCGCAAACCACGTCGTTTCAAAGCTGAAGCCAGAGTTTCTTTCATGGCATGTATCCTCGAACGGTTGCAAGTATTTTTTTGTGCTGCGCACACACAGCATGTATTAGCTCTCCTTCCTATCCGTCCTTCAACTTTCCTCTAATGACCCCTAGTCAGATATGACTACTCGAGTCACAAATTGCCAAATACTTTCCTGGAGCCGGCGATAAATACAATAGATAGGTAGGTATCTCCCTGGTCGTTGTCAGAATCGGGACTTTTTCGACGATAGGCCAATCGTACTTGGTTAGTGTTGCCGATGTCCGGTCAGGTCCGGTTTTTTGCCAAAAAATCCGAACCCCGAACCTGACCTGGGGTCCGGTTCGCCCGAAGTTGCTGAACCTCAGACCGGACATCGGTTCGGTCCATTTGGGGTTCAGAACATGTTCGAACCTCAAAAAAATTCTCACGCACCAAACATGAAATTTGGGACACATTCATCCATTGTAGGGCATCAGCGGGTAGTTTATGACATCTGAATCCTTTATTTGCTTCCAGGAGGGCCCAGGGGCCTTGAAATGAAGGAATCATACTTTCTGGTGGCCTCACTGGACCACCAAAATCAGGTAGACTCGGGTGATAGTCAGATTTTTGAGTGTTCTGAGGCATAGGAAAAGCTTCTGTCTATTCTAGATCCTAGTACTTGAATTTTTGAGGAAAACTATTGGTAAATAATGTTGCCAAATCACTACAACACACATGTTTCTGTGGCAGGTCCGGTCAGGTTCATTCGGGTTCGGCCAAATTTCAAAAAATCCGAACCCCGAACTGGACCTGGGGTCCGGTCCGGTTCTTCAGCTGTCTCCGAACCCCAATTCAGGTTCGGTCCGGGTTCGGTTCAGGTTCAGAATCGGTTCAGAACCCGACCCCGGCAACACTATACTTGGTAGGAGATAAAAACGAGTATTGGGCGAATTCGCCCAGTGCTTGAAGAGATCGACTAGACGCAGAACATCGTAAGGTCATTCCTTTGGGTCCAAGACATTCTTACTGTATTCAAGATAGACGTCGGGTACTAGCTAGCGGTTTTCAGTCATATGTTGACTATCGGGGGTCATCCAAGAGACACACCGTTGGATTTCAGTCTGGGGGAAAGTCCAATGTCTGACTTGACCAGCGACAGCCTAGCACCGAAAAACCTTGGAAAACCTTCAGGATATCTCCAGGTTGGCCAACAAGGGTACCGACTCAGCCTCAGAGAACCCCTAGCGATTGAGATGCATGTTGTTAGCCTTCCGGGTGGAAATGCGCGAAACCACTCATTCACTCACCAGCAAACGAATCAAGTTATACACAAGACCTGAAGACAGGTGTGTGCGAGCTCTGTCCAGCCGAGTTCACGTCACAGACGAGCTCGCTATTCAGGAAGGGATCCAGGGGAACCAGGGAAAACTCGGAAGATTGGTCGTCGTTGTCAGCCACATCGCGTTTTTGACAGATTACTTGGCAGTGCTTGTACGTGCTTGTACAAGGCAAAAAAGTGGCCAAGCTGACAAGCTCGCAAGCTATGTCGAAAAATCGACAAGTTCGAAAAATAATGTTTTTTTTTTTGAGGCGTGCATTGGCGTCTAGGCATCGTTTCTGTGCTTTTTTTTTTTTTTGCAACAAGTGAAAAAGGGCACAAGCCGACAAGTAAAATGTTTTAATACTGATGCACCAAGCGGCGCAGGCACACGTGATTGTCCACAGGGCCAAACAACGCGTCGGAATCGAAAGGACGCGTCCCCGTAATTCTTGTCGTGCTCGACAGATAGCCTTTCTGGATTCTGAATCTCCTTATACCGCGTATTTATGGGAAGAGGGCCCGACATGCTGGCATATGTAGTTGAGCTAAATATACGGTGGTACGTAAGTGGAGGGCAGAGTCTTGGGCGCTTATTTCTTATCTCCCGCCATCATCCACCAATGGCCCAACTCCCCGCAGAAATTCATTTGAGGATCTACAGCTCCGCTTGTAGAGACGATGGGAGGACTGGGAGCTCCTTGAGCTCTGTTTCGAGGCGAATCCGCCAGCTCTCTGCGGAGCATCGGTACCAATCGATCGCGGTCTGTGGCCCAATTCAGATCCAGCGACTCCTTGAATGTCTGCGCCTCGTACCCCCGGAGCTCCGTCGAATCCGCTTCCTGTATATCTACGATTATTCTTCGCTCTCCAACTCGCGCGACACCGTCGTAGCTCGCGATGGCCCAATAAAACCGCCCCGCCCAGCAAGATCTCGCGGACGATTCGCTCCCTCCCAATCCTTCACCTCGGAGCCCGCTCCCCGTCTGATCCGCGAGCTTATCCAGTCGATGAATCTTTTCGACAACGACTGGGATCGATTGACCCATGACAGCGCCCGCAACGTAGGGCGCAACATCATCGAGCTCCTCGCCCTGGCGCACGAGACCGTGGAGTTCCTCTCCCTCATCTGCTTCGACCACAAGCTCTCTGCAGATAATCCCGAAATTCCACTGCAGCTCTTGCAAGGCAACTTTCCGGTGCTGACTGACTTGACGGTCAGAGGTCCACACGAGTTACCCTGCCGCACGGCGTTTGCGCCCTTCCTCCGCACGCTCCACGTCACCGAGAGCACTCTCTGCCGCCGCTTTTTTTGCACCATGGCGAACAACCATCCGGATCTCTCCCGCCTTCGCATCTCGAGATTCCTCGACATCCACAAGCGCACCGTTGATATTATCGGCATTCTATACGCAATGCGGATAACATCCGCCACCAAATGGGCAGAGAGTACAAAACTTCCGCCTCGGATGCTCCCCGGCGTTCAGCGGCTCGTCCTCATCGAGCCTAGCACCAGTCGTACGCCTGACCGCCAATCCACCCAGGTACTCGAGCTCCTGCAAAAATGGCACTCTGGTCTTCTGGGATTTCGCGTTTTGCCAGCGCACCCGGGTCACAACATGCGTAGGGAGGCGACTTTGGCGCTGGTGGACTGGAATTTGGCAGTGAGGGGCACACCAATGGAATGGGGTGCATGTCCCGGGAAGCCTACTCGCGAGTCGACCAAGAAATATGCACCGAGTTATTTGCTGAAAAATCTCCATCGATGCTTGGAGGTGGTACGTCCAAATGATGATCGTGCGAGGTGTCTTCCGCCTTGCTTCCGCCACCTCCGAGGCTGAACCAGGATTCTGTTGCTCGTATATATGTATGTACAAATAATTCCCTGATCTCGCTGAGAGTAGAAAAGGCAGAAAATGGTTTGAATCTGGACACTGAAGTTAACACCAGGATCGGTGAATTTTGCGCTGCTCGATCGCCGAGCGCCTCAGCCTTCAGATTGAACTTGTCATTGGGATCAGTGGCAGTGTCGACATGTGTGCCAAAGGTCGGGATCAAAGCAGGCCATAACAACGACAACCACCTTGAAACCGAAATTTTCCTCAAATACGCGCTCGTTGCTTTTCCAGGCGCCGTGCACCCAATTGAGAAGCGTCCCGACTTGCAGGGGAGTTGGGAAGACCTGGATATCCCACACACCAATCAGACCCTCATCGCATCCAACACCTCATGGATGCTGAGGGTCGACTCATCGCGCGCGCTGTTGAGGATCTCGTGTACGGAACGTTTGAGGCGGGTTGGAATGGCCTGGAGCTGGAGGAAAAGAAGAAAATCACATTTGAAGGTCTCTACAGGGGCGCTTGCACTTGTACTCGCGACAGCAGTCGCGACATGTGCCCCAAGATGACGATCGGCGGTCTTATAGGCGATGGCGAGTACAATCTCATCAATCTGGTCTGTGTGGTTGTTCCTTGGAAGATGCGAAACTTATTCCCACAGCTGCAAGCGATTGTGAAGCACGATCCTACCGGGAATGGTTCCGTCAAGCATCCATTCTTCTTCGTTCATCCGCACGTAGAGCAGGAGTATCACTGCACGGATGAGGCACCCGATCGTCTCAAGGCCTTCCTTTACCTTGTGGTCCCTCACCGGAATTCCTTCATCGTTTCGACATTGATTGGGATTCTAGGAGCATTCGTAAGTCTCTGGATCCGACTGTATCGCACGATACTTACTAACGGGTTCTACTTAGCATAATCATCCTTTTAAACCGAATTCTGCCGCAAAGAGCTCCCCAGGCCCCGCTGATCGTGCAGAAAGGACCCAAAAGGCCCGGTTACTGGTGAAGAAATCCGGAATTCGAGTGGACATGGCGCAGTGTAAAGAGCAAGCGGCGAAGTTCGTCTACGCGTGTACTAACTGCCATGCTACGAGTCAGCGCAGTGCTCTTACACAATGCGGCCGGTGCAAGAACTCTTGGTACTGCTCAGTGTGGGTTTCACCTGTCGTCCAGCATAGTTTCGACCACTGATTCCGTGTCCATTCAGCGACTGCCAGAAATTCGATTGGAAGTTCCACCAGGGGTTTTGCGGGAAGGCAGACTTTGATCCAAAGGTTCTCATCCCCACATACAAAGGTCCTGCGGAATTTATCGGCTGCCCCGCGGTAATTCCTGGCTTCGTCCGCACTCCCGCGCTGTGGCGCCAGATCCGGTGTCTCTTGAGTCATCCCGGATCCCGAGCCCTCACGTGTGAACCGCAGTTCACTAATACTTTGCTGCCAGCTGGGAGGCAAGTACATACGAGTAGAACATATGCCGCGGGGTCCGAATCGATGAATAGATAGATAGTGCCGAAACCGGTGTTCAACCCCGTAGTTGTTGTGTAGGTTGTGCGGCGTGTGCATATCGGAGACCCGCAGCCTGGATAGAACCTCATTTCGTAGGTATGACCGGGATCTGGATTCTGGCATCAGCATGCAGGAATATTATGTCGTGCGGAAGGATCTGAATGGTTTCACGGACGTTGCTTCCCGGTGCGGCATCCCGCCTTGAGCTGGAAGACAGACACCGAGCTCCCAAGAATAGCATTGGGGTAACGGAACCGACTATAGAATTAAGCGGGATGAACGAAAATTCGGACGGCGCGCTTACGCCGCAATCGAAGTGCGCCGATTACACATGATGTTGATGTTGCTTGGTGCTGGAAGACGCCGTGTAACATGGACGAGCTGGCAAGAATATTATGGGGGGCAACGGCGTTGACTGTAGAATCAAGTCGGATGAATGAAATGGCGCGCTTACGCCGCAATTGAAGTGCGCGGAAACACAGGATGTTGATGTTGCTCGGTGGGAAAGAGTCAGGCTCTGTCGCAAATATGGAAGATGCCATGCCGGGGCACGTATACCCCTGCGCGCGATGACAAAGCTGACTCGGGGTAGCCAAGTATGAAGAGTAAGATAATTCGACACACCGCCAGAAAGATGCTGCAGACAGTATTTGGTCGGGACGAGAGGGAAGGGTAGAGGAATATCCGATAGGATGGATACGCACGATACAGCGGTACCCGAGATGCTATGTCGAATCTGCACCATCGCAATTCCGCATGTGGGGCAGAGAATGCAGCTGGAGAACGATTAGAATCGACGGAACGGGGAGGACGGCAGAAGGATGAAAGCGATCGGATGGAATGCCGTTGCAAACCACTAGATCGAAGGGCAGCCTGGCGTGTCAGACGCTGCTGCACAAGCGAAATATCCAGGTACCACGAGGGGAGAAGGAGCGGCAGAGATGGGTAGATGCAGAGACACTGTAACGCACTAGAGGGACGTCGTGCAGAAATTCATTTTCCCGGTACATTTCAACAACGAAAGAACGGAACGGAAGGATGTGGAGAGAAGGATGAAAGCGAACCGTTAGAACGACGTGGCAGCGCACTAAATCGAAGGGGATGGTGGGGGAAGCGAAGACGGCCAACGATTCGGAACCATTGATTCCGCGCAAGTCGAAAGCCACGCGGCGTTGCAACACCAGCGAAACCAGTACAGCGAGAGCCGTACCGCAAGTGCAATGTCGAGGTAACACGAGAGAGAAAACGATTAGCAGAGATACTCAGATAGAGACATGCAGCGACACGCACCGGAGCGACGTGTACGTCTCCCAGCGACTCGTCTCCCGAACGTGAAGGAACGGAGGGCAAGATGTCACTCTGCAACATACACCGTAGTCGGAGCGAGAGGCACGAAGGGAAAGTTTGCAAGGGAACGGCGGCACCTCCGTATCGGTGCGGATCGCAATTTTTGCAGAAACCACCGCGTGGAGCGGGATGGGATTTGACCAGGAAGGAAGCGTTCCCGTTCCCGGCAAAGGAGAGCGAGGCGTTATACTTGAGATCTATACGGCCCCTGTTGCTGCGTTTGCGTCTGCGGCGGGGGTCTCTGCGTCTCTGCGTCTGTTGCCCGTGCTGGCGATGAGGAGGCTACTGGGCGTGTGTGGTGCAGCGGGTGGGACTAGGACGGAGTTCGATGCGCTGTCTTGGCAGGACCAAGGAAGCGACGAAGATATTTATTATTATGCATGGCGGGGATGGGCGAAAGGGGGGGCGCAGCGCATAAGGGATAAAACAGCGAGGGCGGAGAACAGGGAGGAAACCAAGTGTGCGAATACATCAGCGATAGGACACAGGGTGAAGGAGGGATGTAGACAGAACTCGCCGAAATTCGATCTACAGGGCTACGGGTTTTGCGCGAAGTCGGTGATGTAGCGGAGAGCCGGGAGTAAATCGTATGGTATGTGGAGAGGTTAGGCATCACCGAGCGCTTGCAAATCGTCCCGCAGCGCACGCGGGGCCGCGAAGGTGGAGAAAGCTTCCGGATGACGAAGGACTAAGACGGCACAGAGGCGGTCACGGCGGAGCGGAGGACACAGAATACGGGCACGACAAAGCCGCAGTCAATGTCAGGCGCGGGAAGGACCAATGGGCGAAGCCGTAGTAGTACGTACTAATAGCATGAAAAGAGGAACGTCACAGTGGCATAAGCGGAGAGGGAACGAAAGGGGCGGGATTACTAGAGTTACTTTCCCCTAATCCCTCACGGACAGTCTGGTGTAGGACGGTTACAGCTGTTTCGGAAAAGCTTGACACTCACATTTATTTTTTGCTCGCGACCAACTTTTGATCGAATGCTAAGGATTACCTAGTTTGGGATTCCGATCAGTCATGTGCTGTGCTTGCCGTCGGCAATGCTCGCACTGCCGTTCGGAGCCTACCTCAAACTTGTCCTCAAAATATTCTGCTTGCCTGAAAAGTGGCGAGAACACTTACAGAAGATGTTTGGTGTATGAACCCCAGGCAAGAAAATATCTGGACTGTATAGTTGACTGCAAATTCACATTTGCGGCCCCGGCTGGGCGTAGCTCGGCTACGCTCGGCTCGCCCAAAGCAGTAATCCTTAGCCCTCCATCAAAAGTTGGTTGGGAGCAAAAAAATTCGCGAGTGTCAAGCTTTTCCGAAACAGCTGTAAGCCTCATGAAAGATGAAGAAAATTGTCGTGGTCGAGAGCAAAGATAACCATCGGACCGATGGATCCACGGACCGCTTGATGCGCCATCGCCATCGTGATCGTGATATGATTGCAGTGATAAGCGCCGGGGGAGCGTCTCCGTCACATGTGACACTGTCTCATAATTTTGCTTCAGCCTTTTTGCCTTTGCTTTTACCACCGGTCCTTCGGTCACATATACGAGCTACGGCTTCCCCAAACGGCACTCTACCACGCCATTGACCGCCTACATACCCTCTTATATCGAGCCGATCGCCGACGGTCCTTCACATTCCTCCCCAGCGACGACTTTTTTTCTCCGGCTTTTTCAGCCTTCGAGTCTGGCTTTGTCCGAGTAGAAATGCATCGTGCGTTGCAAATCGCTGAAATGGTGAAAATGATATGTGCGCAGGTCGCCTTCGACGGACCCAGTGACTTGTGGGCCGGACTCCCTATTCAGAAGTATCCGCTACGCCGCCAGGATCTATCTCGACTTGCTAGAACTTCCACGATATTTTTGAGTCCTGCTCTTGATGCCCTGTGGAGGTATCAGGGAACCTTGCTCCATCTTCTCCGAACCATGCCAAACGATCTATGGGATATCACCGAGACTTTTTACGAGGAAGATGACAAGGAGGAAGAGACCATGGGTATGAAAATCGTGAGCTTCACAGCGCCTTATGGCAAGAAGAGCGCTAACAGTATGTCAGATTTCGCGGCGAGCCGCTACCACCGCCGACTGGGATCGTTTTATCTTTTATTCTCGCCGCGTGAGATCTTTCAATGATCATCACGCTCTCCTTGATACCGCAGACGTCTATGAGAGCCTCGCTGCAAGTTTCCCCCATGAATTCATCTTCCCCAGGCTTCAGATCCTTGACTGGTTCCCCATTGACCCTGAACTCTTCCATCATGTCCATTCATTCCTTTCTCCGGGATTAACTCGCCTCCACCTCCACATGGACTACATCGCGGACGGCGTCATATTCGAGACGCTGACGGCGAAATTCCCGGGTTTGAACAACGTCAGCATCGGTGGATACGTGGACGTACCATCCATTTCGCGATTCATATGCGCGCTGCAGGACGTCGAAACCCTCGTCGTCGGTGACATGGATTCGAAGGCCTTTGCCCATATTGCTCGGTTTCCTCGGCTCCGTCATCTGTGGCTGACGTCAAACATGCCCACTCGTCTCCTTCCGCCCCCAAACGACCTCCCACATTTCCCCGCCCTCAGAACGCTTAAATACGAGTCGATAGACCACGCTCCCTCCCTACTCCAGTGGCTGGGATCTTCCTTAGTCGAGTTCTTCCTCTTGGCGAGGAGCCGGCCCGCTACCCCTACAAAGCGTACCATTCAAGAACTCTACTCCGCCCTCGCATCGAACTGCACTCATTCCTCGCTTAAAACAATCAGCGTAGGAAAACCTTCGCGACCCGGACCTATGGACCCAAATCAGCTAAATCTGTACTTGGTTTCCGGAGAGGAGCTCAGACCTCTGTTCTGTTTCCGGCATCTCACCCACGTGTCGCTGTCGCATACTCCCGGCGTCGATTTAGACGATGTGGTGATCTTGGATATGGCTCGTGCATGGCCATGCCTGGAATATTTATCGCTCCCCTCCGACACAAATTGTCGCCTCACCCCCCGACTGACACTCGAGGGTGTCTATGCGTTCGCGAAATACTGCCCGAATCTTGAGAGCTTGACGATACTTTTTGATGCCACAAATGTCCCGAAACTCAAAATTCGCTCCAAGGCTGGCAGCAGGAGGAGAGTCTCGCAGGAAAATCTCGACTACCTCGATGTCGCATATTCGCCGATCGGTACTAGACCGCACCGCGTGGCCGAATTCTTGAGCACAATATTTCCCTTCTTGGAGGTAATTCACACCTCGTATCACGATAATCCGGAGTTGCGGGACGCAGATGTGGTTGCCTCCCACAAGGCCTGGATGAAAGTCTATGACGCTCTTTGACTGTCCTAGCAGCCCTACAGTTCCCCGGTTTGGCAGCAGAGGATCTTGTTGATTCGCGGATGGGCTTTTCTTGAACCGCTCCAAATTGGTACGTCGCCGCTACTGTCATTGCGCATTGGATCTCACGCGGAGCAGAGCAACCTTTCTTGATGCACGCAGTTCCACTGCGCCACTCTCTGCCTCCTTCGTGTATTATTTATTTCGTGCTCCAAAAGATGGAAACAGGTTAGGTTAGATTGATGTGGGATGAATCCTGTTGTTGTCGATGTGCTTCATATGAACGTTATCGGCAATTTATTCGTTGGACCCGTTATCGCACGCACTGTTATTCGGCCGCGAAGCGTTTGGGCGATTTTGGCGTTGTAACAATAAAAATAAGAAGGAGGATATGCTATACGGACGCAGTAGGGCGCGGTCCCTTAAATTGAAGAGGTAATATCTGAGAATGCTCCAGGCAATTTGACATTGCGGGCAAAAAAGTTAAGCACGTCGTAATCCGCGGAATCCAGGTGAGGACGAAGATATTACAGGTCCGACAAAATGTTGGGAGTAAAAAGCACAGGTGACAGTAGCGCTAACAGCCAGAAATCGCTTTCAGAGGAGCCGTACCACGTGCGCCGAGGAGCGTCGTATCGACAGGGGAGATTTTTTGAGGTATTACAGGACTATAAAATCAGGCGCCATTCGAAGAAATTGTATATTGGGAACCGGAGCGCGATCATAATTCTGAGCTGGGAATGGGAGGTACGGGTTTCCCGGATTCGGTGAAAGTATGTAACACATTTTGGAATCTCCTTCATTCATCGCGTACATGGAAACACAGACCACTTCCTCCAAACGAATATCACGCAAAAATCAACTTCTCTCACCACTGTTCATCCATGTGTTCTTCTTCGACGGCTAGGAGGATGTCGATAAATATCTTTACTGGAAAATAAGAACTCACATTGATAACTCCCGCTGGTGACGCTCGCGGCAGCCTGAGTGTGCTGAGTGATCGGCGTACCGGCTGGCAACGGAAGCGAGTCAGTCAACACTTGGCATGGCACAGAAAATATTTCGAAGCTCACCTGTATTAGCGCTGGCAACGGCCGGAGTCTGCCCGGTTTGTGCGGCCTGTGTGTTAACTGGGACTGCGTCAATGAATGGCTCCATGCAGAAGAGCACTGTGCGGTCACCAGCACCGAGGCTTCCAGCAGCGGGTACTTGGGCAGCGGCTGAGAGCGGAACCACATCACTGAGTTTGTATGTACTATGCAAGATGAGACCTCACTTCCATGGGTGTTCAAAGCTGCGGCATCTCCTCTGGTCTGAGGGGCCTGCGCGGCGGCTGGACGAGAAAAAGCCACGGTGAGTAATTCGGCAAGAATTCTGAAAAGTGAAAGCTCACGCGCGTCGGCGCTCACAGTAGGCTCGGAAGGCTGCATGGTTTCCGGAATGGCTAATAACAAAGACGGCATGGTGAGCGATTTGCACGACTTGCTGAACAGTTGGAGCTCACGCGTTGCAGCGGCGTGAGTTGGGTGTATGTAAATAACGGTGAAGCCGCCATTGATATGGATGAAAATCTGTATTGGGACGGGATGCTGAGTGGAAGTGGACATGGGGGATGTGAGGAGACCTGAGATGATGGGCTTCCTGGGCCTTCATGCCTTTTATACAAGAAGCCGAATTGCTTTTCCACGGAATTTCTTTGCAATGATGAGGCTAGCAGTGTATACTTAGTACTTTACTCTTGAGGGATCCTCACTGTGCACCTCTGAGAGCAAATTATAGATGGAGGTGGCAGATGGGAACATAGAGTGACGTGCTGACCTCTGGTGAAAGACACTACGGTCCCGGTGGGTGGTGGCAGACGCTGCCGCACTGTGCCGACATGTGCCGCGCTCATCGGCACACCTCGGCACACCTCGACTTTGTCTTGGCTTAACTGGCATCACATGTCGGCAAAGAGCGGCATGGTCGTTCGGAACGCAATGTACGCGGTTATTATAACAGCGATATCAGGCTTCGAGCAATAGTGTTATTCTTCGTGGGAACTTGAGATGAGGACAAAATTAGGGAGGTATTGCAAGCCGGGCGATATAAGGGAGCTATACGCATAATCGACGGTTCGACTGTGTTACAGTAAGTTGAAGTGTGTAGCGAGCGAGTAATTCACATCTCATGGATCTCGCTTAGAATGAGCGGTTTTCAGAATGATTTCACGCCAAGTTAAACAGTGACTTGCGAGATACAATTCGTTGTTTGTGGGGCAACGGACGTCTGAGTTCCTCACATGGCTACTACATATACATCTGTGCTAGGTGTTAGCCCGTCCTCGTGGCCAAAGACAGAATGGTACCACTCATCTCTCTGTTTGCCGAGACAGGTCTGCAAGAACAAAATAAGGATGGGGTGGCAGAAAGGGGCGTCCTTCTGGCGGAGATCTTGATTGTCGGCGCTATAGAACAGGAATACCTTCATTTTCGGGGCCATAGAACAAGAAGAATAGGCATTTCAACAACTTTCGAACAAGGGTAGTCCGACAGTCACGTGTGAACCGCGGTTCAGCTTTGAAATTCTGGTGGGACAACAAGGCCAAGTGCGGAGACGAGGAAGATGGACAGCGAGAACTCTGATGACGGGATAACACAAATGTATATTTAGTAGATCACTATGAATCCCACCCAGGATGTCGAGTCGACTACACGCTTCGATTAAATCGGTGTCCTCCCGCTACTGGGAATATGCGACAGGCGCTGCGTACAAGTACATTATTAATACTTACAGCAGAACCACTCTCAGTCATAACAGCGGTCTAAATCAGCCTCCAAACGAGCGCCTCATCTTATATCTGTTTCTGGAATTCCTCTTGATCCCTCGCAATCATCTATCGTCCCTCGACCTGTGAATACCGCGGCGACGTCTCGATTTCGGAGAGTCTTTTCACCAGGGGACCCTTGTAAAGCTGCGTAGTATGTAGGCCCGACGACGGTGTCGAAGCGGGCAAGTCGCCGCCATCCAGAACCAGGCCTTCCTCGGTCTGGTAGATCGTCGCGAGCTCGATGTGGACGGAGAGACTTCGACTGGCGGAGTCGGTGGTGTTGCGGAGGGTGCGAGATGGAGATGACGGGTCTATGCTGCGGATATCTTGAATGAAGGCGCGTAGGGGCCGGAGTAATGCCTTGACCGGGCACCTCATTAGATGGAGAAGCAAAAGGAAGATATATAGCAGTGTACACTTACGGGATCTATAGCCGTGAGGAGTGCATACAGGACGGCGCGGCCTCCATATACCGAGTCGCCTGTTGCACCAATTCGGTATTCAAGAGGTGTCAGACTCGAGTGAAATCACTCACCGACGAGTAGGACGTGGTAATCGGTCCAGGTGTGTATGCCGTCCCGTTGCGTGTCGTGAATCTCGCACGCAACACTGGTGAGGTTTATCACCGCAGAGGCGATCGGGTATGCGACTGCCACGATTGTTAACTTTGCGCGAGCTCCGGGCGGACAAGAACCCGCTCACCGATGCGCAAGATGGTATTCCGATAAAAATTGGCGTGCGTCAGTCGGTCGTTCTCACCGATCACTGACGCTAGCGCGTTATCCGCCTGAATGCGTTTCTGCCGGAGCTGAAGTTTGGAAGGATACGCCACGAATAAATAAATATCTTGTTCTAGCGACTAGAACGCGCGCCGGACGAACCTGATGCCGAACCATGTACAGGACGATATTGGAGGTAGCGATCACCTCGCCGGCGACGGTCAGGAGTATCCAGAATAGTTGGGTTCCAATCTGCGGCGAGGCGGTGAGACGTTTGTTTGGGTTTCAAGCCAGAAGGATTGGATGCATACCTGCCAACCTAACCTCTGCTTCCGGATGTCGTTCGTGTACCAACAGTCCTCCAGAAGGGGGTCCCAGCTGTGAGTCGAAGGTTCATTAAGAGACTCTTGATATATGAAGTACACTCACCCATATTGCTTCAACGCGTAGGGCGGCACCGTCAAGCACAGCGAAATCAGGATCGACCCGAAAATATAGAACTTCTCCATCTTCTGGCCGTTGACTTGGTGAACCACGACAAGCCTATGAATCGATTCGAACATCTGACGATTGGGCTGGAGGAATTGGCAGCTTACTGAAGATTAAGAGCGATAGAAAAGAGGAGGAAACTCGACGTTTCGAGTGTGAACTGTGCGCACTCACGATTAGCGTCTGGTACATTGCACAAGGAGAGACTGACGGACCTGGAGTAGGAATATATCAAAACCACACGCCCAGGTGGGACCGGTGAACTTCCCGCCAATCGCATTCGTTATGCCGAAGATCGTGCTGCCGTAGAATTAGACAGACAGACAACTTTGACAGCAAGTAAAGCTTACTTGGCGACAAGAGCGCACACCAAAATCCGGAAACTGACCCGGTCGAGTAATGGTCTGCAGCGCGGTTTCAACGCGACTATCCCGATTACGATGAGGACGGTGCCGCACAGCGCCGCCCCGACCAAGGACGTTACTGCCCACACCCGATTGCTGTGCCAGTGCTAAGGTGAGCAATTCGCGTCCCCGAAAACCATCCACGCACGATAGATCCTCCAATTCTGGCGTCCACACGAAACCGTCTTCATGAGCCATGGCGGGAGAAAATAAGAGGAACTCGGGGAACGTTTTACTTACCGGAGCAACGGAGAGCGGCACAAGAATACGTGGTTGATTGAATGATGAGATAGGGATAATGATGCGCGCAGTGCAAGACTGGCTCCGCGGGTGCTTGTTGCGAGGCCGAATCTGTCCTAGCTCGTCGCGTAGCGATAGTCGGTATGATTGTGGCGTCCCGAGTGAAGTTTGACTGTTTGCGATTATTAGAGTTGTTGACAAGTTGTTGATGTAGAAATGTTGTCCGCTGCCGTCCAGGCACCAACTTACTCAACAGGATAAGAGATGCACAATGACGCGGCGCGGGGCCGCGGGCGGGAGCGTAATCAAGTATGCGGAGTGTTCGGAGGCGCCGTCAACTTGAAGCTTAGTGGACATCGTAAAGGCCAGTTATCTCGAGTGGACTAGTCCTGGCTCTAGCTGACCGGGAGGACTAGGGTTGTTCGTCGTTGTCATTGAGAGAAGAGAAAGATGTTTGTGCGCGATTGCTTAGAAATTAGAATGACGTTTCCGGATCACTCGGACCGCTCCCTCTTCCTCTTGACTACCATCCACAAATTGGGTATCCCTAGTCCTCAAGAGATCCTGCAGATACCATATCCTTGCACCCATGATTATACCTTATGTCCGCCGCGAACACGTAATCCATTATGGCGAGGCAGGGCAAAGTTACTCGCCTTGAGACGCTGCGAACGCTCCTGTGTATCCGGGGGAGGAATGCGTCGTTGGCTACACGTTGCGCAGAATATCTTTCCCTGCGGAGGACGCCCGTTCGCCATCGCCCCCAGATGTGTGTGTGATTTTTTTGTCTTCTCCTTCTTCTCGACTTTGATTCATCCGTGTGCTCACCGAGTTCGATAGGCCCTCCCCCGCGCATATTTGGTACTCTCATCGCCCACCTCGTTTTATTGCTAAACAACTCAATTGTCTCGCTGAATTCAAGTGAACGGTTCAGCAGGGGCACCACAACCGTCTTCACGAAGGCTGGCTGGCTATCTTGAATCTCCGGTGCCGCGCGTTGCAAACTTCGGATCCAAGACGTTTTGCCCGCCCCCTCGTGCTCTGCGTATAGCCCGCTTCCTCGACGATTGCCCCGAAAAATCACTGAGGCGTAGTGCATCCGGTCAATCTATGCACTCCACGACCGAGCTCGAGCACCTTTGGGTTGCGGGGGTCTCGCAATGGATCGGTGTGGTCTTCTGCATTGTTCATGTCTCAGGGCGATTCCATGGACGACACTCCTCTTTCTCATGCGCAGATGGCGGCGGTCCGAACGAAACGTCGGCCGGTGTCTCCGAATCCCAGGAATCAGGAACCAGGAAGCAAGCTAGATATTGTTCGTCTTCAAATTAATTCCTGTACCCCCCCCCCCCCCCATCCCAACTGGTGTATTTTTCCCCCAAAAATTTCGACACTTCCGATCCGACGCTGCCGGACTCCTTTTTAACACCACGCCGTATTCACCGCTGCCGATGATGCATCCATCTCCTTCACAATCCCACGTTATCGACGACTACAAAACACGGTGCGCGTATGCAGTGTTCTTTTCTTCTTTTTGGTCCCCGTTCAAACCCCGTTCAAACAAGTCTGGCTAACACACTCCTGCAGCACCCTCCTTCAGGTGGGTCGACCCGTCCCAATCTCGTCCCAAGACCCCTCGCGCCGCAGCCGTGATGAATACACCGTTCCGGTCGATGCCCCCTTCGTACGCTACCGTCCTTCCGACTAATATGACCCATGCGCCAAAGCTGAGTTAATAAACACGTCGGCAAGGGGCTCTATGCGGACCGTACCCGAAATTGGTGAAAAACCCCATGTTTTGGAGCTCCGTCGTCCATGTTCCTCCAGAATTCCAAGAAAAGTTACTACACGCCGAGCCAGATGGATGTGAATGCTCAACTTCGCCACGGAGCGCAAGTACTCTCGCATTTTGATGAAATGCTTGGGGGTCCTTGGGATGGCAAGTGTTCCAGGCCTCGGAAAATCTAACACAGGATTTAACTGCAACTCAGGCCCGCGGGCATCAAACGCGCGTGCTCTCAAAAAAAATAGTGAGTTCACTCTGGAGTTCTGTTGCGACCGACTAACCGGGTTCGAATCTCCCAGAAACAACCACCGAGTTCGATGAGGGGCGAAGATGTGGGCGAAATTCGCGCCAAGTATGAGATCGCTTCCAAGGAAGGCGACCCATCGCGATCGAGGAATTGCCACCTGGGCGGAGTCTCGGCGTCGTGCTGCTCAATAAGACGAAGGCTCCGACCAAGGTTAGACTCAATATCCCTACCCCCACCATTATTCCTTATTCACGTCTGATCATTGCAGGAAATCAAGTGCGAGCTCACGGAGGATTGCTTCAACAAGCTCAAGACCGTGTGCATTGCGCTTGACAATTAAGAATAATTGTCGGAACGTTACTGGCGATGAATTTCTTTGTGATTTGGCGGAACAGTTCGTTCAGATCGTTCAATGAAAGACCTCGGTTTGTTCCTATGACATCCCAAAGATAGATTGCGACGTTTTTATGTGAAAAGCGTCAACGTAGCTCCAGCGGAAAAGAGGACTTCCACCTCGGGTTGAGTACCCAACCATCGGACCACGTTTGGCGGCAGCGTCGCGAGATACTCGTCCCGGCCAAACAACTCCTCAACCCTGAACGCCACACCACCCGACTCCTGTGCTGTACTCTTGGCGTACGCCGTGAGGCGCTCGATGTGGGACTCGAGACTTGCATCCTCTGCGAGTTCCAACATGATTATGTATTTATTCTCGGTGCCTGCTGGCGTGCCCGACTCCACTGCTGAGCAAAGGGGAAGCACGGCGAAAGGGAAGGGAGAAACAAAACACACCTGCGATTTCTGACATGAGGTACTTTGAAAGGCTAATTCAGATACGCAGCAGTGTGGGGCCTGAGGGGAGTTGATTCGGACTCTACGGTAACTAGCCATCTGCCAATGCTGGAACTTTATACATTTGCGGAGAGCCGCCGGCACCCAATCAACTTCGGAAGGCTGTTCTGACCCACGAGATCGGAAATCACTCCGACAGACCGAATCATCCATCCTCTTTGCGGGAACCACGAGATGTAGTTGAAATTAGGGATCTTAGATCTAGTTTAATTTTGCGAAAATCTCAAGTGACCTCTGTCCCCGTCGCCTAAGATTGCAGAGCCGTGTTGAGGTCAACTCGAGGCTCACACAGCTGTCAGGAAGCTGTCGATAGCTCGGCAGTTTATTAAATCACGGTTGTCAACTTGTAAACTTAGAATCGTCGGTGCGTTTCCTGTTGCCAACCCACGTTCCAAGCTCTTCCCGGAGGTTTTCATCGTTGATTTGCTGTTCCTATGCGGTGCTCTGATTCCGTCGGCGGCTGTATTTACTGCCAGTCTATCTGATTCCTCAACCCCATTGACACGCTTCGGAAGCAGACACGGCGTTTGGAAGAATGTCAAATTGGCCGAAGAGCTCGCCGTTTATCAGAGATCGTGTTCCTGCCATGTTGGACTTCCCCGCACTCGCCATCCTCCTTCTCTCTCCCTTTCGTGCGCATTTCTCCGGCGCATCCTTTTATCCTTGTCCTAACTATACCCAATGGCCATGGACACGGCGGCATCGTCGCCATTGTTCAATCACCGTCAGCATGGGATTTAATTGTATGCAAGTGAAACAATTGTTACAGGGGGATCCGGACCTTCCTCCTTCCTTTCTGCAAATTCAAATAAAAAGCCGTTTCACGACAGCACTCGAAATAAATAAAAAGGAGTCATGACAAAGTCATATTTGGTATTGTTGATACAATTCGCCATAACGCGTCCGGTCACGGGATGGTCATAAGGACATAGCCCACTGGCACTACATGAGATTGAGGGTACACCCTTCAGCTAAGCTAGTGGATTTGCACGCACTCGTCATTATTACTGTTTATATAAGTGTCGGTGACACTATGAGGGTCTGTGACATAGAGGGCCCAGGTTGAGGCCTGACGGAAAAAATTGAACTAACGCTGTTTGAAAATTTGACCTATGCCGTGCTCTTTCAAACTCTGCGAGAAATCGCCTGCAAATGAGTATTCAAGTCGAATCTGGATGCCAGAAATCAATATAAATGAGCCCGGAGGCCATTTTATTTTGCGCTGTACTATGGACTCGGAGCTGAACTATTCACGGGTACATTTCGAACGAACCACTATTCATCCGGGATGGCTACTTCCGAAATTCTTTGACAATTATGTCTGACCCTTATGAATGGCGAAGACCATGTTGGCCGTATGTACACCGCGACGCCTTAATATCCAGCTTCAAATTGTTTATATCGACAGACACCACAAAAAATTCAACAGATTCGACCACTGAGGAAAGCTCGTGGAAGAAGGTATGCCTCGGAATCTCGGGTTTCGGGGATCTGTTTTTCGCAACTCGCATCCCACGAGGCCCATCGCATCACACCGAAATTCCCATTCTGAGATCCCGAATAAAATACACGTATCACCGCGCACAACGACTGCTAGCGTATACGGTGTCCCTACCGACTTTGTCCCTCAGAGTTCGTCCACCCACCTCCCATTTTTCCTCCAAGGGCAGCGAAAAACTCGTACAATGCGTGTGTCGAATCTATGGAGAGACATGGTGGCGCAAAAGGTCGTACTCGAGGCAGTAAGCCCACGCAGTTGTCAGTACTTATATCCTCATCGTCCCGTCCTGTGCTAGGCAGCTCAATCTAAATCTCTGCCTCAGCTGGATGCGGTCACTATCATCCAGGGCCAAGAGCTACCCGATCCCAGTCCTGTCGAAGCATTGACAATACCAGTCATCGACGCCGAAAGCCTGGCGAATCTGGGCTACTCCAGATTCCTCATAAGTGGGCAATTCAACGAGGAGAGAGCGATGGATGGCGTGGTGCAGCAGGTGCGTCTGCTTTCGTCGCACGGAGCGAATTTCCCTGATCGATCGATGGGCATCCACAGAAAAACCGGAGAATGTGGCTGAAAAACTCCTCTGCTTTTGAATGACCTCGTCGTTCTGCAAATCTATCGACATCAGCCCAAGGAGACTCTCCTTTCGCTCTTTAAGAACATCCTTCGGCGTCATGCACAATATACCGAACCGGAACAAAATTTCATATCAAGAGTAACACGATATTGTAATACCATCTAGTAACGCGACTATCCATCGATATTATCACAAATGGCTGCCACTACGCAAACGATCGTCGTCCATGGTACACCAGACCCCGCTAAGGTCCGCCCGCCACTCGAATGCTCCCACACATCTGAGCGTGGAGGGACTGCGGCTCGAGTATACCATGGTGTGAAGTCCCTTTGATCGTGGCTGAGCGAGCGGCGAGCGTGAGCGGACCTAGTGTCAATCAGAACGGCGTCGAGCTGCGAGGATGCACACGCACGATCGATGAGTTGATCGATGAGATGCCCCCTACCCCCGACACCGATACATTCCACACTACCGCGTCCGCAACTTGGATGAGGATCGGGAAAGATCGCAGATAATCCGAGGACGCACCGTACCGTAAGGACAGTATTATGCAAGAAACTACACCCGGGAAGTGCGCCGGGGCCCTCCATACTACTGCCCCAAGTCGGGTACGGGCGTGGCTCGATTGCGGCGAAGACGTACGCTTATCCTTCGAAGTAAGCGTTGAGGAAAGATGATGGGACGAGCTAGACCTACGTTGGTGCACACTACGCACGACGTGCGGAACGGGGTGCAAGCAGTGATGCGGCGAGTCGCCCACAACATGCCGCCATTGTATAGAAGAAAGTCTTCGACCTTAAAAACGTCGTGACGGTGAACGGGCGCAGACCGCTTTCGGGGTACTGACGGCTCTGAAATCTATCTAGGCCATGCCGGAGGACAGCAGTCTCATGAAATCGGTTGTCTCGGTATGTAGACGTACCTCAATGAGCCCCTCACACCGATTTATTCTGTGCACATGGACACTTGACCAGCATCGCGACACGGGACATCGCGCAAAATCGCTGGCGCTCGCACTGTGAAGCAGAAATAAACAACCTAGACGCGCGGCGGAAGTATGGAGGGATGTCTGGAGTTATCGGCAAAGAAACTAGAGAAAAATCAGAGCCACACGTTCGATCGTCACGATCGCGACCGCACAAAGTTTGGTTTCCGCCGTGGTCCATCGGTTTGTCAAGAAAGGATCCTTGACAGGGAAGAAAAGGAGACATCGATGGCATAGCGGTACCTCTTCTTCCGAGAAACGCAAGAAAATCGGATTAATTTTCGCGGAACCTTGGAGGCAATGGTCAAGTGGTGAAAATTTGCCCATCGGCGGAACAAGGTTCCTGGAATGCAATTCAAAGGTTCGGATTGAAAGACATTGCACAGAGAAGGAGAAACGGCCAGATGTAGAACAAGGCACGCGGCACGCCGCAGCAGAAGAGTCTCGATTGCGAGGAGAAAGTGAGAGAAGAGCGCCCGGGCAAACCCGAGATCAGTGATGATCAGAGACATCCATCAACACAGCACGTCGAGTCGTCCCTCTGGCACGCACTCCCTTCATGAAAATCGTCGCGGCCAGTCGCGTCTCCTTGCTTGTTCCAGCGGCATAAATCTCTGGTGGATCTGCAAGTACCTTGCGGTCGGTCCTCAAGCTTCTGATGCCTCGCCCTTTTCTCGACAAAACTATGCTCCTCGGATACTTCAAGGACCGACTCCGTAACTCATCCGCACATTCCGCATCCCGCAATACTTCCCGAGCGTGCAGCCATTCTCCCTCCAACTTCCGCCAGAGACTGGGACCTTGCCACTTTGCCTAGGTCCCTCAAGTCATCGCGGTGCAGGTTGCTTGTTTCAGCAAGCCGAAGTCCTCATCCCTGTCTTCCTGCCCTGATGATCCACACATGTCTGCAGGACCGACTACCTGATTCCCTCCACGTATTGCGCAATACACGGCGTCTGCTCAACCCATTCCCTCGCTCCCTATTCATCATGCTCGTACCTTCCCAGGAATCAAATCGCCGCCCGCCGCCCTCCTCTTCAACCGCTGTCATCTGGCCGCACGACTACTCGTGTCAACACAATTTTCTCACCTTCATCGCTCGTTGTTCTATCACTCACGTCACACGGATTAGCGCTGTGAAACCTCGGGTCGGGCTTGCGGTGGTGTTCGGTATTAGGACCTGTGAGAACCTGGTGCCCGCGGCGTCTTGGACAAGTTCGACACTCCGCCTGGGTTGGCTTACTCGACGGCCTACCGCTCTCGACAGTAGCGACCGGGCGCCTAGCATACTTAAGTATCGGACGCTCTTTAAAAATTTGCCGGTTCCTGACACCTGGCGGCTTCTATTGGTTCTCTGCACATGTCAACAAAATGTCGAACTTCCAGATGCTGAAAATCACGGCCTGCTGAAGGGGAGTACTAACCTAACTGGTGCAATGGATTCCGTTAATCAAGTTGTCTGCCCAGTGTTCTGTGCTCTCAGAGTCTTATTCAATGTGAGTTGGATATCGACAGGATGCTTCTGTTTGAAAAGTGACAGGTCGACGGCGCGTCTGCTTCATTCCAGCCGTCAATATCTCTATTCAGCCGCTCACCTCATGTTCCTCATGTTTGACGATAGATTAGCGCCACCTATATAGAATGGCCGCGTGCTGATGGCGGCGCTTCGTGAAAGGGATAAATCGCGGCCTCGTCGCCTGCGAAATCCCGGTACATAAGTATAGTTTGTCGTACCAGCATGCCATTCGACTATTCGGAAAACGGACCGATTTCCATCGCAGCGGCTGCACTCACGGAGGCCGAAGCTGACGCAGCAGTGTACATACCCTCTTTCCATTCGCGATACTGGGTTACTTATCGCCACTTCTTAGACCGGGCAGCAAACTTATATTTGAACCCGAATTCCGTCCAACACCCAGAGCTCGAAAGTCTACTCGGCCTCCGGCCCGTGCGCCAGGGTATGCATTGAACTCTCTCACTTGAGATATGTGTTTCCTCATCGCGGCTTGCTAGGGCCGAGCGTTCTTACGCATCCATTGCTAGTAGGGATCAACTGCCCCTTCAGCACGAGCAACCTCTCCCCAGCCTGTCTACATATGTTCCTGCATCCGAGCCTCTGTCTTCCACTGTGCCGATACCCGCATCACCGCTCCCTCCAGGTCACACACTTCCGCCTCAACCTCAAATTCAACCGGATGCCGTTGCAGAATTCCGCGAGAGACACCAGGACGTGTTTAAAAAAGTTATTGACCATTGGTTTCCTTGTGCACTGGGTGAGGGTACTGCATCCCTCGATGGTTTCCGAAACTACATGATTGTAAGTCATTGTAATTTCTTCATCTCGAACGAATTTATGATTGTTGCGCAGCAAGACTGGTTGTACTTGAAGATGTGCACCCAGTTAAAGTACCTTGCGCTTGGAAATGACCCCGATGACAAAGAAGTCGAAGGATTCGATGCCCGTTACAAGGTCGAGTATACAAATAAGTTGGCGGAAAAGTGTGTTACGATGCTCGGTATTCCACCGAGCGCTATGGAAGCCCCGGAGCGAAGCAAGGAGCTTGACTCGGCTGACCGTTACTATCGGATGGCTCTTCAAAACGACAAGGCCTGGCTCGGGTTCGTTTTGATCTGTTTCTCACATTTTCGCAAAGTAATTAAGACTTCTGAACAGATACTATGTTCTCCTCTTACCTTGTGTACTGGTGAGGCAGGGCCTCAAGTGTACCCTATTGGATGTGTCTAATAATCCATGTTGCTTAGACCTATTACGAGATCGCCCAACGTTTAATGCATGATGAATCAACGGCCAGAAGTGAGTGTCACACACTACACTTCATGTATTTCTAATGTTCATCAGATGTCGTTTATCACCGAGCTTGGACGGAGGTTAACTATGATGATTCCTCTGTGAAAAAATATATAAGTATACTCCCAACTTACTTCGCCAATTAGCCTAGCTCACGAAACCACAACAGAATTCATTAACAAGAATATCGCACATAACGGCGGTGTAAAGGACTGGAGCTGGATGTTCAGGATTGCCTGCGAGCGTGAAGCAGACATTTTCAACACTGGACTGCAGGCCCCTACTACACCATTCCAAATCATACCCAATGGAACCTACTCGATCTACATTTCCTCTTCGAAGAGTCTTCGGCTTGTGCTCGCTGTTCAAAAGGTCACGGATGTGCGGCCGCCGTTGGATAAATATATTCCGAGCAATGGGGGATCGTCCGTTGTCGGAACGAAGAAAACGGGTGCGGATAATGAGAAAGTATGAGTCGAGATGAACCATGCATAGTTCTTCCGTGTTCTAACCAAGGACATAGTGGATTGTCTGCGCAACCGCAACTGGATGTACGTTTAAAAACGTGGCGACAAGTCTTTATCTCGGGAAATCCGTAGCACTCGATCGCGGAGAATACCGTGTTCTGCAAGCTGTTGCGGACCCGTACTGTTGGTGGATCAATCCTAGTTCAAGCCAGCCAGACCAAGGACCTTCGCTGTACCAGTATGTTTTCCTGTGAGCGATAA
Source organism: Mycena galericulata (assembly GCA_029289565.1). Classification (NCBI taxonomy): domain Eukaryota; kingdom Fungi; phylum Basidiomycota; class Agaricomycetes; order Agaricales; family Mycenaceae; genus Mycena; species Mycena galericulata. The sequence continues at coordinate 590,958 of JARKIA010000078.1, read as the reverse complement.
GACCCAGCAAGACTGACATAGTCCTTGCTAGAATCCACGACTCGGCGAACCTGCGGTTTACACTGCACGCTGCCACCGAAGCTGTCAATAATGGTATTGCCTCTTTTACTCCGGTATGGAATTCAGGGTTGTACGCGAATATCTGCTAACAAGGGCACAATGCAGATCATCGCCCACGAGAACTCGGAAGCCCCGTGCCAAATGTGGTCGTTTGATGACTACAGGTTCAAGAAATACGAGCGCCCACAGATCTCCCCGGACAAAAACACCGAGCAACGACCGGAAGGCCAGGCAAGCGCTGCAGAGATAACACAACTCATGGATAAGCACAGTCGTGAGATGAAGAAGCTAAGGCAGGAAATGGCAGACGCGATTGCGGCGAAGGACATAGCGTTGAATGCGGCCCGGGTGTTGGAGGCGGAGCGATCGAAGATGCAGGAACAGATGAAGGAATTGGCGGAGGAACAACGGAAGCTTAAAGGGGAGCTGGAGAAACTGCAAAGAGCCAAGATTTCGATGGTTGAGAACGGTCAAGAACAGAAGGCGCGCATCAACTCACTACGCAATGCATTGCTTGCGGCCGTAGAGGAGGCAGAAGTGAGTGATCGGAAGTATCGAGACCTGCTCCGCCGCATGCGAGCTCAGGTATGTGTGTTCATTCCGCTCTAAGATCCCAGTCGACTGAGCACGAGTGTTAGGTCTGCCATTGGGAGTCCTTTGAAGTTAGCGGTGCATTCCGGCCTTTCGCCTTTCGCCCGGGCCCTATCGAGTTTGGCCTTCAAAACAATACCCCAGTGTTCATTATCCGGTACAACGTGGATGGTGACAAGGACAGATCGTGCATCTACAGTATTCAAGAAGGGGGGACATGGAGTGAGTGCCTCTACCAGAAGCTTTGAGTCAAAGTAAATGTTCCTATACTGCAGGTGCACACGGAAATGGCAAAAAATTCCGTGATTTTCAAGTACTTGTTGGGAATCCGTCACGTCTATACTGGAGCACACGTCATGGTCGCTTCGAACTCAAATCAATGCTTCTCGACCCCGTCCCTGGCTTGGACGAAGACGTGGACGAAGTCTCAGATACTCAGTTTATTGCGCGTTACTCTCATTCGGGCAATGTCTATACGACCGGGATAAAGGACGGTGCAGATGGTATGTAAATACCTGTTTCAAGGCATGTAGTTGCAAACAGTCGCATTTCTCTAGGCATTCCATGGGGGTCATCGACGATACAGGTATATATATCGCCAAAGATACCGTGAAACAGTACTGATCCCGCATTCCTCTCAGGACTACGAGGTGCTCTGTTACAGGGCCTTGTATTAGTTGATGGTTCACTTTCGGCAGATAAGGTTTACTCCGTTCCCCCTACCATCGCGAATTGGATACCAATTTTTTACGATCCTCGTGTAGCCATATTTCTCAAATTTGAGGCCAGGCATTCTCAGAATTGCGTCGAGTTCCCCCAGGAAGAGGATTATTACTCCGCACGCATTGTATGGATCGTACGGGGTTGAAATTTAGAGGAATCTACGTGGTCCTACCAGAGAGAACATGCTTTGCTATCCCCAGCTGAAGGTCTTCGCGTTCACCAACCAAGTAAAAAAGCCAGGTCATTCAAATTCTATGTTCCATCTGCCTCTAATTTGGCAGACAAGCCCCTACTCCGGGCCTTCGTCGATGTAAGGGTCATGGAAATATTCCCCTTACATATATACTTACATTTATGACTTACGACTATGCACTACTATGCTTATATGCCCTTTTCTCCTTTATTTCTACCTAGTCTCGTCTTCACGGCCATTTACTTACCGATGCGGTTACGATGACATCACTTGGTCCGTGCGCTCTCACATATACAGACTAGTCGTAGTTTCCTTACTCTAGACGAATTAACACAGGTCTCGGGCTCCCTTGTGCTGAGGGTCCTCTTCCCTTCTTTCTTTGGGACTTCACTTCTCTGGTCTAGCTTCCGACCTAGACTTCCACTGGGATTCTCCTTCATTATTCCCTTTCTCGGACTCGAGGTACCATGCCCTTTACACCGTGCTCCCACATCATTCAAAATTCCTTACTGTTTGAAATCTTACATTGACTCTTAACGTTCGCCACCTCCTGTTCTATTTCCAAAGCTCGTATGCACACTATTTGGTTTAAATTCGATCGCCGACTTGGCGTTTCAGCAAGAGGTCTTCACCGGAAGATACCGAGACACAGCCTCCTAGGGTAGGTAGGGTCCGGGACCCCTTGATCCACTTTTCTGACTTTGTTCAGAGGGCTTCAAAAACACGTTTAGGATGGTCAGAAAAAAAATCGGATTTTTTGAGGGTCAGACTGGAGAAGGGAGCGAATTTTCCGGTGCGAGACGTGTCCAAAAAGATATCATGATTGTGTTCAAACGCCACATTCGATGCTATGCATGTCCAATTTTTGACATCAATCCACCGAAAAAAAAGGCTCTGGTGTCATATGTGGAACAAGAAAAAATACTAAGGCCCTCCGGGCATGTCCTGGCACCTTTGCCAGAACTGGTTCCCTTGAAAAGCCATAAACAAGCAGCAGACACGGACCCGCAGCTCAAGGTTCGCTCGGTCAACGCTCACGCGTCGACCAGCTCACATTGAGCCCAGGATGGCAGGATTTATTTTACGATTCTTTTCTTTTCTTTTATCGGATCAAGACGGATGCGAAGATTCCTGGTACCGTCTTAGGAACCAGGTCTCAAACACGAATGGGATCAGTGTACCCGGTTGATCCGACGCAAAAATAAATAATTCTGGCGTGTAAATTGCCCTTTGCATCCGTCTTGATCCGATGAATAAATAAATAATTAGACAATAAATCCTTTTCATTGTCGAGAACCCTTATGTTATGAACTTGAATAGATCCTGGGCTCAATGTGAGCTGGTCGATGCGTGAGCGTCGACCGAGCGAACCTTGAGCCGTGTGTAATGCTTTTTGTAGAGATTTATGTACGCACCATTCCTTCCTTCTAGTGATGTCGCGGGCTCGGCCCAGGCCCGCAAGCCGAGCCAAGCCGGGCTCGGGCTTGGGGAATGGCAGGCCTGCCAGGCCCGGCAAGCCCGGGCCCGGATCTATATCTATATCTTCCGGCCGCACTTGCCTCAAGGCCCCTTCTAGCCGGTATGCCCGTATACACAGCAATAAAATACCTCCTTGATGTCGGGACTCGGAAGGCCGGGGGGCAAGCCGATCGCCGGGTTCGGCTTGACTAATTTGTTTCGGCTGTCAGCCGGCATAAATATAGTCCCGGCATGTTGACAGCCCTACTCGGCACCTGGGTCATTAGTTAGTAGATACATACCGTGTACCATAGTCGCTTGCAGCGACTCGAGCACACTAATGGATTTCATCATCATCATCATCATCGTCGCCAACGATCGTACGACTTTACATTCAACTTTAACCCCCAATCACTCCGGCTTGATGCCCAACTTCGGCTTATGGGTGTCGATCAAATCAATCTCATTCCTGACGACGCCAAGTTTGAAGAAAAAGCGGCTTCTCGTGGACAAGGTTCCAACTTGTGCCTCAACTTTATACAAGTTGAAGCAGAGTTGGGGTGAAAGTTGGGGCCTAAGTTGGACCCAAAATTCTAAATATGAAACACCGTAATGTTTTTTTCTTGGGCTATGTACAAGCCCGGGCTCAGGGCTTCGGGCCCTACACCCAGGGCTCGGGCTCGGGCCTGGAGAATGTGAAGCCTGAGCCTCGCCAAGCCGAGCCCGGGCCTGGGCATTCAGGCCGAGCCGGGCCCGCGACATCACTAACTTCCTTCTTCCTTCCTCAAATTCTGGAAGTCTCAAGTCTGAGGGCTCAATTTACTTGCTTCAGGTTGTTTGGCTCTTCAACCCACCCAGTTCTGGCAGAGGTACCAGGACATGCCCGGAGGGCCTTAAGAATAATAACTGATGTAGCCCGCTTTGCGGCAGAGCCCGCTATGTAGCACCACCGAGATCTCTCGTTGTTCAGCCTGTGGACCAGCGAGTATAATATACCCCCCCCATGCTCCTCCGAGCTCGTCAATGCAGCCACAGGCCCACAACATCGGAGTATGTAAATTAAATGTAGATTTTATTATTACTGAAATGAGTATTAGTGACTCAAAACCCATCCTGAAATTGTTCTGAAAACATTTATATCATTTGAAGTAATTTGCATGCACCGTCAGATCATTTTTTCGGCCCCAAACTCGCTCGGTCGTCGCTGCGCGACAACCAGCTCGCATGGGGCCTCCACGCGGCGCTGTCGCGCCGCATCCCACCACTCCGAGACTCTGAAATTCTGGAGGTACAGGCACAAGATAGTTGTGGTTGTGCGCAGGATCTCTATCTACATGGAGAACACTGGCACACTTTTTGCAAGTGATAATTGCAGGTCGGCTGGTGTCTGCATTCTTCATAAGACTTTCACTATCAACGAGGAGGCTAGAGTGTGTGTTGTTCCCTGGGGACATGGGTGGATAAATGGCAATGGGGGTGCAACCAAGTATGGTGCTCTCGTTGTGAAGAGTTCGAATATTAATTCGTCCTCGGTGCGAGGCCCTTCCAGACTGTGACGGAAGCGAGAGGATCGAGTTCCGGCACAAGGTGGCAAATCGAGAGAACTGGTGTAAGTTGTCGATTAACCGAAGAAACCGTAACTACAACAGGTACACTACTGATATACTACGAATCAAAGGCTGTGCATGGAGCATATTGCGGGTAAGTCATATGGCATAAAAATAATAGGCATAGCATAATACAGCTTGGAGTACGGAGCAACAAAAATAAATATTTCCGTTACACAGACCAACGTCCATTGCGGTATTATAGGGATAAGAACAAGAATGATCTGGTCACTTGAAGAGATCGAGTTCAAATTCATCGAAGTCGAGAAGGTCACGATGCTTCACGGGGCATCAGCACAACTTCCGCAAGAAAACGTCACCGCAGCCGATATTTTAAAATTGAACATCTTGAGAAGTTTCTGCCTCAAACTGTCGGGTAAAACCTGCGGCCATGCAGCTTGAAGTTGTGGACGTTCTCTAGAGTGTGGTTTGTTCTGAGGAAATTTACCAAATCTTAATTGGTGAAGGTACCTTTTTAAAGTCAACGTAGATGACGCTTCTTGTCAGATTCCACGGAGCTGATATCATGAAGCTCAAGAAGTCGTCGTAAAGCTTCAGATGTAGAACAGGGAAAAGCTGGGAAAGGATCTGAATCTGGAGCACCTTATTCGGGTCCTCGTAGTCATACTCTTCACGGTGTCCGGCATTCTGAAATTGGGACAGCAAAGATGAACATGCAATGTGTACACAGAGCTCTCATTAGACAAACACGCTCCAGTCCCACTAGTGATGTTCTTATTCAGCTCAATGATTTCATGAGAACGGCAAAGTGCGACATGGGATCCCTTGGACAAATTTTCCATGTTATACAAAATATTTGTAGACCGGTTCCGAGAAGACTGATCAGCAAGAAATTCACGACACATGATACCCAGAAAAGGTCGATACGGGACAAAGCGACGGCATGTGACGTGCCCAAACACAAGCTATGTGAGCATCCAGAAGAGCCGTTTCAGATGCAGACAATAAGATACTCAGTTCGAGGGCAAGAAACATAAGGTTTATGAGCAGGGCCCCAAGGAAGGAGAGATTCGATGAAAGTTGTGAAGTGACAATTTTATAAATCACGATATGTAATGTTTGTAGATAGATTCGCAATAAAGAAGGAAAGAAGGGGGAAAAAAGGCTACTGGAGGACATAAGTGGAACTAATAACTCACTGAGGATGAAGCAAGTGGACCCAAAAAAGGAGAGGATTGAAAGTCGCATCGACCCGGAATCCAGCTTCAGTTAAACAATGGCACAGGTAAGCCACCCAGTCTTGCCCTAATTGACAGATTGGGCGGCCAGGTAGATATCACAGTAGAGAGCAATGGAAAGCCGACCAAGAGGGCCGAAGTCAACAGTAATCAGAAAGAAGCCATCGCAAGGAGGAAGCATGGTGCAAATTCAGGGGAAAGAACAGTGTGTCACGGTCCAACTGTAGAAACTGTTCCAGTGCGAGCAAGTCGACGAAGATTGACATTTGTCAGAGTTTGCTAGGGGCAAGTTGAGAGCGGCAACTAGTGATGGTCATACGAGTCATAGGATGAAGCAGGTGTGAGACAGTTTGTGAGGAGAGGTTGTGAGGAGCGATTGGACGGCGATGGAGTCTCGTTTGTCGAGGTGACAGGAAACAGAAACGGCGGTGTGGGGCAGCTCTGAGGTAAGAAATGCGGACGTTCAGGAGGGCATCAAGCGATGATTCTGTCAAAAATGACGCGATGGCATCACAGATTGTGCGATGCTATCACGAAAAATGCGATGCTATCATGAATAATGCGATGGCATCAGGCCCAATACGGAAAAAATTGACCCCGTCATTCGTATGAAACGCTAACGAAACTGTTTTTTGAGATCCCCCCATAAACCCACTATATACATAGCGGGAATTTAAGGGCAATTTATACGCCATATTTATGTATTTTTGGGTCGGATCAACTGGGTACACTGATGCAATTCGACTTTCAGACCTGGTTCCTAATCGGGACCAGGAATTATTCAAAAATTATTCAAAAAGTCCTCAGGCTGGTTGGAGTATTTAGCGAAAACAACTCTTATGAGTGTCTACAGTCTAGTGGGAAAGTCCACTGGTTTGCTTTTGCTGATAGCGTGATTTCTTTTCCTCCGCGTAAGTTCGAACCCGCCAGCGACGCAATATGCTTTTTTATTTTACAATTTTGTTTCTCGCTCTCTCACGTCTCAATGGACCTCATATCCTGCATCTTCCCTTCTTTTCTTTTTTGCCATGTATGTACATTTTTCTTCCTGGATTTAACGCTCTGTTCCACCCAAAGTACCTAAAGGCTAAAACATGTAAATTTTCTCTTGCACAATTCCTTAGACTGGTATTTCTGCAAACACTCCTTCCCATGCTTTAGCTGAACCTAGACAAAGGATTCAAATTTATTCCTCACAAATTCCCAACTCAACGCAAGATGTGGATCAGATTATGTTGTGCTCACAGTGTTCTGCAAGTCTTCCCTCAAATTTAACTTCTGTTTCACTAAATTTGGATCATTTTTCCGGCCTGCGGCGCTCCCCAACTCGTTTGAGGACCCAGGTAGTTTTACCCATGCCCTTGCAAGCCTGGATCAGGGCAAAACACTCTTTTATTTTTGTTGGATTTCCTGTGGTTTCGGGGCTATTTGGGCCATTTTTTTCGGCCTGCAGTGCAATAGTTCATCTATAATCTTAAGTTGGACCATGTCCCCCAGCATGGCAGACCAGCGCAAAACTTGAGAAACAAGGTAGAACAGGGGCCTGGGAATGGGCCAGGCCTAATCCGGCCTGGCAGGCCAAATGCGGCCTGGCCAGGCCCGATTAGGCCTGGATCGGGTGGTTGTTTGAACTTGGCTGCCGCCGTGGCGTGTTGCTAGCGCTGCGGGATTGGAAAGGCTGGGACATACTTACTTATTAGAGCGCGGAAATGCGGGATGTAGAATCTGGAATCTCTGCAGGGAGGTTCGATCAGTCCTATGTAGTGAATGTCATCTTCGGCTATTTCCAAAAATATTGTCGCCCAAAAAACAAATAAATGCGGGGACCGTGGCCAGTCGTTTTCGTGTTGTCAGGTAGTTTGCATTTCGACTTGCGTCGTGTCATCGCGCTGCTTCAAGTTTATCAACGGCTTGCCAATGCCGGCGCGGCGAATCCACACTTCCCATTTATGACGTGGCGGCTGATCGGGAGCAAGGCGGCCGATTTGCCGCCGTGTTGCCGGCTCGAGTTTGCATCAGTGACGCGGCGTTCGAATTTTCGCTCTTGGCGCACCATAATTGATTTCGGATCCGGGCTCGTTATACATAGGAATAAAAATTTACATTAATTAGTAGGTACACCGAAAAGTCCGCGGTAAGTCCATTCTACAAATGACTTCAAAGCTCCTCCAATATACCTGTACAATAATATGGAACAAGGCAACGCGGCGTAGAGTTGGTACGAGGGCCGAAAGTCTAAGCCGCGACGACTAATTAGTAATTATCGAGTGCCGTCAACCGTCGTTTTTATGAATCCGCAGTGGGGATACGGGAAGAGTGTCCCTGCGAACAGGCATCGATATGAACGCCGACGGCAGCTCCACGATTGCGTCCATCGGCATGCGCGCCTCGGCCACCAGATGTCCTCCCGAGACGGGATGCAGCGAGCGCCGGGTTTGCGGCGTTGTGATGAATGGGCGCGCGACAGCGGCGACGTCGGTCGTGGGTACGCCGTACGGGGATGAACTCGTCGTGAGTAGCGACGGGCGGTGGATCTTCGCTGTCGTAGCATGTAGGATCACGGAGGCGCTCCCCTCAGAGACGTGCGAGGAGGTGGACATGGGGGAGTCCATGCAGGATGAGTAGGCCGCCGACATGTCTGGGTGATCGACGGTCGAAGCGGTGATAGAGCCTGGCGGGGCGGGAGGTATCATAACTTTAAGGCGCGGTATTGATGGACAGAAGTTTGGTGGCGGGGATGAGGGGAGCAGCGGCCTCTGCGACTCGACAAGCGGCTCAGGAGGTAGTGCATCCGAGTTGAAGGACCACTGCTCTGTCTGCACAGTTTGATCAGACGATCTTCCAAAAAACACGCCTTTACTCCGTGTTCGCTCCGGCGCTCTCTTATCGCTGCGACGCTTGACAAAAAGGAGGAAAAGCACCAAAGAGAGCAGGCCGATCGCGCCCAATGTGGCTCCAATTGTTATCCCGCACTGGCGCTGTATTCGGACTCGCCCTGCTCTCGTTGAAGAACCATGGTCCGACGAAGTGAAAAACGGAAGAGAATTCCAAATCGTCCTCGCCGCACGCCGTATTTGAGCATGATGCTCACCGACGGTATTTACGGCGGATCATTGAGACGAAACGATTTGTGAGAACCTGTGGCTAGTCGGGCCGTGCTTTTGATCACGACGGACGGCGACGTCGGAGCAGTGCAAACGAATTCCGAACTTTTCCGTTACGAACGATTTGCTCGGCGCGACCTGGAAGTTGGAACTACCTCTGGATGTAAAAGTCGAAAGTGAGCGCTTATTCCAAGTCCAATAATCGGTTGACAGACATTTCACGGGATTCCGCGGGCAACCAAATGATGAGATGCCCTTGAAGTTGAAAGCCCGAGGGCGAGCGTGGTTGTAACTCGTTTGAACGTAGCGTGTCGCTAGTTCTGCTGTTGCGGAGCCCGGGGTTCAAGTCGGAAAGGCTATGTAGGTTATATGTGATACATCAGGAAAAAAGTTTTTACTGGCCGGGGTAGCTGCATGCCAGGGCTCTGGATGATTGGTAGCGCCAGTAGCTGTCCACTCGAGGCTCGGTAGGGCCGGTAGCTCTGGGTAGCAACTGTGCTGTCAATTGACAATCAGTAGCGCTTGGTAGTGCATCACTCACGGATCAGTAGTCCCTGATAGCCGTCCTAAAAAAAGAAGGTATATTCGAGGCATCCCGGTCTTAGTTCGAGGAGAGATAGGGTGTATATGATGTATTAGAGATTATTAGAGGTCAAGGCTTGCAGTATGGCCGGTTTGAACTTGGAGCTTGTGGGTCCGATTTCAAAATTTTTGACAAGTCGGTTCAAAGTCCGCCGACACGTGCGAAGATGGCGTGATTGTTTGCACATCAAACACGTGTTGGTTGATCGTTCACTGCTCGTTTCTCTTCCTTTTCTCCCATCTTCGACTCCCAGCGCCCCGCGATTCGGTCTCCACATCGGCCGTGTGTGCACAAGACCTCAAGGTACACCTCCATACGTCTCATCCAAAGGCATGCAATATCTATCGGAGGGTTTGGAGCCTGACAACGCGACCAACATCGAGAATGTGCCGCAAGCTGCTCTAGCGCTAACAATCCACTCCACTATCAAGTATGGGGTCTTCAAACTCTTCTCAGTCAAGACTATCCCTTCTCTTCAATCTGTCAAGATCGTCAAGACTGTCGCAAGGCCTTGACACCTCATTTCTCGCGAACGTAATGTGTCTAGGACTGTCTTTGATAGCTCCTTCCCCCCTCGTGGTACGGTCTAGGTTGCGCTCACCTGCTCCAACCCGCTGTCGATGGCATCACAATGTACGCTGCTACTCGTTCGTTGCGTTGTTCGTGGCTAACATTTCATTTCCCCCGGCACCACGCCGCAAGATCCGCTGTCATCCGCTCGAGGTGCCGACACAGAAGGGGGTGTACGCGGTGCCCAGGGTAACCTCGCGCATGGGTGTCCACGCCATCTTCAAGAAGCGGCTGCACAGTGCGGCTTTCGCAGACGCATACACCCCGCTCACTAGGGGGAATTGTGGGTTCGTCCTCCCTGTGCGCGGTCTCCGACTTCATTCTTGATGAGCGAGCGCGAGGGTGTCTTGATTAGTTAGCTGTATGTATTCTATATGCTGAATACACCGCTTTTCTGCTATTTCGATTGTTCCGAGTGATTAGATGCGATTACCTCGAAACAGTATGTGCTACCTTAGTGCTACCTTGCTGCTACTGAGAGCCTGTACCAAATCTACTGGGAGCTACCAGGCTTTAGGGGGGCTGCTACTGGGTTCTCCCACCGGGGGGACCTGTCTACCCAGCTACCCTGACTACTGGCACTACCGGGCGCTACCCAGACACGTGGTTTTTTCCTGATGTACCTACGATAACCAGGTCTCTAACCCAACCAGACTTTCCCGCGCGAAGCAATGCAACGGAGTCGAGGAGTGCATCACGAGCGACTCTTCCCGGATCAAGTCCTACCATATACCGCAATCGGCCGAGCGCCAGCAAGAGGCGGCGTATACGTTGGCCAGTTTCCGCGAATAAGACAGTGAGCATGGAATACGATTTGAGCCCTAACAACCGACAGAGAAACATTGTGGATCTCAAAATGCTCGTTAAGCAAGGAGTTGTCGATGTCGAAGGCCAGTTTGCATCCCGAGATGAGGTAGCAGTCAACGCGGGCCAGGTAAAGCTGGAGGCCCTCCCTCACAGGCAGGGAGCCGATCCGGTGCTTCAGACCAAAGACAGTGTTGCTGGTACCTCGGGTTTTCGACGCTTTAATGGCACATTGCCTTGCAAAGACGTTCGCGTGGATCGACGTGAACCAAATCCCCACATACTTGAATTCCCAGACTAGCTCGATGACGAGATTCCCAGACGCAAAGCTGGAATCGACACCGACAATGGCCAGAAGATCTTGCATTTCGATTTCGTCGCGCTTATGAAGCATCGCTTGCTCGAGCTGTATACATACTTGAAGAACATGGAGACCTTCGTTTGGAGGGCGGGGAATGATGTGGACATGATCAGGGTGCCGTCAGCCTGTTCCGCCTGCGATACGGGTCCTGAGGCCTGGAACCCCGGCTGCCGTATACGGAAACGCGTTTGCCGTGTCGCTAAAGAAAATGTATAGGGTTTTACGGTTTTATCCTCAAACCATCAAGTAGCGGTGCCAGGACCTTGGCCGCAAACAAACAGTACTCAGGTATACCAGACGGTAGTTCTCTGGGTCGGATCTGGGATCGTATTTCTCTGGGTGCATGCAATCACTGCCTCGAGGCCTCGATCAATATACAATAGTACTGTCAGCAAAAAAACGCTGGCCCCGGTGGATATCTTCCGGGCGGATGACCCACCCGCCCACGGATCTGCCTTGACGGCTCCGAGTACACCTCATGCACAGATCTCTGCGCCAAGCCGATCAATCGAGCGAGCATCGCCAGCGGCAGCATTGAAGGAGATGGCTTGCGGTGCCTGTGCCACCCTGAAGACCCGCGAAGACGTAGCAACGTGCTCAGGAGTGCGTCTCACCATATTCTTCATCTTAATGATAATATTGACCATGGCAGTGTAAAATCGCAGTATACTGCAATCGTGCTTGTCAGCGCGTGAATTGGTACGTCGTTTATCCTTCCAGTGATCCCATTGAACGGGCGATGTTTCAGGCCAAAGCACAAGCTAGTATGCTCAATGATAGCCAGCAACAAATTGCTGCTAGACCTCGCTGAAAAGCTCGGCCGGGAGCAGAATTTGCGGTGTCTCTTAACATCCTACGCCATTGCCGCGCTTGGGCTCCTCAATGCGGATCCCCTTCCTTGCCGTGGCATTCTAATCATCGAAGTCGCACTCGCCGAGGCAACTGGTAGATACACACGGCGACTGAGCCTCCGGCGCATCACTCCTGCCCCAGTTTATCGTCCTTGGTGGCGACGTCTTTCGAGACGCAGTGTCAGAAAATCATTTCCTGCAGCCCGCCAAACATAGAAGTCGTGGGTATGCTTATTTATGCTGATACTTGCGCGGGCGCGGAAACGTTTGGGACTACCTTTCACGGCGCGGTGGATGCGGGCAACCTGGCCGAATATCGGAAGCCTGGGTTTGAAGTAGGTTTTCACAGTCATTCCTTTGGTGAGGACCGCTTCCTTCAGCTCGATCTCGACGTTCTGTTCCGGTATGTTGCCCACATTTTTCTCCTGCACGGCTCGCCGACTGAGAGTCCTCTTAGCGCCATATAAGATGAAATCGAGTACGACGTAGATAACTATTATGGATTGCGAGTGTAAAAATCTCCTTTCAACTTCCGATGCCCATCACGAGTTACATATATAGTTGCTGCGGATGTACAACCACGGTTCTGTGGTCAATTTGTGGTACAGGACAGAACAGCATGTCAGCAAATATAGTAGTCCCAGTCTGACGGACGGGCTTTAACACCGCAATTTAACTTCGGCCCATGACCACTTCACAGCGCTCGAAATATCTGGCCTGGGTTGTATACTTGAGCGCTGAATATATCCTCTCGAATCCATCGAATCCAAAATGCACCCAAATACTTGAACAGCGAATGCCGGGCGCCAGGCGTGACGGGATGTCGTTTCGACTCAGGGTCGGGTGGCTTGCACGCGGCGAGAGCAACTTGCTTGCAATAGAACTTTATTGGACTCGGAGCGTTTACATTTGAGATGAGAGCGGGGCGCCGACACGCTGTGTGGGGCGCACCGGTAACGTCAGAAGTCCGGCATGCCGCATAATTAGTGGAATCGCGTTGCCCGTTACAGTGGGCTTATCGACTCACCGTTCCACACGCTCATGTATGTTCAATGCGAGCACTCGGAGTTGTCTTGAAGTTGTAAGTTGTCTGGCATCGATTACCGTGTCAGCCTACGTATCGGGAAGAAATTGACTGTTGAAGAACCCTAAGCGTCGATCCAGATTCCACTGTCTGGAGCTGATGAAATTTAAAAAGGCGAAGATGGTTGTTTGAACCTTGGCTGCCACCGCCGCGTGTTGCTAGCGGGCCAGACTTATGTAGAGCGCGGAAAACCGGGGTGTGGAATCCGGAATCTCTGCAGGGAGGGATTCATTCGGTCAGCCCTAGCGGATGTCATCCACCAATAACCCTCTCTTTTCGCAGCTAGTTTTCACCGCAACGCCAGCGCTAGGCTGAAAATATCCAACTCGACGTCACCGCATAAAATATCGCGCCCAAAATAACGTGTCTGGATGGTCTCGATTATAAGCACAGATGCTCGCCGGCTAGACTACGATTCTTCAAGTTAGTGCTATGTCGAGACGCACGGCACTTCAAAACATCGCCGCCTTTGAATGTGGAGGAGCAACCAAGCCGAGTCGGAGCTGGCTTCGGCTATTTCCAAAAATAAATAAATGCGGGGAGGTAGTTTGCATTTCGACTTGCGTCGTGTCATCGCGCTGCTTCAAGTTTATCAACGGCTTGCCAATGCCGGCCGCGGCGAATCCCACATGGAGCTCGCGACTTCCCATTTATGACGTGGCGGCAAGGGGGTCCAAAGATAAGAAAAAATGATATCACCTACAAATTTTTTTTTTGAGAGGGTCGGCGACACCCTCCCCCCCCTCACAGCCACCTGATGCCATCAAATTCCCTTTTCGGGAGACAGCATTTTCGCACATTTCCGCGCCGGGAGGTGCTACATGAGAGTGGTAGAGTGGTTAATCACCAGAATATTTACAGAGTCTCATAAACAGCTGGCTCATCATATTATATGTGAAGGAATGATTTTGTAAACATTTTTGACTTAGAATAAGTCTGCCATAGTAAGTACTAATACATAGCTAACAATCCAACTAAACTTTACATGCTGTTGGAAGTTTCATTAGGGGTGGGCCGAAAATGCATACAGAAATAAAACTGTTTGAATATGTGGACATTGGTAGTGTACAGGATGTTCCCAAGGATGGTCTTAGAATATGAGTTGACAGGGCGGCAAGCAAATTAAAATCATTTGAGGTACTGTAGAATCATTGATAATCACAGATCGGCACTTTCGGAAACAACGGCAGAGGCGCAAGGGCCGTTTCGGCATCTAGTCGGCAGAGCGGGGCAATTGATAAATATGTCATAATAATGATGGCCATATGCCGGCGACTGGCACAACACACAACCTAGGCAGTGTTCACTCATATTTTGCTAGACAATTGCTAGGGTACGTCCTGAGAGGTCAGATGAGGACCAGAGGACCAGGACGTACATGGGTTGATATTTGGACCTAAAAAATTTTACATACAAATTTTTTTTTTGGCGGTCAGCCAGACACCCTCCCCCCCTACCCCATATGGTAATCTCTTATCTTCGGACCCCCTTGCGTGGCGGCTGATCGGGAGCAAGGCGGCCAATTTGCCGCCGTGTTGCCGGCTCGAGTTTGCATCAGTGACGCGGCGTTCGAATTTTCGCTCTTCGCGCACCATAATTGATTTCGGATCCGGGCTCGTTATACATAGGAATAAAAATTTACATTAATTAGTAGGTACACCGAAAAGTTTGCGGTAAGTCCATTCTACAAATGACTTCAAAGCTCCTCCAATATACCTTGGAACAAGGCAACGCGGCGTAGAGTTGGTATGAGGGCCGAAATTCTAAGCCGCGACGAGTAAATATCGAGTGCCGTCAAGCGTCGTTTTTACGAATCCGCAGTGGGGATACGGGAAGAGTGTCCCTGCGAACAGGCATCGATATGAACGCCGATGGCAGCTCCACGATTGCGTCCATCGGCATGCGCGCCTCGGCCACTAGATGTCCTCCCGAGACGGGATGCAGCGAGCGCCGGGTTTGCGGCGTTGTGATGAATGGGCGCGCGACAGCGGCGACGTCGGTCGTGGGTACGCCGTATGGGGATGAGCTTGTCGTGAGTAGCGACGGGTGGTGGATCTTCGCTGTAGTAGCATGTAGGATCACGGAGGCGCTCCCCTCAGAGACGTGCGAGGAGGTGGACGTGGGGGAGTCCATGCAGGATGAGTAGACGGGATAAACGAAACACGTCCCGCATGAAGATGCCAAGCGCGGTCTCTTCCGCCAAGTGCACGGTACATTTGCGCAAGCCCGGCACATTTGGTAAGAATGTGCCGTGCTTGAGTACAAACACGACACATTCGCACCACACGCCCAAAGCCGTGCCGGTTGCTTCGGCATTGTGCCGAACTCTCGCCCCTCCTTTCAACGTCCCGCCACGAATCGCAAGAGAGAATAGAAAGTATCAGATTTATCAATGTAATGAATAAGATAAGAAATAATGAATATGTTAAGAAATTCAATCTATAGGGATCTGTGGTGGCCGTCAACTCGTAAACGTGTAGAATTTGATAAGATCGCCAGCGCCAAAAAAGGGACAGCGGCCCCCTCCAACCTCAAATACTGCCGAGTCGTCACTAAGAACGATATTTAGACTGTGCATCAGGGCGAAAGCAATGAGATATACCTTTCCAGCATTCCGCCTTTTTTTCGGGGGGTTTGAGAGAGCTTCTTCTGCGACCCGCTTCCGTTCACTTGGAGCTCTGCAGCGCGTGGATGTAATAATATTCGCCTCGTCGACTTCTTGTCGAGGGCGCCGGGATTTCGGTAGAGCTGGCTCTAACAAATTTTCGATAACGGGGAAAGGTGCCGACTCGGGCGGAGGTGGCGGGAGAAAAGGTAATTCGTCGACAGACGACCCCGCGGAAGTGAAGGGGAGGAAATCAGCAAAGTTGCAGAGGTTGCCGAAGTCGCTGGTGAGGAAAGATGGATCCGAGAAGTTCATGAGGTCATGGAGGGGGTCGTTGGCAGGCACAGCAGAAGGTCCCGGCGCGTTGAAGTCCGAAGATAAGCCGAAGAAAGTATTAGAGTCGAAAGTCGAGAAATCAACGTCACTGAAAGGAGACACGGATGGAACCTCGAAGTTCGATGTGTCCATCATCGTAGTAAGGTCGAAATTAGGATCCGACCAGATTGCCAGCATCGAGTTGCCAGCAAGGCGCTCCGAGTCATGTTGGGGCATTGAAGGCGCGGGGAGTGGCGGGCCAGTAAGTAGCACGCCGGTAGCCTCTGACTGCGCCGAGACGATTGGCGTTGGGGCTTCTAAAAGAACAGTGAGGACCGAGTTGTCTGAGTTAATCGAGATAACTTTACCTGATCTCGCTGGTGGGTCCATTGAAGGTGCGGGGAGTGGCGGGCCAGTAAGTAGCACGCCGGTAGCTTCTGACTGCACCGAGACAATTGGCGTTGAGGCTTCTAAAAGAACAGTGAGGACCGAGTTGTCCGAGTTAATCGAGATAACATTAATACCTGATCTCGCTGGTGGGTCAGTAGGTGGCACACCGGTAGCCTCTGATTGCGTCGAGACCATCGGTGTTGGTGCTTCCAAAGAAACGTGAGTGCCGAATTGTCGGAGGTAATCATCGAGATAATATTACCTGATCTCACTGGTGGCGTCGTTCTTACACGTCCGCTGGAGCTCGCGGAGAGAACGGCAGAAGGGGCCGAGTTCCCCCGTGTTGCCGACGTCCCCTTCGCCGTCTTGAGCTGCTCCTTGAGAGTCTTAGTTAATCGGTTTGACTCACGCCGTTTTTCAGCCTCCGCCTCAATTTGAAGCTGGAGTTGGTGGGTCGCATCGGCCACCTCGCGGCCCTCTCGTTTCTTACGAGCAGTTGTGGTATGACGCCCGACGCTCCGGCCCACACGATGGACAAGTTCGTTGTTGGAGTTGGCCATAACGCCGGTGCGCCGCGACATCTCGATCTCTTGGGCAACCTTGTTGTCGAGTATCTCTGTACTATGAAGCGGTGAGATCTAGTAACATCTTATAGAATGTAATTTGATTACCGTTCCACCGTTTCGACCAGTAAATCCTTGAATCAGATTGTTCACCCACTCCCCGTAAACTCTGTAAACTCCATGAACTCCGTGAACTGCTTGGTAAGCGGCGAGTTCACCGCTGCCACTGGGATAAAGCATGTAGTTGCCGACGCCTGCGTCCCGCTATCGAGGAGTTAGGGCAAGCGCAGCGTGCCCTAACTCCGGGTATTAGCTGTAACATCCCGCCTCGATGGTTAGGGTTGGGGTTAAGGTTAGTGGACAATGGGGAGGAGAGGAACAAAGTAAAAAGCGCGAAGAAAAGGCCTCGTAAATGAGTATTTTGCGGCATCACTTAGATAGGGGCAACTTATCTAATGAGTTCACGCAGTTCGCCATCAGTTCACGTAGTTCACGCAGTTCACGGTGAACTCCGTGAACTTTCTGATTCACGTATGTTCTCGTTTCGACTGGCGTCAACTTAATACCCGTCTGGGAATTAGTCCAATGATGCTGCGCCTCATTCGTATTGGTCGTCGATGGTGTGCTATCCCACACATCCGCGGGAATCAGTGACTGAGACTTAACAAGACACGGTATAATCCACTCGTGCATCTCTTTATGCTTCCACCAGTCTCCATATAATATAGTTAGTGACGATCGCGAGATGTTGTAGTGGAGAAAATACTGACCGGAAATTTTCTTTATACCTAGACCGTAAACGAATGCCGAGAACGCGTCCAAGCGCTCCTTCGAGTCAATATAGACAAAGTCGAGGATGCGGTTGAAGTCCGTGGCCGATACGAGTGATTTGAAGTCGTTGACTGGCCTTGAGCAGAAGATAGGTCACGTCAGTACTGTAAAATGCAGGCAGAGAATGGAGTGGAAGATACTCTTTCGCATGTCTCCAGCATATTTTAACGAAGTTGGGTGCAACCTTCTCTGGTGGGGTGTCGTTAGGAATGCCGCTGTACTCTGGGTCGTTGTGCTTCATGACGGAGCGAGTGATACCAACGACTTGGGCGGCTTCCATGTCCGCATTCATCACGAGCAAGTTACCTCCCCGAACAATTTTTTTGAGCGGCATGGGCTTGCCCGTGACTTGGAGCTTGACACGCTGAAGCTCGTCAAATAAAGTCTCGAAAAAATCTGCACTCGCGCGATTGATATATGCGCGAACGACAGAAGCAGCTAGGGAACTGATTAGTCTTTGGATCGCGTCAGAAACGACAAGCCAGGGACGCACCACGTTGGACTATCTTCGCAAATATCGTGAGTTCCCACTCATTCATTTCGCCCTCCACCCGCTTGTACGTCGTGTCGTTATCAAACGAGGTGACGCCAGGATCGTCGAGAAGCTTCATGAGGTAGGGAACAGAGGTAAGAATGATTATACCACCGTCTGGCGTCGTAAGGTAGCTATGGATGTAACGCTCGGGGAGGGGCTTCTTCAAATTTGCGAGATAAATTGGAAAGATGCCTGCGAATACATGAGCGTTGGAAGCCTTACGAATGCGATAGCTTACCGGCAACATCGAGACCAGCCGGATATTTTTCTCGCTTTGCCGTGTGCAATAGATCCCTCTTGGCGCGCTGATTGTACAGAGCGGGCGAAAATTCCGCCGGAGTTTTCCCACCAAGTACAATTAATGTTGATTGCGCTATGAGGACATTTAGAGACAAGAAGAAGAAAAAAAATGTGAGAGATAAACGCTACCGTTGTCAATCTTGGAGACTGTGGCGCCAAGCACTCCATTCTTCTCGATGCATTCGCGATACACATCCTTGGCGCCGAATGATAACTTAGTCAGAGGAGGCATGGGATGGTTATGGCCGGTGTCGTTGTGGACAATAAGCACTTTCCGGATCGACGAGTCCATAGGGACATAGATGGAACGCGTGGCAGGACAAGGATGATTCACAATTCGGCTCTGAACCTGCGTCCCATTAACGATGTGGATATGAGCTACAGAGCAGTCAGAAAACCGTCGTCTGATAGATGGATTAACCTTACGACAGTGTTTCCGTTTGAGGCCCGTATGGGGATGAACAATACGGCTACAAGGTTGAGTATTCTTGTCCGGATCGTCAGTAAGTGGTTGGCCTGCCAGAGCTTTCGCAAGGAGATGTTCGTTGACGAAATCGGGGATGGTGAGGGTGCAATGATTCTCCTTGCATTTCGGCGTCCAACTACTACACGCGATGAAGTAGTGGTGCCCATTCGACGGCCCCTATAACGAAGTCGTTAAACGAGAAAGAAACATGAATAGTGAACCAACGCACCTGTGCTTTAACCCTCATTATCGGACCACCGTTGCATTTAACACCCTTCGAATCAATTGCGGCACACTTGGTATCACGTATAATTTTCATGAATCTGGAAAAGAGCCTAAGGTGCAGCTCGAGGCACCAAATGAACGACTCACACTGCGACATTCTCTTCGGGGGTATTGCCTTCTCTTCGCCGAGTCTCGGCCTGCGCAGATAGGACTGCATCAAAGGGTGCCGGATCGAGTTCGAAGCGGGAGATGTTGTGAAGTTCAGGATCGATCCGCTCGCAAGCGTGACAACCCTTACATGTCGACCGAGCTCGCCGACACAAAACGCGCATACCTCCGGGTGAAAACGTAACGTAAGCCTTGGACTTTTGTCCGCCGCTCCCCGACTCCCACGAATCATTGTCCTGGTGCAAGATAAAAAAAAAACGATAAAAAAGCGGAAAAATGAAAATGAAAGACAGACGTACCGCATTTCGGATGATCGTGTCTAAGGTGTAGAGCTCTTTGGTGCCGGGGTCCCGCAGCATATAGTCCCGATGGCTCAGGTCGATGACAAATGCGGTTCGGACACGAGGAATTGGGTAGATGGCGGCAGGGCCATCCCGATATTCCATGCGGTCGACGGTGACCTTCTGGGTGGGACGGAATTTACCGGTAATTACGAAGGACTTGCCTTCATCCGGCCAGAATGTGTCGGATTCTACCAGGTCGGAGTCCACGTTTAACTCATCGAGATCTATCAGATGCATGTGTACAAATTTCTAGGTGAGAAAAAAAAATCGCACGTACCAGTGGGGGACGGGGGCGCTCCGGAATCCTCACCAGGGTCCTCAAACTCAGAGCCTTTGACGTTAGCATCGCCGGCATCTGGGATTTAATGGTGAGTAAGAAAAGTAATGGGAAGAAGTGACGTACCACAGGGAGTGGGGATCGTGCTTGAGGACCGAGAGGTGGTTTGAAGAACCTCCATCACCTCCAGGTCCGAATCCGAGTCGGCGGCATCGGAGTCGGAATCCGAAAGAACCTCGATGACCTCCCGACCGCCTTCGGTCAAGGTGCGCATCTTGATGGCGGAATCGCCGGCAGGCGGCGGTAACCGGATCGGCTGTGGCTCAGCTTTGACCGAAATCGCTGGTCGTGGAGTAGTCGAGGGGAGCGGGGTTTCGATTTTGACGCGAACCGGATCAGAAGGCGTGGCTGGACGCGTCGAGGACGCGTCCAAGCCGGGGTTCTGGTGAATCTGGCGGAGATACTCCTTGAGAGTGGGAATATCGACCCATTCATGGTCGAGGAACTTCCCGGCGTTCAATTTGATGTACATGGGTGAGTAAAGCTGGATTGACGCGTCAGAATCTAAATATGACACGACGGACGGCAGCACACACGTAGTTCCGGAAGTCCATCAGTTGCCGAGCTGACAGGCCGTCGAGGAAGGCCTGGTCGGGACTCGGCAGGCGTGTGCTTTGATGCTGGGTCGGCCCCGGAAGTCATTTTGACGCGCCTTTTGCGCGTCGGGGCGGCGTTTGAGCGGGGATGGTGGTGGTAAAAGGGAAAAAAGAGGACGGACGACAAATGACACGTGTCTCCTTCCAGAATAGGCTGTTTAGCGAGCACGGTACATTCGAAAATGGCAAGTACCGTGTTTGATCCAACGGCGTCACATTGATGTGAATGTACCTTGTTTGATCTGGATGTACCGTGCTTGTGAATGTTCATGCCGGACGCCTTTCGTATATCCTCATGAGTAGACCGCCGACATGTCTGGGTGATCGACGGTCGAAGCGGTGATAGAACCTGGCGGGGCGGGAGGTATAATAAGGCGCGGGATTGATGGACGGAAGTTTGGTGGCGGGGATGAGGGGAGCAGCGGCCTCTGCGACTCGGCAAGCGGCTCAGGAGGTAGTGCATCCGAGTTGAAGGACCACTGCTCTGTCTGCAGAGTTTGATCAGACGACCTTCCAAAAAACACGTCTTTACTCCATGTTCGCTCCGGCGCTCTCTTATCCCTGCGACGCTTGACAAAGACGAGGAAAAGCACCAAAGAGAGCAGGCCAATCGCGCCCAATGTGGCTCCAATTGTTATCCCCGCACTCGCGCTGGATTCGGACTCGCCCTGCTCTCGTTGAAGAACAAACGGTGACATGGTCCGACGAAGTGAAAAGTGGGAGAGAATTCTAAATCGTCCTCGCCGCACGCCGTATTTGAGCAGGACGCTCACCGACGGTATTTACGGCGGATCATTGAGACGAAACGATTTGTGAGAACCTGTGGCTCGCCGGGCCGTGCTTTTGATCACGACGGACGGCGACGTCGGAGCAGTGCAAACGAATTCCGAACTTTTCCGTCACAAACGATTTGCTCGACGCTACCTGGAAGTTCCGAAGTTGGAACTACCTCTGGATGTAAAAAGTCGAAAGTAAGCGCTTACTCCAAGTCCAATAATCGGTTGACAGACATTTCACGGGATTTCGCGGGCAACTAAATGATGAGATGCCCTTGAAGTTGAAAGCCCGAGGGCGAGCGTGGTTGTACCTCGTTTGAACGCAGCGTGTCGCTAGTGCTGCCGTTGCGGAGCCCGGGTTCCAGTTGGAAAGGCTATGTAGGTTAAGTACATGACACTGACTTACATAGTGCCTGGATTTCTAGGATCTGAATTATAGTCGGAATCTGGAATCTTTGCAGAGGGAGATTCGATCAGTCCTATGTAGCGGATGCGATCCACAAAATAACCTTCTGTTTTTTGCGGCCACTGGCAGTTTTCACCGCAACGCCAGCTGAAAATAAGCTGAAAATATCCAGGATTCCAACTCGACGTCACCGCTGAAAATATCGCGCCCAAAATAACGTTGTCCGGATGGTCTCGATAAGTATAGATGCCACGCCGGCTACGGGTACGACTATTCAAGTTAGTGTCTTAAGCAAGCCGAGAGTAAACCGAGTCGGAGCTGACTTCCGAGTCGGCTATTTCCAAAAATATTGACGCCCAAAAATAAATAAATGTGGGGACTGGACGAGGATCGTGGCCAGTTGTTTTCGTGCTGGTACAGTAGTTTGCATTTCGACTTGCGTCGTGTCGTCGCGCTCTTCAACGGCTTGCCAATGCCAATGCCAGCCGCGGCGATTCCCACATGGAGCTCGCAACGATGACGTGGCAGACTGCGGCTGATCGGAAGCAATGCGGCTGATCCAGCCGCTACAGTACGCTGCCTGCAACCTACGCCACCACTGACGACGATATCCCAAATGCGCGAGGAAAAGGCACCGCGCTTCTCCCACTCTTCCTGCGAGGGACTACGACGAACTACGAGTCCGACGACTTGGCTGAACCGCCCACGCTAGGATCACGATGCAAGAACGCGAAAACGGCGTGCCCTCGGTGCCATTCCTCGCGCCCTACGCGGCGGTGCAACCCTCCTCCGCCTCCTCCCAGCTCGCGGACCACTTCACCGACACCGACTCGCCCGCCCCATCCACCTCGTTCTCCCCACTCCCACTACCCCAGCAGCAGCAGCAATACGATTTCGCGCAGCCCTCGCCGTATGCCACGCCCCCGGGCACGGACGCGCACCTCGCGGACGCCGATTCCTCCTACCGGGACGACCCGCTCGTGCCCCCGCCCGCTGCCAGTGTGGGACTCGGATACCCGCCCGCGTCGCCGGATAACTCCGCGGCGCTGCTCGGGGGCGGAGGTGCGGAGCGCAGTACTAGTTACGGTGTTGACGAGTACCCGAAGGGGGGTTATAACGGGCACGGGCGCGGGCACGGGCGCGGGCGGGGGAGCACGCGCAAGAAGCGGGGGCTCATAGGTTTAGGCGTCGTAGCAGTGGTGATCATCGTCGCCGCCGCGGTCGTCCTCCCCGTGTACTTCCTCGTGATCAGGAAACATCGGGAGGCTGCGAACGGGGGAAGTGGGGGAGCGGGGACGAGTACTGTGGATGGGGTGACGACGGGCGGGGACGGCAGCGTTGTGACGATGGACAACGGAGAGACGTTCGTTTATCGGAATGCGTTTGGGGGGTATTGTGCGTTCTTCTCCTTCCTGGCTTAGCGCATACTTATCCCTCATGCATCTAGGGATCTCGGACCCGACGGACCCGTTCAACAACGGCGCGCGGCCGAACTCGTGGACGCCCGCGCTGAACGAGAGCTGGGACTGGGGAACGGATAAGATCTACGGCGTTAATTTGGGCGGGTGGTTTGTGCTTGAGCCGTGTACGTCTTCTTCGTCTTCGCTTCTTCCTCCGTAACGTTACTCCGTGACGTACCTACTCCTTCCTTAATCCGTTCCCCTCATTGCTGACTCCATCCCTCTTTCGTTAATCCATTCCTAATCCATGCTTAATCCTTCCGCGCCCGCCCTCCTTTCCCCAATCGCCCCACGCACGTGCGCCGCGGAAACAATGCCGCGTGGCTTTGCTTCCGCGCCCTCCACATCTCCCATCCCACTCCCAGCCCCGCCCCTCCCTTGCGTAGTCTACGTATCCCTCCCTCCCTTTCCTCCCGCATCAGCATCCCTCCGTCCCCGATCCATGCTCCCGCTCCCGATCTCCCCTCCGCTCCCCGCCCCCTCCTCCACTCTACCCTTACTCTACTCTTTCTCCTCCTTCCTTCCCCGCGCTCCTCTCCCGCCCCTTACTAACCCCTCTCCTCCCGCAGTCATCACCCCCGCCCTCTTCCAGCCCTACCCCTCCGCCCCCGACGAATGGACCCTCGCCACCCTCATGGCCGCGGACGACACGCTCCAGAGCACGATGGAGAACCATTATGATACGTTTATCGTGCGTGTCTTTTCTTCTTCGTCTTTATCTTTTCGAGATGGGATTGCACGGATTCGCGAGCTAGGCGTTCCTCTGGCGCGCGGCGTCATCTACGCCGTAGGTTTCGTAGCCACCCCATCCCTCTTCCGCATCCCTCTCCTCTTTCGCCCCCTCCACCCTCCCTCGACGAACGCTGACTCCCCTCCCGCAGACCGAACAAGACTTCGCCCAAATCGCAGGGGCAGGGCTCAACTGGGTGCGCGTGCCCATTCCGTTCTGGGCGATCAGGTGTGTGCCCGTCGTCGTCGTTTCTTTCTTTTTCTTTCTTTTCTCGGCCGTTCCTCCATCCTCCGCTATCCTATCCTATCCGGTATCCCGCCCATCAGACCCCGCCATGCCCCCTCCTCCTTTATCCTCCCTCCCCTCTCATCCTCCTCCCTCCCCTTCTAATCGCCATTCCATTCTCGCGCGCGTTTCCGCTCCCCCGTCTCTGGCTGGGTGGCTCCCTCCCCCTTCTTTCCTCCTCTTCCCCTCCTCCCCTCTTCCCTCCCCCTCCCCTCTTTCCCTCCTTTATACACTCTTTCGGCTTGCTAACTGAGCCCCCAGCACCTGGCCCAACGTCGGCCTCGCGCCCGACGGCAGCGGGACGACCATCGGCGAGCCGTTTTTGGAGGGGGTTTGTTGGAAGTGCGTTTTCCGTCTTTTTTTTTTTTCGTTAGCTTGGCTTGGTTTTTTTCGTTATCTTGGCTTTTTTGGGGCGGGAGGAGGTGGCGGGGGGGCAGGGCTGTCGTGCGAGGTGTCCGCAGTTTTGCAGGGCGGGGGTGTCGCGCCGGGGGACGATGGCGCGGAGGGAGCTGGTGCGCCGGCGGGGTCGACAACGCGGAGGATGCGCGGGGATGCTCGGCGGAGAGGTGCAAGCGCGATGGCACCGGTGTGTGTGGAGGTCGGCGTGGGGGGCGTTTGCGCCGGGGCGTGCGGCGTATGGGGCGGAGGGACGCCGGGGAGGAAACGTGCGGTGGCGCCGGTGCGGAAGGTGCGGAAGGTCTGGGGGTGGGGAGTCGAGGACGCGGTTAACGGGGAGGTTATGCGGTGCGGGCTAGGATGCTACCCGCCGCGAAGAAGATGCGTCGCCCGGGCGTGGGGAGGATCGGAGATCGAGGGACAAAGCAGGGAGGAGAGCAGTGCATGACATGACATACGCCAGGCAGCAGGGCGACGCTGGGGATGGGGGAGCGGAATGCGGGCGAGAGTGCCGGGTGTCGTCGTGCGGGCGGAGAGCCAGGAGCGCGCGTCATTTCGAAGATGGAGATGCGCTGCGCGTCCGCGAAGGGGGTGCGTGGCCGGTGGGTAGATGCGTCGTCCGCGGGGCGCGGGTGCGGGTGCGTGTGCGAAGAGATATGTCGGCGGCGCCTGCGTCCTCGTGACCGCCGCCTCCCTTCCCTGCCTTTCTCTCTTCTTCGCTGCGTGTACCCGCTCTGTTACTCATCTTCCCTTCCCCCAGATATATCGTGCGCATGCTTGGCTGGGCGCGCAAGTACGGGCTTCGCGTCAATTTCGACCTGCATACGATCCCAGGATCGCAAAATGGTGCGTCTTATCCTCTCCCTCCCCTTCCCCCTCGCGCTAACCCTCACACCCCGCAGGCTACAACCACTCCGGCAAGCTCGGGCAGGTCAACTTCCTCAACGGCATCATGGGCGTCGCGAACGCGCAGCGCGCAATGGACTACATCCGGATCATCGTCGAATTCATCTCGCAGCCCGAATACGTCGACCTCATCCCGATATTCGGGATCGTCAACGAGGCGCTCGTGAGCACGATCGGGATCGACCAGATCACGTCTTTGTGCGCCCCCTCCCTCCGTCCATTACATCCGCGATATCTAAACACGCCATTTCGCAGCTACCTCGAAGCGCACGACATGATCCGCAGCATAACGGGGTACGGCGCGGGCCACGGGCCCTTCATCAGCATCCACGACGGGTTCATCGGCGTCGCGACGTGGGCGGGCTTCCTCCCCGGCTCCGACCGCATCATCCTCGACACGCACCCGTATTTTGCGTTTGACGAGCAGCCGAACGACGCGCCTATCGCGACGAGCACGGACCCCGCGAACGCGGGCGGCACCTGGCCTGCGCAGGCGTGCAATGCGTGGGGGCCGTCGATTAACACTAGGTGTGTTCTTTCTTTCTTTTCTTGCGGTACGAGGAGGAGGCCTTCTATTTTGGGTTTTCCGTTTTGGGATGCTGACTAATCACATGTCTTTTTCTAGTCGGACGGCGTTTGGGGTGACGGTCGCGGGCGAGTTCAGCAACGGTTATTGCGACTGCGGGCTATTTTTAACCGGCGTCAACGGCACGCAGACCTACGGCGGGGACTGCTCGCTGTGGCTCGACTCGTCGACGTGGAATGCGACGGTCAAAGCGGGCCTCATGCAGTATGCCCTCGCGAGCATGGACGCGATGCAAGATTGGTGACCCTCCCCTTCCCCTTTTCTTCCCGCATCCCCGTTAACAATTCGCCCGCGCAGGTTCTTCTGGACGTGGAAGATCGGCAACGCGACGGACGGCGTCGTGAGCTCGCCGCTGTGGTCGTACCAGCTCGGCCTCGCGGGCGGGTGGATGCCCACGGACCCGCGCACCTCTGTCGGGACGTGCGCCGCGCTCGGCGTCGACAGCGTGCCCTTCAACGGCACCTTCAGCGCGTGGCAGACGGGCGGCGCGGGCGCGGGCACTATCGCGCCCACCGCCATCGCGTCCTTCGGGACGTGGCCGCCCGCGACGATCTCGAACGTCGCGGCCGCGGCGCTGACGGTGATGCCGACGTACACGCAGACGGGGAGCGTCGCGACGCTGACGTACGTGACGCCGACGCCGAGTGGAAGGGCGGCGACGGTGACGCCGACGGTGAGCGTTGGGGATGGGTGGGTTGACCCGAGCGATACGGCCCCGGGGGTGACGCCTGTCGCGGGGTGCACGTACGTCGATGCGTGGAGCGCGCTGAACGCTGCGGTGCCGACGCCGACGGCGCTGTGTACTGGCGCATGAGGACTCTCGTGCGGATATTTGATAATGATACTCAGGACACTTGCGATACATCCCCTTTCCGTGCTCGGGACCCATTTTTTTGCATACCTCGCTCTACACTGACGATCTACTTTTGATCCTGGTGTACACTTTCACTGTACATGTATCACACATTGACAAAATTGTAAAGAGTCGGTGTGGGATCGGATTGGATACATAGTAATCAGCGATTTTGGGAAGCCGGCTCCAAGTTAATAGTTTACGGCTTATTGTACGGCCCACTTGCATTCGCCAAGCTTGCCGGCCAACGTGTCGTCCTCGACATTCGACAAGGAGTCTTCCTCCGGCTTGTAAGCTTCATTATTGCGGTAGTACATGGCAAGGCACAGTACTGTTTCTACATATATTTCCAGCCGTTCCGGCCCTCAAAACGGTGGCTCATGAGTCACAGCTACCGGTGGTCGAGCACATGACGCAGCTATCGACGACCGTTTTGAGGTTCAGAACGGCTGGGAAATATATACCCAACTAATCCGCTTCCAGGCGGATGATCCAAAACCAACTCCGCCGGCAACCAGCGCATAATTTTTATGTTTTCTCTCGAGTCTTCAAGACTCGAGCCAAAGGTTCCAGGTGGGAATGTAAGCCGACCCACGCTATTGCCTATTTGGGAGGATCACGTGGAAATGGCCATCACACGGCACAGAACACAACGGCAGTTCACAAACCTTCCTTTGACCACTACCACCACCACCGTTATCCCATACCACCTTGTACTCACCCACACTCTTCAAATCTGTTGATACCTCACGTTCACCGACTACTCTAAAGATCTGGATGCAAGCATCCCGAGTACCACCTTGATGCCACCCGAGCTCGCCTCCGTGAGTTTGCCACTAGAAATTGGCACCCAATGACCCCGCTGGCCTAACACCATTTCCTGGTAGATAATTGGATTGTTGTTTTCTTTACTGTATCTCAGCAACGCCATGCCACCTCCATACCGGGTTTATCTCGCACGTCTTACAGTTACTATATAACGGTGAACACTTCGTTACAGCGTATATTATCATTATTGTGCCATTGGCTCTCATGAATACATGGTGTGAACTTCCTTACTTGCTTAGGTCCGAAGGCCTGAAGGACTTGTAATTTTTCGTGAAGTTCGGCCTCAGTGTTGGCCGCGAGGGCCGCGTGATGGCCGTCAACTTCACATGACCTCCCAATTAGGAAACATCGTGGGTCGGCCGTGTTTTCCCAAAGGTGGTGGTTGAGGCCGAGGCCCGACGACGCCGTTTCGGCCGATGACCGGCAATCAAGGCCGGACACGCCACGTGTCGTGGATACTTCTCTTCTTGCCACCATGGGTTCCCTCGTCGGGGAAAGTCCATCCTTTGACGAACTCCCCCCGGCGGAGCTACGTTCCCGTAAAACGCATATCCAGTCCGAAATCAGACGATATAAATCCTACATCGCAGATCTCGAGGCGCAGGAACGGTGGCTGGACACTCAACTAGACCTCATCGTCTACCCGGTCCTTACCTTGCCCAGCGAGATTACCTCCCAGATTTTCGTCCACTGTCTTCCTGCTCATGGTCGAGTTCGGCCCTCTCCCCGCCGAGCGCCGCTGCTTCTTGCACAGATCTGTACCTTGTGGAGGGAGATAGCGCACTCCACTGGTCAGCTTTGGGGTTCGGTAGATTTGAAGTTTGAGTTCGGATATTATATTGGCGCAGGGTGGGCTGACGGTGGAGAATATGGAGACCTCCCCAATCCAGATGCCTTTCCATTGTTACGGACATGGCTCTCCCGCACCAAGGGCTGCCCTGTATCCCTGACGCTCCGATCGAGGCACCGACAACTTTCGCCGGACCTTCTTTCCCTTATTCCTTTATATTCTAAGCAGCTCCATCGCCTCGAGCTCACCCTAGCGCCAACCGACATGGAGCATCTTCGTAGGGCATCGGCCGCATTCCCCCGCCTTCGACATCTCGCCATCTCCTGTCATGACGATTCCCGTTCCATTGAGGGTTTGGTTTCGACTTTTGGACCTTCATCCGCCCTGCGTCAGCTCCGGGTATTGAGCCACCAAAGCTCAATCGCGGCTTCGCGCACGTATCCCTTTTTGACAACATTGGACCTTCAGGACACCTCCGAAACGACGGTGATGGAGATGCTCGCCCAATGCCCACAGCTTTTGCATCTCAGTGCACATCTTCGTGATCCCGAAACTTTGTCGGTGGCGCTTGCGCCTGTAACACTTGGCCTGCACTCCCTCATCCTCGCCGCATACAACGGCTATGGCGCTGCTCCTCCAATGCTCAATTATCTCACCCTTCCCGACTTACGACGACTCGATCTCCGTCACGACTCCCAGTTCGACGTCCTCGCCTCCTTCCTCGCCCGTTCAGGGTGTATTCCAGATCATCTAGGAACATGGATAAATTCCAAAAGCGAAGCGCAGGGGGAACTTAACAATCTCCTGCGCAGGCTCCCCTCCCTCTCCTCTCTGGCCATATATACCGGTCCCCACATCCATACAGTGGTTTACATCCTAGGTGTTCTCCCATCACTCGTTGGTGCCCTCCCAGATGTCGTTCCAAAGCTCAAAGCTCTCACATTGACTACCTGGGAGCACAACTATGACTACAAGCATCTTCTGGGCTTTTTGGAACGTCGGAGGATGCAGCATCTGCACCCAGTCCCTTTGGAGTCGTTCCATCTCGAACTCTGCGAGAATCAATTCGATCAAGCGACACCGCGTCCCATGCCTAGCATTTTTCGGGCTTTTGAGAAGCTTATGGCGGAGGGGCTTGACATCCAGGTCAGCACTCGACACAGCCGTTGGCCCGAGGAACGCATGTACATGGGTAAGGAAAGGTCTTCATTTGAATCCCGGCAAAGACTGATTCACCTAGATTCTTGTGAATTTTATCCGGAATGGACCGAATATCTAGCGCCACAGGTTTAGTAAATCGGCAACCCAAGCCGAGTAAATATCTCACAGTTTTTGAAATCTTGGTACGATCCTCTAGTCCACCATCTTCATGAGCCTACCTATCTTATAGGAGACGACCGATTTCGCGAAGTTCACCGATATGCATATGGGTTCCTGCAATTTCATTCGATTCATAATATCCTGTACATCCGCCATTTGAATGGAGAATACTGATCCGAACTACGCTAAATTATCGGTGTGATGCAGAGCAGAGCTCATTCCTTGCCCTTGGACCTACCAGGCCGCTCGCGGTCATTACATACCTTCCCTGTGACCTTCGTCATCGCTCCGGTCTTTGTGACTTTCAAATGTGCGCCGATTGCTCGAGCGATCGGCGTCATCATGCGCTGCATCCTTACATTTTGTTTCTTGCGCGCCAACACATTTTCCAGCGTCACGCAGGCAGCCAACACGAACAACATCCGGTTCGTGTTCGCCGCCGACAAAGAGACGATCCTGCAAAACGCGCTCAAAGACTCGGGCATTCTGTAGCTCGCGCCACACCGCTCCGCAAGACTACTGCATCCCGAGTGTTTGGATTGCGCTTCGTCTCGGTTCCATATGGTTGGCGGTGGCCACGAGGCGCAGAATGCCAGATTGAATCGGGACATGAGCTGGAGAGCCGCATCGGCTCTCTAGCGCAATGTGAGGATCTTGGTGCGGAAACCCACCCAAACATTGGGAACCCACAAGTAGTGCTTGAAAATATATGTAGAGCACCCAGAATAGTTGCGTGTAGAAGTAGGGGATTGGGGTACAATGGTATGGCGTACAATAATTACGAAACACGCAGCGAGTAGCATACAGATGAATATGATAGTAGGGTTGTAACGCTCGCGAGATCTTCTTAGGATCAGGATAGTTCGTAGGATTGACGAACCGAGTCGCAGCAATGTGGTGAGAACGACTGTCACAATATTTTTTGCTTCCCGCCACCACTCCTGGGCCCGCACGTCGACGAGCATGTTCTATGTGGGCTGTTCTGGGTAAGCTGCTCCACATCCCCAATATTGACTTACCCTTACCTGACACTGCAGCGCGTCAATATCGCGGTACTGGGATGGGGAATCATAGAATCATTTACGTGTTCGATTCTGTCTTCGACCCGGGCTCGAGATGCTGATGAACGCGTCATTTAATTGCTTTGAGACAGGCGAAGGCGCAGGTGGAGGCGGAGCTCAAGCAACCTGCAGCGGAATCGAAAGTATGAGATTTGTTCAATCCCTGTCAAAGCTGACTACATATTAGTCAAATTCCTCTGGCCGGGTTCCTGCAGGGTGTCCGAAGGGCAAGAAGGCGGGAAAAATTGCTAATTGAACGGTGTGATATTCATTCGTGGGTTTCCCTAATCCGACTGCTTTTCAGTTGAATGTGGAACAGGTTCCGTGCGTGAGTGATTTTTCTAATTCCCAATCCTGATGCTCATAGCCACAACTCCCAGCGTTCGTCTGGGTGTGTCGTAGCTAGTCGCAGGGCAGAGGAACCATCAATCGACCATCAGGAAGACGAGCACGATGATGTGCAGGGTCAAACGTCGCGAACGGGCGACGAAGCCAGCGGACCGGCAGGTAGAACCATCCGTCAAGGAAATGCAAGAGAGAGAGAGATGAAAAAGCAACAGGGAAATATGTGAGGGCATTGACCGATACGGTGTGTGGACGCGGCCAACCGCTTCCCTAAGTAGTCGTAATTCGTATCGGTGTATGTAGAGCGGAAGCGTATCCGGGCGGGGAAGCCACCGACGACCGAAGTCGGTCCGAAGATCGGGAAATCGACTGGCCGATGGAAAGCGGCGAAGAAGATTTTTGGGAGCATCGTAGAAGAAGGATTTTCGGAACGAGGGCGACCTATACTTCGAAACATCCAACGTGAAATCAAGAAAAGAGCCTTAGCGCACACATTACAGCCCATTCCGAAAATTGATGAGAGTACCTTTTTTTTTGCCTCCGTTCACACTTGGGCAATGCCATACATATGTACTTCCGGCTGCCCATCCAAAAAGTTGGGCTAGGATTTAACGAACATGGGGCCCGAAGGGGAACAATTCAGCACTTGGAAACCGACGCGCATCCATGAGCATAATTTTGAAAATAGGTAAGTGAGAGAGAAAGTTCCAGAGATTCCGAAAAAATCGTAGACTCGTACGGCCATGTACTAGGTATCCAAACGCGACAGTCAATTAGAACAGCTAGATGTTGGATCGATATTGAAATCGTTTCCAGCTGTACGTTTGATCCACTGGGCGAATCCGACCAGAAGTAGACAACAAAAGATATTTGGCTGGCATAGTGAGAACTTCATTACGAAACTGAATATGGATGCCATGAAATCAGAGAGGTCTGGGCGGGGGAACGCCATCCAATCTTTCTAAGCGATCATTTATCGGCCCCAAATCAATGTCCATCCCGCCGTCAATTAACCGGAGAAAAACGTTCACGGCATCCGCATCTGGTTCGTCAACTCGCCGCTGCCAGCTGTACGGCGGGAATTCGAGGCGAAAGATCCGAAGTATGTCGCGGCGCCGCGACAGAACAGCTCCGAGCTGAGTGTACCACGAAGTGTTGGGGATTCCACCCGGACTCCTCCTGTCCATAGTATAAGAGTGTGGAGATTCGGAAGGAATGTGTCGCATGGGGCGTGAGAGAGAATGGCGAGAAATATGTTTTGAAGCACCACATTGCCCGTCAGCTCGAGACGAGTTACGCTGGGAACGAGATGCAGACACTTCTCCACGCTACATAGGGTGCCTTCCCATGGCAGAAATTTTCCGGCGTGGAGGGTAATGGAATCCAGGGGCGGCGACGAGCGGATAAGGAATGTGGTGAGTTGATGGAAATGCACATGCTGAACCGGAATCCTGAGCTCCTCGAGCATGGGGAAGGTGAGGGCATTCAACATACTCGATGCGTCGCCATACCCGGAGGCAAAAGAAAGATTCTTGAGGCACCCATGGCGGGCGTCATCCGGGGGCTCGGAACGTTGTTCTGGAGTGTAGCTCAAGGAGCAGTGCACGAGGGCCGGGGCCGACTGAAGAACCTGTATGAAGTCTTTCAAATCGAAAGAGCCTGCGAGCTGCTCCCCCGCCAAGTCCGTGCCAACATGTAGACAAAGCAAGGCTGGGAAACTTGTTCCGACGCGAAAAAGGTGGAGGTACGATAGGGATGGCAACTCCAGTTCTTGAAGGTAGTGCGCATGTGTGGCGACAATGTGCAGAATCCCTGGGTCCGGTATCGTATCACTTCCGAGTGATAAAGACAGCGGATACCCTCTCGAACGCGAGAGCCACCGAGAAAAAATGTCTCTGAACTCTACGGTGACATCACGAGGGATATCGATGCACAGCGTCGCCCAGATGCGAGTGGTGGAAAGAGCAATGTCCGTCCATAAGGTACAGACATTGAGAAGAAGTAGAATTTCGCATAAAACTGGATATTCGAATTTGGCCCCGCCAAAACAGGACATAATTATCTCGATTAGTCCTCTTCAATGTTCATTTCCAATGATACTAATCCACCAGATGTCTTTTACTGCCCACAGTTTAGGATGGAGTTCGTTGCATTCCAGGCTTTTACCAGAAAGCAAACGGCGTTCCATGAAATTTTCGCCATAACTGACCTATACCCTTGGGAGATCTTTGCTGTAATTGTTTCGACGGGTATTCAAACACAGTGGAGGATCCAGATTTCAGTCCGACGCGGCGCGATGTTGAATGAGTCGAATCACTCACCACCATTGACACAAACGCTCGCTCCAGTGCATTGGGTGAACGGTAATTGAACGCCACGCGAGGCTTGTCCCGTCCGTTGATGAGAAACGTCATATCGTGGAGGATTTTCGAGAACTACAAACATGTGAGTTGAACAACCCGTATGTATCACGTATCTTAGTTACCCACCTTATCGAAAGTGAAGAGCTAAGACCCGCCGTAAGCTGGATCGCTCGTCAAAAGCACTTACCGTTCTTGACCGCGACGAGTGCAATCTCCGCAGGTGCTTCCGCGAAGTATGGGTGAATGAAGTTGCGTCAGCATTTGCCCATGAACAAGATCTCCCGGCGTACCATCCGCGATGCACGATCAATCATCTCCCGGAAATATGCCGTGGTCAGCTAGTTGCTAGAACGGCTGGAAGTCGCAGTGGATCTGGTCGCAGTCGTCTATAACGCACTTCCTCTCCTGCGTAAAACGGAATTTAAACCAAAGATCGTAATTTGGCATAAGCGCACGCTGAGTGCGGAGCGGGTAGCGAGCACTTGTAGAGCGAGAGTGGTCTATTGGCGCACGTATAACGTGTCCACCGCTCGATTAGCTGGATCTGTTTCTTCGAAAATCTGGGGTTGTGTGAGTAGGTAGGACCATATTCATTTCAGCAGGGATAAACGTGAGATGGAGGATTCCCAAATGCGACCACAGAGAACCGCAAGTAACCCCATAGAGTTCTCTTCGGGGTAGATCGAGCGATAAGGTCGTAGGCTCGAAGGAGATGTCGGGAATAGTGGAGGTGAGGAGGGAGAGGGATGAAGACGTGACCAAGGGAGTAACCTTCCCACAATATGTTGAGCGCAGGTGGTTAAGTTCGGAATGCGCACAGCGCTCATGCTGCATTATTGACAATCGAAATTTTGTTCACCGATAAATTGGAGGATGAAACCCAGGGATACGACGTGGCCAGTGGGATTAAACTCTAACTCCATGGAATCCATCCAAAAGAGGGTCGATATTCCGGATTAGGCTTGATGTCCCGAGCAAAAATAGTATTGAGCCGCGTAATAACTGCTCTTGGAAACTGGAAAAGTACATGAAATGGCTAATTCAGAAGCGGCACACCTAAGGATGGATGATTCAATGGCCTAAATCTGTAATTGTCGTTGACCGCTCCAAATTGGCCTGATGAGCCGTTTACAGAGTTATCTTGGTCCTCCAGCAAAATAGTCGAGAGATTGAGGACGGACAGGGAAGGGAATGAGGCATTAAAGAGAATCTTCAAAGGAGGATTTCGTACGCAGTTTTGAATTGGGCGGAAAGCCGTTCTCCTCTGGGGGGAGCACTGCTGGGTCATAAACTCGAGTAGGACGACAGAAGCTCGGGGCAAGAAACGGCATGATATTGCGCAAACAGATTCGACCCAAGAAGACAGCATCAGTCGCCCCGCTGTGCTGGCACTTTGTCGCGCAGCACTCGTTGCAATGGCATGTGAGGGAAACTGTCGCAAATTGCATTAGACCTCGATTTGTGCCCCACGAGAATGACTCCAGGCCTGAAGGAAGTCTTCAGGACTTGAACGTTGAACTAGCGAAAGGATCGAAATACTTCCATGTGCTTTGAACGTCGTTTGAGTGGACGCTGAGCGGACGAGAGATGGGCGCAGGACGAAAGCCACGTTGCCGCAGGACTGATGGGGGGTGATTGCATCCGCATGCCGGGTGATCATCGGCCATCAACGCTGACGCGTCCTCTTTCTCTTTCCATTTGCATACATTGCTGTCGATCTCTCGGGCCCTCCGAAGTCCGAACAACAACTGGAAACTTGTAGCTTGAAGGCTCCGCGGGTTTCGCTTGTGTATGTATCGCTGGAGTATTTTCTGGCTAGGTTCTGTCTATCGAGGACGCGCAGCTGAGGATCTACCGCCGGTGTCCGAGTCTACGGCAAGTTGAATCGGCAACAACTAAACGATTTGATAATTTCCCTGGGATGCTGTGCTTGAGCGACGCTGGAGATATACCCCTCGATCTCTTCCCTCCGGGGCTCTTGAATGTGGGAAAAGCTGCGAGCGGCCTCCCGCGCTTTCCTGGTGCTTCCGGGTCCCGCGCCTTTCCTCGAATCCTCAAGTTTGGCTGGGCGTCCGCAGCGTCCACTGCAATGACCCGCATCGCACTGCGATATACCGGCCGCCGGAGCAGCGTATCGTGCTCTCATTCGCCTTCTGCCGTCTCGAGGTGCTGTCGTCCCATCTGGGATCCCTGGGTCGACTTGAGTGTGTGCGGCGCAGGATGTCGTAATTTTCCACTTTGGGATTTTGGCAGAGTCGTGATTTTTTTGGAAGCCCGTTTCCCTGCCCTGACGCCTACCAAGCAAGTGTCTGGCGACAGTGCGCGCCCTTTCTGACAGTATTCCTCGAAGGTCGGCCCCTGCCTCAATCATCATGTTCGATGTTGCGCCTGTCCCTGTTGCATCGGACATCCGTTCAATCCGCCTGCTCTACGACTGACATGCTTCGCAGCGCCATCGCGACGACAGCACCGACCATTCTCCTTCCGAGAAGTATATTCGTGGTCTTTTATTTGTTGAACATGCGGAGCAGGAGCGTCAACATTGTCGGTTCGTGTCTTTTTAGACGAGTCTTTCCACCCGCCTTCCCATTCTCCGCTTATTCATTGTCACACCTCAGTATATGAATACAGTACTACTGTACTAGGCGGCGGGATAGAACTTTTCTTTTCCCAGCGTCAAGTATTGACGTCCGATGATATAGGCGCTCGGTTTTTCCGCCGCCACCGAGTTGATTAACGCCTTCTGCTTCTTTCTGGCTTAACCGACATTCAGTGACATTTTGAACTTTCTTTCAACACATCTCAGAAGCCCATAAAAGCCAAGGTGATTCATGCGGTCTTTCCCATCAGCGGTTTGTTCCAGCTCGCCTCACTCACAACTCATCCTCGAAAACGCTCTTCCGCCTCTCTCTCGCTCTTGTGTTTGCTTCTCTCCTGGCCGGTGGTGTTTTGGCTACTCCTCACAGGTATGTCTACACGGCCTGCGTGTGCAAACGTTAGCTCGTCGTTAATTTGATCAAGGAGTCGCGACTGCACCGCCCTGTGCTGCAATCAGATTGAAGATGTGGGCCTTTTTGTCCTCTCACCTCACTCTGTCCTTCATCTGTGATCAAGGCGAGTGCTCCCTCCGCCCAGGCTCTCCTGGGATTGCTGGGTGTGGTTGCAACTGGCCCGGTGTGAGTAGGCTCCCCGCTCTCCTCATGACATTCACCTGAGATTTATGGAAATATACAGGGGGCTATCATGCAGTCCTCTTGGTAACTCGTGCGGTGGACAAGTGGCGTGCTGCACAAACAATAATTTCGTGAGTAGCCAACCTGCTATGCTAGGGGGAACCCATTGACACCGGATGCAGAACGGCATCATTGCCACTGGATGCTGAGTGGCTGAGTAGTTGAATTGGCACAGACGGATTTTCGAATGTACGTAGGAATGAGAAGGGAAGCGCCGACGAATCAAAATACGTATCGTGCATGGGATTGTCGCCGGCGGTCATGTACCTGAGATCGTAATAATGTGAACCAACAGGGTAAGATGATGATTCTGATGCCGCGGGCAAGAATTATAGTTGTTCATGTACCTCGTCCGAAACCAAGGAATGTGGGGGAATTTAAATATCACGTCGAGTAGTGACCGCAGCGAGAGATTGAGCATCGTCGTTAGCTGGAATCGGATTGGAAGGCGAAGTAAGTAACGGCCGAGTGGTATATATAACGTGAAGGGGATGTCGGCGGTTCTGACGTGATGTGTGGGACTGAAGCGACGACTGGATCAGTGGAATCAGGGACGGTTTCCGTTCCTCTCCGCGACGACGTTGAACCCATACTGGAACATATTCGATGTTAGTATGATGCACATGGGAACTAAAGAAGTACTTTGGTGATGTACGGCGCGTGGTTGAATCGACGGAAGTGTGTAGATGTTTTGATCACGGTATATGCCATGTGAAGAGACGACAGGGATGATTTAAAGTTTGGACGTATCACGACGGGCCACGACGTGTCCTCGACAGATCCTCTCTGTGTCTGAAGGTAACGAATCCACCGTGCATGGAATGCTGCGTATAAAAATGTGTACTGAGTCTCCTGGGGAGATTCGGAATCTCAAAGGCTTGAGGTTTGAAACTTTTTTCGATACGTTGTACTTACAAGGTGTAAAAGATCCGGTCTTCTCCGAAGAAAGATTGCTCACAGAGCAAAGAATTCATAGAAATAACCTGAGTTCAAATCCTGGAAATCCCAATATAGTCCAGCTAATAATCTAGTCATCGCGAGGAATCGAATGTAGATGTAGCGACGGGTCTGTAGTGGTTTCTTGTGTTTCTGTACCTAGGTGGATTTAGCAAACAAGCTGGGTTTAATTAATGTCACTAGAAACCATTTCTGCGACTCAAACCACGCACCTCTCGGAAACTAGGCGAAAAGATAATGAGGCTCCTTCATGGTGATCCCCATCTCTTTCAGGTGATCGCTAAGTCCGGGATCGCCTTCTCTGGCGGCAATGCGCAGAGGTCGGTCTAACGGAGGAGTCTTTGTCGCCCATGACGGGGGAGTCTCCCAAATCTTTGGTAGGGCGCGGAGTTTATCGAAGTCCGCGATATATGTCGGCGCGTCGCGGGGAAGCCCCACTTCAATCCGTGCATTGAATGAGGCACACAAGATACGCGTGAGCGCCGCAAGAAATGCTGCGCGCTCCGGGTCGAAGTCGCATGGATCCGGAAGCGCTGCGATGGGCCATGGGCGGTGACAGAAGTACTCGATCTCGTTGCGAAATCGGATATTGTCGTGCAGGACCGCAAATTCGTATATGCGGTAGAAGCAGGCAGCCGCGGTGTCATACCGGCGAATGGGAAACAGGCGTGCCATTAACGAAGGAGGACGCCGGGAGACTTTCCATCGCTTCTGGCCTTTGATGGGATAGCTCGCGAGCACCTGTTTTCTGTTAGGGACAAGTGCCCGGATGGACGGAGGGAGGGGTTCGGGCGTGTTCTGGTAGGGTTCCATGATCCAACGAACGATGGCTGCCACAAAGCTCATCCTGACGTGGACGCTTGCGTGGACGCTAACAAGGTGGGAGTGCCGTAATAATGCTTCTTGGGCGATGTACTTATGCTGGAGGTCACGTCAGCGTTGATGGCCGATCACCCGGCATATGGATGCAATCACCCCCATCATCCTTGCGGCAACGTGGCTTTCGTCTTGCATCCATCTCTCGTCCGCTCAGCGTCCACTCAAACGACGTTCAACGCAAACGAAAGTTCATTTCGATCCTTTCAATCGTTCAACGTTCAAGTTCCGAAGACTCCTTCTACCTCCCTTCAGGCCTGGAGTCAGGACACGCTGCTGAGTATCTACGGGTTTTAGGGCTCTGTTTTTTATGCTGGTTTATAAACATGTTTATAAACAGGTGTTTATAAACCCTGTTTTTATATCCCTGGGCCAGAGAGCCTGTTTTTAATTCAATGTGGCAGTGCTTTATGGAGGTAATCTGGCTGGAAGTCGACCTAAACTTTGAACCAGTGATCATGCTCTACCACATTTATAGATGCCATGGAAGAGCCACTAATCAGTTTGACCCTATATTGTGCCTAAATACTTTGAGCTTGAGTCGGAACCACATTTTTCCAGTTTCCTTGTGCATTCATATGGTTCAAAATCAAGGTTCAAGCGTGATTTGGTCGTTCAAAGCTCCTCAGAAACTGGGGCACCGAAGTTTGCCAAACCTTTGCCGAAATATTGGATTCAGGGCTCCTCCGGCCAGTGTTTATAAACATGTTTATAAACAGCCTGTTTATAAACGGAAATTTATAAACTGTTTATAATAGGCTGTGGAATTATAAACAGAGCCCTAACGGGTTTCCGAGTCTACGGCAACAACTAAACCATATAATAAATTCCCTGCGTTGTTCAGGTTCCAGACGTACAACGAGACCACTTTGAAATCTTCGCAGCGATCTCAGCTCTCGAAACTGAAATCCAGAAGTAGTGCAAGTGTCTAGTCCATTACCCACCGTCTTGCCCAGAATGCTGTACTCCTACTTTCACAGCGTCCGTGGGGGTTTGGC
Organism: Mycena galericulata; assembly: GCA_029289565.1. Taxonomy (NCBI): domain Eukaryota; kingdom Fungi; phylum Basidiomycota; class Agaricomycetes; order Agaricales; family Mycenaceae; genus Mycena; species Mycena galericulata. The sequence continues at coordinate 550,926 of JARKIA010000078.1, read as the reverse complement.
CTCCCAACTATCGTCCCTGGTCACTGACGGCTTCCTTACGGAACGCTGGGTCGAATACACAAAAGGATAGATGAGTTGTACACGATCTGTGCGCCTTCGGCTCACTCTCTGCACACACACCACCGTGTACGAGATGTATGGGACATGAGACTTTCCCTACCACATCCGCGGTCCATGACCGCTTTGGCATTCCTTCGCGGCCTCGGCGAGTCGGGCGTAAGGAAAGGATAGCTCTGAGCGATGGTCAAGGTCCATTCTTTTATAACTGAATTGATTGCGGCGGTGACAAAAGAAACGTAGAATACCTGCGGCAAATGCTAGACATCCGATAAATTAGGGATGGATACTGGTACACTGGTGTTACATCGCGATGGTATATCAGAAATTTTGCCCCCGAAACGCCGCAAGATGCTAAATCAGACATACTCGGTCAACTAAACAAGCAATGAACTGACAGATGGATTGAACTCACAAATATTTTCAGGCACGGGTAGAAGCGCCATGGCGCATCATCAGCGGGCACACCGGAGTGCGCTTCAAAAGCCCCTGGCGGCTGTTTATGTCCCGGGCACGAGCGAGGATTCGCAGAGTCGTCGTCGTCGGGTCCGTGACGATGCTCTCGAACTCCTCCAGGGCAGAAAAGGGGGTGGCGGGTTCGGAGAACGAGGTGGTAATAGTGGTCACCCGAATGGCTTCGGCGAGAGACACGGGGAGTACGGGTGTGAACGGTGCGGATTGGGTAAGGATGATGGCAGACATGATAAGATTCTGAGGAATGTGTCTGAGCAAGGGTACAAAATGCGAGAGTGACATTTTCGGCTTGCCAAACGGGCTTGCGCCCGCGCAAACGGGCTTTTTCGGGCTTGGGCTTGGATTTGGGTGTAGATCAAAGCCCAAGCCCGGCATGTCGGCTTGCAAGCCGGTTTGTCGGCTTGGCAAGCCCGTTTGCTCGCTTAGTGCAAGCTGGCGCAACGTGAGTTTACGAACGGCTTGCTTAAGTGTTAGATAAGGAAGATAAGATACGAGAATTCTGAAGCACGGTGTTTCCGGCACGTGCGGTGCGCGCGTCAAGACTTTTTCTGGACGCGCTCACCTCTAAATATCTGGTCGATTATTCCCTCAGTACCAGGGAATTTTTTGTGCATCTTCTGGCCATGACTCAACTCTCGAACGCCGGGATTCCTTTTCCCCTCCCACCGGACTACGATTACGAGGGCAGAATGGAACAGCCGCCGGACATCATACCTCCTGCAAAAATGGACCTGAAATCTCGCAATGAGGATAATACTCTCGCAGAGACTCACAACCGGGCGAGCACTCGGGCCACTCGCATTTACATGGCAGCCACAGACAAGACAGGCTTAGATGTCGGGCTGAATTTGTCACCTTACTGGCTGTATTCCACATCGGACATCGAGTCCATGGTCAAGTCCACGCGCATTTGCGACGCTGTGGGCCCCATCCCGACCTACCTGTGCCTCATGATAGAGAATGCCCGTTTTCAACGTGTGGAAGCCGATGATGCGGAGAAGCGCGATCGCGAGAACCAGCGTGCAGACAGAGAAAAGCTTCGGGCAGAGAAAGAAAAAGACAAGGCCACCCCAGTACTGGGGAGTATGGTTATGTCAAACCCAGTTGTTCGCACCCCGGCGCTCTGCGAGCCCGTCATCGTCCCTGAAATTGTTCTTCTCACAATTTTTCACCGTCTTCATCCCCCCATCAACTGGTTTACTGACGACCGCTTGCAATTTGCAGAGCAGCACGGTCATCAGTTAGCTTCGAAGCAGATTCGACCCATCGGCACGGTGTCAAACCCAGCTCCCGAGAAGGTCACGGTGCTCGACATAGCAAAGATGATTGTGATGTGGGGTAACGACGAGAATCATACCTGTCTCTCCGCTCTCGACTGGCAGCAGGCAACTCTCAACTTTCTGGATGCTCTTGTCCAGTTATGCCCTCCACCATCAAATCCTCCGGTCAAGAATTTTGCGGAGGAGTTCAAAAAGCATCGCAGGTTCTTCATGAAGCTAAAGAACTTCGAGAGGGACTACCCAATCTGGTACCCTTTCGAAAGGGAGATGCGCCGGCAAATATTGAACAGTGTTCTGTTTGATGAGACTCACTACGCCACGCAGGTGCAGATTCTCCTGAGCTCGTTCCAGGCTGTGCAGGCTCTGGGCAGGTCAACATCACGGCACCTGGATAGCTCGCCTTCCAAGCGCCAGGGCGATTTCGATTCGCCAGAGCCAAGGAAAGTCTCGAAGTCAACGTACGAGATGCAGGCGGGCAGTTCTTTTCGGGACCAGGCAGACTCCTTTCGAGACTCACGGAACACGCGCCCCTCCGAGGGATCAAGCCGAGCTCCGGCATGCATCCTCTGTGCTGGCCCCCATCGCGTCTCGGAACACCCCCCAGCTTCCACAACATTTTCCGATGGCAAGCCCCTCTTCGCATGCAAAAAGGGTGGAGACCTTGTCACCCTCAAGCCCTTTCGTGGCGCCGAGATCAAGAAGATCTGCGGAAGCTTCAACATCGGTAAAGGATGCCAGGCCAATCACGCACCCCATGAACGTTTACACGTCTGCTCCTTCTGCGGGAAAGACCATCCGGCCTTGTCTAGACACCCCGATTGCGCTCGAGTCGCTTTGGGAAACCTCGTCCTCTGATTGGGCTCTTGTCAAGGAGATGACAGACGGCTTCGTCGATGTCCCTCTTCCCAACGACCCGTCTCCTGCCGCTGGTTCGGCTTATCTATCATACCCTGACTTGTCCTCATTTGTGCATAATCGTCCTCCACTCTCAGATTCATCCCCGGAGGAGGTAGAGATCTACGAGCGTATAATTCACCCTTACAATCCTTCCGCGTTTGCTACGCTACTCGATCATCATAATCTTTCTGCTCACTACCCCCATCTATTCGATAATCTTACGAACGGTTTTCCCATTGGAAAGATGCCGGTCCTTCCTCACTCCATCATCATCCCGAATCACCCTTCCGTCAAAGAAAACATGGATGTTGTCATTGAATATCTCGACACAGAACTCCAGGCCAGCAGGATGTCCGGCCCATTTACTAGGCACCAGATGGAGCGAATCTGCCGAGGCCCCTTCTACGCCTCCCCTCTTATTGTTGCTTCCCAAGACGAAGGTCCCGGTCTGCCCCCAAAACGACGGGTTTGCCGCAATTTGTCCAAAGGGGACCGCTCTTCAAACACATCCTCCGTCAACAGTTTCATAGAGAAAGAGGACTTTCCTACCCGATTTGACATGGCTTCTAAAGTGGCGGAGAAGGTGAGCTGTTTACTTTTCTCTTTACTTGCTTCGTGCACCATCGCCCATCTGTCTTCCGCGTTCGCGCACTTTCGCCCATCTGCCCATCTGCCCATCAACCCATCTGACGATGTGCTTGCACACTATCGTTTCCATCTGCCCATCTACCCATCTTCGCGTATGCGACCATCGTTTCTCCATCGCATTTTGCCTCGAGCGGCCAGCCTTGGTTTATAACATGTGCAAACAGCCTGCCCCGAATTGATTCCTCATCGCGACTCCTCTCCATCATCTTATCCTAATTACCTTTCACATTCAGATTGCCTGTGCCCCTGCTGGTACACTAGCCTGTGCTTTTGATATCAAAGCTTTTCATCGAACTTGCCCAGTTCTCCCGCACCACAAACCATTCCTCGTTGTCTGTGTGAATGGTGAATTTTACCTGGATCATGTCCACCCATTCGGTACGGCATCAGCGAGCAGTAACGCCGGCCAGATTTGTAACGCTCTGGTTGACATCTGGAATGCGGAGGGCAAAGGCGACCTGGATATTCAGAAGTATGAGGACGATCTAGATGCTCTCCTGTCTCCGAACGGAGTGGGGCCCTTCAGTGTCGACGAATTTCTCTACGCCCACAGCCGCGATACGTGCTTAGCGCTGATCGGAGCCTTGAATACTCCGTGGCATCCGACAAAGACCGGCACGCACTTCAAATACTCCATGGTATTCATCGGCTTCTACTGGGACTTAATCAACCGCCGAGTGTCACTCCCGGAGGTCAAGCGCTTGAAGTTCTTGGCCCGCGTTGATAAGATGATCGCCGGCGCACGCGCTAGTCGGAAGTTTTCCCTCCTTGAAATTCAAGAAATCCACGGCTCCCTTGTCCACATCTGCTTCATTTTCAGTGATGGAAGCTCCCACCTACCTCCCATCTCAAATTTCATGTCCAAATTTCGGACAGAAGCACATCGCTACCTCCCGAAATCAGTGATGGGCACGTTGGAGTGGTGGTACGCAAAATTGAGTAATCCTCTTGCATATCGCCAGCTCCGGCCACTGGGCCCCATCGAGGACTTTGGCATCTTTGTTGATGCTAGTACTTCTTGGGGCATCGGAATCATCATTGGCGAACTGTGGTATGCCTTTCAATTGACGTCACAATGGAAAACGGAGGGAGTGGACATCTGCTGGCTCGAAGCGGTTGCGCTCGAGTTCTTGATGTACTTTCTGGTCCAGCTTGGCATTTCTGACACCCATTTACTTATCCACTCTGATAACGAGGGCGCCATTGGTGCCCACTTAAAAGGTCGCAGCGGTAACGTTGCCATTAACTTGTGTGTACGACGGTCCTCCGCGACTGCCGCGGCACACCGTATTGTGCCCAATATTGTGTACATCGAATCTAAAGTCAACCCATCGGACCCCATATCTCGCGGTATACTCGGGGACCTTCTTTACAGCTTACTCGTCATTTCGAGTTACCCCACGATCTTTTATCTTCCTTTTCGGACAGCAATGTCCGCTAATGATCATTTCATTGGAGGCTCCTGGGGGGCCTCGGGCGTCGATTGGAGTTCGGTATTAATACCGGGCTCACCGCGACCTTCCACGTCCGAAACGCAGGGTGTCGATAACCCTGTTTCATCCATCAATCCAATTTTAACTCCCTCTTTAAATCCTTTCATTCTCACGGGCGCGTTGACTCCGACCCCGGACCCAATCTATAACATATCGTCCTCAGAGTTAGTTTTGCTCCTCGTTCTGAATCGGGTCGCAGCACTGACCGATACTCATCTTAGCATAATTAAAGCCACAGGTGCATTGCATTCACGTTCGCTGGCCTCACACAAGAGTTTCCGCGCTTCCTCTCCCTTTGACTCCCATATATCTTCTCTCCTTCCTGCCACGGACCCTTCGGCGGTCATGATGGACGTTCGACGAGCCGCGTCAATCCATTTACCTCACAAACGAGCTCGCAAACCCAATAAGGGCAATGAGTTGGCGCCAAGTGAGTTCCGCCCGTCAGTCCCAGCAGATCGCCGCGTTCTGTTCTGGACTTCGCCCCACTCGGTCTCCGTCCATGAGCAGATGCTCGCGAGAGGGATCCAACCTCATCTTCAGACAAAGATTTTTGAATCCCTGCTAGACTCTACAGTCGAGGATACTCGGCAATCTTATGGTGCAGGACTTCTTAGGTTCCACCAGTTTTGTGACTCGCAGTGCATATCCGAAGACTTGCGAATGCCAGCGGACAAGTTCCTTTTGTCAGCGTTCGTGGCCAGCACACTGGGCTCGTGCTCCGGGAAGGCAATCCGAAATTGGCTCAATGGCCTGCGGCTTTGGCACCTATATAATGATGCTACATGGCACGGAGATGAGGGTTGGCTCCCTTCATTGAAGAAAACGGCTGACAAGAAAGGAGTTCCATTCAAACGGCCTCCCCGGGGACCTATCACCGTGGAGCACCTGAGAGCACTTCGTGCTCGATTGGATCTATCACGGCCTCGGGATGCCGCCATCTGGGCTGCAGCACTGGCAGCATTCTGGGGCTGTCGACGGCTCGGCGAGCTACTAATCCGCTCCCTTAAAAAGTTTTCCACGGAACACGACACGGTCCGTTCCACCCGAATCTCCCGACCGGTGGTGAATGGCCGCCGTACGCTCAACTTTCACCTACGGTGGACAAAAACAACGGGCCCCATTGGTGGTGATTGTATATTTACAGCCACGGAAGGGGACTTCGCGGATTTGTGCCCTGTCGGCGCTTTCGACAATCACATCTTAGTCAATCACTCACCGGAACATGATACACAGCTATTTGCATATCGCAATGGTGACGGATCCTGGGCAGCTTTGACAAAGGAAGATTTCCTTCGCACCACATCCGGTTTCTTCTCGGAAGCTGAGCTGGAGCAGGTTTTTGGCCATAGCTATCGTATTGGTGGTTCACTCCAACTGCTACTGGATGGGGTCGAGCCCGAGATCATCATGAAAGTAGGGGGCTGGACATCCCTATGTTTCCTCATCTACTGGCGTAGACTCGAGCAAGTCATTCCACTGGCCATTACTCGTGCATGGGATTCGAGGATCAAATCATTTGCGTCAAGACACGGCATTCACGAAGATGTATCTTTGCTAGAATTTGATTAATGATTTGATTCTCACTCGCATCGCTCTGTTAGGGGGCTCGGGACTTCGTTCTACCCTCCCGCGAGCTACGCTCTTTGAGCCATGCTCCGTGTGGTATGTTGGGTATTCTCTCTGCCCCTTACCTTGTGTACTGGAATTGGTGTCTGCATTCGGCTGAACCCTGGACGGTTCTCCCAGCACAGGCCCGCGCCGCGGGCCCCCAATTCCGAGACAAACCATGGATTCAATGAATCCAGTTGATCATCTTATCACTCACTAATTTGACGTGTAGTCTACTTCGATCCTCGCGCGGATCAGACTTTCCGACCATCTACCTTATCCGAGAAACGGGCTTGGGTGTATTCCTCGTCCCCATCGGACTAGTTTCTCAATCTGAGTGCATAGACTATGTGTAGTAAGTACATACTTCTAGGGCTTGCAATTTCACATGGTATTTGGCTCACTGATGTGATGAAACACTGTCACCGCCGTGTACGACACAGGGCAACATTGTCAATCCGCTTCCAAACCACGGGCTTGTCACACTCAGTGTAGTGTCATTGTCTTTATACATCCCTTGAAAGCAGAAGCTTTCTCACCACTCAAATTCCCGGTCTACTGGATCCAATTCTTCTGTGGCATGTTAATATAAATTGTTGAAATGGCTTAAAATTATTCTATCATGCCAATGCTGACTCCTAATACAAGCATGAGTGGGGCAGTACCATACTACCATGTAGGGATATCCTTGTGCTGTCTCCAAGCGATTACAGCAGAGGAAACACGGACTGAACACAGACCATATTACAGTTCCATACTCTTTCTGAGCCATCTTTGAGCAGGAATATTCAACGGCCGGTGTCACACATGATTTTGAGGCTGCTCGGATGTAGGCAATACATTCTTGAGTTGATAAACGCGCAAGCCCGGCTGTGTGATGCCTTAGTGGAACACAAGCCCGTTTGCCTGATGCCATCAGACAAACGGGCTTGGGCTTGATCTTGGCCGCGATAATGTTCATACCTAAAACGAGCGTCAGGAGCATAATTTACCACTCAAAATCGATGCTTTAGTTGACTCGGAGAGAACTGATACAGAATTTCAGTGCATAGGCCTTGAAAATCTTGTTGATATTGACTGACAAGTTGAACACAAGCCCGTTTGTCTGATGGCATCAGACAAACGGGCTTGTAGTGGGCCTGGGGATGGTTGAGATGTTTTTTGAGGGGATCGTTGTATTTTTCAATTGAGGTAATGCCTGTGGTCTTTTGTGTCGTGCTTGAGTATCAATTTTGCAAAAGAATAACTTTTTTCGGCTGCAAGCCCGTTTGATGGCTTTCCATGCCTGTTTGCTCGCGGCAGCCGAAATATAGAACGGGCTTGCGACATAATCTGGTGACTAAAAGCTGACAGTAATAGATCACAGTGTATCTATGAACTCTCAACTTGCCAGACCTGTGATTTTTAGGCACAATTTTGCTTATTGGGGCCAAATTGGGGCGACAATCCATCTTGAAGCGTGCGACATCGGGGCTGAGATCCTTGACAGACAGTTGCAATTCCCTTGCCGTGTAATCCTAGCTACCTACCTACCTATTCTGTTCTGGTTTAGAACTATCTTTACTTGGTGGAATACACTGGGAAAATCAAATTTCTCGGTTGGTGCAATGTTTGTTTTTTGTCCGAATAATCTAAAACTAACCGAATCGGTGTGTAAGGCGTCGGCAGTTGAATCAGACTGAAATTGCTTCCTAATAGGTGTCTCAACCCAAAATTGAATTCGAAAAACCTAACCGCATACAAACGTTCAACGATGTCATCATGCTATTAAATACATAGCAGACTCGGGCTTGGGCTTGGGCTTGGGCTTGGGCTTGGGCTTGGGCTTGGGCGGCTTGGCTTGACCTTTGAAATGGATTCGAGCCGGGCTTGAGGGAAAGCTCGTATGTAGACCGGAACTGAGATCTTGTAGCCTCGAGACAAAGCTTGGATCAGGAATGGCTTGGGCAGAACAAATCGAGCCAGGGCATTATGGATGGTTGGGGGATATGCATTCAAGGATAAATAAATCATACTGCATAATTGTAATGGACAAAACCTCTCATAAATGGGCGTAGAAACCCAGAAGAGTAGGAGTTGAACTCTGCTGTTCGGCCTTCGTAGTCGCCGTCAATCACGGCGACGGGGTTAGCCGGGTCGTCCTGATGGGAGTGGTGGAGGAAGGGAATGCTAAAAGTGTTTTGAAAGGTAGCAATGAGCACATTATATACAGTGAGGACGTGTAGTGTAGCCGAGGACAAGCCCAAGCCCGCCCAAGCCCAAGCCATCAAAGCCCGTACAGCCAAATTCAAACTCCGACAAGCGGGGCAAGCCGTTTGGCCAAGCCCGTCCGAAAAGTCTGGTAAATGTACGAAGGACGTACCTGGTCGAAAGGTTGGCTGAGTTGCGGCGCGATTTTGGTTTGGATGTTGCGAGGGCTGAATGAGCGGGTTTCTGAGTTGAACCTGCAAATTGCGTCCCCTTTTATATAGAAACGGAAATCTGAGCCCAATAAGGGGCTGCACCGACCCCGGGTCTCACATTGATTCCGCGCCTTCACAGGAAAAGTGGAGCGTTTATTATTCCGCCGCAACGCACTGATGCTTTGGTGCCACTACATTTTGATCCTCAGCGATATAACGGCCTAAATGGCTCGATTCAACCAAAACCCGAAACACATGAAAAGAGGCTCGCTCGGCAATAGCAATCGCGCAGGGTTTTTCTAACCCCCGATATCTGTCTCGGGCTTTCCGCACCATTGCACCATTGTTTCCGCAATGACGCAAGTCTGAGACAGCGAAGCCCTTTTTCTCAGACAAAGGAGACGACGTGGGAGAGCACACGTCCAATTCGCACACACAGTGACGGTGTTTTCGAATCCTTCGGTTTCCGTCCGCGTTGGTTGGCTGTGAAACGGCTCGATTCCTGTTAGAGACGGGTTCGCAAATGAGTCGAGACGGCGAACGCGTAGAAAATATATGTCTCAATCCCTTCAATCCCTTCCGCGATGATGCAATTGTGGAACTGCCGGGCACTCTCGGCCGACCGGAGGATTAGCAAGGGATTTTTGAACTGAACGTCCTTCAGCGAAAACATTTCGAACAAGTCGTCGATTTTTGGACCAACACGAAGACTATGTGTTGTACCGACCAAAATATATATTCATCGCTAAGCGTCAAGAGCGTCCCTTTCGAGTCAGTACATCTGGCCCCGCCGGTGACGATGGATGAGTGATCGTAAATGGGAAGACAGCGATTCACTGGGATGAATTGGACCGAAGAAATTCGCGGACCCGCGGTAACATTGGATGAGCTCTTAGGTACTGATCCTTTCTCTTTCAAATTCTCCTCTTTTCTGCTCTAATATATGTGCGGTTCATTTGGGTGCCCAAATCCGTACATATACCCAGGTTCCCTTGGACAAGATTGCGATCGGAAAGGCACGATGCAGGCGGAGGTTACATGAACAACACGTATCTGGGCACCTGCATCCATTGAAAGCAGGCCAAACAAAATAATTGGAGTTAGTGGACGTCTTGATTGATGCTCCGACGGGTTGCTAACATGGGTTATTTGCAGACGCCGGGATTATGTTGTGGCAGGTGAGTAATAACGAGGCTCCCGTTGAGTGGTCATTCATGATCGACTCGAATGTTTCCTCAACGGTGATTCAAGAGGCTCGTATGTAGCCTTGCTTTCCCGTTGTAGCGGTAGTGTGTCGATTCGAAGGCGGTTCTTGTTTACGGGGGGGTGTGAGTTCCGTTCAATGGATCCTGCCGGGAATTCTGCATGTCACTATAGTTTCCTGTGAGCGAATAGTCCGGCGCGCAACCCTTACCGTGTAGCGGGGATCAGGGTAGGCGCCTGACGGTGTCGGACATGTCCAACTTGAATCATCGACCGTGGAGACCGACGGGGATCCGCCCTTCTGACGAAGAAGGGATGATCCAGCCCACGGTTGACAGAATTCTACCACCCCGACTAGACGAGGAATTCTTCGAGAGGTAAGTACTGCGTACCGACTGTCCTGCGAGAGTTCCGCTTCCGATGTATTTCTTGACGTTAATCATAATTCGAGGTAACGATGTTAGTTCCTTGAGGGATGAACGCAGTCTTGATTCTAAAAATTAAATGAACCTTGGGATTTTAGGAGTCCTGGGTATGGTTGTATCCTTGCCAGCGTAGTATCTCTCTCCGAGTCCCTGTACTATTCTTTCATCATGCATATGGTTGAAAGGAGCCGAAAGTCAATTCCGACTTGGAATCTTTAACGGGCCGGGATTCAGCTCAGTAGTTTCTCACAACACGGCGCACACATCCCTCGAAACCAATGCTGCACGAACAAGTCCAGTAACGCACGGGGCACATTGATTTGTGTAGATGTTACACTGCAGATTTTCCCGTTCGACTGGGGAGCGGGCCATTGAGCTATTGTCCACAACCTTTTTTCTTATATTCTTCTTTCCGTAATTTCGTTTGCAACACGCCTTCCAAAATAACATCCACATCTCTATCGCCACAGGACTGCTTCAAGCCCTTGAAATTCGCCCTCGACTTCTGGGTGATTAATTCTTCCCCATTTATCCGCTGAATGCCCTTACAAATTATACACGAACTGGCTCAGTGGCGCTCGGCTCGCGTCCGCACTACATGTGTGGTCTCCGCTTAACTGTAGATTCTCCTGTCCGACTCGGGGCTGCGCAATAGAGTGAGTACATGGTCCTTTTTATTGTTGTTTTTACAGCTTCCTTGCTTACTTCGTTCTCAGCACGTCATTCAAATATCCCACTAACCAGAGAACAAATTCCCTGGCTGAGACCTTTTCAAAATTCGAATACATAATGATGAATGCAGTCGCATATGCGTCTTTCATTCCCCGGCTGACTCGAAGTCTCGAACGGTAAAGAAATGCGCATAATAAGAAACGTCCACGTACATCTTACGGGTCTCTCGGCCGGAGGACTAAGCCTTTTCCTGCCTGCAAAGAATTTCGCGACGAAGCACAAAGCGAGGAAATAATGTAGCCACCACACGGAGTGCACGCCCGAGATGGTGAGTGCGATAGAGAAGAGGCCGAAAGTATATAGCGGGATAAGACCGTGAGGGTTCAAAGGACGATGAGATAGGCGACGCACATGCTAGCAAGTTGCTTAATTATGAAAACTTGCTGCTCAGTTTTGATTTACCTCTGAAGTTGTCGTCGCACCTTTGGACCATGAACCTAACGTGCTCAAAAATACAAAGACGTTTTACACAGTATCTCACTAACCCAGTGCAATCAGCTCATATCGCATTCACAGAATGGAATACTCTGTCCGCTTTGCGAGCGACGCCAGAGAATGAAAACCAAACCTTGGGAGTATCGTCGGAGCTTGCCGAAGCCGATACAATGTCTTGTGATGAAGGAGTGACAGGTGGCGGTGTGTCTTCTCCTTTTCGAACCACCACCTGCACTCCGACGACTACGCCTACAGCAACTTCGAAACTTCCTCAGGATCAAAGTTCTTTCGCTTCCTGATCCATCAGCATGCCTCACTTCTCAAAAACTGTTTCTCAACTCACTCGGGACGAACTCGTATCCGCAGCGAATGTCTTTGACTTGGATACTACTGGGTCGGTGACGGCACTCAGAGCTCGCGTCAAAGCTCACATTGACGACAACGAGCACTACATGGGGAATGCCAACTACTGGCATCTCTTCACTCGCCGTCAGCGCAACAGCTGGTCCAATCGTAGCCCGTCCCCGACACCGTCTTCCTGGGGAGGCATCGAATCTGAGACACCCGCGACCCCTGAATCCATCGCCGGTAATCTCCCTGACTCGGATGATAACTCGGTCCTCGAGCCCCCCACTCTCGTTAATCCCTCCGGTGCGGATATCAGCCGCGAAGCACAGATTCAGGTACTCCAGAGCCTCCCTCACGACTCTCTTACTCGGGCTCTCACTACGCTCTTTAGTAATGGTGAGTATTTGAATTCAGTCCATATCCTTCATTCTGGGTTACATCCCACCTCGAACTCGAACATATTCCTCGTGCACTCATGGGTTACGTCCCAACTCGCACTCTGGGTTACGTCCCAACTCAACTCGTATATATTTTCATGCACTCGTGGGTTACGTCCCAACTCGAATTCGAGCATATTCATCGTGCACTCATGGGTTACGTCCCAACTCGCACGTCGGGTTACGTCCCAAATTTAAACTCGATCACATTTCTATCGTGCACTCATGGGCTCCGCCCCAACTCGCACTCTGGGTTCCATCCCACTGACCATTCGAAATTTACTCTTACTCGCATCAGTCTTGCCTCTCGATTTAATTCATTTATTAATAACTTCCTCGGTACCCAGGTAACAACTCAACCCACAATGATAACGCGTTGGGCTTGTTGCCGACAGCGAATGGATCATCTTCGAATTCGACTCGCAAACGCCCCACGCGCACTCTAGGGCTCACCGCTTCCAGTTCCGGAGCGCTCATCCCCGAGGCTATTCGTAAAAAATTCTCGGGGCCTGACGGTTGGAAAACCCACGTCCCATTCCAGTACCTCACCGATAAATATTGTTCATTCACAAATCACGTGTCCACGAAGGAGCTAAACGACTTCTTCACCCTAGACAGCACGGGTGGAAACCTTATCTCGACGCCAAAAGAACTCGCTTTCGAACCTGAACTCTCCCTCACATTCGACGAGTGGTTCCAGGCTCAAGGGCGGCTTCTCGAGCTCATAGAAACGTACCACCCGGAGGAACATCACCTGTGGGTTGCTCACTTCAACAATATTATTTATCGGCCCAATCGCGCTCAAAACTGGTCCCTCATCCTCGAATACGATTCGCAAATTCGCCGCCGTGCCTGTCACGAAGGAATTGATCCTTCCGTATTCCACCTCAGTGTATGGAACGACCTGGAGAGTGTACATATCGCGAAGCGCGCCATCGCGACTGTGCGTCGCGAACTCCAATCGAAACCTGCCGGCGGGAAATCCGGTCAATCCTTCGTGGATACTGGTCGCGGATCCTCCGCGGGTCGCTTCCAGCCTTACGAACAGCCTAAAAACTCCAGCAGTGACCCTACTCATTCCTTTCGTTCCTCCGGCAAGCGCCGCTGCTTTGTTTGCGGCGACGACGACGCGGGTCACTGGGCACGCACGTGCAACGCGGACCGCCTTGTCAACGGCAAGGATCTCATCCTCATTGCTCAGAAGCCCGGCGGCCCTCGTAAAGACCGCGGCGGAAACGCCATCTGCTATGCTTTCAACGGGCGTTCCGGGTGCAACAACGGGAACACTTGCACCCACGGCAGCCATTGGTGCTCCCTTTGCGGGGCCCGAAACGGTTTGCACTGCGCCCAAAATTGTGCCGCAGTCTGATTTCCTTCCCATAATCACTCCCCTCTTGCCGGACGAGTGGGAATCGGCGCTCAAAGCCGCTGGCATTTTTCATTCATTCGCCGATATTCCGACGGGCCTTCGGGAAGGCTTTCACATGGGTATCCACTCTGTTCTGACCGAAACCTACACCCCATCCAACCATTCCTCTGCGCTTGCGCATCCTGATGTTATCGAAGCCTACATTAATAAAGAACGAACAACTGGTCATTACACCGGCCCTTTTTCTCGTTCCCAACTCGAACAACTAATCGGATTCTTCCGGACGTCACCATTAGGTACCGTCCCGAAGGCCGGAGCCCTCGACGAATTCCGCATCATACAAGATTTTTCTTTCCCTCGTAATAACCCACTCCGTGCATCCATTAACTCCGAGATTGACGTTGATGATTTCCAATGCGAATGGGGTAGTTTCTGCGAAATTGTTTTACTAGTGATGGATGCTCCACCAGGAACAGAGGCAGCGACACTGGACGTTGATGCCGCGTACCGCCAGTGCCCCATCCACCCCTCCCAGCAACCTTATTTTGTCATCCAATGGATGGACGCATTTTATATTGACCACGTGTGCCCTTTCGGCAGTTCTAGCTCCCCTGGAGTGTTTGGACGCCTTGCGGATGCCATAGCCGCCATTTATCTTGCGAACGACGTCGGCCCACTCAAAAAATGGGTCGACGACTTCCTATTCTTCCGCTACCGCGTTTCCACTGATCCCCCAACATTCACGTACGACCTTGACGCCATCTACGCCCTGGCAGATGCCTTGGGCTGGCCGTGGAAACGGTCCAAGACTCGGGATTTCGCCACTATATTCAAATACATCGGCTTCCTTTGGGATCTTGCAAACAAAACAATCCAGATTCCCGACGACAAAAAGGCACGGTATGTTCGAAAACTGAGCCCGTGGGTACCTGGAGCGAAGTTCACGCGCAAAGAGGCCGAATCCGTGTTGGGAACACTCGTTCACTGTTCCCTCGCAGTTCCGGATGAGGGTCGCTCTCGCCTCCCTGCCATTTCCAAATTCACCTCGTCCTTTTCCAGTACTGCATCGCCATTCACTCGACGGACCCCCAACGCCACAGTCCTCGAAGACATCGCGTGGTGGAGGGAACAGTTGTCGCAAAAATTTTGCGGTTCAAAACTCGTAAAACCCCCTGCCCTCTCCCCGATCGAGTTCTGGGCCGACGCATCCACCTCGTGGGGAGTTGGTATCGTTTTCAACGGCCTTTGGCGGCGGTGGAAACTACTTCCCGGCTGGCGTGATGACGAACGAGGGATCGGATGGGCCGAAATGGTGGCAATCGAATTTGGACTTCGGTTTGCCATACATCTAGGTTACTCAAACATCCACTTCCAAGTTCGTTCTGATAACGAAGGTGTTATCGGTGCACTCGCCGCCGGAAAGTCGCGGAATTCGGAACAGAACCGAGTCCTTCGCCGTATCGTGGCACTCATGCGATCCCACTCCATTTGGATAACTACATTCTATGTTCCTTCTGCCCTTAATTTGGCAGACAAGCCCTCGAGAGGGCTGGCTGCTCCGGGCCTTCGTCGTGCTCCCACATCGTTTAAAATTCCTTACTGTTTGAAATCTTACATTGACTCTTAACCTTTGTTACCTCCTGTTCTATTTCCAAAGCTCGTATGCACACTATTTGGTTTAAATTCGATCGTCGACTTGGCGTTTCAGCGCCAAATAAATGTAACTCCTTCGACATGCGCACCGACAATCCCCTACTGTCTCCCGGGTATTTTCCTCCAACGGCTCAAAAAAGGCACTACAACCAACAAGCTCAACTGCGCGAGAAAGTCACCAAGACCCTCGTTACCCTCCCACGGATAAACGTGGTGCATCAACGAAGGCTCCCCCAAATCTCGCGCTCACGACCGAGCCACAAACACCACCCCGTTCCCCGGCTCTTTCATCAGTTCCACACACATCATCGGTTACCTCATAATTTAGCGAAAACGAACTTATCTCGCAAGGCCATCGACACTGTAGAACACGCACTCCATCATGGCTGGGCACAACCGACGCTCGCTAATTATGGAAACACCGTGGACCGTTTTCTGGCCTTTTGCGAAGCCGAAGGAGTCCCACATCATTTTCAACTCCCTGCAGACGAGTTTGTACTCTGCGCATTCGCCGCATCCAGCGCTGGAATCCATGCTGGTTCCACAGCACGCAACAACATAGCTGCCTTAAAGGCATGGCACATAGCCCAAAATGCGCCATGGCACGGAGGATCTAGACTCCATTATGTCCTCGCTGGTGTCGAAAAACTAGCCCCGGAGTCTTCTAAACGTCCACCCCGGCCACCTATTAACTCTGAAATGTTACGCGCTCTGTATGAAGGATTGGATTTTTCTAATCCTCGCGACGTCGCGGTATTTGCCGCGGCATGTGTGGCCTTCTGGGGCCAATGTCGACTCGGGGAAATACTTCCCACCACTTCCTCACCCGCGGCTTCCAAGCATCTACCCACTCGACGCCACATTTCACGGTCATCACGGAATAAACGCGCGAGCACACTTCGTCTCCCACGTACAAAAACCAAAGTTAACGGGGAAGACGTCGTACTGGTATCACAAGCGAAACCAATTGATCCGCGTACGGCGCTGGACATGCACCTTCTCGCTAATCGTTGCGGTGATAACACCTCGTTGTTTGCTTATTTCTCGGCCACGGGCATGGTCGTTAACTTGACCAAATCGAAATTCCTCGAGCGCTGCAACGAAATTTGGAAAGCAGCCGGATATCCCCACACTACTGGTCACAGTTTCAGGATCGGGGGAACTACCGAACTTCTCCTCGCGGGAGTTCAACCGGATGTAGTCAAGGCGATGGGACGATGGTCGTCGGACGCCTTCCATCGATATTGGCGCTCATTAGAAGACCTTGCCCCGATTCACGCTGAATTTATAAAGCCACTCGAATAATCGCCGCCTTGTCTTTTGGGCTAGCCGAGCCGATGTCGATGCCTCGTCTGGGCAGCTCTTTTTGGGTTCATCTTCGTCATCCCCATCGGCTTTACGACCTGGACCCGGCTACTACCGGCTCTCCACACCCACAATATAATGCTGATTGTTACGTACTACATACCTTGAACGAGTCAGTGAACAAGATGGGAGTATCGTCGGAGCTTGCCGAAGCCGATACAATGTCTTGTGATGAAGGAGTGACAGGTGGCGGTGTGTCTTCTCCTTTTCGAACCACCACCTGCACTCCGACGACTACGCCTACAGCAACTTCGAAACTTCCTCAGGATCAAAGTTGTTTCGCCCGCCCGCCCACCCGGATTTACGACAAGGTAGATTTAGACGCACACTTAACTTAGTCGTAGCAACAGCATAGTAGAGCCGCTGGGGTTCATCTTCGTCATCCCCATCGGCTTTACGACCTGGACCCGGCTACTACCGGCTCTCCACACCCACAATATAATGCTGATTGTTACGTACTACATACCTTGAACGAGTCAGTGAACAAGATGGGAGTATCGTCGGAGCTTGCCGAAGCCGATACAATGTCTTGTGATGAAGGAGTGACAGGTGGCGGTGTGTCTTCTCCTTTTCGAACCACCACCTGCACTCCGACGACTACGCCTACAGCAACTTCGAAACTTCCTCAGGATCAAAGTTCTTTCGCCCGCCCGCCCACCCGGATTTACGACAAGGTAGATTTAGACGCACACTTAACTTAGTCGTAGCAACAGCATAGTAGAGCCGCTGGGGTTCATCTTCGTCATCCCCATCGGCTTTACGACCTGGACCCGGCTACTACCGGCTCTCCACACCCACAATATAATGCTGATTGTTACGTACTACATACCTTGAACGAGTCAGTGAACAAGAAGCACGTATCCGCCAAGCGATTCTTAGGTATAACCTGGTGAAAACCCACGTCGTCAGGTTTGCGTTCGTATAGGCGTCCATGTACCTGTGCAGCGCATCTCTCCTTTAGGAAGGAAGGAAAGGAAGAGAGAAAATTAAACGGACTGGTTAATGTAATCCGCCGTCAGTCTGAAGACGAGGCGTTGATAGGTGAAGCCGTGGGATTGCACCCGACCTGCACGTTATCTGGGTCCTGGTAGACGCGCACCCAGTCGACGCGCATCACCGCCGGGAACGTGAGGTGCGCGAAATCGATGGGCCGAAGCTCTCCGAGAGGCCAAGGTTCATGATGACGTAATGCGTGCAGGAGCGTTAATTAATTAATTAGCGAGCGGGGAAACGGGCAGCGGGGCGCAGGGCAGGTTGGCCCGGAGGTGGAGGAGAACAGGGAGCTTAGCGAGTCGAGAAAGTGGGAAGGGTGGAGTAGAGGAAACGCACGCACCATCGGCTCCACGGGCACCTGGCACGCCCCGATCTCCGTCCCGGAATCCGCACCGACCATGTTCGCACACCCAGGCTTATACTCGGACCATACGTCGAGAAGCACTGCCCTGTGAGCTGGTAGCAGTCCTGGCCTAAAACGCAGACGCCGCGAATCAGCATGCATGCATCAACAGCACCCGAAAGCGGGCACGACGCACTCGTGTTAGTCAACACACTCGTCGGCTGGAACACATTCCCCATAAACGCGTTCTGCGCCGAGATGCTCGGGTCGGGGATTATCAGGTTGTCCGTGGAGTTGAACGCTCTGTAGCCTGCGTCGAAGGGCTGCAATTTCTATTCAGGCCTTCTTCCGCTGGGCAAGAATCACCGTATTTCGCCGTGGGGTAGCGGGCGCAAGATCTCGGTCGAGAGGAGAGAATACAAGATGACACCGAGCGGGCATGGATCAAAGTTTGTTCGGCTTGGCGGCATGACATCCTCAGAGGTACAGTATGCCAACGTCGCCATCGTTCGCCTTGCGTTCGTATCGGTATCGGCGGGCGGGGATCGCACCGCGGAAGAGACAATGTCGAGGGTCCTTTTGGGCACGATGAGTCCGTCGGAAATTCGTAGAGGCCAAAACCGTTGACTACAGCGTCAGCCATGGCACCGCGTTGATGTCTCCTCAGCCAGCGGTGAAACGCTGGTAAACCGCTGGAAGCAGGCTACGAGCACATGTCGAGATAATCGCAGCATTACTTCTGCGCGAGTCTTCTCAACTGTGGCTTGCCCTAGTCGACGCGGATGAGGAAGATGAGAAAGCCAGTGACGAGGAGATGCCAAACTGAACACGTGATGTGAAGAATGAACGCCGGTGGCAAACATCGGTCAATACCACGATCTTCCGCCCTTCCCTTAACCAACTGGGGTCGAGGAGAAATCATATTATCGGTGGTTTTGTTTGGACGTCCACATTCTTTACGGGAAATTCCCAAGACATGCCCCGACTCTTTTGACAGTTGCAACCCAAACTCCGAAATGCCCGAATGACTGAGACTCATGCTTCTCCTGGTTCGAAAGTGTTAATGAAATGCCATAATTGTGTGACGGTAAACGTTACCAAGGCTAATAGTGTACCATAATTATTCCTGGTACCGATTAGGAACCAGGTCTGAAAGACAAATTGCATCAATGTACCCGGTTGATCCGAGGCAAAAATAAATAACTACATATGGCGTGCAAGCTCCCCTTAAATTATTCTTGCTTCCGTCTTGATCCGATTAAAAATTAAATAATCATAAAATAGATCCCTAATTTATTGTCGTGAGCTTCTGACCAATATGATGGATCCTGCCATCCTAGGATCAATGTGAGCTGGTCGACGCGTGAGCGTTGACCGAGCGAACCTTGAGCCACGTATAATGTTCTCTTTTTATCGCTTTTCAAAGGAACCGGTTCTATTAAGAGGTACCCGGAGGGCCTTAGTATTTGACACTTTGATTGAACATATTTCCGCACGCTTTTAGCATCAATTAGTCAGAAATGTTCCACTCTTTGTCCAGATATTCTGACCATCTTCAACTTTCTTTAGCTATTTGGAATTGGAATTTATGGTACTCTCCGAGTCCGAATCGTGTACATATTTTTACGAAAGTAACAGAGGTGGAACCACATCCTTCATCATCAGTGACAGAATATCATAACAGCAACTCCTCCCAGCAACGACAAGAAAATGTGAGGGCTTGTGATTCTTTCACCTGCTGCGTTATTAAGCCTTCAAGAGCCGGTGGTCGAGGCATTGGGTGCTGTTCCCGAGAAGGCGGGCGTCCACGTCGTCGCGTTCCATTCGGCAAAGGTTATGCTTGGGCTCAACAGGAGGGCAGGTGCGACGAACGGCGGGGTGCCAGTCGCCATCTCGCCCTGCCAACAATGCTGCTCAAAGCAAAGCATGCACTGATCGGGAATTGGCTGTCCAAGTCGCTCGAGGCTGCGAAGGATGGAACCGCAGGCGCTACGGTTCCACGATCATCAATGGGGAATTTTCGCAGGGTCGTAGAGGATGTCGTACATGCATTGCGCCCAGGTTGTGTTGCTTTGGGAAACGATGTCGAGAGTGTTTTGCAGCAGGATCTGGATCTGAGCCTCACTTGGCCCTGTGCTGGTGGAAATTCGTGAGTATTGGAGCGGCCTTGCATTGGGTGAAGAAACGTACGCGACCACGGTGGTCACATTTGAGTAGGCACTGTAGGGAGCATCGGCGACGAAGAGCACCAGCGGGACCTCAGGCTCGTTGCAGCCTGTCAAGTTGGGGATTGTCAGAGTCGTTGACTAGGACCAGTAGTCATTGTTAGCTTACCAAAGAATACCGGGGCCAAGGTATAGTTGTTGATGAGGAAGGTGTTCACGTCGGGCAGCTTGGGAAAGGGGACGTTGTTGGCTATTGCCATCGACGCAGTGTTAACTGGGGAGTCAGAAGTCAGCGCTAATAAATCGGCGAAGATAGATCTCCCCACTCAAATTCGTGCCGTTCATCCAACCCGACTTGAAGAGGAAGAACGATCAGCGAAGAATGACGAGGTGCGAGAAAAGGGCTACCGATAATTCAGAGCCGGAGCTGTCAGTAACGAGCAAGAAGTCCATTTTTCTCGCGGGCTGGATAAGTGGCCAGATAGGAGATTCCTGGCCTGATGAAGTTGTTGGGTCAGTAATGTCGCCTCGATTTAAGAAAAAGGTGATCTCACCAGATTCACCGGCATCCACCAGTGCCAACGTCGCTTGTTCTTGAAGACCCGCCTCCGAATTGGTGTAGCCTAGGTGATATTATTGCGGATTAGCGTTGCGCTGAAAGTGAAGGAACAGACAAGTGATTTACCAAGAAATGGGTTGCTGACCAGTCCATAACCCACTTCCTGCGACGGCATTCAGCACAAAATTCCACAAGCAGGCGAGTAGACTTACTTGAATGGTGGCATTACCTAGCAGTGTGAGAATGGAAGGAAGAACCTCCGTTACGAACGTGCCCAGTTCCTGAGCCTGCTTTTGATCATTGATCTCAGTTTCGTTTGCAGGATACGCGAGTTCCTCCCGCTTGCGCCTTGAGAATTCTCCTACGGTGTTGTTTGTGTCCTTGACGATGACCCAGTCCTTGATGCACCAAAAGGAACCGTTCGGTGAGGTTTTTTTCAGGTAGCAGAAAGCGGACTCACGGCTTGAGCGGATACCGCCGCCCCCAAAACCCAAGCAGACGAGTCCCACCCAGTGACACACTCGCTCTTGTTGACTGGTACACCCGCATTGAGGGTAGTACCAAGAAGCGAGGTGGGAGTGAATGCTTGGGCGCGACCTTGCCAGCTGCCGAACTCGATTGGGGATATCTCGTAGATGGTTTGATTTGTCGCACTGTAAAAGTATGATGTGAGTAAAAGTATGGTGTGATCATCGGTGGGACAAAGCCATTTACTTGTTAACGGGGAACAAAATTCCGTCGTACGAGTTACTTCCGGGGATACCTTGGGGAATTCCTTCCGCCATGATGAGGAAAGGGAGCGGAACCGAGCCGTTGGTGTAAGCAGTCGAGGAAAAGAGGCTACTTAACGTGGGGCCCAGGCCACCTTTCGCGGCGTAGAAAATTTCGCCCTTCATCAATGTCGATCATCAGGAGAGAGACAACCAGGAAATTTACTCACAGGGCCCAGAACATCAGCAATGGACAGGTTGAATCCCGCTTTCGCTTTGAGTTCCAGGATGTCATAGGCAGAGTTGGGCACATCTGTGGACACATTCAGTTATCTTAAGCCATCTTTCTCAATGGTGCAATACCCGAGTTGTTAAATGCTCCTCCAGTGAGGAGCGTTTGAACGTCGGTAAAGTCATTGATCGCAAGCGTCATGGCCGCTTGGCATCCTCCGCTGACTGGATCTGGAATCAGTACAGTTTCGTTGCATTGCAGAAAAGAAACTCACGCCCGGCGACATAAGTAGTGGCCTGAGAAAGCCCACCTGTCTTGGCAGCGACAGATTTATTGTACCTTGAATCAAAGCTTTGGTAGAAGCCGATCGCGCTCATCTTAACGCCAAAAATTGAGCCCCTGAAGTTGACAGAGGACAACGAAAGTTACCGAAGCACGGGCTGGTTCGGATTTTATCAACAAAAAAGGATGTGTAAAACGCCTAAAGCACTCACTGCCGCCGCCTGAAAAGGATTGTCCAATGACCGGAACAGCGCTACTGTTCGCGGAGAGGGTAGAGATATAAGCACTGACATTGAACCCAGGGATGGCTGCAAGATTCAGGTAGGACTGGAGTGCCGAAACCACTTGTGGTTGCCTCGAGTCGAGCCAAGTGGATTCGGAGGGCGATAATCCTTCGGAAGCAGGTCGTACGTAAATCGCATTAGAAGGGCAAGCACCATAGGCCGGTGGAGTTGGTGCGGAGACCGCAGCAGCAAAAGCAGAGCCGCCTAGTGCGATAGCGAGGGTTGAAGAATAGGTGGTTATCATCGTTTTGAAATTTTGATCTTTCGTCGCAGGTTTATATAGGCAGGTCAACTTTTTATATCTCGACTACACCGGTGACGAGATGGATTCATATAAGGGGCTCCATGATGCTCCATGATTGAATGAGCACGACGTCGGACTCACGGTCGGAGAGAAAGCGGAACGTCTTTCCAAGCCACACACCTTGCCCTGAGTACACCCCTAGTAGTTTCTACACAGCTAGCAGATCTTGCTCTTCAATTTCTCCCCCATTGCAAATTGGAAAGTAAGTACGTGCAGTAGGTAGCGTATTGACGACGCGACAAACGAGTTTGCGGGTCAGCCGCAATGACGTTATTATCCGCTCTCTTAACGAAATCTACGGCTTCATCCCCATGCGGTACATATACTTCCTGATTGCTTTCGTCTTCGTTTTCCAATGGCAAATGAATTACCTTGCTGTGCCGCAGGTCGAACACCTGTATTTAGGTATAAAAGACTTGCAGCAGCACATCTCCATCGCACAATTGTTCTATTTGAGTTGTCAGCTCGGGCTCCATCCCCCTCAAATTTTCGTTTCGTGGATGCCATTGATCTTCTGGAAGCTGTCCGATCAATTCCACTGCGTCTTTCAAGTTTCAATTCTGGATTCTCTGTATGATGCAACCTGATCACTATTATAAAAACTTCATGGTTGTCGTTCCAGGAGCTCATAGTTTTCTATACACTCAACACTGAGCTACGCTGACCCGTAGTTTCTGTATCATATCAGTCACACGACCACTTCCACACAACTATCTTCTGCTTCCCGTTTCTGAGCAAGTTCCTTGCGCCGAAGTGGAGCGAAGGCATACGCTCTCGCGTGTTCCGCATTACGGCACAAGTGAAAACCACGCAATGCGCCAGTCGGCGTTCTCCTTGAACTCGGTTATTGTTTGAATTCACCCTCCGGGACCTTTCGGACGTGGAAGGATTAGGAATAGATTGACGTTGAGCGCGGATGTGGTGTTGGAATTGATTGGAGTGACTGTGCGAACTGTTCCCTCGGATCTGCGAGAACAGCGCCGGCAGTCACCTACAGTCAGTATGGTGCGGGTCACCTAGCTGCCGCTACCCCGTGCTTGAGATTTTCCGGGCCGAGTTTGGCCCAAATTTCTTACCCCTCTTCCAAAAGTGTGTCTTTTGACGATACAAGAAGATCTGTAGGATTTTATGGGCCATATAGTGTATAATAATTATGCTCAAACGTAGTTAAAAATACGCATCTTGGGTCAGCGGGAAAAAATACGCGTCACTTGGTGGGGGAGGTAATTCACACACGACTTGGTAAAGTGACGCGACTTGTTCCTAACCCTTGATGTCTTCCAAAACACGCAACTTGGACTTGGGATCTTTGCATTGCGCAGAACATCATTTTTTTGGGTTGACTCAGGCCCGAATCGGACTGAGCCATCTCAGATGATGATGAAAAGGGTCCAGATGTGCCCTATGGCCCATGGGACGATGCGACCAGATAAAGACTAACAAGAACTCGAATTGTGGTCCACTCATCGAGCTCTAAACTCCAGAAGCCGTGCCCTCTAGTGTGTACAGCAGTCATCAATCGGCCGCAAACATCTTATCTTGAGCCGATCCCGGATCAGCATATACGGGGATTGCCGATTCGCCACAGATTCGGTCGAGAGGGTAATGGTGTGTGGATGGGTGGTGTGTTTAAAATGCCTAAGTTTCAGTTGTGTGATTTTCAGCATTCAGATACTAGTTGTGCCATTTTTTTTTTGAAACACAGTCTCGACCTGTGTGTTTTGTCCAACCTTTTGTCCAAGTAGTGTCATTTCTAACGTTTTTTTCAAAGGTGTCGAGTTTTTTTAATTATTATACAGTATATGTGCCATAGGATTTCCATTTACATAATTCAAAACTGAGTGAGGTAAAAAATATATCGCTCAAATTGGCCACTGGCGCGGGAGATAACAAAAAAAGTCGCTCATTGTGGCGGTGTACAGGCCAAAAATTTTCTCTGGCCAATTTGGCCACTAATCTCGGCTAGCGGCAGCGAGGTGACCCGCACCATAGGAGTCGAGCGCATCCTGGGCGCATTTAGGTTGACTCGGGTGAGGTAAAGACTAGGCGGAGAGTCACAGGCAGTGTGCCGGCACGCACAAAGCACTCGACCGGGATGGATATTTCTTGAGGAATATAATAGAGAGGTTGTGGGGCGTGCGCATAAAATGGCAGGCACACCTAAAAAAGGAAACTCTCCACTCAGTTAAATGTGGTACGGAAAGTGAAACTATTATGCTACACCCTGGCACATTCCGAAAGGGGACATCGCTGGGCTACAATATTATCCTGCTTCTGATCCTATTTACATCTCTTTCAGAAACAAAGGATTGTAATACTTTCCGCACTCCGAGAATTTTCCGATTGGTTCGGAATTTCCCGGACCAATCGGAAAAACCTCGGCATGCGGAAAGTATAACAATCCTTTGTTTCTGAAAGTACGTCGGAAAGTATCACAATTCATATCACATCTAACTGACTGGAGAGTTTCCCTTTTTAGGTGTGAGGAGAGCGCCATTTGCATTGACGTCAGACTTTGAGTGTGGAGCCTTTTGTTTGTGCACGCGCCAAAAGCCATTTATGTAACGGCTCCAACAGCTTTTGAACGTGTTGATGATTTCGCTTCCTCACGACAACTCCGCCGGGCGATTAGCACCTGCATCCAGCACCAAACAAAATAATTGGAGTTACTTAGTGGACGTCTTTATTGATGCTCCGACGGGTTGCTAAAATGGGTTATTCGCAGACGGGTGAGTAATAACGAGGCTCCCGTTGAGTGGTCATTCATGATCTCACGGACATGCTAAGTAGCAAGTTGCTTAATTCTGAAGTCGAGCCATGGGTCTTTCCAAACTTGCTGCTCAGTTCTGGTTTACCTCTGAAGCTGTCGTCGCACGCACTCAAAGCAGCCCATCTTTTGGTCCATGAACCTAACGTGCTCCAAAATACAAATACTTTTTACACAGTATCTCAGTAACCCAGCGCAATCAGCTCATATCGCATTCACAGAATGGAATACTCTGCGCGTCCGCCGTGCGAGCAACGCCAGAGAATGAAAACCACACCTAGCACGTATCCGCCAACCTATTCTTGGGTATAACCTGGTGGAAATCATCCACCCACGTCGTCAGGTTCGGATTCGTGTACGCCTCCATATACCTGTGCACGCACGCGTCAGCGCGTCTCTCCTTTAGGAAGGAAGGAAGGAAGGAATTAACGGACTCGTTGATGTAATTCGCCGTCGGATAGGCCGCGGGATTGCACCCGACCTGCACGTTATCCGGGTCCTGGTAGACGCGCACCCAGTCGACGCGCATCACCGCCGGGAACGTGAGGTGCGCGAAGTCAATGGCGCCGAAGCTCTCCGACAGCCCGAGGTTCATGATGACGTACTGCGTGTAGGAGTATCAATTAATTAGCGAGCGGGGAAAACGGGCAGCGAGGCGATGAGGCAGGCGGAGGGCAGGCTAGGCCCGGAGGTGGAGGAGAACAGGGAGCTTAGCGAGTCGGGAAAGTGGGAGGGGTGCAGTAGAGGAAACGCACGCACCATCGGTTCCACAGGTACCTGGCGCGCCCCGATCTCCGTCACGGAATCCGCACCGACCATGTTGCCGTTCATCGTCCACGCGAGCTTGTCGTCCGTGATCCACGAGATGTACTTTACGTCAATCAGTTTATAAGTTACGCATGGATGGAGGAGGATTTGGGAATTCGGGGAAGAGACGCACGGCATCCGCATACCCAGGCTTATACTCAAACCCATACGTCGAGAAGCACTGCCCCGTGAGCTGGTAGCAGTCCTGGTCTAAAACGCACACGCCCACGAATCAGCATGCACGCATCAACAGCACCCAAAAGCAATCACGACGCACTCGTATTAGTCAACACACTCGTCGTCTGCTGGAACACATTCCCCACAAACGCGTTCTGCGCCGAGATGCCCGTGTCGGGGATGATCAGGTTGTCCGTGGAGTTGAAGGCTCTGTAGCCTACGTCGAAGGGCTGCAATTTCAATCCAATCAACATTAATTATGCAAATTGAAACACGAGGAGAGGAGCGCCCAACGCACCGCCCACTGCGCACTCTGGCTGACCTGCCCAATAAGCGCAGCGCCAGACCCGCCGATCGTAGCCTCAAAGACGTCGATCTCGGGCGCGGACCGTCCGACGAAGGAGCCGTTCGAGTTTTGAGGGCCGGGGTGCGATTCGCCCTGGAACAAACAACAAAACAATCGTAACGCGCCTCGCGAAAAGAAAGTCAATTCCACGCACCGCACACGTGCACGCACTCAGCCGCTGCCCGGGCAAGAAGCTCAGCTCCGCGTCCTTGTTGGGCCCGCCCGTGTTGAGGGCGGCTTGCGGGCCCGAGTTGTCCGGGAGCGTCTGGTTGGGGAGCGTGCCAACATCGCAGGAGTCGTAGGAGTACGGCCACTGCGGTTGGGGGTTAGCGAAGTGAGCATTGACGAAGGGGGGGAAGAGGGTATCGAGGGGAACGGAAGAGAGCGAACGCAGACATACCATGCCATCCAGACTCGCGCCATACCCCGCGCGGCCGAGGTTACCCATCGCCCACACGGCGGGCCAGAGCCCTAGGACGTTCGTCGTGCCCGGGAGGGTGACGCTGCTCACGAGGATCCCGCCCGTGAAGCAGAATTTGTTCCAGGAGGAGATCATGCCGCCTGTCAAGGCGCGGGTGTCAGTGCGTGAGAGCAGAGGAAGGGAAAAGGAAAGGGAGGAAGGAAGAGTGAGCGGGGAAGACGCACTGCGGTATGACAAGTTGTAGTTGAGCGAGATATCGTCGACCTTGCTGAGCGTGATCTCGAGCGATCCGTTCTTGGTCGTGACGGCCGAAGGGTCGTACCACTCGAGGTCGCCCGTCTGCCAGTAGTGCAGGTCGACGGCTTCCCAGTATCTGTGCGCCGCCATTCATATCCGGATGAGCGAGGAAGAAAGCAAGCACAAAACACGCACGGGTCGTCTCCAGGATAAAAGCTCCTCCCGTCCGTCTCAAACTCGTCGGAGAAGACGAGCTTCATGCTCTGGCTCGGATCATGGTACGACGGGATCGTGTACGCGTCCTTGGGCGTGGCGACGTCGATGAGGCTCCAGCTGGAGATGTTTGGCACGTTCCCGTTGGTCAGCGCGGAGCTGGCGGACGCGTTGGTGCTGTTCTTGTTCTTATTCATGATGAGCCGGGCGAGGGGGTATGCGACGCTGGCATGGCGCGATGTCAGTTTTAGATTAGATTTGAGAGAGAAAGCAGGACGCACGCGCCGCCGACGATGAGTAAAATGGCAAGTACGATGCAGGCGATCTTCTGGCGGCTGAAGCGCTTCGCGACGCGGCCTTTCTTTTCCGAGCGAGGATCGTGCAGGAAGTCGTCAGCCTCTGGCTTGGTCGTCCATCCAGCGGGGTCCACGCCGAGGCTATACTGTGTGTCTCAGAGTGAGTAGAATGCAGATTGGAGGAGATTGGACGACGCACCTGGCTCATGGCACTGCCCGCCCTGCTGTGGTCGACATACCGCCCATCGCCGTGGTCGCTCAGGATGCTCGGCGCCGGCCGAGGGCCCTGGGCGTACGACGCATAGGGCATCCCGCCAGCGGATGCAGACATGCCCGAGCCGACGCTGCTCTTGCTGGCGTGCGAGTACGCCGAGCCGGCGGAATTGCGCCGCGAGGCAAAGGGGTCCATGCTGGGATTTGGCTGGTATGAATGAGGGGGTTGTTGGGGGTAAGACATGTCGTGAAGAAAAAGAGCCGCGGGGTAGCCAGTCCCCGAGGAAAGAGGAGAAAAGAGTGTGGGTGAGGAGAGGTGGAAGAGGGAAGAAGGAGAGCGACGCCATCAACACATGGCAAGTGTGGGATATTTCAACAGTCACAGCCTCACAGGTCACAAAGCTGGTTGAGTGTTTTCGCATTTTTATTTTGTAGTTATATCCGGGCACTGGTAGTCTGCTTTCAGTTTATACTCGGGCACTCGTCGTTGTGTATATACTTACGTTGTACTCGAGTCACCTCCCCTCGGGATCCAGCGCCTTCGTGTTCGGAGAAGTCAATGGGGAACTGAGGGAGCGTGTGCCAAGGCATATGGAGCCGAGGTTCAAACACTAAGAGGCAACTTTCAGTACCCCTTTATCATAGACAAGGAGATAGACTTACGCGTATACGAAGCAGCTCTGTATCGTTAGACTACATAAAGGATACTTATCAGCGAAGGTCGTCGGGGAAGGGGAGTGGACTGACATCGATGCATAAAGTATACGGGCGGCACCTGCGTCGGAGAAAGTGAGAATAGCGGAGAGGGAACACGTAGTGCACGCGCACCTCTCTGCAGGATCGTGGGGATGTGAGGGCCGGAGGGCGCGTGAGTCTTCCAGGAAATCGACGGCGCGCAGCCGTTGCGAGGCAGGCAGGAGAAAGTGAGGCGTAACACGAAGAAAGCGAGAAAAAATACGCACCGTGTCCTCCATTTGATGTGTGTAGCGGTTGGTGAGATTAAGCAGAGCGAAGAAAACGTACGCTCACTACCTCGCAGGCGCGCCGCGCGACATCGGGTGCAGACGCGAGGTTCACGAGGGTCGTCCCGCTCATTGCACACGCCAGCGGATTCGTGGGTTGGAGGGTATTCACGAAGAGCGCTTATCGAACCGAATGTCGCGTCAAGGTGCCGAAAATAAGCCATTTGGAGGGCGAGCATGGGACAACAAAAGCGAGTGGAACACACCGCGTCGACAAACGCGGGACCACGGTTTCGAAGAGCGCGGTATCGAGGAGGCAGAAGGCCGGCGCCGAGGAGGGAGCGCGGCATTGAGAAGGGCGGGAGCACGGCTTCGACGGTGAGGAGAACGGTGGCGAGGACGAAGAGGGTGTTGGCGAGGCGGGGGAAGGCGACGTCGAGGAGATGGTGGTGGTACGAGAACAAGAAGCATTTCGAACTCCGACCCGCTCTTTGGACAGGACCGCCACCGGCGTGTCATCGGACTTTGACAAAATGCCACAACTTTAGTTACTTTACGGGAGCACGAATGTGCTGATCGAGAGTCAAGACGTCAAATACCCAAAAAACAACTCGAATTTGGAACTCTGGAAGCGCGAGCAGATAAAATTGATCAATTCAGATTTGAGTTTGACAATTTCAGGTCGGTGAGCACATTGACAGCAGATCATAGCACATAGAACGTATTTGCACAGACGTGAGCACATAGGAGCACACGGCATTCTCACTGGGAATTTGAAGTCTCGCTCTTACACCCACATCCCAAAAAGCTTTGAAAATCTCTTTCGTTCTGAAATTTACACAAAACAACAAGTTACACAAGTTGAAAAACTCCGGAGAACCGCGCCTGTTAGACTGAAAGCCAGACACGTAGGACAGATTTTCAGCGCGGTGTTCTTGGGCAGAGTTCCACCGAAAAGGGACGTCTGACTGTTGAGATTTACACCGAAGAAGAGGGCCGCCGGGGAGGCGGAATGTCCGCGAGGACAAGCATGCATTGAGACCTTGCTCATCGTAGCACGGGAGGAAGTTGAAACATGACTCGGAAGGAAGGAAGCGGCGAGCACCCCTAAATCGGTGGGATTTGAATTCTATTTGAATTGAGAGGACTCCAGTAGGCAAACGCCGGGCCCTCGAATAAAGGACGGTAGTTTGAGAGAGAGGGAGTCTATGCGCAACTGACGCCGGACATGCCGAAAGATGGGAGCCAACAATTGTGCGGGGAGATAGCAGCTCAAAAATCACTCGGAACTGCGATTTGATATTGGCGCTGGGGGGCAGACATCGTACCTGGGTCCTGAGGAGGACGACAGCGACCGGCAGTCGCAGGGAGGGTTAACGACAGGGAAGGAAAGGAAATGGTGGACCCACGGGTGATGTAGCGGCGTGCATACAATGAAGATGGGCTGGGAAGAATTGATGAGGAAGCCGAAGGAACTGGGAAATGAGCACGAAGGAAGGAAGAACGGGACACATCAATCGCGATCGGCTCGACTGAATATCTGGCCATTGGATTTTAGTGAGATGGGAATGTAGAAGATCCGAATTATATCACGGACAGAAGAAGTATTGAGCCTAAATGAAGGGGAGGTGGTCTCATACGGAACAAATAAAATTGTCTGCCTGTACAGGTTGAAATTATAGATCAAGGTTTGTTGAATCATCCGAGCGATGCGTGGAAGATATGTAAGGAGGATAGGATATTTGTGAGCCGCAGGGGAGGTTGGGGGTGATGCGACGTACAGAGCGGCAACCAAGGGAGATGTGGGCCAGGAGCAAAGCCGCCGGGGGGAATTGCAGTGTAGAAGGGTTGAGATGAGAAAAGTTGGCCCTAACGACCAGAACAGATCCAATGTAACTGTAGGTCTGGTACGCCAGTCGTAGTCAGTATAGACGAGGGGAACATTCCTGCCGGGGATGGAATAACTGCGGAAGACAGACGAGGGCGGAGCGAGTGGTGGTTTGGATTACGGTGCGGTCCCGGAAGGAACGGGTCTCCGATGGGGAGAACAGACATAGATAGTATTGACTGGATGCACGCGTTGGGATTGCGTACAAAATCCACGGAGGACCTGAGGGACGCACAGAAAGTACCTGAGGACCATATGAGATCGGCGATTTCTCTGGCTGGCAGAGAACGATAAAGAAACAGACGGGAGGCAATATTTGAGGGGAAAGGAGAAGTTCGGAGAGTGGAGGGGGAGCACCGCATTTTCGAACAGAGATGCACACTAGATGCAGGCATAATTGAATGGATGCACACCACCAGCAGATGATAATCGCGGGAGGTTATCCCAGGGCACCAGTAAACTACCAAGCTTAAGGGCAGGCCGGCAGGACAAACGAAGAGGAAGCGGTAGTACACTGGAGCAGAGCTGCAGAAACGGGACGGTGACTCGCGAGAGGGTAGGTAACTGAGTGCGAGCGGGAAATGCGTTTGCCAGAGCTTGAGTCAGAGAGGCGAATTGATCCGGAGTTGGTGAGAGCAAGGTGAGAAAAGAAAAAATGTCGCTGACGCACCGACAGCGCGGCCCGGGGAAGCCGGGCGGTGCCGAACCGGTAACTCCCGACACGAAAGAGAAGATATTAGATATTCAGTTCTGATTCACCTTGCTCGAAGTCACCGTCCGTTGTTCAACCCGAGCTGACACGGAATCACTCCCAAACACATCTCTTGATGAGGACGACACGAAGTCATTTCTCAACCCCTCCCTGACGTAACACGTGCCAAACCCCAATGTCGTCTCCGATTTTTGAATTTCATCATCGCTGTCCATCTCGGACGAATTCCTGGCCATTTACAACGTGAGACGCCTCGGTGTGGCCCCTATATTTCCGACGCCACTGTCATATTTCTCGGGCGCGGCCAGGACACGGCTGAGCTTGAAACATATCTGTTCAACCTCGCCTCCGCATTCCCCGGGCCGTCGCTGGATATCTTGGACGACGGAATGACCAGCAGATTTGGACCCAAGTATCGTCTTTCAAAACGATGTGTTGGATTTCGGAGGCAGCGACACATCATTCTTGGTGGACTTTTCATCGCTGGAACAATTACCCATCCCGCCGGCAGTTTCTACCCGCCGGAATGGCAGTTACTACCACCTAACCCTCTATTTCCCCAGGCGTCAATTCTCCAGAGCCCATTCCCGTACTCCCCGTGTCATCCCCGCAAACGTAGGCTCGATGGACCCAGGTAATGTTATCATCGAGCCTCGTGCTCGGAAAGTGCGGGTGCGTACGTCTTGAATTTGTCCATGGTGTATAACACTAGTTCCTCCTTCTCACTGTATCATTGAGTTATACTATGAATACGATTGATATAACCTCGAAACGGCATAATGGCCCGGAGTCAGAGCTATTCACAATATGCAAAATGGGAATCATGGTGTTACGGCGGACTCGTGGCGGGCTAATACTGCGGATAGGTGTTCGGGTATCTTGGAGAGTAGGCGGTCAGTTACCGGCGTAGG
Source organism: Mycena galericulata (assembly GCA_029289565.1). Taxonomy (NCBI): domain Eukaryota; kingdom Fungi; phylum Basidiomycota; class Agaricomycetes; order Agaricales; family Mycenaceae; genus Mycena; species Mycena galericulata. The sequence continues at coordinate 518,275 of JARKIA010000078.1, read as the reverse complement.
CGTTCAGGGCGGTTATAGGGTCCCATCAATGGGTGTTCACGAACACAGATGCTATCAAAATTTTCGTGCCTCCAGCAAACCTCTGGAAAAGTCTCAAAAGAGGTATAAAGCAGAGCGGGGGAAAGGCTTTGAAGAAAGCACAGAGGCAGAGATGACATTATGACTTCAATAGAGTCGGTTGGGAGCTCAAAGAAGTTTGCATTGCATTTTATTAGCCTAGATAGAATACACCAATTTTCAGTCAGACCCCTAGTATGTGCGAAGCAGAAGCTTGTAGTCGTGGCGGTTGGTGTGCGGCGGCGAACAGTAACTCAAACAACCCACCGAATTATCTGTAAGGGTAAAATGCCGGTTGATCACCAGGTACTTTGCGGCAGCTTTCGGAGGTTCATGTCAGCAACTAGTTGCGCCGCGCCGCGTGCCTCTTGTCTACTAAACAGGTGCGATTAACGAGAGTAATCTGGATGTACGTGGTATCTAGCGAAAATATACGCGTATCTGACGGTCACCGCTGACACCAGGACTGGACAGCATTGAAGATTTAGGAAAGTAAGTGAAAGGGGAGCAGCTCGAGGTGAGAATACCCTCTCGCCTGTATGCGAAATATGGATGGGAGTGTTCGGTTCTCCCGCCTGCATTTTGGGGTCCCTGCATTCGTTGCCTGCCGTATACCGTTCCTAGAAGAATACAGACCGATCAACGCCCGCGTACCTCGCAGTTTGACGGGATAGCTTCCAGTTCAGGCATATTCTGGATGAGATGGAATTCTTGCGTGTGGTCTCGACATGTCAGATGTTCAAAGAAGCTGCCAGTCAAGTGCGGAATGACAAATGATATATCAATGCGCGGCTCATCACAACTGCGGTCGTGTTATTCGGACCAAGGAAAATGGAGTTGACTGGCAAGAGTGCTCAAACACTAAAATTGGATTCAGGCACCTGCCACGGGTTTACTACCGCATCCTGAAGCTTCAGTTTAGTATGGTCCAGCAAGTAGGGTTATTCTAAAGCCTGTTGATATAGAGGGACTGCTTATTTGAATCCTCATTCCCGAGGTTGACACCCAAATCTTCGCAACGCTATCAGTCTCCAGGAGTCTCACCTCCATCCTATCTGAAATGGTAGGGGCATCCAAACTTTCGAAATAAGGTCACTTCCCGTTGGTAGGTTGCCCAAACGTGCTTTCTAATTCATGCCGATCTTACAGCTCGGGCCGCGCGACCGGGCCTAGTTTCGGTCCATCTTACGCGCTCCCGTATTTACCAAATTTCTCCGAAAGATGCTTGCTTTCTCCATGTGCATACCAGGAAAGCTGTTCCGATATGTGAAAGCGGGTACCTGAGTAGATTTTTTATACGAAGGATTTTACAAGAATAGTTTACCACCTTGCCAGTCTCACGGTGACGGACTCTCACCTGCGTGAGATCTCCGCAGAACCCATTCTGAATTTGACAGGCCAGGCCTTCCGCTACAGATGCAGCGAACGTGGACTTGCGGTGTGCTCGAGGCCCACGTGCAGGCCTATCCTTCTCCCGCAACAACGAGTCCCGTGTTCCACGCAGTGTGTCGTCTTAGTCGATGAGATGTTCAACTCACTACATTTATTCATTCTTTCCATAAGTCTCAAGGCACCGGAACTACACTTCATTTGGAATATTGCATACTTTGAATGGTTGTTGGCGTTAGGGATCGGCAAAATACCGTATACGGTTGCGGCCCGTAAATATACACGGGCCGTGACGTGTCCTGGGCCGTACGGTAGGGCAACTTTACGGTTCCAGACGCCGTATACAGGTGCCAATATCTGCGCCGAACAAGTATGCGAATTCAGAGACTTTAAGCCTCCATGGGCCTCTGCTGCAGGCTGCTACGCTGTCTTGGCTTCTGCATGTTGAACCCGCCCTACAACACCAGCGCGCTTAATCACGAGTCAGAAATCGGCCGTACTGTAACCGTACCCGTATAAGGCCTTCCACAGGGCCTTACGGGATGGTATGGGTATGCCGTATAGCTGTATACAGTAATATACGCTTACGGTGTTGATCCTTTTGGCGTACTCGGGGCCGTCCGATAAACATCCCGCACACTCAGGTCCACAGCCATTAATATATTGCCGGTATTCACACTGAAGCCGCATAGGCAAACTGGCCCTGGTCAAGACGCCGGAGCTGCACGTTGTTTCAAACCTGGAATCTGCCTTGGCCGGTGTTCACACTAGGCGCGCTAAAGTGAATGATATATAAGGGTGTGGTAGCTTGTAGTATGCTTATTGGATCATCCGACTCCTCCAAGAAACCCCACAGCAATAACAATGGTTCAGCTCTCAGCCACCTTCGTTACTCTCTGCGCCGCTGCTTGCGCTCTCGCCGGTTCTGGCGTCTCTCGCAGATTGCATGTTCTTTGCCATTAATATTTCTTCATTCAGTGCCTGCGAAACGCCAGACTACCGTCCCGCAGTGCGCCGTGGACACCGTTCAATACCTGTTCTGGTTGAACACCGTTGGAGGCATACTACAATCGTCTAGCGGCACCATTACCGGCGCCGAAGCGTTGGCCGTCGTCGGAATCCTCAACGACATTAACCTCAGCCTCGTCAACGCCGTCGCCAATGGCAATTCTGTCGCCCAGACCGGATTCACCAGCAACATCGGCCCTGTGTTCGACGAAGCGAACAAGTTGCTCACTGAAGCCAAGTGAGCTCGATACATGATGCACAAGCCAAGATGTTCTAACTGATGCTCTATCCTTAGTTCTTCCGCGCTCACCCCGCTTGGTAATGCGCAGGCTGCGGCGAAGAGCATCGCCGCTGACTGCAATTGAGGAGAATTGCAGCTCGGATTTTAGGACGTAGTAGTCCTATTTCCCAGAGTCCGAGGTTCAACGTCTCATAGAGATAAGATGCAATATATTGGAGTGTTCTTGAGATTCGTCAGATGTCCCCAAATCTATGATAACTCTAGGAAGAGAACATTACTCGGCGCGATTAGGAACCAAGACTAACCGCGTTGCGTTGCACGAGGATCATTCGATCTGCTTAGCAAGTGGAGCTTGACAAGGAATATCTTTTCCATCGCATGAGTCATCCAAACACAATCCAGACGCTGATGGCCCCACTCCTTGCGAGCTCAACGGTGATTTTTCACATCGCGAGCCTCCAGAGCGTCGATCAGCAGGATCTATCAAGGCTTCGGAGACCCCATGCATTTTCCTCAGACCATCATCGGAGCGCGATCCCACAGCATTGCTGCTACATCAGTTCCGGGGAGCAGTCCGAGCCAGGGAGCGGCTGCTGGAATTAATTTGACGAGAGGCTGCATGAATTTCGCAGTACGCAACGCGCTGCATGCAAATCCGCCGTCGTGGCTTAGAGAGAAAGTACGTTGGCCTTGTTTGGCAACACTGACTTTGGTATCTATTTGCTCATGCCGTTCTTGCCGACGTTAAACTTCCCTCATACGAGGGGCCCGGCATCCAGGTTATCACGGATAAAGCTGCTTCTGAGTATTATGAAGGAGTTCAATGAGCTCGGAGACTTCCATTCAGACCCCACTGCACCGTGCATTGCAATTTGCCTCAACCGCAAAACCCTCATTCCCGTTGACGTTTTTGTATCTTACCATCTATTCCCAGCTCATTAGATTTATCCCTCATTGCAGGGGGAGCATTTTGAAAGCTCTCAGACCACTTATGGATCTCATACCGCGTGTATCATTTCCCCCCTGTCTGGACGGCCAAAATTGTTGAAAGACGTTGCTCGTTCTGAAGATAATCCGACTATCAATGTGCCACCTTCACGATCCTGTTCACCTCTATGGAAATTCCACACATCCTTATGGCCTGAGGTACAGCGAGGCCCGGACGTACGAAACCTCCAAAAAAAACATGTATCTAGTATGTAGTTCTTCGGGATCCAGAAGGCAAGTAAAACCAGTAAAAAAAATCCCCGGCGCAAACATAACCACCTCGTTCCATCGATCTCAGCGTTGCACTGCACCATTTTAAACTCCTCCAGTCCGCCGGTGAGGTAATTCAATGGCCAAATAAAACGTTCGAAAGTGGTTCTCTCCAGATTTCGGTCAACCCCAACCGATGGATTATCGATGAGAACGGAGAATAAATCACGACATGATTGAATAATTACAGCGCAAACGTTCCATTCAACAGCCTCTACCCTTGCATCCCTCTCAAGTATTAGTCACTTCCGAATTCAATACGGGAGGCTCTTTGAAACGCGGTTGGAATTGGATCGCATATAGCGAGTCCCCGTACGGGTGATTCGAACGCTGCGCCGGCCGAGAGCCCGCGGACGTGCGGACGGACGGCTTGCTTGCTGCTGACGGTGGAATGTTTTTAGAAGCGACTAATGAGTGAGGGGGTGACGCACCAGTTTTGCGCTCCTTGGATTTCGCCTGCGCCGCTTGCGAAGGCGGTGCAGAGACAGACACGGAACTCTCATTTTTCGGGCGTTTGCGCGGCGGGAGTGCGATAAAGGCACACTCTGAGTCCGATTCGTCAGGTTCGACTAGCAATCCAGAGTCCAATTCAACTATAATTCCAAGTCGTTAGCATCCAGTTAACCGGCGATGAGACACAAACGCAGATCAATGGATAACTTCGGCACTGGTAGCGGTAGGAGTGTATTTTAGTAGAGGCCCACGAGCGGGAGGGTGACGCACCAATCTTGCGCTTTGTGGGTTTCGCTGCTTGCTGAGCGGACGTCATCGGACGTTGGCGTGCACCGGGTGCGCTGAAATCAGAGTCTTCATCTGAGACTCACATTTCTTCAGAAGGGGTGGAAGGGAGACGAGTCACAGACGCACCCGAGGAAAACTCTGGCTCAGTCCTGCGATCATGAACAGGATTCAAAAGCTTCGAGGAAGTCGAGGGTGGCCTTGCCGCGGCCAGAGCGGTTAGAGAAGTAGAGCCGGAGTTGGGTGCATCTGGAATTTGAATGTCATGAGAAACGAGTCAAACGGGAGATGAACAACAGACGTACCCGATTCGGGCGCCGTACAGACATGAGTTGTAAGAATGATCTTAGGGTCTGCGGATAGTTGCGTGAGGATGGATCATAATCGGTATTCAAAGAAGACTCACGCGTCTCTATCGTCGGGGATTTATCGACCGCCAATGGTGCCGCAACCTGATGTATCATCGGAAGCGGATTTGACCGAACGAGCTGGCTCATCTCTTGTAGCCTTTGCGCAATCTTCTCCCGCTCATCGAGCAGGGCCTTCTTCTCCGCTTCGAATGTGGTGCGTTGCACCTCGCGCTCCTTCGCAAGAGCGTCCCGTTCCCTCTTCAATCCTTCGCGCTCCTCGGTGACAGACGCAGCCAATGCCACACGATCCCGCTCGTGCTCTGCCTTCAAAACCGCCACCTCACGAACCTTGTTCTCCACCTCTGCAAACGCGGCATCCCGTTCCTTCACAGCGACCCCAAAAGTTTCTTTGAGCGCCGAGATTTCCAATCGGAGCACGTCCGAGCGCTTTTCGGCCACAGTGACAGGGATTGTATCGACCTTTAGCTTGACATGCGCGGTGGATAGTGCGCGCTGTGCCTGCTCGAGAGCCGCGTAAACATCCGTGGCACCACCATTTGGAGCTTCCATTTTTACGAGGGGAAGAGGCATGGATCATGAAGCGTCGTCGGGAAATCGGCAAAGTCCACCCACTGACTTGATGAGGAAGGGAGCAGGGAAGAAAAAGCTGTGTAGCCGGTGATCACGGATCATTGAGTATCAATCGATCGTTACAATGCACTACCACTGTGCTGAGCGAGCTATTGGGATCGGATTCCTCTTTTCCAACTCTTTTCCTCTCAAAGCCCACAGACGATTTCTTACTGGCGTAACCATGGCCTCAAATCTCCACAAATCTGTCTGTTTTTTTAGGTTTGAGCTTCATCCACCGCATCAAGTCGAAAATTCCGTCTGTGTCACTGAAACGCAGAACTCGAAATAAGGCTGGAAACATTGGTTTCTTCAATCTCGCTCAATTCTGGTCTGAAGTAAATCGTGATCCTCAAGCCTGAAAATCTCTCTGCGAAGCAACATTGGTCTGGCGACGCGTCGACTATGTTCATGACTGTCTTTAGCTTCCACACTACGCCTATGATGCGGACCATCCCCCAAATCAGGACTGCTGAGCCTTCCGTACATGCGCGCTGGACCCGCTTACCGCACATTCAGCACCTCTGCGGCCGAAAAAGTCGTAGCGAACCTCACTAGCAGGATGTCGGACCTCGATCTTGCGAGGCGTGTCTCCAAATACATCTTTGAAAGTCATCTCTCATTCTCTTTCGATTACAGATTATTTGAAAACATGTCCATCAACACCCTGGACATCACGATAAAGTGGTTCCACGATAATCTCACTTTTGTCGTGATGGAATGGCTTCGCGATTCGAGCAACCAGTTCAAGGTCTACCTCCCGCTGATGGCGCACTCCGACAGTTGACTCGGGGCTTGCAAGGTGCGTTGCGCCTTGATCCTGCGTTTGGTTCTGATCCTAACTGTTTTAGCGTGATACATAACGGAGTGTCGATGCTGCAACGTTTTCCAACCACCCCCCCTGTATCCGCGCGTTTTTCCTGGGCATCTACTGTACGTATACACCTGACAGCGTGCTTATTATTATTTCCAAGTCATTCCCTATATCCGCTGACGGTTTTACAACACACTACGACTTGGAATCGCTTCTCGAATTCTTGCAGCTTAGTCGGCGTTACTACGAGTTCTCGCAGGACAAGTCCATTTTTACCTCCAACGACGGTGGATGTGCCTGTGTTGCATTCGGGAATTGCCCCGCACTCGAAGGGGGGAACTAACGGCTTCGCTTAGGGTTTAATGACGTTGAGAATGTGCTACAGGCCATTCACGATCTGGCCATCCCAACTTACGCCGCAAGCGGGAGCGTCGTTTCCTTCTATAACATCGTTCGTATCGTCCTTCTTCTGTATTTCTACAACGCAGGTCGATAACTTCGTTCCGGTTTAGAGTGGACCACATAGGAAGAGGATTACAAAAAAGAAGACTACTTCACATTGCTATATCGCGAGTCTGGCATAACAAGCTCAAGTGAAAAATGCAAAAACCTAAATAATTGGAAGTTTTCTTAGTCAGAACAAAGAGCGGCCAGCGGAGTACAGTAACCAGACTTACAACTTCTTCAACCGTGGGGTTTGAACTGGCAGCGGCATAGGACACAAGATTCGGGGAGACTGCGACTGGTGTACATATATGGGTGTGATGAGTGTTATGAGAACTCGCTTCAAAATTGTGAGGACCCACGGCGGTTGTTGGTGATATCATGAACAATGGTGAGTGAGTGTTGAGCTAGAAGTTTTGGTGAATTCCAGTACAGAAAAAAAAAAAGATCCCGAATTCTCGGTGTGTCTACTCACTACCGCCCTGGTCGGCTGAAGGGTAATGAAAATATCTATTATCAGCAAGAAAAAGACAATGATGATACTGAACACAAGGACACGCACTCCAAACCGGCGCGAGAATGCTGCTCCCAAAGTCGCTTCGAATGGCAAACGCCATGGGTTCGCCGCAGAGCGTCACAAGGTTGCCATAGCCTCCGAGAAGAGTCGTCCTCGTGTCGGCGGGGAGTGGGAACGGGCCGCCTGATTTTTTTTTTTCGCGCATAGTTAGCGTACTAGGAATAATCGAGAAGGCGGAACGGAAACTAACGTGGAAACCCATCAGCTGGTACGATCTCCGCAGCCCAGGCGGCGTTCCCATTAGGGATGGGCGTGCCATTGCAATCGGTTGTGCCCACAACGATCGAGACGAAGGGAACGTTAGGATCCACGGGGCTCAGAATTCTGGTCAATTTATTATCTTTTAGAATGGGCAGAACTTTTTTGAATTTCGCAATTGAACGGAGAACGTACTGGAGAAGAACGACGTCCCCTTCATTGGTGGAGTTGGTGAATCCAATCACGGCTAGATAGTTGGACCGATCGCCTGTCTTGTCCAGAGCTGGACGTGCGAGTATGAGGCAAGCGTTCGTGTGTGGTTCGCCAGAGAATACTCACTGAAAATTCCCTGAGACCCTAGGGTCCGCGCCTAAAAATTCCGGTGAGCACACGTAAATCGTAAGCAGGGCTCTTTACACTTACCACTGCACCCACGAAGGTCCCACTAGTGCTGTTGTACGCTCCGAGATAGCCGGCACTATGAAAGGTCGCAGTCAATGGACACTGGCTGGAGTGAATTTACAGGAACCAAGCTTCCAACGACTCACAGCGAGCACTGTGCAAGGGCAGTAGAGATAGACGCTGCAAGAATGAGCAAGAGCGAAGACAGGGTTGCGGTGAACATCCTGGGTATGCAGAACACCACCTTGATACTTTCCGTATTTATATATACACGTCCACTTACCGGCCACTGGCAGAAGTGTTCGAAATGATGGATCATTTTGAGAATGACGCTTGACGGTGGACCCTTGGTTTTTCTCTCAGAGACGCGCAAGTGAGAGCAAATGAGGGCGCGCTGAAACTGTAATTGAGCCGCAACGAGGCCCATATTCCCTCGTTGGTCGTATTTATATAAGAAAAGATATGATTGTTCGACGTAGGTGCCTGGAAGTTCTAAATGATATATCAGTCAAATAAAGAAAAATTATGCAAGGTTGTCGAAGAGTAGGTTTCAAAACTGAGGCGCACTCCGAGACAGACCCAGAGGCGGAGAAAGGAAGGCCACTTGAAAAGGTCAATACTTAGCTGCAGAAATTCAAGTTAACAATGAATCTGAACTAAGACCCATACAAGCATGCCAAGAACGTGATCTGTCCATCCAATATTCAGGTACTTTCTGTCACGCCGCTAAAAGAACCACGTTCGGAACATGTATGTATATACAGTAAGAGGCTCTGAGGGTTTAAATTACCTCTATCCCTGTCACTCGGATCAGGCTTCTTCACCTTGAAGTGTGAGCAGCTATTAGTAAACGGGGCCGTGGCCCTGGCGCGGGTAATTCGGAGAAAAATGGCGCAGGCCAGCCGTTGAAGTAGACAATGCATGACAGGGGCTCACGGCATAGGGTGGTTCGCAGGAAGCCGGCCCTGCCGTTCCGTCGGCGAACACGGCATTAAAAACGGCAATGGAGCTTTTAAAAAAACTTGAAAAAATATGACGGTCGAATTCAAGTTAATGTGTCAAGGCCTCTATCTTACACAAACGGGTTGAGGTTCACATCTCATTCTGCCGCGCTGTAGCGCTCCCCAAAGACGTTCTCCTCCATCGCTTTGATTTCTGGTTCCGGAGTGTAATTAATGGAGAGCCAACTACAGAGTGAATCACGTACGGAGTGCGACGTGTTTGGAATGGAAACGACTGAGGGCGAGGTTCCCTATAAATCGCGAATAGTCAGACACGCAAATGAACGTGAGTCAAGTGTACATACCCGTCATGTACCATAGCCCGGGCACACCCAGGTCGCGCCATGCGCCGTGAATCTCGCCTTCTTCGTTCAATCCCCAAATTTGCTTACATTTGTCACCAACGACGTCTCCGCATACTTTTCGCACTCCGTTGCGCGCGTCGCCGAGACTGGGGAAATAGTTCAGTTTAGAGCTGGGGCGATTCGTACGAGTCCTACCCCGTGGCGAAGACGACGACATCGACGGGGAGCTCACTTCCGTTCTCGAATTTGAGCCCTGTCTCTGTGAACTCTGCAATTTGGCTGTCGTTTTTGAGCTTGATCTTGCCATCGATGATCATTTGGCTGGCGCCAACATCTACGGCGCCTTGAGACATTTACACGGTCGAATAATAAGAGCCGACACACCAATGTAATAACCACCAGCGCGATCCCACGCCGAAATTGCGAACCCCGCATCCATGGTACCCATATTGAGCTTGAATCCGCGGGCGCGCAGCCCGTCCAACAACTCCCTGATACCGCTGAATAAACACTGGCGACTCGGGAAGCAGCAAGAGAACGCACTTGTCATCCTCGGCAATCTTGATCGCTTGACGGCGGTTGAGGCCTATAGCCATGAGATGTGGGAACGACGCAGTGACTCGGTCGGCCAAGTTGACGGGAGGACCACCCTCCCAGTACAGTGGGCCCATGACATGTTTCCAGCCATTCTTCGTGGTCAGCACATAGGTCGAGCTTCTTTGGTACATCGTCACGTCTAGGTAAGGCATCTATAATCAGAAGAAGTTCGTGATTGTACGAAAAAGATGCCTACCGACGCCGTGTTCGTAGTAGTCGACAGCCAGGTCGTGCGCTGGATGGAAAAGGTATATTCGTCCTTGCCCAGAAAAACGATAAACATCGAATCATACCTGAAGTGCAAGCACCGACGACGACGACTTTTTTACCCGCATGATCGGTGGCTCGCTTGTGTTGAGTCGAGTGCAGTATCTCGCCTTTGAAGCGGTCCTGGGGACAGTGAGCGTTACCGAACGCGTGGAGAAACTGACCATACCATCCCGGGATAGGTCGGAAGTTTTGGTTCACCTGCGCCGATTCCGGTCGCAAAGACAAGGTGCTTCACTTTGAATATCCTATCCTTCCCGCCACGCTTAACTACGACATCCCACGACCCCGAAGAATTCTGGCGGGCGCTGACCACGGTAGACAAAGTCCACACGTCCAACTCCAACGCATCCGCATAGTTTTCCAACCAATTGCCGAGCTACGGAATAATTTGAGGTGTTATTAAGAACGAAAAGCGTTTCGATACGCACCTTCAAAGCAGGTGTATAGACGGGCCAGGTGGGCGGAAAGCTACAGTGTGATCAATAGACGAGACACGGTATTAGAATGTGGGGGGACGAACGGCATGTACGGCAGGTGGTCGTACCACACGGGATCGTGGAGGCACAGCGCCTCATACCGATTACGCCAGTTATCCCCGATCCGCACATTCCTTTCAACAACCAACGTGCGTACACCAAGGGACTTGAGGCGTGCCGCAAGGTCGAGTCCGCTGTGGCCAGCACCGATTATAAGCACCGTGGGTTCTTCGTGCTCGAACGACAGGGATTGTTGGCGTTCTTGAGCCCATTTCCCATGATTGGGGGCAGGATTACGAAGAGCTCCGATCTGTTCTGGAAATCCCTTCAGATCTTCGAGATTCGTGAACATGCAATGAGCCTTCCACGGCCCATTTGGCTGCGGCACGAGCCGCACGATGCCCGATCCCAACCCGACTCCTGTCTCGAATTCAAATGTGACGCTGATCCAAGCGATATCGGGATATGGGCGCTGGAGCGCCGTGAGCTGCTCCTTCACACGGAAGCCAGACATCTTGGCGGGAACGAGACGATCAGCAAGGAACTTGCGTATAGCCGGTATACCGTGGAAAGTACGGAAATCCCAAGTGAGGGCTAGCATGTCTCTCCAGTGGGACTCCGTGATGAAAAGGCCGACGATTCCCTCCGCGTCACCGTTTTGAACGTACGAGCTGAAGGACGCCATCCAGTCCGCAGCAACCTTGTTAACGTCCAGATCCGGGGGAACGGAGGCATTGAGCTTGTCGAGTGTCGGGAGATTGGGGACGTGCATCGTTGTACGAGGTGCTGCGGGGTCAAGAGCCTTAATAAGAGTACACACATGGTGGCACGGGCGGCCTTCCGGCACACCAGCTGACAGGGTTCGGGCTCCTGATTCATGAGCCTGAGGAGGTCATCTGCCAAGCATTTTCCACGGGAGAATTGGCCGGGATGATGAAAGACATCGAGCAAAACAAGAGCAGCGGCTTGGGTGCAAGACAACAGCGGATGTACACGGAATCGCGGCGCGCCAAAATGGGTACTCAGGGTAGAGTCACACTTGAGTGCTGGCAACATCACGTGTCAACCGAGTTGCGACGCGACGGCATAAATATATGTCAATAATGCCGTCATTAACCGAGCATGAGCTGATCTGAGCACCTTGTGATCTTTTTTGCTTCCGCACAAGCTTAAACTGGAATAGAATCGGATGAAGTCCATTCGCCAGTTACTGGACTTGTCACTACTTATCGCCGGCAACCTGGGCAAGGACCAGCCAGCTGTCCGCTTAATGATTTTTGTTGAGCACCTGCCGTTGGAGCCCGGCAGTCCACTGAGCTTCTCAAGCTTCAGTGATGTGATGGGTATACCGCCAGTATGGTTCTATGATAGCCCCAGCGTCAGCAGGTTACACCTCGGGATGGTTGAATGACGGATTCACCTGAATCCCTCATGTATAAAGGCGGCCTTGTGTCTCTGAAATCATCGATAGCTGCACCCCATCACCAGCCGAATATGCGCCCCATTCCTCTTCTAACTGCGGTCATCGCGACTGCAAATGCGCTCTCCGCCAGCGCTCAAACTGTGGTCGCCCACTTCATGGCGCAGGCACGTCGTTTTCGTCCCGCACTTCTAGCTCTAACGCATGCTTCAGAATGCGTATTCCTATTCCCAGTCGGATTGGACGAATGATATTACTACGGCCAAGGGAATCGGGATTGATGGGTTTGGTACGGTCTCCTTTGCTCAAAGACTGCTCGCTGCTGCTGCTTACTGGGTAAATAGCTCTGAACATTGCAATGACGGACTACGAAGTCGATCGCGTGGCCACCGCATTTGTCGGTTAGTATTTCATATGTTAAAAGCCGTAATTACCTTCATATTCTGTTAGCGGCTGAAAATGCCAACTTCAAACTCTTCTTCAGCTTCGACATGTCCTACTCGTGGGCGGCATCAGATATGTGCGTGGGCCCTTCGTCGCGTTGAACTCCTACTCACTCGTATTATTCAACATAGGGTATCCCTTGTTGCAACCCATGCCAGCAGCTCCGCAATGTTGACCTATGATGGTGGCGTACTTGTATCAACCTACTCCGGCGAATCTTATGGCGATTCCTTTTTTGCGGGAGTCAAATCATCCTTGGCAAATGAGGGGATTAAAATCACTCTCGCGCCAGCATTTACCACGTATCGCGATCCGAGCCTCGCGAACTCCCTGCTCTCTAACTTCCCCTCGATCGACGGATTTTTCAACTGGTGGTCGTGGCCGGATGATGTCGACTCGACGCTCACTACCGATACCGACATTGCGTACAAAAACGCCATACAGAGCAGAAGCGGGCCGTATATCATGTGTAAGTCTTTCCTGCCACTCTTGTGCAAGTGTCGAATATTTTTTTACTGCAGCGGTTTCTCCTTGGCAATTCAAGGACATCGATGCCAACGATGCTTGGGTGGAATTGGGCGACACCTTGTGGAATTATCGTTGGCTCCAGGCTATTCAGGATGTAGTGCCCGATATTGTTGAGATTGGTGAGCGAATCTAATTAAATTTTCCAAGCATTTGATGACCCCGCTTCCAGTCACCTGGAACGACTACGGTCAGTGACAACGTTCCGCCCTCATGTGATTCGCTGAGAAATTTCCAGCCGAATCGCACTATATTGGGGATATCAATCCCAACGTTAACCTTGGGTTCGCCCTCTGAACTTCTTCTGATGGGCTAGTCTAACATGTTGAAATTAGTACCGCAGCACCGAATTACGTTAACGGCTTCCCGCATGCGGCATGGCGCATAATCGCGCAGTATTATATCTCGTGGTACAAAACTGGAACGGCGCCAACTGTTACAGTACGTCCAGCGTGCCTTCCACCTTTAACAGATCGTCTCACAAAATGTTGTGCCGCAGGATGATGTCGTGGTCTTCTGGTATCGTGCGCATCCCAAGAACGTAACTTGCAGCGGAGGATGGGCGCCCCGTATGTCGACCTTCCCCGCAGATGCAGTCTTTGCCATGAGCCTTCTGGGCACCCCGGCGACTATCTCTCTGGACATCGGATCCACCCATGCACAATTCAACGCTGGAGTCGGCGCCGCCATCGGATCCGTCAACTTCCCCGTTGAAGATGCACAGATTCCGTTCATTCAGATTATCCGTAATGGCGAGACGGTGAAGTCGATGTATGGATCGGTCTACGTTACGCAGAGCTGTTCGTGGTATAATTTCAACCCGTTTGTTGGGGTTGTGCAGTAACATCTCCATTTTCTGTATGTACTGAGTTTGTAGTTTATTAAATTCCGCGTTATTTATTTGATATGGCTTCTGTGTGAAAGTTACTCGTTGGAAATAGATGTTGGAACCACGCCGACTCGCTGCAGGTGATATTATTTCAGTAGTACTATCCGCTTTGTCAACCTATGAACGTTGTGGGACCCGTTGTCAAATGCATTTTTACGTGCTCCTAGAAGTACTCGTGGGGGGACGTCAGCGGCGGGGCGGGACCTGGCTGCAAAGGCGGAGAAGGAGAAGATGGATGTGAGAGGAAAGGCCACGCCGTCAACGTCGGCCGATGATCGGCATTTCGGAGTTGCATCTCCGAATTCGCCTCCTCCTGCTTGCTTCTTCTCTTTGTCATGAAGATTGTCGCGAGAATAATGGGTTTGAAGAAAGTACGCCTGAATCTCGTCTGTTCCGGTCCCTGTCTCAAAGGTGGACGTGTGCACTACTCTGCTCGTCTTGCAAAGTTGACGAGGTTTTAAACGAGGTTTCAATGAAATATCGGTCTACATCTCCTCTTGCAAGGTCTTCATCTCGTAGAATCAGCGCCGCATATCCCCGCTGGGATTTTTCCACCTCCCTTGCTTGCTCGATGCACTGAATCAAAATCTGCTCCGGTCTCCATTTGGTTTGATCTCATCCCTATCCTGTTACTGGGCCTCGCACCTGTCTCTTTATCTGCCGCTCCGTTTGAAATTGGTGCGCATTTTTTAATCACGGTCCTGTTGTATAAAGCTGATGTTAACAATCCTTGACCAAAGCAGTCGAACCTCCACATATCGAGGAGACTCTGTTGTCACTGCTATGCGTCCTCATCGTTGCCGCTGCGTTATTCGTAGTATTTGACTATCTACAACAGCACTTCCTGCTGTACTACCGATTGGGACCACACACCTCGCGTTCTGCAGATCCTGCTGACTTTACTGTATAGGGTTCCGAGTCCGAAAATGCTAGCCCAACGGCCAACAAAGATATTAACTGCGTGCGTGATGGCACGCATGAACTGAGTGGCCGGGCCTGAGACCGGAAATACCAAGAACCTTGAGCGCGCGTGGCAATCATCTTGATATTCACATCGTATTATTGTCCCTATCCGTAATTGGCCGGCAAGCGGTGAGGCCAAGGTAGTTTGAATTTAAAATGAAATCTGATTTTCCGTTAGAATTGGGGTGTTTACTATCTGAACCTATAGTAGGCGCCCGCAATTGAAGGGGCATTAAAGCCGCAAAGAGCGGTAAACACGTTGAATACTATATTAAACTCGAATCAGCATGCCGCGTGGACGATCAATAGATACGGAAGGGGACGAACTGTAACGGAGGAGTGAAGAGAGTAGATAGAAGGTACGGAAGATATGTCGTGGAACGGAGGAATGGAGAACGTAAAAATTTGATCAGTTGCATTTCGCAGGAGTCGGTGATCGCGCCGGCGCATCAAATGTGCCCCGAATCCGCATAATCACCTCCCCCCCGCGCTTTTCAGGCGGACTACTCGGGCGCGTCGGCACCGTGGCGGCGTACTTACTGCGCCGTGCATGTTAAGTTTGCGCTTCAAGAAAGACCGTCGCTAGCCACTCACTCGTTTGCCCTTGCCCGCTCTCGCCTGATTACTTCCTGAGATCGCGGCGATTTGTGCTTCGCCTGATGTTGCCCGCACGGGTTACACAAATAGCCAGGAAGCTCCGGGTGCTTCCGCCACTGCTTTGTGTGCTCCACCTGGCAGTCGATGCACCGGCGCTTCGGAGAATGGTGGAGTTCGGGCTGTGTGGGTGGCTCGGGCGAATTGGGCGGAGTCTTGGGCGGGGATTCAGGCGTGGAAGGATGGAATAAAATCGTGGGAGTCTGCATTAGCAATGTAGGAGAGATTGTCAATGTGGTGCTAGAGATTGTTGATGCCGTTGGGACCATGCCAAGTGCGCCAGAAGGAAACACTGGGGTCGCCAGACCATTTGAGAAACTGGACATCGATAATGGTTGCATGTCGTGCAACTCGTAATCTGATATTTCAATGCGGGGCGTCGTGTCAGCCGGGGGCAAGAACTCCGCACTGTGGTAAACCCCGTAGAGATCACTGAGGGTAGTGGATGCGTTCGTGGTCAACGAGTTCGGGGAACGGTCGAGTTTTGAGCGAGGAGAGCTGGTGGTTGATGGCACCGACAAAGCCGCGCAGCGGAAGACCCGCGAGGAAAGCCTTAGCAGCCGGGGCCAGTCGACTACATCAAGCAGCTCCTCACGTGGAAGGTAACTGTTGCACAGCAACGGCCGGAGAAGAGAGATGACTTCGGGGTTTGAGCCACATCCGTGGGCCTCGATCAACAGCAAGAACGCTGCGCTGACGGCGTCGAAACCGTTCGCCAGTGCGTCAACGGATGGACTTTCCAACCACGGCACGTCACCGTTCTCGGCGCACGCTTTGCCCCTCCACGGATCTGAGAAGGTGGTACTGTGTTCCCCGGGGCCCGAAGTGGGAAGGGTATTTGGAGACAACATCGCGACGTTGCTCGGTGCGGAGGGGTTGAGCCAGGTACTGGCTTCGGTTGGGAACTGGAGCGGCATATAGCTGAAGCCTGAGAGTATGTGGTGGAGTCACTGGAGTGCAGGGAGAAGGATAAGAGTTGAATAGCCTGTCTCGTTGTCGAAATCGAATGAGATATTATCGGCGTTGGAGAGAGGTGCGAGGCTAGGGCGCAGTATTCTCGTCGGTGGACTCAAAGGCGAGGTCCGAGGAGGAACTTGGCTGTATTGTGAGTAAGGATAGCATAAACGACTCACAAGACGAGACGCAGAAAGACGACATCATGGACGAGACGAAGATGAGAGACGACCTTAGATGAGCCGCATGGCACCCAAGATTATTTTAGACATATGGAAAGGCACAACGTAATTATTTAATTTATCAATACTATAATTACGGTAATGCAGTACTGCCGCCGGTTCCCGGCCTGACTCCCCATTTTCCATTCATTCTCCACACATCACAGCCCCGGAGAATTGAAACAAAATAGCACAGTACGTACTCACTGCTCCGGAGCTTTTTAATAAATTGCAAGACAAAGCACACAGTGAGCATGTGGGTACGTCCTTCAAGTTCATTGGTGTGTTCTCTGATAGAGTCAGTATTCTTACTTCATACTCCGGGCCCTTGTGTCCCCCTTGTTGACACCGCGATATTTATTAGGCAAGCGCAGTCGGCATGTTTGTTTTTAACCCCTCGTAACTGAAGTCATAGTGGTCGCGGAGGTATTTCTTGACGCCGCCCCTGCGCGCTGTTGAGGACCGCAGAAGGCGAATATATAGAACACAAAGTGTCCAAAACGGGTTCCAAAATCCACTCAGAGGTATACTTACATAAGTGAATCGTATTTTTCTTTGGCCAATGTGGTCACTAAATATACGGAAGACTACAACTCGACACGTTCCGAAACGGGACCCCGTCGGGCTTCAGTATTATCCTGATTCTTATCTTCTTGGTAGCGGGAGCTAGGTAATGTGCACCATAAATAATCTCGGGGGATTAACCTGCTGCGGTGCATTGAATGCTAAGTGATACTTTCATCGAGGCACCGGGCCAATGTATCAAGTGCTAGACGGAAAGAGAGCTGTCGAGCGGCGTTCCACAATGTACACATGGTCGAGATGCTCTCCCGCGGTACGTACAGGTTACACTCCACGTTACCGCTCAAATCGCGCACAAGGATCATTTCAAAGATGGGCGAATGCTTCTGCTCAGTCATTCAGCCCGGTCGATTACGAGTCCTAAAATGGTAATTTTAGACTCGTCTTTATAAGCATTTTTGCGCCAGGCTGAAGTGAAATCGTCGATGACGTAGATGATTCGTGTTGGATACATTACTGATTTAGGTAATTTTTCTTGAATTTTGTTCCCTTATATGGTAAGTCTTCACTGTATTAGTCATTTCCGATGTGTCTATCCTCCAACTTCCAAGCGTCTGCACGGCTATCTTGTTCGGTGACATTTCATGACAGCAAGCCTTTTAACCCCACACCTGCCCACCGCGAGGAGCGACCGAAGGTCGGCGACGAGTGGCGGGGCAGGTTTAATTTTTTTCATCTATCTGCTAACAGTGGGTACAGTCCCCCAGTAATTTTGGCTCTTTGAGTGCACTCCAATCTAATGGAGAAATTCACTTGAAAATGATCAGTACAGGGGCTGCTACGTCGGCTCCGAGTCAAGTGTAGCCAAAGTCATTAGAAATTCGACCCTATTTTGATGTACGGTCCGTCAATTGGGTTCACCGCTAATTCTACAATAATTCCACCAGCTGTGCACGTGTACCTTTGGTGGCGGGAACGGAGTGATGACCGCAATTTGGCCGAAGTCGTCTATGGCGTCCTCCCTTGTGCTGTAAACCTGACCGACATCCACCACACTTTGAATCCAATCTCGACGCGTTCGGGACCCGGATTTCGGTCCGTACTTACGCGAGTGCTGACGTCGGCTAGACCGGATCAAATCATGGTCTAGTCGCGACCTCCTACGCCCTAGACTACTCCGGTCTACGGCGCGGCTGAACGCAGTAGATCTTTAGTACTACTCTACGGTGTCGTCACCGCTCCCTCTCGTCGACGCGCCTATTTAGACCTCCGTCCTCGCGCATCTGTGCTTCGAACCGAGGCATTTTCCCGCGTGCTTGGTCGCAGGGGTGGATTCCTGGACCAATCGACCCTTGCAGTTCTTCATTGATCTAGTGTCTGACTCGGCCACTCGGGTACACTATCCAGTGTCATTTTTGTTCAGGAAACCCTCATACGAACCACTAGAGCTCGGACTTCGCGTGCTACGTGGACATCGACGCTCATGCGCAATCCTCTATTTCGGAAGGTAGATCATCATTTCGATTTATCCTCAAGCCACTCGGGTCCAACGATTAGAGTGAGCCTCCTTATCTACGCTTCAGCTGTGGAGGAGCATTTTCAATCCTGTCGTAATTCCAGTAATTCGACATCTCCAGATTCATCGTTAATTCCCGCTCCACTTGGCATCGGTTTCGACCTCATATCCCAGCGCTCCGTGCCTCTCAGCAGTGCTTTGCACATTCCTCGCCTTTCTGGTGGCCCAGATTTCATCGGGCAATTCATCCACCGGCTCGTTCTAGCACACTTTGACTCATCGTCGCAGATTCCAGATCCGGGGAGTATTTTACTCCCAATCCTCGCACGTCCTGCATTTCTTCTTGGGACACAGCTCGTCGTGCTTAATTCGCACCATTCCTCCTCTCATCACGTCGATTTCTCGGTAAATTTGAATCCGCATGCCGTTTGCGCGCCATCTGGCTGAGCACTTCCCGCGCACCTCATGCCCATCACTACGACCGTTTCGACGTCTATTTCGTGTCGACCAGTACATCTTCATCGCTGGTTCATCCATTTATGAGCTGACATCCTGCTTGCGCTGCAGACCGCTTGCAACATCTTGGGAATCCTTCTTCCATGCTCATTTGAGCGCAATTCCGAGCATTGTTAGAGATTATATTCTAGATAATCCCGCTGCATTTTCGATCGTTGCTCTCTCCGCTTTTTTCCCTGTCGGTTTACCCCTCCGATCGTCCTAATTTTTTGTTTGGCCCGTATTTGTGCCCCGCGACTGTCTTACGGGAATTTCCGGCTCCACCCGGATCCGCGCAATTTTAGCTGCTGCAAGTCACCCAAAAAATTCTCGTGCCTTGTTCATCTATTCTGCGATATTAATACACTCACTGGACCATCCTACTTTCACCTGAATCTCAGTTCTCCCGGTGTTCGCAGTCATGGACATGGTTTCAGCAATTCCCCGCTTATCTCCATACGTCTCTTTCGAGAAAACTCTCATGCATATGGCTTGGCCACCCCGACTTTTTCCGCATCGTCGTCCGATTTGGACGCGGTCTCGGTCGCGATTTATCGACACATCTTGGGCCAAATTCGGTCAAACGCGAATCTGCCATAAGAGTAATATTGAGGCTCCCTAAAACCCGACACCGCGACACGGCGGTTAGCTCTTATCAAGTGCGCCACAGCCCAGACAAAGCCGACACATGCAGCTAATTTCTTCCAACTCCGACACATTGCCAAGCTTGTATACCGTTCGTGTGAACTTCTGCGATTGATGTGCAGATCATCGAGTATGCCGAGCGTGGTTCAAAAGGCCTTGACCAGATTTACAGTGCACGAGGAATTGTTCCAATCGCGGGTAGAAGCATCTGGAGTAGAACACGTCACTCCTACGGATAGCCGGAGTACACCTGGCGTCTTCGAGGCGGGAGCAGGGTGCGGATATGTGAAGAACAGGTGGTCAGTTCCAGCCAGCGACCAAAGGTGAAGGCAGACCTGGCATCCACAGAGTAGTGATCGGCCAAGATAAGTGGGCCCGTATAACCACGAACCAACATGTGTTGAAGTGGGCAAGGATTCTCAACTTCAACCGTGCGAAATGGAGAGTGGTGGAGATGGGAGGGGGCAAGTTAGCGAGTTAGGATTGGCTTCAACATTGCCTGTGTCATATTTCAAAGCCTTTTACCTGCTGTGGTTCCAAAGAGAATGGGGTGAGCTCAACCAGGTTCATAGAGAGTCCGGGGGATAGGAGGAACGAGTTCGAGAGCCGGGGAAGGACCGCAGACGGTAGCAGGCAATTGCATGGATAAATTCAAGTACAATTGAGGGTGACCTTGATAGTGGTGATAATTACGGCGATAGCAGGTTCTCGAGGACGAAAGATGACTTGAAAGTGAATTTGAGGCGAGGGATGGTGGCAGCAAGACAGGGTCGCACCCGTGATGATAACTCAATTTTCATGTGCTCTCACCGTGGAAGTTAACAGTGAGTGAAACTCAACTGGTCCCTTGGGATGACAAGGTCGACTGATTCCGAGGCCCTGACATCAATGGAGATTCGAAAAGTTCCATGCCCAGATGTCTTTACAGGAAACCAGCCCGACCTTTCAGCTGAAACAGTGCCAAAATATTAAATTCAAAAAAAAATTACAACTTTGCCTGGGATGTTGGTTTGGAACTAATGAACATATTATGTCTGCTCAGAATTGTCTGGAATGCTCTAAGTGAGGCAGGAGAAGTCGCGCAAGGTGCCATCAAAACTGTCAAAATTGCACATTTTGGGTCATCCTCCTCATCGGAGGGATTCCGAGGGTCGAGTAAGGACATATTACGACGCAATATGGTGTATAGTACTCTAGAAAAATGCTGACTCACCCTAGGAGTGGAAATAATGATTGATAAATGCATGCTAAGGTCAATATAAATAGCGGGCAAGACACTCGAAGTCCGAGGGGCTTCGACGGGTTTCAACGCGGCAACACAGTTTCTGAAACGTTCAGAAGAGACCGGATCCTCGATAAGAGGTCCGAATCCGATATCCTGTAGTTACCGCAAAAACTTGGCGCGTCGGTCACCGGCTGTCCTGATTGGAACATTAACGTTGTACCCCGGCGCGGGTAGCTATTGAGGTGTCCGAAGGGTCTTCCATGTCCCCAGGAATATTTACAGGGTTGTTGAGTCAGTGGGACCTACGCGGGAGTTGCATCTTGTTCCTTTTGTCACATGGGCGCGAAGTTTCTCTTGCCCGCGTGGGAGTTCCGGTATGTGTGTGATTTAAGGAAAACAGAAATTGAAGGGTCAATGCCCCCCTAAGAGCCTCCCTGAATTTATCTGGTGTTTTTGCAACAGCCAAACCTACGGGGTGCTCGCTTTTCTGAACTCAGTTCGTCATTGTGATCGGATGTCACCATGCCCACTGTAACGGTCTGCATACTCGCGCGTGGTCCGGCCGCCAGCAGATCCAGACTTTCTCTCAATACCATTTCTCTGTGTTAGGGTTTTCAGCCTTAACCGTCCTTTTGTACGGTGCTTATTAAGCACTCGATTGTGTATTGATGTGTTATTAATCACCATCTTGTACATACACGTAGGAAGTATCTAAGTAGCGTACATACAAGGAAGTTTTACCCTTTGTCCAGTACACCAATAACAGTGTTTATACGATCCCCACGGATCGTGCAGACTCACTTTGAATCAAAAAATGCGGCCAGTGAGGGATCCCAGTCCAGATTCGACTCATAATTTTCGCCGAAGAGATCCAGACCAGAATAGGGGGTTGAAGACCCAGAGGCGTCGATATAATCGAATTCGGAGGCGGGAACCGAGTAGTTTGAGGATTGATAATCGTTGTATGGGTAACTGTAACCTGAGGACGGCGTGGCAGGTCGAATCCGACGGCGGGATAGCCATCAAATGCTGCGTTTTGAATAGACACGTCCGCGCCATCCATCGAGCGTGTGTCAAAGGGTAAAATGCTGGCCGTAATCAGCGGCGATCATAGCTTAGTACGACATGAATCTACGCACCTGTCGAGATCGAGAAGGTCCATATCTTCTACCTACCTACCTACCCCGTTGACGGAGCCATGCCAGGAGGTCATCGAGGTCAACCCATGAGGTGCCGGAAAACAATTGCGCGTTTCTCATCCGGAAGTTGGCGGTGAAGGACTGCGGAACATCAGAATGCATCAAATGGAACATCGACAGACTTACCGCGTCACGGAACTGCTCCAGAACGGTGTCGGGGAGGTGCGCCAACAGTGCCGCGAGGGCCGCCATTGCGCGGCATGGCGGCGGCGAGAATGTGGGCAGAAGCAAGAGACGTGGGAGCTGCATCAGCAGTGACGTGATCCCATGCCAAGCCACACAAGCCGAGCGTGCGTGTCGGATTTTCTAAACTTGTGTCGGGTTTGCTAATAGTGTGTCGGGCTTTCTGAACCGTGTGTCGGTTTTGCTGAAGAACCTGTCCCAGGAGGGAAGATGTGTCGGGTTTGCCAATCCACGTGCGGGAATTCCAAGGTGTGTCGGATTTTCTGACATTTGACACCCCGTGTTGCGGTGTCGGGTTTGCTATATACTCGTAATATTTGAGCAAATTCTCGTGACTTTTGCATCAAATTCATCTCGTCATTTTTCACTATCACATCCTCCCTTCGTCATCTCGACTCCGTGCACTCGTTTTCCCGGTCACGATGCCGAATATTCGACTTGACCTGACACATTTAGCAGTCTCACTCGAGAAAATAATCTCGTGAGGTTCTGCCATCGTCTTTGTCGAATCCTCCGGTCTATCCAGTCCTAAATTCCTTCCGCTTTCCTTGGCCTTCAGTTCTTGGGCTCCTGACTTCTGTTTCCCGGCGGCACCACATTCATTTCGGTTCATCGTTCTGGCAACTCACCTTCCCGTGGAACCTACTCACCATATCATTGGGAGTATTGAGATTCCCCACATCAGGAAAATCTGAAATTCTATGAAGAGACATGGGTCATTATATGGGACTATATTGGTCTATGGTGGGCTATGGAGACATCCCGCCAGTCTATGGGGGTCTATATTGCACTATGAGTGTCTACTATACAGAAGGAGCCATCACTATGCGTGATTATATCACGCTTCATAGATAGTTATGTTACCTCGAAGACCCTAACTTTAAAGTTCATCTCCTGAGGTATGGGATTGCACTGCCTGAAATATTCTACTAGCAGTCCGCTGAATGCTGTTTGAAATTTGAATGAATCAACGGTTTGGCAGACTTGAAGCAAGTTTAAGGTTGATCCGAGTTGGTGGGAAGCCTGCAAAGAAAAGCAGAATCCTGAGTCTTGGAGGTTTTACTACGGTTCATATGTGGATATATGGTGCCGAAGCATTCAGCAGAGCCCATGAGAGACTCAGAGAGGCAGTACGCGACGCATCCCATCGGCACGTGACTTGGTCCGTGCGCGTTGCCGTCATGAGTGATCGTTTGATGCCCGTTGCCTTCATCTCTTCTTCCTTGACCACTATGTGCCCCCACCGCCGGCCTCGGATTTGGCCTTACAATCTACTCCTCTCGCGCGCTATCAACTCCCAAGTTGTGCTGTGTCCTCCTTTGCTCATCTCAGGCCCTGCTGCCTCAACCTGCTTCAATTCTTCCCAGGACGTCATTCAAGCGCTCAAGTTTGCCTCAATCGGCTCAAGTTCTCGACCTTTCTTCCTCGAATTCAAGTCCCCTTCAAGCGGCCACTCAAGCTCGCATACTTCTGTCCTCAAATTTCTGTCCTCAAACTTCTTTCCTCAAATTCGCAAGTAACCAAGCACGCAAACATTCTGGATCTCTATTCGTCTCGCAGCACATCCCAACCCCACTGTCGCTCTGACCTCCGTGCTATATACATTTGTTCTTACTTCTGCTTCATCATCAACTTGCTCACTCTGTACATGTCTATCCTACATATGTACTCTGTTGAATATAAATTGTTTTCTGAATTCCTGTGGGATCCTGGCAAGATATGAGAACTATAATGTCTATGCTACCTATCATGTCTATGTGGGTATGATAGACATGGCTGAGTCTATGTTGGTCTATGTTGCAACTCCCGCCCCTATACCTTTTTATGAAGAAGGCTGTTTGCTATGGGCTCTTTCAGGTCTATGTTGGTCTATATTGGTCTATATGGGGATTTCAGATTTTCCTGATGCACAATTATGCTGTCACCTGTTTACGATTGCTTAAGCAAATCACGTTGAGACGTGAAATTGCTTAAGACGATGGTTAAGCGGATTCAGCGGATTCAGCGTTGTATAAATACAATTACACATTAATAAATTGTTTATCCCCTGGCCATATACTTCACTGCAAGCAGATTCTACCGATCCACCAAATTAAGCGGATTAAAAGAGGGTCAAGCGGATTTAGTGGCCCGTTGATTGGTTCAAGCAAATTAAACCAGTTGAACCGGTCAAGCCAGTCAATATGACGAGATTTTTTCAGCACACTGGAGACACTGTTTGAGGTAGACTTACCATCGAGAGAGTGGCATGCCCAGTTGATAATAAAAGTATGCCACCTCACAACTGTGATGAATTGATGGTACAAAGTGTCGAGCAACATCAGGAAAAAAGTATTTCCTACGTTGCTGTCAGCCAGGCTCCGAAAGATCAGTAGTTCTGGTAGCTCTGCGTAACTGATCAGTAGCTTTTGATAGCCTCGGGAGCCGCCCCGCCCAGGATCAGTAGCGGCTGATAGCCGGCACGCCACGGATCGGTAGCTCCGGGAGATGGGTCAGAAAAGGAAACAATGTGTGAGTGTTTAGCTTGAGTCCAGAATGCAGAGTTCATCCTCTTATTCATCCTATGGGAAATGTCCTCTCACAAAATACCGGGGACAGGCACCAAAGACAGTCCAAGCAGATAGATGATTGGCGAAAAAGCGCCAAGTCATTTCAAAGTCCGACACACGTGCCCGATTGCGTGATTGTTTCGACGCCAAACAACGTTGGTTGATGCTAAGGCTGGCTAAGATTATGAGTACATTCCATTATAATTTAATGTAATGCTAAAATTACAATTAAATACAGCGTGAGGATAATATTAGGCTCTAATATTATTGACCATTCAATTACAATATCTTACGATTACATTACAATATGGGGTACCGTACTCGAATGTAATGTTAATTATATGCATATGGTCTGGGTGCACAAAGACCTCTGTTTTTCAGACTATATAGGGCTTAGTATGATATAGAAGGCCTAAATTTATACCCCCACTATTTCCTCAGCTCATATGGACCAGTGATCTGGTTCAATTTACCATTATGTTGCGGAATCAAGATATATGAACTAAATGTGGCTTTCCAACTCATGGAGTCTGCTTAAAGTTCTAGTACACCTCTGAAGCTGTTAGACATGTTTTTTCTTTCTCGGTGTTTGGTGCCTGTAAGACTTGCTATAGTCACCTCTGTGAAGATTATGGCTTCCAGTGAAATGTGATAGGATTCAGGCACAATTCAGGACTTTCGGGGAGCGTTCCCGACACCCAGATAGACCGAAAACTTTTGTGGAGGAAAAAATCGGATTAAATACAATTAAATATGGTTAAATTATGATTACATTACATTATCATAACCCTTACGATTAAATATGCGCCTCAACCCTAATATTATATTACGATTACAGTACATTACGGCCTGGAGGTGTATTTAATCATAATCATCCAGCCTTAGTTGATGCATCTTGCTCTCTTCCCCCATGTCCCCCGTCCCTTCCCGTCCCTTCCCCCCGTCGTAGCCTCATGTTGCCTCGCACATCGGCCCTTCAAACCTTCCAAGCTTCAAGCTTCCCATCTTCAGCACCTGTAACTGTCCCAAACTGATTCCTCTGCCAAGCCGCTGCTTCAAGATCTTCAAGCCCACTGCTGTCGACTCAGTGTCGAGGACAAACCCTTCTCATCAAAGCCTCCGCTCTTTCTTTTGTCAGTCAGCTTCTCTATCCCTGTGTATGACTCGTGGCTTCATCAACCCTGTCCCACGAGCAAGAGTTCGCCCCTTCCGGATCCATCGGATATGCTCATCGTGTATCTTCCCGACGTGAATTATAAAGGGTTTGCTTCCCTCTTCTCACACGCATCCCGCAGCTTCTTTCTGACTTCATAGGTCTTACATTAACGAGGCCTGCGGTCTCTTCTCAAAGTGCGGCAACAGTTCTAACTGTGAGTTTTCACTATTTTGACACTGTCATCATTTCTTACCTTTTTCTTTTTTTCTGTACACCGACGATTCGAACGCAGGGACTCAGAGCGTTGTCGGCACCCTGTACCGACCCGTATGCCCGCCCGTGTCACACCTGCCCGCCGTTGCGCGTGCCGATCCCGTTGTGTGCGCCCATGTTACGCGTTCATCGTCCTGTCGTCGCCTGCGTTGGTTATGTGTGTATTCCCAGTGTTTGTCCCCTTCCCTCGTCTGTATCGTAGTTTAATCATGTCTCCGTACCTGTGAAATGATCTTTTTTTGCATTACTTTTGTGCTGTACGGGACAACTATACGAGTTATTGCTGGATATTGCCCACTATTGAGGGCTACTGAGGCTGCCTGTCAGTGCTACGGAGAGCTACCAGGCGCTACAATAGTTCCACGCCAGAGCTACCGGCGGCTATCAAGCCTTGGCGGAGAGCTACGCGGTGCCATATAATGGGGACTTGTCGACCTGGCTATCACAAGTATCAGAGCTATCAGGCGGTATGTAGCCATGTGATTTTTTCCTGACATCAGGAAAATCTGAAATTCTTCATAGACACACAGCCATTCTCCAGGTCTTTGGTGGGCTATGGTGGTCTATGAAGTCACACACCCCGTCTATTTTGGTCTATGGTCAACTTTCTTGGTCTATGAATCTGCCCCCCACACAATCTTTGTCTATTTTGGCTGTAAAATCTCAAGTAGCTTCTTCTATGACAGTCTTGAAGGGTGGTGGGTAATTTAGTGGGTACTGTTAAGGAAATTCATGAAAATGTCTCAAGTATTCAACCCAGAAGTTACAGCCCGGGATTGGATTTGATCAGGACTGGGTCCGAGAGTCCGACTCAGTCACTGAGTTACTGTTGCTGCTAACATCCAATTTTCGAGACCAGAGTGTATTTCATTCATGTATCTGACTTCCAAGGCCCAAAAATTAACTTTTGGCCCGAGTCGTGGCCTGTACTTCGGATATTTCATTGAAGCAAGGGCATCTTGACATTTGACAAGTTGACTTACACGATGGAGTTGTATCGGGATCGTCGGACCGACTCGAAACACCAAAAATGATCTCCGAAAGTTTGCCGGATGATCATCTTTATTTACCTCCGCCATCAGGCCGCGCGTCGTTTGTTACGTGGCAGCCTTTCTCCCTTCCTGCTTTCATCTCCTCTCCTCCCCCTCCAGCACACCAGCCTATATGCCAGCCCGTGCCCTTCAATGCCCATCTCAAATTCAGTTCGCGCGCGATCGCTCGCATCAAGCTATCAAGACATGCTTCTTCGGAGTTTTGACGTCTCAAATTTCGACGCCCCAAGTCAGCCCAAGTCGCCTCAAGTTTTGATCCCTCAAGTCCATCTCTGATCCCCCCTTCCTGCTACCTCAAACATTTCTGCCTGCAAACTACCTTCAAGTTGGCAAGCGTTCGGTCCGACTGATCAAGCTGCAAGATAATATTATCGGCATCTTCAAGTTTTCTCAAGTCCTTGGATGCACGTCGCAACACAAGCATGGTCTTTGCATTCTTAGGCTTTAACCTCAACTTCTTACTGGTTGGCTATAGCTGTAGTTCTTTATTGCTGTTCTTGGTTTCTTCGGGCTCCTGCTTTTCTATACTGTATTATATATGTACTTAATTATTATTCGATGCAATACATTATTGTTCTAGCATCCTTTTTTGTATTCAGAATACTTTGGGAACTATAAGAGCTATGGCAGCTACTGTGTCTATGCAACTATGATAGATCGGGTTGTCTATGATGGTCTATCTGGTTGAAACCGCCCCTCCCACCTTTCTATAGAGAAGACCATCTGCTATGGTGTCTATGGTGTCTTTTTTGGTCTCTTTGGGTCTATTTTACAACTTCAGATTTTCCTGATGGATGAAGTGTCGAACAGACTCAACGGAGATGAAAGAACAAAACTACAATTCGGCTGGCTGGCTGGCTTGGAAGAGTGCAGCAAAGGTCATCTCAGCTGGTGAGGGATGGAAGAAGGTAGTGGTTGGAGTCAAGATGCGATGCCACAGAGTCTTTATTTGGTCTTTGTTTGCTTTGTCATGACTTCAGTGCCACTCAGACTCTTTGTTCCCATTTCCGATGTTTGTTACTTGTGACATCCACCCTTCCTCTCTTCCCTCATCATCCCCTCTTTCTCTCCTCCCAGTTATTTACCCGAAATGCCACCCCTGGACCCTAGGCCTACGTGCCAACGTAGCTTGATTTCCATCCATGATCTTTGCCACCAAGCATCAAGCAGCCATCGTTGAGTGACATTGCCCCTGCCTCCTGGTGCTCAAATCCCCTCTTTTGCTAGTATCATTGGTCAATAGGGCATGTACAGGTCAGCCATAATATTTCTTGAGTCCAAGTACATTCTCCTCACTCGTTTTTCTGGCTCGGACCGCTTGCAGACTGGTGGTGAACTAGGTGGATAAATCGGCTCAAACAGGTGAATTTTTGAAGCTAATTAAGTGGGTGAATCCGCTGAATCTGCTTCAAATGACGCGAAACTGTAGTAGCCATTTATTATGTATATATATAATGCTTAATCCGCTGAATCCGCTTAACCCCGGTCTTAAGCGATTTCACGTCTCAACGTGATTTGCTTAAGCAATCCTAAACAGGATTCATAATTATGTGGTACTCTCCGGGCTCTGTGCGGTTTCCCTCGACGCGTTCGACGCGTCGGAGTATATTCGAGATTTCGGTCCGTACTTACACGAGTGCCAGCTTGGTGATGCGCAGCCCTTTCTTTCCTCAGTCGTTGTCACTCCCGTGCACATCTGAGGTATGTTGGACCATCATATACTGTGTAAATTTTACTTACTGTTAACTAGAACACCTACTGATGTATCGTTCTCTTTAAGCATTTACCTTCCCTCATATGGTCGTGTTCACTCCCGTGTAAGGCTGGACGATTATGATTAAATACACCTCCAGGCCATAATGTAATGTATTCGTAATATAATATTAGGGTTGAGGCGCATATTTAATCGTAAGGGTTATGATAATGTAATGTAATCGTAATTTAACCATATTTAATTGTATTTAATCTGATTTTTTCCTCTACAAAAGTTTTCGGTCTATCTGGGTGTTGGGAACGCTCCCCGAACGTCCTGAACTGTGCCTGAATCCTATCACATTTCACTGGAAGCCATAATCTTCACAGAGGTGACTATACCAAGTCTTACAGGCACCAAACACCAAGAAAAAAAACACATCTAACAGCTTCAGAGGTGTACTAGCACTTTAAGCAGACTCCAGGAATTGGAAAGCCACATTTAGTTCATATATCTTGATTCCGCAACATCAAGGTAAATTGAACCAGATCACATGATCACCCGCGTTCAATTTTTGTGCAACTACACCACCAGACACTGGTCCATATCAGTCGAGGAAATAGTGGGGGTATCGATTTAGGCCTTCTATATCATACTAAGCTCTATATAGTCTGCAAAACAGAGGTATATGTGCACCCAGACCATATGCATATAATTAACATTACATTCGAGTACGGTACCCCATATTGTAATGTAATCGTAAGATATTGTAATTGAATGGTCGATAATGTTAGAGCCTAATATTATCCTCACGCTGTATTTAATCGTAATTTTAGCATTACATTAAATTATAATGGAATGTACTCATAATCTTAGCCAGCCTTACTCCCGTGCACGTCTGAGAACAGTACAAGTCTCGTTCTCTTTAAGTTATACCGCTTACTTTCAAACCCCTCAGGCTTCAATCCAAATACTTTTGTGTCATAAATTATTGGAGACATGTAGCTGCCGGAGGCGGTATCATGTCAACCATAAATCTGTAGAAAAACGAAATCTTTACTGTCTATAATTAGATGTTTAATTGTTGCTGAATGAGAGTATGATGTCAAAAAATAACAAGACTCGTTCTGCCATGCGCAGCAATGGCCTAAAGCCCAAGTACGTTACAGTACAAGCAAAACGTGATTAACATGCATGGCGGCAGTGGCTAGAAGCAGGCACCACATGACAGCAGGTAGGTAGGTAGGTAGAATTACAGAGAACCACCCGAAGCATGTCGTGATCATGTGTCATTCGCAATACCCTCGTCTCTGACAGGGATCTACCCTACCTTTCCGACAATTCCAATTCAGATGAATTAATCCATCCAGCAGATTCATTTGATTCACAGTATCCTCTGGTCGGATCGAGTGGTACGGTATCATATAGTTTTAATTGACCGTTGTTTCGGCCTTGTCCAGGAGGCATGTTTGCCGAAAAAAAGTCGAAGGGCCAGAGAGATTAATCAAAGACGAAGAAGATTCGTCCAACAACGATTTGACACGATGATTGATTGTCTCCGGGGCGACACAACCGCTAGTAACTGGAAGGCCACGATCGTGTGCCTCGCTTTGACCAATTCTGACAGTGACAGGCTCTGAGTTGAAAGGAAACCATGGAAGGCTTAACGTATCTTCACAGGCGGAAATAAGTGGGCTTTCAAGACGCGGGCCGAGGGTTCTCGAGCTAGCTCCACCACACAGAGAGTTGGTGGTGGATCTGACAAGTATGTAGTACATTCACCGAAGAAGTATCTGGGACAATGTGTGCGTGTGTGTGGAGGGGGAGTTACATACTACGAGCAACGTGGAATTGTCATACGAATGGAAAGGATTGTGGTGTGGAACATGGAAAGAAGAAAAGTACATTGAGAGTAAACGAAAGTGGGAAAGGCAAAGGGAAGGAATCAGATGCACTGAGTGGGCTTGAGAAGTATCTGGGACAATGCGTGTGTGGAGGAGGCGTTGTATGCTACGAGCATCGTGGAATTGTCATACTAATGGAAAGGATTGTGGTGTGGAACATGGAATGAAGGAAAGTACACTGAGAGTAAACGAAAGTGGGAAAGGCAAAGGGAAGAAATCAGATGCACTGAGTGGGCTTGTTGCAGGACTGAGTGTCTGTCGGCTACGCCAGCGTGGCCTGGCATGTACCCAGGGAAACAGTCGCTTGGCAGCGTACCGCGGAGCGGTAGAATAGCAGAAGGGGGCTTTTAGGGTTGCGGATGGGAGAGTTGTACGTAGCGTATCGAGGACGAGAGGAACCGCACACCTCACCCCCGGTCAACGACGTTGCTGCAGCCTCCTACCCATGTCTGTCCAGCGCATGTTAATGATGGAACCTCAACGGAGAGCCAGCCACTCACGCGTTCCGTTTCTTGCCGTGTGCCTTTTGCCCACAGCGATTGCAAAGCTGCAACTTGGTGTCTGGATGGCGCCGCCATTGGGACGTATTGGTGGCCAGGCACTGAGAGCAGCGCCCAGGCTTCTGAACTTTGTTCGAAGCTGAAAACCGCTGGGTGGATGGCAACGGGTTGGTGTCATGCACCCTCGTGAATGGCTGAAGCACATGTGAAATTTCACAGTGCGGGACAGCGGAGTGGGGAGATGTGCCAGGATGGAACGCGGGGGTCGCTCCATAGTTGAAGCTCAGTGATGAGGACGGAGGCTGCTGGAGGCCGCTGTTACCGTGGGGCGACATCTCAGAGGTCACGAATAGAGGAGCAGACGCCCAGTTGCCTCCAAATTCCCCGAGGGGGGCTGACGGGTGTGTTGTCGATGGGTGTGTGGTCAACGTGCCCGTTAAACATTGAGGCTGCTCGCCGACGAGGCGAACAGGAAACGGGTCATTTGTCTGGGCAGAGGACGCAAGGGTGGGGTCCGGGTGTGTCGTTGACGAGTTCGGGAAGAGCTTAGGAGGAACCCTAGAGACGGGCGGCAGCGCGTGGGGCATGTGAATCTGGAGACCAAGTTGGTGCGCTATCCTTTTCATGAGTGCGACGCCGTCGCGTGGGGCACCGGTGTTCAGCCACGCCCCCGCATCGAACAAACGCTCCGCATAACCGTGCGGCATGGACAGCGGAACAGGAGGCGTACTTTTCTGCATAGGTGGGACAGCGGTCCCGTTATACGGGTCGTCGATCAGTTCATTCGGGGCGAGGCGGGGATAAATAGGATATGAGGGGTGGTCGTTGCTGGAAGTTCTAGGATAGTAGTTGGTCGAAGCGAGCGGCAGAGAAGCTAGCTTATGTTCCGGAAAGGAGTGGGCGTGGTACGAGTCGGTTAAAGTCAATGTGGAATCGGGAGCCGCCATCGATCCAACGGGGTTGGATGCACCTGCAATTCGGCTCAGCCATGGGTGGACAGAACAAGCGGGGACTGACCATTCCCTGCGCCATCGATGTCTGAGTTCTGGGTCTCGTTGCTCGATGGGACCGAGCAATCCGCAGGCGGGAAGTTGAGCTGATGCTTTAAACGTTTGTAAACGTATATTGGAATGTGCAGGAGGCTTCTCACCGACATGTTCGAGGGAACAAAGATGAGGGAGTGGTGGGGAGAACAATAGTGGAGGATGAAGAAAGAGAAAAGGCGGAAGGCGTTGGCGGAATATTTGTGCACACAGACGTAGACAAAGATGAAGATGAAGACAGACGGGCCATCAGTCTCTAATCTATGACGCAAACGAGACGGCGAGCGGTTTGGGCAATCTCTCGCCGTGCCCAATGGGCACTTTCGGTCGTGGGGACGTGCGACTCTCGGGTATTCAGCGAGATCCAGTGAGGTCAGTGCGAAATCCCGCGTACGATTTTCAGAATATTAGCATCTCGCTGCGGGAGTCTTGACATGAAGGGATAAGCGGGGGTTGAAGACATTGGTGGCGGATGAGGAGGGGGAAGGGATTAAGACCACTCGACATCTACCGGAATAAATTAAAAGATAGGTGGGTGAATGATTTTAATAAAAAAACATCGACAGCAGTCAAAGCTGACGGAGGGATTTGGGCAGTGTAATGTGAAACCTAGGACATCGCTTGTTCATTGGGCAAACAGTGGTCAGTGTTCTCCGCCAACAACCTTGCGTATGATACATCATGTTCGTAACAGTTTTTAAAAAGCACACAAAGAAAAGTACACATACCATCGGAATCTAGCGCTAAGAGACAGAAAGACGAATGTCATCAACGTAGGCGCCACAGGCCACTGTCTCGGGTGGATGGATATCGAGAATCCAGACGGAGATGCCACTAGCGCGCCGAATGAGCTGCACTCTTCAGCCGCACACGGGAATACGCACCGGAGGAGCGAGCGCTTGTCAGGGAATCTTTAGCGCCGTTGGGCTTGCATCCATCAGAATTGGCAACATAGGAGCGCTATCACCATAGAACTTTGCCCTAACAAATATCAATCAGCGAATCAATCGCCACACGAGATATCAGAAGACTTTACGAATTGTCTTCAAAAAGATATATACATGCAACAGCACTGGAATAGCACCCGAGGACGAGGTAAGCTGTCTAGGAAAGCTGTCCAGCCTTGCACTCGTCCCAGAAATTGATAGAACGACGGGCAGTAAAAATGGCTACGAACTTGTGGTGCGAGTAGATTCCGGTTATTTTTTTCTTTCGGCGTTCGACCCGTGACTGTGCGTTTCCAAGTAGACGCGATCGTGGCCAAAATTATCCCCAGTGCGTTGCGCCAACTGCCAGCTAATCCCGAATATCTACTAGTATACTATTTTCGGGCCTTCGCACCCAGTCGGTCAGCGAAAGGGAAGTGCGTTGGAAGTGTGGTCGGTTCGGAGTTGGAAGTCGAGCTGCGAAAAAACACATCGTGGTGAGTCCAAATGTAGACTCTGCATCAGACTGAACCAGCCCACCTGCAAAACAAGTTTGTGTAATAAATGGGCTACACTTGTTATGGGGAGCTGAGATGGGCCCATCGAATGAGCGTGCAGAACTGAATTCCAGAAAATCGACGTTGGTGGGAATCGAGATATTCACAGCATGCTATCGGCGTCAGCCGAGGTCAGGCGAAGTCGCAAGGACACAGGAAACTGAACAGTAACAAAGGAGAGGTCTGATGACCCACTAGCAAGTCATTTGTTCCAAGTTTTCATTCTGGTTTGCGCGACATAGCCAATAAAAGAGTCGAAAAGGCGAAGAGACCCATGGGATTGATCGCGATCGTAACTTGAGTACTTGCATGGATGTGAATGTTAACAGAACAATGGCTGACTCGGAACGAGAACGGTGAGAAACTCGACGGGTGGGATGCTGGCGAGGATGCCCGTTCCCATAGAGAAAAATAGCTGCAAAATATTTTGCTACGCGGGAAAGGTGGGTCGCAGAATGTAAGCTCGAAGAGGACGCAGGTCATGATGCATTTCAGATCAAAAGATACGGGCGTATCCGCCCAACAATGAGCAGAATAATTGAGGGAAATATAACCGATGAAAGGTCAAAGAAAAAAATTAGGAAGAAAACGAAGAGCAGGGGAGAAGGAGCAAGAGCAAGAGTGGACAGCGTATGTACTCACCGTTCCCATCTATTTGTCCTTATTCGAGCCGAAGGACACGAATAATACGGATTGAATTTGGACGACAGAGTGTCTCGTCGAAGTTGCTGGCACGAAAATGATGCGTTCCGATTGAAACGGGGCATGCTCATCGGCGAAGAACTGTGCAGTCTGCGCTGCACGTAGCGGGACGTTCCCGGATGATCGTCCCGAATCACAGGATACTGGACATTGCGGGGTAACAGGCGATTGTACGACGATGGTGGAGGGTTTCAGAGACCTTCCACGCTGAAATGCCCACTCACCGACTGCCATGAAAGACAATGCAGTCATCCGCGGTTTCATGGCATCGTGTACTGGAAGCATTCATCCTGCGCTGTGGCGACAGTCTTGGCACGTACAGAAAGGGACAGGGAGTCAGCGATGGTCAGATAAGTAGAGAGGAACGTCGGGACTCGGGACCTATATTGCCGAATACCGGTGATGTGCGGGGTCACGACCGTCACGGTGACGGTTGTGATGGCTTGGCGGGAACTTCGGCCGAGGAACTTGGTGGCGGGGCGCGCACCGAGGTGCTATCAGCACATGGGGCAGACATTGATCCACCCTCAATACTTAGAGGTTTAAGCAATAGGCTCAAGTATGACTCTCTGTCGCCTAGTGTTTTCCAGGTCGGGCCGGGGAAAACCTCAGGCCCGACCCAACCATCGGGCTTGAGGCCGGGTCGGGTCGGGCTTGGGCCCAGGCCCGGGGCCTAGCAGTAAATAATTATATAATTATATTTATATATTAAATAGTGGATTTTGCTCAGGAGACTTCCAAATACTGTACGGGACCTAACCTGTTGCTATCTATTGAAATTTGGCCTCGAAGTGAGAGGAATGAGCCTGAAAGCCCAATTGGGAACGTGAGAAAGTCACATTTAGTCCGTTGGCGATCATGGAAATCCGACTTGCGGTTTTCGGGGTCAATGGGATCAGACTCTGCAAATAGTTTTATTGACTATCATTGAAATTTTTGGGTAGAATCTGACTACGGGAGACTAGGAAAAGCCCGGGCCCAGGCCCCAGGCTTCGGGCCTGAGCAAATCTCAGGCCCGACCTTAGGCCCAGTTGAAAACCGGGTCGGGCCTGAAAGCCCCGGGCCTGGGCCGGGCTCGGGCCTGAGCTCGAGCCCGGCATATCACTACTGTCGCCTCGCGGCCTCAGGCTTGCCGCAGACCTTGTTAGATTCGGAGTATACTTGAATGGAAGAAATTCGACCATACGATCTCGTCACAAGTAGTTAGCTATCGTCCAGTCATGGTTCGATCACTTGAAAGTCCGCGCAAGGAAAGTGCTCGGTGTCGTCTCGGAAATGAAAAGGAAGAGTAGCTTGCGAGTAGCAATGCAGGCCAAGAGTAGCTCAGGGTCGCTGACTGGCTCCGCACTAAGAATAATTGGCCTTAACAGCCTTAGGTACGTTTGATCGTCGACGTTAGCAATGAGGCAAATCGAAATCATGTTGCGCAGAAGTGGGACCATTCTCTAGTAAGTAATGACGCCGCAGACGAACTTACAAGACCCGGGGGTCATTTTCGGCAACAATATGTTGTCACTCGACATTTCTGGACAAGTTCTGGAAGATTGATACAAGGCTGTGTGTCACGGAGTGCCACTTACCTCTACTTGCCTTGCGCCAGAGTTTCTATTTCTGCATCTGCAACCCGAAAGTTCGGTATCGCGCCCGAGATTATAAAACTGTTTCAAGGAAGCTAAGCTTCCGTAATTTGCGGCAAAGCTAGGCGCGGAGATGATTTGAGCCAATTGTCGTTACGACGGAGGGAAAGCAGTTTCCATCCCGGTGTTTGCTACATAAGTACCCGATCTAGCACTTGAGTCGTTCGGGTGTTCAGCCGGCGGAAGGACAAAGAACATACATGGCAGGCTCGCTGACTGCTGTGAAAGTTAATGAAGGCTGTACCACAGCCCTGTGGCAATTCCTGGATGAGATACAGAATATTATTATCCTTTATTGCCAGATGGAGGATTGATCATCTAATCTATAAGTACATATGTTCCCTACCTCCGTGTATAATACGCACTCTGGCGACAAGATACCCCCTGATTCGCACTCCCTGCACCCTCACGCCACACATCACTCCGCTCCGCATCGACGAATGTGCAAATACATTGTGGAAAGAGACTACTGCAAAACATGCCATCGCTGGCGTCCAGAGGAGCGCTGGAGTAAGGTAAGCCTCCGTCATATCTCTCGTTCTGCGCGACACGCAATCTCGAACCCAGATCGCGGACTGTAATTTCGAAACGTGTCGCCACAGCGCCACCCACCGCAGGCGGTTAAATCGTTTCCGACGTGCTATATTCGGTACGCAGGTGGCGAGACCGACCAATGTTACACTCTGATGCTGTTTCTACTGCGATAGGAGCTCTCGCTAGGAATCACCGCAACTTGGTTGTTCATCTGGCCTTCAGAGCTGTTTCAGCCAATGGGCAGCTTTTCATGCAGGCAGCACTGCTCCCTCCGTCCGAAACAGCAGATTCGCAATGATCATTATTACCCCAAAGAACTTTCTAGTCCCAGTGATTCAATGGAATATTTAAATCTTCGAGTACCATTCCGAGGCTGTCTCATTCTATCCATGTTCAGTAATTTTACACAAAGACGGGTGATACTTTCCC
This sequence comes from Mycena galericulata, assembly GCA_029289565.1. NCBI lineage: Eukaryota > Fungi > Basidiomycota > Agaricomycetes > Agaricales > Mycenaceae > Mycena > Mycena galericulata. Next base: position 480,711 of record JARKIA010000078.1, on the reverse strand, counting down.
TCAAGTTCACGCAAAAGACCCGATGTGAGAATGCATTGGTCACCTAAAAGACCTCCAAAAAGATTGTGCGCTGTACCTCTCAAGTACCTTTTAAACGTACCTAAGAGGTACCCTTCCGCGGAGGGATGATAACTTTAGTTTTGTCTTGGAGGGAGGGAGTTTTCGTGTGTCTTTGAACAGATCGCCCTATATTCCAACGGTGCGGCTGTGGTAGCCGCATAGCTGCTTGTTCGTGTTAGCTTTCCCTGTCGTAGTCAGTAGCACGTGATTAGTGTTTTCCGGGTCGGGCCGGGCCTGAAAGCCCGGGGCTTGGGCCGGGCTTGAGCGGGCTTGGGTCGGGGAAAACCTCAGGCCCGACCCGATCGTCGGGCTTGATGCCGGGTCGGGTCGGGCTTGGGCCCAGGCCCGGGGCTCAGCAGTAAATAATCATATATATGTATTAAATGTATTAAATGGCAAGCAAACTTGACAAATCTTCACTGAGCAGACACGGAAGCTGCAGCACTCTATAGGCGGCACACCAGTATTGAGTGCGGCACAATACCAGCAAGTACGGCACATTGGGCATATTGTCACGTGGCTCGGTGTATCCCGCGCGCGTCAAAGGCGCCTCCAAAAAAATGAATTCTCACCGCCAAGACTTGTGAAGCTGTTCACTAGCCTAAATGATGCCTCCGTGTTTACAGAAATGAGCACATGAGTTACAAAATAATTGTTGGAAAAGCCCGGGCTTAGGCCCCGGGCTTGGGCTTGAGCAAATCTCAGGCCCGACCCTAGGCCCAGTTGAAAACCGGGTCGGGCTTGGGTCGGGTCGGGCCTGAAAGCCCCGGACTTGGGCCGGGCTCGGGCCGGAGCCCGAGCCCGGCAAATCACTACACGTGATCCATCCTTGGCTTTCCCGAGATCGTCCCAGCGCGAGTGCTTCGTGCCTCCTGTGGCGTCTCCAATGGGCGCCATGAAAGAAAAGTCGTGAACAAGAAAGGTCGAAAAGCTGAATTCAAGTGCGGTTAGAGCGATGCCAAAGGCGGAAGGGAAAGAAATCGCACTCGCTTTACGGGTCACAGCGGTTATGGCGGTCAGTACAGGTCTTGAAAGGATAGGTAGTTCCTGTGCAAATAATGAGCGGCAAAATATAATGTAAATGTCAACAAGCAGAGGAGACCCTGTATCTCCCCCGCGGGAACGTCATTTGTTGTGCCTGCGTAGGGTCATGGATGGGCCCAGCATGGCGCGCCGCAGCCGATGCGCGGCTGGCAATAGAGAAAGGAAGGGGCAGATGGAGAAAAGGGAGAGAGATACTCACCGGTACATTATGGCACGTAGTGCAGCAGCTGGCGGCACGAGACCGATACGTAGCCCTATGTTCGTCCGATTCGCGCGCGGTAAAGAGCTTGAGCCCTGCAGGGGGGTCTGGATACAAGCAGGCGGATCTGGAAAAGATAATTATGGAGAACGCCATTGGTGAAGACTGAGAATGAAGAGAGAAGGAAAGTGTGATCGAATGGCGAGAGGAATAGGCATAGAAAATCAAGAGGATCGGCTGACAAAAGAAAACGAGACGACGATTGTGAGAAATAAGTGAAGGAAAAGCAGGAAGATAGATAATTCGAAGAGGGCGAGGGGTGTGACAACGAGTGAAAGAGACATTTGAGCTGTGGCCCAAAAAGGAATAATAACGGCAAGGCAAGATGAATATAACAAAAGGGATGGGGAAGAGGGGAGACAGTCGAAGAAACAAACAGCGGCGCGTTGTTGACGATGCGCGGGGCCGAGGTTGGGTAACGATATTCGGGACAAAACTAAAAGGCCGCGCGTAACTATTTGTGCATGTAGAAGAGGTGCTGAATACTCACTCGCACAAGCCGTAGCACAGCCGCAACGCACGGACAGGACGGGGTTTGGCCATGATAAAATGAATAAAATGAGGGAGGCTGCAGAAAAGAAGTAGTGAGCGACACATTAAGGAACAAGGATGGGAAACTCACCGACCCGGCGGCTTGAGAACGACGCGAACGAGCGTAGAAACCGCGAAAATCCGTATCCGCACTCCACTCCACTCCCCGCCAAATCCGTTCCTCGCGCAATCGATCCTCGTTTTAACGTCACCCATGGTTCGAGAATCTTCTGGGCCGTGAGCGAGCACTCGACGCTCGCGCACCCCGTCGGAGTGGGGAATGTTCCACTGCAGGAATAGAATCGGATCCGCGGAATAGGGAATGTAAAATAAAATGCAGATTCTCACCTACTATGCAGGTCCCCGCCGCGATCGCACACATCACGAGATATGCAGATTCCCCCGCCGCGCGGTTGACCTTGAATATCGAGATGAGGAGCTGAGGATCGAAGTATCGTGCGTCGCCATGCATCTGGAGCGCAAGGTGAAAGTGGCGGCCGCTTTTCTGGGCGCCATCGTCCGGAAATTCGCCGGAACATTGAATTGTGTGGTGGGCGTAGTGTGGGGTGGATCAGCCGCAGGGGATGGAGGCGGAAGGCGAGGCAAAGAGCGCGCTGGCTAGGGACGAGTCGATGAGTGATTACGAGTTGCTATCGGTGCAGCGTTTGGTGCGGGCCTCGTGGCGCCGGCTAACGCTTGCGCGGTGAGTAGCACTGTTCGCCGCAGGGGATGTAGCGAGGCCCATGGGTTACCCGCTGATCATGGGTTGTCAGAGCTCCGGGAGGAAGTTCAGATGAATACGCTTCTCGGATGGAAGAGGCCAAGAGCAAAAACAAATTTAAGGCGATAAGTTGTCAATAGAGCGTATTTGCACCCCCCAAAATCGACCGTCAGATTTCTGGCATCGACCATCATTTTTAGGTTAGAGAAATGATGGATGTGCCGTAACAGTCTTTCCAGCAGCCAAAACCAATTTTCGCCATATAATTTCTCTCTTGAAAGTGGCCAGTGCCTTAGAGACTACTGTGTTGTGTCCACACAAAAAAACCCGGGTTATCTAGCAAATTTTCGAGGCACGACAACTTTAGTAGCATAGGCGTTCGGTCCGTTAACCGAACGCCTATTGATGGCTCGGAATGCCTATTGATGGCGCAAACGCCTACCCATCAGTTTGAGCGCATCACGCAGTGATCGATTTGCCGATGGCTGCCGAAACTCGCTAAATTGCTGAACTCTGTATTCACTGTGCGCGGGGGGTTAAGTTTGGGTTAAGTTTGAGGTTAGAAAGGTTAGGTATGGTTAGGTATGGTGTTCTGGTTAGGTCCCCAGGTATATTGAAGAAATTGTTGAAGAAAGGACTTGTGTTTTGCAGGCATGCCGCCATTGATGGTGTGATGGCTGATCCACAGGCAATAGGCATTCAGGGGAGGTCAACGGGCCGAACGCCTATGCTACTAAAGTTGTATGTACTCCAAATTTTCACGCCTTTTGGCAGACTTTACAAGTCGAAGGTATCCTATTTTGGTGTCATCAAATTTCTGGCAGGCCTCATCAAATTTCGCCCTAAAACTGCGTCGAGGGTGTTGCAAATACGCTCTAATGATGGTCGATGAGGGACGTATTTGGCATCACGGTGTTTGGTCAGCCGAGGAATGCCGAACCTTACACGTGGACCGTCGCTTCATTCCACCATGATCCCGAGCAAAGCAGATACCTTCGCTGCTCTGTATGCACGCCTCGAAGAGCTCGAATCCGACATTGAAGCGCAAGACGAGGTCCTCAGGAAACTCCACCGGACGAGGAGTGCCGTTCGGCGTCAGCTGAATGATCTACGCGATCCCATGGCACTTCTTCCGCGCGAAATCTCTTCCGAAATATTAATCCACTGCCTCCCTACCGACGAGTATCCTCGTCCATCCGACCTTTCCCTCTTTCTCGAGATATGCACCTTGTGGACTGAGGTTGCACTTTCCACCACTGGGATTTGGGCGACGTTGCGCATCTACATACCTGACGATATGACGGCTGAGTTCCGAGATATCTTCGCTCAGTGGCTTCTGCGGTCTCAGGGACGCCCGATCTCTCTGTCTCTCACTGGGTCTACCATTGCGGACCCGGTCATCATGGACATTGTGGGCAGTCATGCACACCATCTCCACAGCCTTCGCGTGCCATCCCTTCCATATCTCCACGCTTTTCTCGGCGGGACGATGTTCCTGTCCCTTGAATATCTGGACGTGGGCACGGGCAGCGAAGGAGATGATCGATTTTACATAGACCAATTCATGCAAGTTCTTCAATCTGTCCCGAACCTCCGGGTTTGTAATTTGGGGGCCGCTCCGCAGGGTGTCGACGACGCGGATGAGGTGCCACACGCCCACCTCGAACGACTCACCGTCGTGGGCGACGACTACTTTTCGCACATTTTCCAATACCTCACATTCCCAGGCCTCGTGCATCTAAACATCTCGCGCGAAGCCGCCGCCGCAGAAGATCTCATCTCATTCTTCACCCGCTCGGCGCCACCCCTGCGCAAATTTATTCTCAACACCACCGACGTCGATCAGTGGGAACCCGACAGCTTCCAGGAGTGCTTACGCCTCGTCCCAAGCCTCACTTGTCTTGAGGTAGGGGGCGCGATGGACATCCAGGATGACCTGATCGACATTCTCTTTGAGGCTCCATCCGACACCTTCCTTCCGAACCTCGCTACTCTCACCGTGTCGAGTGGGTTCCCCCACGCCGCGTGGTACAAGCGGCTTGTTGCGATGCTCTCTAGGCGGCACGCGACGCTGCGGGCGTTCCGCATCGAGGTGCCGCCGTATATGACGCAATATCACAAGCTGGACGAGGAGGACAAACGGGCCCTGGGGGCGTTGATTCGCGGCGGGATGGAGATTGATATGGGGTCCGTCGTAAATTCTAGCTTGGTTGACTTCTCGGATGTGGGAGACTCGGATTCAGATAGTGAATAAGGCCGGGTCTCCTTAATTCCAGTGCTCGGGGAGGGGTACGAAGATGGGCGGTGCGAGGACATAATTTTTGTTGAGTCTATCTCACTTTGCGGAGGAGCAATGGATGATCGACGATTCTTGATCAATGACAAGAAAAATTTCGACGAGTACTTCTCGGGTCCGGGAAGAAATCGTACGACGTGTCGCACATCGTGCTGGTTTCAGACACGATGGTCTGCAACCGGGTCCTTTGTGAATAACGTCACGTTGTGATCATGAGTATCTTGGTACGCCGAGATACCATCGATCGAAAGGAAGCATTCAAGATGTATACAGCGCGGCCCTTTCGTCCTGTCCCCACGCTAGCACCCAGCCAAAGAAGGCAATGTTTTGCTTGTCCAGAATTCTTGACCGCGTGAATAGCGATGTTCTCCTGTTCATTGTCTTTCTAATGGACATTTACACGATTCCCTCTCTCTTTCACGTGTGAGTCTCATCGTTGAATGTTCTGCTCGTTCACTCAAACAGTTACAACCCGGTGTGCTCCTAGGCCAAAAGATATCTCCGCCGCGTCGTTTCGACAAATTAACTGTGGTTCAGGATCATTCATGACCTGGCCTCAAAGAGGCTATGCGATTTTCCCACAAATTTGAACTGAAATATGGACTCGATGTCGAGAATTTTTACTTTCAACAGATAGTGTCGCATAACCCATTCAATGCCGCCAGTTCCTTCTCCATTCGGTCGTCCTCCTCCGTGGCGCCTGCGATGTACACGAGTCTGTCATGCACCATAGCATCGGACGACCGCATCATAAAAATCCTCGACGGCTGGCCTGGGAATGAGACAAGCTGTAACTGGATGCGGTGATCCTTTCGCGCCCGAGCGCCATAGTACACCTGCTGCACTTCCAAGTCTGTACGAGGGACATAATCCTGTGCCAGAAATGGTTGACATCCGATGACCGGTATGCCAGTGCTGTAGTCCTGGGTGATAAAAACGTTTTCACCCACCCCTGATTGCATGGCCGCGATCTGCATCCGAAAGATAGCATTCTTGTTTTGGTGGTAGGTTTGTTGAACTAAAGCACGCATGAAAGACTTGTTGTGTCCCGTAAGACGCTCGCCTGGATGAAATATTAGACTTTACGAAGAAGGAAAATGAGAAAGATCTGTCGACTCACGCAAATGAAGCGAGCGAAGCCTGTCACACCATATACGATGGTCGGTCCAATCAGCTCGTTGGCACGAACTATCACAGTAGTACATCGTACAGCAACTAGCGCAGGTTTTAAATTTTGACTTCTGCATAATCCTCCCACACTGGAAAATCGTCAGCAGGGTGGAGTGCGGCAAGTGTCGTGCTTTACCTCGAGGTTATCACACGCCCTGCGGGCCTCACACTCGGGAAGATGAGACGCATCCATGGTATCTAATCGCTCCTGCGCCAAGTAGACAAATTTCATCCACTGCGAGTAGATGGGGGATTCGGCGTGCACCGACGCAGTAGGCAGGTGGCAGGCGAAATTCTGTATCACAGAATGATACACCGTCGCGCCCTGTGTGTACCCAAGTAATTTCCGAAGGTTCGAGATGTCGGCGCCGGAGTCACATAGATTTGCAAGCCGTGCGATGCAGCCAAGGAGCCCAGATCGAAGGGCTTGTGGCAGCCACAAATAACCGTCCGGACTGTAAAGCTCGAGGACCAACAGTGATAGGCAATTTGTCGCCAGTTCTCCTCGGGTGTTGCTAGTAAGCGAATCCGACGAATCCGACGTCACGTCCCATAGAATCGTAGTCAAGCGCCGAACTATTCCTCGACGCCGGAGAAAGTGATGAAAGTCACCCAGTTCAGGATTTCCAGTTGATGTCCACGCGGGCTTAAAAGCCATCGCAAAACGGATAGCGCTCTGCATATATGCCACCGTCCCGTCAATGTTCAAATGGGCGCAAATCAGCGCGGCCAATTCATCAAACGAACCACCGGCGCCTGTGGTGTACTCTGCGACATGCGCATCGCAGATAGACCCAGAATCGCCATCCACGAAATGCAAGAGTTCGCGAAATCCGTGGGCCTCCGAATTTCCCGCCGCAATGAATGCTGTCCAAGCCTTGGCGACGAATTGTCGAAATCCAGACGAACTGCCCACCAAGCCGGCAGGGAGACGATGGACATAGGAGAAAAAGAACCAGTACAAGTCTAGGTATCTGGGGGCCGTTGGAATGACGTGCCGGTGGGCGTCGAGGAAACTCATCCATGGCCAGACACGCGGCCACAGATCCACCAAGGCCTGTCGCGCGACGGTCGGGAGGAAGTGGATGAGTTCGAGTGCCAAGAAAGGTCCCATGGGCAGGTTCTCCGCGTCTGAGTTGGAGATCATAGCATCGAGCTCGCACGCGCTCGGGATGCCCGCGGGATCGAGATTATGCCAGCAGACCGGGAGGAACAGGATCGCCTCTGGAGAATTTGGGGCGCCCGCGATTCCCATCATAATTTGTTGAAGATCATTGATAGAACCGTTTGCAGCGGCTGTTGCAGCCCTCTGATGTTTATATGGGTACACATTTGCGAGAGTTCGATGGGAAGGAACTCACTCGGAGACGAAAGGGTAGATGAGAAATATTCCGCAAATGGAGGGACTGGTGCATCGGAATAGTCGATTCAGATTGCCACTGGTAATCATGCCACTGAATCGCCGAATTTCAAAGTCGAGCGCACTGACCTTGGAGCAGTTGGATTTCTTTAGGAATAAACCCGTGGATTTGGCGATAACGAGAGCGAGGGGATGTGAGGACGTGCTTCAGGATGAGTGGCAAGATTGAGCGGAAGACGAACTTATACCAATGCCACTGATGCGCTTGGGCCTGATACGCTTGGGCCGTTTGACTTTCGTTATGGGACCAAGCGTAATCGCAGCTGAGAAAACAAAAGAAAAGGGCATATTTGATCGACTGGCATCAGATTTGTGTTGGCGTGTGTGGCTGGGTTCGAGCCTAGCGTGTTCGTCAGTTTTCTCCGTAATATTTGCTAGCTGGAGAAGCTGGAAGTTGGCCGGAAGAAACTCGAGAAGAGAGATGAGTGGTTTGATCGCTGCGCCCGAGCCGATATATCTGATTGCCGTGATGACAAAGTTGGGCCATTTGATCTTGTTTCCTCCCACCACAATCGCCAGCAAACCTACATACATCTTAGACGAATATGTAATTATTGTTTTTGTTGCCGTGCACTTTAGAAAAATTAAATGAAAACAGGATGATAAGATCTCCTGAAGACTCCAAAGACGAAGAAACAGGAGCCCAACTGCTTACAGTAAATACGAAGCGGGTATATGACACCTCGTTATAGCTCAGATAAGCGCATCGTCGGGTACAGAACGTTGGGCTGTAGTGGCGCAAGTTTAATCGGGTTAGGGATGGATCCATGGAACAGTAAATCCCCCGATGTCATTCTGTAGTATGCGTGGCATCTATTATCCTGGCCCCGAATTATCTCCTTTGAACAATGCTAATAGTTTGGACTCTGTCCTTTGGTCTTGTCTTCACCTCGGGTACTCCCCATCCTTGTGAACGAATCCACAGCTCTTTCCTTCCTTTACGAGGGCCTCTTTTGACAATGACCTTGCACCCATCCGCAGGGTTTCGGGGTCTTGTTCAAACCTTACTTCAGGACTGACAGCCGGCATAGACGCCAACGCCAACTTCGTTCGCAAACGACTCTGTCATACCCATCAGCTGAATTATCACCGAACTTGTAATGGGTCAGCAGAATTCACCTATCGAGCTGGAGTGAATGAGTGATCCCGATACCAAACGGAGGAAGAACAAAACATGCATGACTAAACGATTTTGATGGATCGCAGACAGGCCCGATAACGTCAAAATAACAAGATAGAGGGGTGCAAGTTTCACGTACTCTCGAGTAAAAAGACCCGATCCACTCCTTTTTGGCAGCATCGGGGCCATTGGTTCCCCGAGCCAGCCTTCGGAAAGCCTACCGAGCTGGAGTGAGTTAGTGGTCCCAGAGCAAAGGAGAACAAGACAAAAACACCCACTACTAAACGATTTCGACGAAACTCTTGACAGACACACATGTCGCGTTCCGGGTCCTGGAGTGTCGCCCAAATCGCAGTGCACGAGACTCGGGGCCGATGGCTCGCTCGAGATTTGTGCAAGACCGCTGCAGGCCGAAATGAGAGACTTCAGAATAAGCTAGTCCGCTGCATCGCAAGAGGCGCCTACGTTGCATTTCAAGAATGTCAAGAGGCAGCGGTCCAAGACGGCCAGGGATAAAAAAAGGATACTGACCGGTCCTTCCGCACGGCTGGACGGTATCCGGGAGGAACAATTCGTCCGCAAAATGAACACATGAAATTCATCGGACGAGTTGACCTGAAATAACCTTTGGACGGCGTCAGGTAGGCGTGACTGCGGAACATCAATGCAGAAAGGACGAAGGACAAGGATTACGGGCACCTGGGCGATTAACCGCGCACAGAAGCAATACAGCAAAGAAACAAGAGAGCAGCGCGAATGAAACGAGTCGCTGATATCCACCAGGTCGCAGATCGCGTAAACCAACAAAACGACGGCAACGGACGCGCGGGATGCCCGAGTTCCCGAGACAGGATAACAGAGACTCGACGGCCAGACGGACCAAAGTCTGAGCCGGGTAGAATAACTTAATGCATGTTACAGTAATATCTGCCTCCGTGAGCGGCGTCGATACTTGTACGCGGAGATATGACGGCATACTGCAGTCGGACGCACGAACCGGACAAATAAATCAATTTCGAAAGGGATACAGATTCAGATGGGAAGTTCTGAAAGAGAACAGGAGGAAAAGTCTGTACGTGGCGTCGTCGCGCTTCGAGACGAGCGCGAACCGTAATGGCGCCTGATTAGGCGCCAGGAGCCGACATTGTATATTGGGGTCTCGGAGGAGCCGGAGAGCGGTTATCATTGTGAGATGGGAATGGAGGGGTAACGGACGGATGAAGCACGGGAATATGCACCTCGATAGTCCACAGGCGAATTTCCAAGGGTATCAGTGATGATGATTGAGCGTGAGATCCGGGACCAGCGAAAATTGGGAGTGCGACGACCACATGGAGAGTGTTAGACGTGAACGATATGGCAGTTCCCGCGAGTGATATGGAGCGGTAGATCTCGGAGCGCTGGAGGTCTGCGATTAGCCCGCAGGCTGCGGCGATAGGGAAAGCATAGAGACGAACACCACCCATAAATTCGCCCTGCAAAAATCCACGGGCGATGGCCGTGAAGTATTGTGGGCAGTACTATGGCGTGTGGCGCTACCCGTGATTCAGCCCAGAGATTCCTCCGATGGAGACAGAGAATTCTCGGCAGTTGGCATATGGAAGTGGGTGTGATGTCCGCCATAGAGACAAGGGAGGAATGGGAAAGAGAATCGAAATAAAAAGACCCACGGTTCGCAATCACCTCCCTCCAGTACGTCTCACCCTCTTCGCTCAGATGGCACTTATTGAAAAGTCATGGGGTATCTAAAGTGATGATTTACAAGGAACTCTGGAATGAACGGGAAGGGTGAAGGGAGGAGACGGCAGGACGGCAGGATGGAGGAAGGAAAGTGGGCAGAATGACAATGGATATTCGGATCTGGGAGAGAATGGGGATGGAATTCTGAGCAGAGATGTTAATTGTATGAGGACGTAACGGGGAGATATGGGAATTGAGAGAGGTAGCATATTGGCGAAGCCAGATTTCGGGGCAGAGAGCGAGGATTGGAAAATAAATGCGGCCTCAGAATAAGGACGGATGGAAATAGATATTGTGGCGCATCTGTGCCGCTGCTACCACACGGTACGAGTCCGCACCGAGTCCGCATACTCTAAACATCCCAGCCCACTCCATCGATTCTGGTCGTCGCAGTGGGCAATGCGCACTGCGTAGCGTCCTGGTGAGGAATGCAATCGACCAGCGCAGCCAGACATCAGCGTTTCCCATAGATAGATAGGTCGTCTATGCAACGACTTGACATTGATGATTGAGCCTGAGAGACGAGGCCGAAATCACGTGGCTTCTCGGGAATATGTAGCCGACTTTCTCAATTGCCTACGCCACCAACTCGCTTTGCCTTGCCTTCGTTCAGCGAGATTTGATGCGCGCAAACTCGTTTATATCCAAGAAGTCTCACACCCTAGTATATTTCCGGACATTGGACGAAAATTTCGGGACTTTCACAAGGGGGTCTCGGCGACACCCTCCCCCTCACAGCTACCTGATGCCATCAAATTCCCTTTTCGGGAGACGGCATTTTCGCACATTTCCGCGCCGGGAGGTGCTACATGAGAGTGGTAGAGTGGCTCATCACCAGAATATTTACAGAGTCTCATAAACAGCTGGCTCATCATATTATATGTGAAGAAATGATTTTGTAGACATTTTTGACTTAAAATAAGTCTGCCGTAATAAGTACTAATACATAGCTAACAATCCAACCAAACTTTACATGCTGTTGGAAGTTTCATTAGGGGTGGGCCGAAAATGCATACAGAAATAAAACTGTTTGAATATGTGGACATTGGTACAGGATGTTCCCAAGGATGGTCTTAGAATATGAGTTGACAGGGCGGCAAGCAAATTAAAATCATTTGAGGTACTGTAGAATCATTGATAATCACAGATCGGCACTTTCGGAGACAACGGCAGAGGCGCAAGGACCGTTTCGGCATCTAATCGGCAGAGCGGGGCAATTGATAAATATGTCATAATAATGATGGCCATATGCCGGCGACTGGCACAACACACAACCTAGGCAGTGTTCACTCATATTTTGCTAGACAATTGCTAGGGTATGTCCTGAGAGGTATCCCAGATGAGCCCCAGAGGACCAGGACGTACATGGGTTGATATCTGGACCGAAAAAAGTTTACAACAATTTTTTTTTTTGGCGGTCAGCCAGACACACTTTCATGAGCAATGGAATCAAATTGCATCTACTTTCAAGTTGTGGTCTCATACTTACGCTGTGGCTTTCAGTTGTGAATGGCTAACTCGCGACTCTGTTACGCTATCTGCTCTTGACGAGGACTGTACTGGTGGCAGCAACTCTCCGACTGGGGCAGGGGGCTCATTATAACGGCGCCCGTAATAGGTTCCTTCAACATTATTCTATATCCTCGTCATTCCCTCCCGAACCCAGCGAATTATTCTCCATCTCAAAGTTCCACCCATAATAGAGGCGCAAGGAACTCTGTGTTGGTGCTCTCTTTGTACAACCCCTGCTTGCTCGCAATTAATCCTTGTTGATCAGGCGGAAGGTGGAGCAACCCATCCTTGGAATTATCTCAGTGGGTAATCGAGAACCCGGCGGTTCGATTTCAGCCCCAAGACATAACGGCGAAAGCTTGTTTTTCCCCCTCCTTTTCTTGTCCTTTCTATGTTTCGACGTAAGACGCAAATCCACACTGGCGGCATCTCTGTGGCTGGAATGGCCGAATCTGCGGTAAGGTATCCCGGGAGGCAGAATGGGGCCTTCCCGGCTTTGGAAAAGATCGCACTCGTTTTTACTGCGACCGGTCCGAAACTCGAAACCGACATCGAAGGTGGCCGCAGGTCCGCCGCGAGCACGGGTATCGTAACGTACGAGAGGAATTGATCGACTTAGCTGCGTGGATAGGGTTTTCACTGCTGTATTGTTTCTTTGATCAACGCGCCGACACTCAAATTCTTTGTTCTAAGCCATCTTCGCGCAGTGCGGAAAGCCATCCTCAAGTCCTCGAAATTTAAGATATTTTGTCGCTTACATGTGCAATTCAACACGGACCTTATAAATCTATATCTGTCGGACCAAGGTACGCGAAATTTGGTTGTGGCAGTACTCCTGAGAAAACTGAATACTTTGACCAGTGGATGGATCTCGGCCCATGATAGCAAGGTGTCGTGTTGCCTGACCCTCCATTCAATTCCATGATGATGTTTCAATGATCTAGGCAATGAACCGCGCCGCGCCTTGTCCCATAGGTATTATTCCAGACTTTTTACGCAATTATGACTGTCGTTCATTCGACTTCGAGGTCGGTCGTTAGGCCAGCTCCCGATCCAAGGCCGGTTCGTTCAGTGAACGAGAGTGAAATTCCCGATCATGATTGTAGGCGTTCGGTCCTGAAGGTTGATCTTCGCATGTCTCATAAACGCGCTGGCAGTTTGATCGGGTATTGTCGTTCACGTCGTAACAGAGGTACTCAAAGTTCGTCCCCATAAATGTCCGAATTTGAGCGCCGCATAACCGGTTCGCTTTCATCCTTCTCTCTCCCCCATTGCTCTTCTTTCTCTTTCTCTGTCCTCTTCTAGAGATGTGGTCGTTTGGTGTCTTTTTTATTCTTGCTGCGATCGCAGAGCGGTCACAGGCACTTGTCGTGCGGGGCACACGATTCCAGTCTCGGGACCAAACGAACGGAGTTACATTGCATTCGATCGCGGCGAATGGGACCGACCTCCGGGTACGTCCATGAACTTATTCGGAAATCCTTGCAACGATACCCTCTCTAGTACACGACCAACCTCACTATAAATGGACAAGGTGAGCCACAACGTCGAGGATATGCCTTTGTTGACAAAGAGAATGTGGCATAGACTTCACCGCGATCATTGATACTGGGAGTTCGGATATCTGGTAGGACCATTGATGAATTAAATCGAATGCTCTCATTTATACAGGTTTAGGGTTATCCCCCCCGCAGATTTTACCTTTGACAACACGGGGATTCCCGTTTCCGCTCCGTTCTCAGGAGGCAATGTCTCGGGGGTGATTGGTTTTGGCACAGTCGGGTTGGGATCATACTCGGTGCAGCAGCAGGGTATGTTCAAGTTGCCCTCGGCATGGCTAGACTGCTGACTAAATCACCCGCAGTCTTCCAGAACGCTACATTTGTGCGAAATCACGGCTATATAATGGATACCCTGCTGATACGGTCTACCAGATCGATGTAGGCCTTGTCGAGGATCTCGGCATCAATGCTCTAATTGGTCTCGCTTTTGAGAGCACGCAAACCTCGCCTCTTACTGCTACCTTGGAAAAAAATGGGTCCAATCCAACCGCTGGAAACCCATTCCTGTACAACATTTTCGCTCAAACACCGGGGCAAGACAACTTTATAGGCATATCTCTTTCACGCACCGATGATCTCGAGGGAACCGCGGACGCGTCGTTCACGATCAACGAGCTCGACCCAACGTACTCGGCGGTTGCAAATGCGCCCCCCATACAAATAGTCCCTGGCAAGTTCGACAGATGGCGCATCCTGGTAGACAGCATCTCCGTGGACGGCGTGGATGTCTCCCTTCCTTCATCGATGATATCCAACGTTCCTGATGGAAGCCTGGCTACGATCCTGGACACAGGGACCCCGACGGCCTCCGTGCCTCCCGCGGTCATTTCTTCCGTCTTCTCCCAGATCCCTGGCGCTATATTCAAGGTGGTGGATGGTCTCCTAGACACATCAGAGGTATGGACGGTCCCTTGTAACACGACTACAATTGTCTCCGTTGGAATGGGGTGAGTTTCCCCGTACATTCCGCATCACCCCTTCCCTGAAAACGATTTCAGTGGTCAATCCTTCCCCATCCACCCACTGGATCTGTCGTTGGTCTTCGTTAATAAAGACACTAATGAAGTTACGTGCATTGTAAGTCTACCCCCGGTTCCTCATTATCGAAAGGAATCTGACAGCTTCAAACAGAGTCAATGGAATCTGGTGACGCCAAATCAAGGTGATTTTGATATGATTTTTGGCGACTCCTTCATGCGCAACTTCTACACTGTGTATGTCGCCAGAGAGTGGATTCCGTGCTGGTCTAATGCTGGCGTCTCGAAATAGGTTCAACTTTGGTAACGATGTTTCCCAAGCACCGGCCGGAAGTTCGATACAGCTTCTGTCACAGACGAACCCCACCAGTGCCAAACAAGATGTAGCGAAAGCCCGCCCGGCCATTATTGCTGCGGCGTGATCGGCAGAAGCGGCACCACAGGCAACATCGCCCGCATCGGCAGGAAAGGCCGGAACATCGCCCGCCGCCAAGCATAGCGGTCAACCGAGATTGGTGGTCTCCCGCGGTATTCTTATCTTATTCACGATCTTTGTTTTCGTTTTACAATGAGACCGAGTCCTGTCGCATATGGATCGAAATGATCCATAACCATCATTTTCGAGCGTCGCACTTCCCAATGAATATCTTCGGAATGACATAGTAGAGCCATTGGATCGGAAGGTTCAAGCGGATTGCCTTCTAGATCTCAACGCAAGATGTGGTGAGGTGGCAATTCCTTAGCGCTGAGTTCTGGTCAACTGCCACGATAATAGGAATTTGGCACGCTTGGTGCCTCGAATGCACAATTCCTCAATCTTGCCTAGAATCACGCACTAGTGTTTGCTGTCCGTGCAGCGACTTCACTCCGCTAACCCGCCAACGTTCGCCCTCTTGCCTAGTTTGGACGCAGGAGGTTTCTATTTAAATAAGTTCTGTTGTATCAAGTCGTGGCCGATATTGATTAAGCAAACTTTCTATCACGAGCATTCTAAAGGTAATGGCGAATCATCTATCGTTACAGTCATCTACCCGTTCTCCTTGCTTTGCATTTGTGCTTTTGCAAAGTCTTTTGCGAGGAGAAAAATCCCAAACATAGTTGGCATTCCCACTCCCGCACGCGCCCGTGTTGCGACACCTCGTGCCTCAGACGATCATGCCGACGCGAGAACTCAAGGGCGCAGCCTGAGCACGGGAAGGATGCAGGCGGCTTCATGATGTGATTCTCGACGTGCATAGATAGCGCATATTGGCTCGGGAACGTGCGGGAGCATGCGGGTTTGGGGCAGGGAAAATTCGAGGGGGGCGGTGAACCTCGGGTGGACAGGCTCGGAGAACCCGACGTCGAGAGGCTCGGAGGACCCGACTCTGCATCGCACTCCGAAGGCGAAGTACTTGCATTTGGCGGGGTCGAGTCAGAAGCAGCGACATCTTGAAGTGGGGTTTCCGCGAAATCAGGGAGCTCCGTGATCAATTCAACCTGGGGATTGCAGTCGTGGGGTTTAACTGCTTACTTCTACCATCAGGATTGACGTGTCACTCAGAATGAGGTAACGTACACGCAGGATCGAGATCAGCACTGCTGATTTTGGAGTGACACAGTTGGAGGTGATCAGTGTCCAGAGCTATGGCGGGAATTCAACGATAGTTTGTCATAGCCCTCGGAACACAAACCCTGAGAGAGGTCCTCGTAAAGTTGGAAGGCGTTGAATGTGTCGGGAGAATCGAAGGATCCCGGATTACACTCGCCTGCTTGAAGAGAATCTAGTAGGTAATCAGAACTCCCACCGCTATATAGCTGGGAGGAGAAATCGAGGGGTTGTGCGCCAGCGCTAAAACCTAATGCCGGTTGTGTAAGGGAAGCTTCCAAGTACGATTCCACTGGCACACTTGGATCTAAGGAAATCGATCTTTGAGGAAACCCTGAAGTAATTCAATCTGAATGACATACGACGCGGATTGCCGTGTTCAACCTCGGCAGACACAAACAGAGTGAGTGTGACGCCAGTCGGGTCAGGAACTGAATGAAGGTGCAACTTCAGTCCATCCAACTGAGCGAGGGGGACATCCGTGTCACTTGCTTGACCCATTTCAAGAGCAAATTGTCCATCCGAGCCGATTTTGAGGGAGACCTGCATAGTTGCAAGTGCTTGGATGGGGAGTACGATAGACATTGACCGCGCAGTTGGGTTTGCTGGGGCTCTGAAATACCGAGGTCGACAGGTTTTTATAATCAATATTCCGTGGTTCCCGGTCCGAGCGTGTTGGTTAGGCCCAGTGAGAATCGCCTCTAGCCGGCTAGAGGGAGAAATAGGGAGAGAGATCCATCAAGATTTCTATCAGATGTGCTCGAGCGTGATCGCGCGGAGCCCAGCTTAACCAGAAATGTTCCTCCTTGCACTCTTTTGAAGCTCAGATATCTCGCCAAGTCTCAAAAATTTCATGTGCGCGTATCGCGATGCTGTGAATTTCAATTATTATTCCGTCGATATCGAATTTTATACGTGCGCGCCGTTCTGAGGTTGATTTACAAAACGACCCGCGACAGGGGTCATTTTGGGACTCCATCCCGGTCCCCGTACCACCGGATAAGTTAGTGTCCGGGGGCCTACGACAGACGGGCACAGGCGGGGCAATGCCGCAGCACTGTTATTTTTGTCAAGCGATTGGCTTCAAAATTATATGCCGCTTGGTACATGATGCACCTGAAAAGCAAGTGCGATCGACGCATGTGGTACGCATCCGACAACACAGCCTCCTGGGGCAGACAAAGGGAGGTTTTGTTGCCAACTCACGGCTGTTAACCGTTTATCTGCGTGCGAAACACATGCGTTGATCGCACTTGCCTTTCAGGTACGTCGGTATTTGCCCCCAGCGCGCGATGACGGTGCTTCCCTATTTTCAATGAATCCACTGAAACCGAGCAGTGTCTCCTAGGGCATGAATCCGTACGTATTACGCCCACGGGCGTACATAAGGATTACGCCGCATTTTCCTCACGCCACGGGGAAAGCCGTACGTTGGGCCTCATGGAGAAAGGTGAGACGGGACGGGTGCCATACGTACCGTCCGTTTACGCCGTATTTACGGTTTTTGCTCATCCACAAGGAAGTCTGAAGAAATTTGAGCTGGATTCAAAGCAAAAAGGCCCTAATATCCTATGACCATTAAGTCTCACCGTTGGCCAAGGTTGTATGGTCTCAAAAGGATTCAACTTGGGTTGGATTGGGTGCTCAACTTGGACCGGAGACATCGGCCCGCCAGTCGGGTTCTTTCGGCAGCGCGGAATCACTGATCAACGACGTCGCCGGTGACGGCGCCGCGCAAAGGATGTTCGGCAATGCACTTGATGCGTGGTTTGGCTACGATTCGGCATCTTCGGGATGCTGATTCACGTCCATTTTGAGAACCCGTATTTTAGGCGTAAACGGAGGGTTACGGGGACCCCGTATACGGGTCCGCCCGTCCCGCTCCCGTACCGTTCGAGAGTACACGAAACTCTCTGACGGCACGGGGACGGTCGTATGCCCTAGTGTCTCCACCGGTAGCGATAGTGCTGGCCATAAATACGATACGCCAAAATATATTTTGAATATATTCGAATACATACGAATACAATATGGCCCCAGGACCTCCACCAGAATATGAATACAGCTGAATATGAATACAATATGATATGGATATAATACGATACATGTCCCATCATATTCAAATATATTTGAATACTCTGAAGTTGGCTTTTGCCGCCTTCGGGCCTCCGCCGGGACACATCGGATCAATGCATTCTGGTGCAGGCCTGCAAGCCGAGTCTGATCTGCACTGACCATCGCTGGTCCGGCCTCGGCTTCAATCAATCAATCAGGTGGTGTGATCAAAAGTTGTGATCCGGGGTTTGAAACACACCGACTATCAATAGTGGCTACCTGCTGGTCCCCAAAGAACCAATTCATACATTAGGAGGGATGTTCAAGGACTTCCAACACTCTGGCAAAGTTTTGGTCCAGTGTGAGCCTCCTTTTCTCTGACTGCAGGTGGCTCAGAATATATTTGGATATATTCATATCGTATTCATATTCAACGGCCTAAATATGAATACGATACACTAAGAATACGATACGGGCCCGCAGGGGTGAATACAATATGAATATGAATATGATACACCATTTGCCGTATCATATTCATATTTGGCCAGCACTAGGTAGCGAAGACCCGTCGCAGGAGGCTCTAGGATTGGACTGCGACCTCAGTCATACATACTGAGAACTCAACGTTGTCCGGTGATTTAATAATCAATAGTTAACACGCACATCGCCTCCACGCTCATAGGGTTCACGGCTCCCCGAACACGAGAATCGATAGACAAAAGGCCACCGTAAAAGGTGCCGGCACCGTAAGCCCATCGCCACGTCGTGCGTACAACCAGAATCCGAAGACAAAGGAAGATAAGAAAGGCATCAGCGATAGTAAAGCAAGTTTAGCTCCGCAGCCGTTTCCCAGTTTAGAACTCATGTCTTAATCTTCTGGTTCTTTATCGTAGGTAGAGCTTCGGAGAAAAATGCTGCTGTAGTTCCTGCATGCATTGCTGAGACCCTCCTGCTTGAATGGAGCAAAAAATCCCGAAGTATGGCCAATGGATGTCTGCAGGGGATGTGAATTCCGGTGGGGAGCGGCACGTCATGATAAAAATAGTAGTTTCATTGAACATTCGAGATGTGTAATTTAAAAGTGGCTTATAATGGAACACCATCAAGCTGACGCGATAGTCGGCGGGGAGCAGCGGGATTCAAAGGAGGCTACAACGCATCTTGATGCATGGGGAAGTTATGTCTCACCCCTGGGCGACCGGTCAGGAAACTGGGAGTGGCAAACTGATTCAATGAGTAATGTACAATATGCGAGAGCTCGGACTGCGTCCAGAGATGGGATGGGAGGGAATAAATATTGTAGCAATTTGCAAAACAACCACTCGGGGGAATAAGTTCGCGAAAACCGTCAAGCAGTTTGGTTGTAGTGCAATTTGGAGCGAAGGAATCCCCCAAGAGGATTGGTAGTCAAATCATTCGCGTGGAGACAAGGTAAGAGAGGTTGTGTCGGGATCGAGAGGGAGAACATCCGAAAACAGGACCAATACGTTGGACAGCCAGTGAGAACAAGGCTACAAGTTCGGACGTTTTCGGTACGAATCGCGAAGATATCAAAGTTTAAGTTAAACGAGTAGCGCCACCATCCTCGAATACAAGGCTCTACAAGGTCACTCGTCGAGCCGCCAGAACGTGTATCGGCACCTGTCTGGATACGGAGATAAAATTTCAAGCAAGAATACATAGACATATCGCGCACAACTGTCAGTTCAAGATATTTAACTCGGTCATTGTACACCGTGCGGGATGTATCGCAAGAAAGACCAGACACAAGAGCGGCTTGAAATTCGGGGATTTTACAGTAGAACCAGAATTCGATGAAGAATTGGTAAGAGACTCGCGAGAAGGGCTGGAGACAGGCGGGAATAGGAAATCGAAACAGACGGAGGCAAGTACGGCGAGTAATGTTTCGGGCGAAGACTCGGAAGGGCGTTGCTAACGGCGAGCGGGAGGGAACGGGCAAAGGTCGGGGAGAGACATAAAATTGTTGGGCGCACTGTCCAGAAATATAGTCATGAGCCAAGGCCAGACTGGACAAGGATTGAGATCTAGAACGATGGTGAGTGCACGGATGGCTACGGATGGAGTCTGCTGAATTGCGGCGCGATTGGGGAAGACGGGGACAGTGAGTATGATTCAGAGACAGACGCAGACAGAGACTATTGCCATTATGAACGCTCATTAGGGCCGTGCCTCCAAGTCCCGATTGAACTGTTACGAACGGGAACCAATTCCAAGAGTCCCACGTCGCGAAGCCATGGAAGAGTGAGTCAGTGACAGTGGCGGTGCGATCCCATCACCGATCATTCCCGGCTCCGACTCCGACTGCCGTTTCTCCTCCACTCACTCCGTCGACACTCGTTACCGCTCCGTGCTAGGAAAGGGCTATTTAGTGGCCGGTGTTGCTCTGTATTCTTGTTCCTGTCAACCTGTCAATGGGAGCAAGTTATCCCTCGCTTTCCCCGGCGGCCAGGCTCGACATCGGCGACCGCTGTTGTCGCGCAATATAATTTCACTGCTCAAACTACTCGTACTCAGGATCTCCGTCCGGTGCAATTTTTTCGCTCCTATTTCTACTCCCTTGGGCAGTCATAGCCCCCTGACCTCACTATATGCATAATGCAACAGGTGGTGCATTATTAATGAGGTTACACACGGTCCAATAATTGACGCAGGACAAAAGAAATTTACAGGATGAGTAAGACTGGCGTCGGCCGGGCATGGCATCTCGCCATTGTCGTAACTTTCGTGTAGCGGTGTAATTCGGGCTTCGGTGCGCAATGATTTATAAACCTTCTTAGCTGTTCTTAGTCAAAGTCGCGAGGAAATCTTAGTCAGTGTCTCAGAGAGTCCTGCTACATCGGGTGGAACGGGGATTGGCATCTGACTACCTTTCATCAGGCATTGCGGGAGCCCGTATGTTATCACGCAAGGCCGCTTCGTATTTAACCGAAAGCATTCGCAACGGTATCCAGTATTCCGCTCTCACATCCTGCTTAAACAGCGAGTGATCGTTTTCAACTTCCTTGGATTTAATTCGAACAACTATCTCCTATGGCACCCTCCGTCCTCGTTATCGGCGCCAGTGGCTCTGTAGGCCAACCGCTGGTGAAAGAATTCCAGCATCAACGATCCCGCTTCGGGCGCGTCGCCATCCTGTCCGAGCCCTCCAAGGCCCACAAATTCAGCTCCGCCCAAAAGAACGGCATCGAGCTAGTTCTCGGCTCCTTTCTCGATTTCAAGTGTTACCAAGGTGCATATATTGTCCATCTTTGTGTATCGAAGTCGAAATCCGATCACTTCCAAAGGCTTTGACGTAGTGATATCGCTAGCAGGGAACACTTTCCAGCGACTTCAGCCTGCAATGATTGAGGCCGCCGTGGCGGGTGGCGTCCGCCATTTCTACCCGTCCGAATTTGGTATCGACTTTGACCGCGACGACGTCCAACAGTTCCGTTTCTTTCGTGACAGGATCGTCACGCGCGACCACCTCGCCGCCACTGCGAAGGCGCACCCGGACTTCCGTTACACGCTCATGGTTGTCGGACAGTTTTCCCAGTGGGCTTACAGTAAAGTCTGCGGCATCGATGTAGAGAACCACGTGGTGGAGGCGTACGGATACCCGGATGCTGAGATATCCGTCACGGCTCTCGAGGAGTGCGTCCTTGTTCCGAAAAAAAATGATCCCTTGCTTATTGACTCGATATTAGTATCGTCAGGTACACCGTCGAGTCAATTCTCCTTCCCTTCCCCGCGGGAAAATCCCGCCGTGACATCTGCGTCCGCGGGGACCATATGACTTGGAAGCAGCTCATCGCCCTCCTAGAGGAAGTCCAAGGTGTAAAATACCAGGTCACCTACATCGATCCCAAGGAGGCCGCCAAGAAACAGGAAGCAGCGCGCCAGCGCGGTGATGAGTCTGAAGAGCTGAAGTGGGCGGCCCGCTGGCAGGTTGGGCCTTCTGGGCGGATAACGGTTACAGGGCCGCTCGACAACGACAAGTTTGGGTTCACGCCGGAAACTCTCAAAGAAACGATGCAGCGTGTGTTGAAGGCAAATTGAGGGTCGTCACGGATGCATCAAAAAGAAAAGTCTTTCCGTAGAAATACATCGGTGTTTTGCGATAACTTACACAATACCAGTTTCTTGTCGTCCCAGGGGATATTAACCGGATATGCGTCCTTACTCAACCACCAGCTGCGCTCGTTATAGTACTGAAGGCGGAAATGGCGATGAGGGGCTTTGCACAGGAAACACCTCAGTCGGGAACAAAACATCCGAAAAGCAGGGTGAAATCTTGGCCATGCTAAGCATGGGATACAGATCCGTCGTGTAGCCACGCGTTGCGCTATATATCAGAACTCAATGTCCGGGTGAGGTAAATGACATACACAAAGTATCTGAGTGCTCACAGCTATGCTCCTCGTGAACGCTCTCCATAAATCCGTTCTTGTTCTTCGAAATGAGGCAACTACTCTGTGCCCGAAAGAAGTCGGCAGTCGGCCGCGGAACGATGTTGAATGGCGTCAAATCATTCACCATTGACATAAACGCGTGCCCGAGCGCATTGGGTGAACGGTAATTGAATGCAAATGGCCACGCACCGTCCCTCGCAGAGTCGCAGTCACGGTGGCACGTGAGGGAAACTATCGAAGTTGGACAATCGATCTGTGCGCCACGAGAATGAGTCCAGGCCCGAGGGGAGGTAGCACTCAATCTTTGGGACTTGAACTAGTGAAATGATCTTCCATGTGCGACCAGCCTTGTGCGTTCCTGCTCCCGTGGATCATAAGTGTGGTCCAGTTTTTGAAAGCCACATCTACTGCTACCGAGTTGCTTTTGCGGCGGGAGTTAGTTCCTGCCTTGGAGTGGACGACAGACGGGGGTTGGACGGGATTCACGTTGCAGCAGGCTGCAGGAATGATGGGTGATTGTATCCGCATGCCGTGTGATCGGTCATCGACGGCTAATCCTCCAACTTCCACCCTGTCGAGGACGTGCGCACCCTCATCTCGTAGCTTAACTTCCCGGATATCATCCCTGGTAGCTTCCTCGCGGAACGCGCAGTCGGTATGCACACACAGATAGGTGAATTGTACACGTCCCGTCTGCTTCCGGACAGCACCGTGTGCGAGATGTATGGGACATGGGGTTTCCAAGTCCACCGGCAGGGCGTCGATCATCCGCACAGCTCTGCGGATCTGACATCGGCAGACTATGTTTGGCGCGTCGGCACAGCTCGACCATTGTCGGCAGGGTCTGCCGACGGGGACCCTGAACGCAGTGATTCTGCATTTTCTACCCTGCCCCCGTGTTCATCCCATCCCATCCGCAACCTCCAAGCATCTAATCTTTATTCCACACATAACATAACCTCGGAGCATTGAGCCGACCCACTGACATTCAAAAACAAATCACCACGAAGATAAACCTGTCAAACGTTCCACCGCTCTACCTCCTCCCTCACCGCAACCAAGAAATCCTCTGTCGTTTTCACGGGCTTCCACCCCAACGCACATGACCTCGCCGAGTCGCACCGCCCATTGTCGCCGAAGAAACTCTGCAGAGACGGCTAAACGAAAAAAAGGAAGCGAGATCGATACTTTGTCAGAAACCCGAGGTTGGATAGTGTACGTACACTTGGAAAGTACGCCTTCAACTCGTTGTCTGTGAAGACGCGGCGCGTGCCCGTGCGCGTCTCGACGATTTCGGTGAGCTTCTCGAACTCGACGTCCCCGTTGGCGACGAAGTAATATCCGTTCCTCCCATGTTCAGCCGCACTATTGGAACCTTCTATAACGGAGTTGTACAGTGTCTCAACGAGGTCGGCGACTGCGAAGGAGATACAAAAAAATTACTTCGCAGAAATATGCATCGTGAAATTTGCAAGCTCACCTTCAGTGACATCAACATGGCTGATAAAATTCTTGCCCTTCCCAACGATTCCCGCAGCACGCCGTTCGAACGAGGCTTTAATGTACCCCGTCAACGCGAGATTCGTCGGGTTTTGCACGCCGGCATCGGCCAAAATACCGTGCGGAGGGCCATAGACGATTCCGGGAAGGACAATGTACGTGTCCGTGTACCCTTTCATTGCTGATTAGATCACGCAATTGGAAAGTGAATGAAGGCTCAGCTACCTTGCTTGTCCGCCTCCACAATCGCGAGATCCACGTTTCGGTGCGCCTGCGTTGCGGGGAGAGTCTCGATCTGGGCAATGTCGAGGTCGTTGTATATCGTTTGAGATGAGAATTCGCCCTTCGCACGGTCTCCGAGACATCCTGATTTGGAGGTAAGCGCGAGTAAGAGGGACTGAAATCGAGTCAACTGACCGGTTCCTGACTATCAAAGTAAACGGGCATTAGGAGATAGGCTCTGAAATACAAGTTTCGTGACTACTCGCCATGTGGATTAAGATGGGTTTGATACCAGTGATTTCAAAACGTTTTCTGATGCCGCGTAGAATGGACTCTGCGGCTTGTAAGTCGTCGCAGTCCGCCTGGAATATGGAGACATAAGTTCAAAGAGTATAATACATATCTAGGAGTCCGTACCAACGAAAAGACAATGTCTGCGTCGGACGCTATTTTCTCGACGAGCTCCGCGTCATTATGCGAACCACTGATTATGTTCAGACGAGCATTGAGGCCCCGAAGCTTATCCGCCTTCTCGGGAGAGCGAACAAGAGCGGAGATATTCAGATTTGGGTCCTCCCTCTCTAGAAATCGGGAGAGAATAGGGCCCCCAATGTATCCTGAAGGCAATGTCAACCGTGACGTTGAGCTAGCTTTGGAAACGGAAGAACGACGACACACCTGTTCCGCCGATGAATAGAATATTTTTCATGCTGCGTATGGCTTGGTCTGATGAATTTCAATTTTGTTGGTCCTGAGGTGACCTTGCTGCACTTTATAAGGAGTGCGTTTGTCCGTAAATAAGCCTGCTCACTAAGCGGATGAATAATAAGCTTTCTCATGAGAAGGATCTTACTTACAAACCCAAATGCCAAGCAGTGGGCTTCCAACTCGGAGGTAGCCTTTAGCATATCTTTGTAAAGACACCGGAGCTCTTCTTCATGCATAAGAATATTTCAGGGCAGAAGAAGAGTGTCACTTGCGCTCATTCGCAGACAAAGTTATACCAGGATGAGTAAGAAGCCATCTAATCTGGTGTACGCTGATTCGGCGGAAATTGAGGCTTGGAAAGTCTCCGAATAGTCATGGGATAGAAGCAATAGAGACGAGCCTCTCGGAGGGCGAGACCAGTCTGTCGGAGATTGTCGAGATTTCCATGGGTCCCCGCGCAAATCATGCGCCAACCCAGCATAGAGGTGTCCAGATGGGCGTGTAGAGTTATCAAGCCACGAGACGCGCGAGACAACAGCGAGGTCCGTGAAAGACGCAAGGGAGCTTTGGTGGAAGGGATCAAGATGCGGTGATTGAAGTCCCTCGGGACATATCGTGTGACCTGTGACTCGTTCGGCACCGGCCCACAAATGATGTCGCCGATCATCCGGGTTTTCCCGTGTCTTGCTTTCATCGTCCTGACCAAGTCCTGACACAAGCATAGAACATATGCTCAAAGATAGGCTCAAATTGCAATATAGGAGCAAAATTGGGAAGAAAGGGGTGAAATGGTTTGTGCGGACTCAGACTGAGAGTGCAGGTTTCAACGTACTACCTTCGAGAAAAAAATCCGATCCACTCCTGTTTGGCAGCGTCGGGGGCATTGGGACCCCGAGTCAGCACACCATTGGCATTCACGCTAATTGATGAGCGGGAACGGCGGAAGAACTGCTAACGAACTGGGGGCCCCCGATTCCCACTTGCAGTAGATCGTGGATGTACAATCTTTGAGTTCGAGTCCATCGAAATAAAAAAATCGCGTAGATATGGTGAAACATGCGCAATACGGTCGCTCTCGAGGAGCCGCTCCCCTGTAGGCGCATACTACTCAGTAGCCGCCGGAGTGGCGACTAAACGTCAATTTGCTCAGCCAATACGTCTCTTTAAGAGAAGGACCGGACGAAAACAGGGCCATTTTCAGGTAGGGAGGATCGGACGAACTCGCGAAAAGAGTATAGTCTCTCAAGACGTCGGTGAGGCAAATTCTGTAAATGGATACATAGACGTGACAAAGTAAGCTCAGAAGAGTGGAATGATCGTATAATAGTCTTACCAAACGAGGAGAAGAAACGATATCCGCGTGAAGTCGAGAACAAATCTGCCGCGACGACGTCAGATTGAAATTATTTGGATTCATGTAAGTTTTGCGGAACTGGGAGAACTCCAGCCGAAAAGTGAGCAGAGCAAGAAATATGGTTCGTCTAGTGAGGACACGATCGATTACTAAACTGGACATGGTTGCCGCCTCAAATTGTTGGTCAGAGAATCAGAGAGCCCCAGACGGGGACACGCGGTCCAAATCTTCCATGAGAGTCTTTACCACGGGTCCCATGTCGATGTCCATCCCGGCGTTAATTAACTCTCGGAAGACGCGCAAGGCATCCTTGTCTGGCTCATCATTCTGCCATTGCCCCATGTACGCCGGCAGTTCAAGGGACAAGGTCCGTAGCGTATCGCGGCGCCGGGACAGAATATCGGCGAGCTGATTGTACCACACAGGGTCGGGGAGAACCAACGCACTATTCCTGTCCATAGTAAGTGTGCGGAGATTTGGAAGTAGTGTATCGCCTGAAGCTTGGGAGAGGATGGTGAGCACCATGTCTTGGAGCTCCACGGCACCTGTCAACTCAAGACGAGCCAAGGTGGGAGCGAGGTGTAAACACTGTTCTATGGCATCCCGGTACGAGTCCTCCCATGGCAAGATGGATCCGGCGTAGAGGGCCATGGTATACAGAGGCGGCGACGAGCGGATGAGGAATGTGTTGAGATGATGTACGTCGTCCTCCTCGATCGGAATTACAAGCTTTTCGAGTATGGGTAACGTGAGGACGTTCAAGATGTTCGAAACATTGCCATCTCCCTCGGCTATGGCTAAACTCTTGAGACACACATGTCGCGTTCCATCCGTGGTCCCGGAACGTCCTTCTGGAGTGTCGCCCAAATCGCAGTGCACGAGACTCGGGGCCGACTGAAGAACCTCCACGAAGTCCTCAAGATCACAAGGGGTGCGACGCCCCTCCTCTGCCGCGTCAACATCCAGAGACGTCAAGGCCGGGAAACCTATTCCGACGAGGAAAATCCGGAGGTACGAAGCGGATGGTAGCTCCAGTTCCTGAAGGTGGTGCGCATGTTTCACGAGAATGGCTAGCGTCCCGAGGTCCGAGACCGAGGGTCCGCTGAGGGCCAGAGAAAGCGGAATCCCGCGTGAACGCAGGAGCCACCGAGAGAAAACCTCATTGAACTCTGCGGTGCCATCGTCAGGGATGTCGATGTACAACTTCGCCCAAATTCGAGTCGTGGAAAGCGCAATTTTGCACCACAAAGTGCATACATTGAGAAGCACAAGGATTTCGGATACATCCGGATACTCGTCGGCAGGAGGGAGGGAGTGAATGAATATTTCCGACGAGATTTCCCATGGGAGGCGTGCCAAAGGATCGTGGAGGTCGTTCAGCTGCCGCTGAATGCTACTCGTGGTGTGTTCGAGATTATTGGCGACTTCTTGGTGCGGAGAAGTAAGCTCTTCGAGGCGCGCATGGAGAACGGCGGATGCCTCGACTTGGCTTGCCATCGTGGTGCGTTGCAAAGGTGGCGTTTTCGGCCGACCCTGTTGATCGGTCCTTGTGTCGCCTGATCCGAGATCGATCAAGGCCCACTTCGGCTTTGCTTCGGCCTCCATCTTGGTGCTCTGCATCTCTTTCGGTCCTTGCTCGGTCACAAAAACACCTGAAAATCTCCTGCATGACGTATCGCCGCAGTTTTTCTAGCTATGGTCTATCTATTGGAGAAACTGATGAGTATCTACTAGCGCCGTCTACAGCAATTCCGTACGTACCGGACAGATGCAATCTCCGCTCTCAAACTTAAGTCCAGTAACCACTGTGCAAGTGTCTACTCCGTTGTAACTGTGCACTGTTATGTTCAGGAACCTGTACTGTACCCCCGCTTCGACAGCGCTAGCA
Organism: Mycena galericulata; assembly: GCA_029289565.1. Classification (NCBI taxonomy): domain Eukaryota; kingdom Fungi; phylum Basidiomycota; class Agaricomycetes; order Agaricales; family Mycenaceae; genus Mycena; species Mycena galericulata. Next base: position 452,572 of record JARKIA010000078.1, on the reverse strand, counting down.
TTCGAGGACATGCGACATGTGCACATTATTCCCCTGGTAATTGCAGTTGTCGTTTATCGTCCCCGGTGCCTCCCTTGGGGAATTTCTGGATGCACAGACAGATCACATGTGGCCTGTACGCGTCCCGGCCATCTTCCGCTCACTCTGCACATAGAGTGTGCGAGATAAATGGCACATAAGATCATCCCCGATACATTAGCGATACATGGCCACCTTAGCACTCCCCCGCAGTCTCAGATGTAAGTAAATGATGCCTATGGTCGACGAGCATGGTAATTTTTTTCTTGACTGAATTGATTGCGGTGGTAGACAATTCATAGAATTACTGCGTTGAATACTCAACGACACTTAGTGATGTAATACGGTACAATGATGCTACATCGCAAATTTTTTTCCCTCAAAACATCGCGAGATACTACATCGACCAGTGCCGGTCAGACAAACAATAAACGAACGGATGACGTCAAACTCACAAAAAAGAATCATAAACGGAGAGAGGCACTATGGCGCATTATTGGGGGGCACACCAGTGCGCTTCGAGGGCCCCCGGCGACTGTTTACGTTACGGGGACGAGCAAGGATCCGCAGAGTCGTTGTCGTTGATGCTCTCGAACTGCTGCAGGGCAGAAAAAGGGGTGGCAGGCTCGGAGAACGAGGTGGTGCTGGTGGTGACCCAGATGGCTTCGGCGAGAGACACTGGGGGTACGGGTGTGGAAGGCGCGTATTGGATAAGGATGATGGCGGACATGTCGATATTCTGAAGAATGTTTGTGAGCAAGGGCGAGTACAATATGGTAAATGTTAGAAGGACGTACCTGGTCGATACGTTGGCTGAGTTGTGTCGCGATTTTGTTTCGAATGTTGTGAGCTCTGGATGAGCGTGTTTCTGAGTTGGCTCTCCAAATTACGCTGCCTTTTATGCAGAAGCGGAAGCCTGGGCCCAATAAGGGGTAGAACCGACCGCGGGTCTCACATTGCTTCCGCGCGGGGACACCGGAGAAGTGGGCGTTTAAAATTCGCTGCAACGCATTTATGCTTTGGTGCCACGACATTTTGTGCGCCAGCGCTATAACGGCGCAACCGCTTCAGTTCACCAAACCGCAACACATGAAATGAGGCTCACCCAGCGATCTCAATGGCGAAGGGTTCTTCTGAGACCCTATATGTGTCTCAGACCTTCCGCTTCCGATATGACGCAACTCTAAAGCCACGGAGCTCAGATAGAGGAGACGGTGGCTTCGAAGACGAGCCGGAGAGCTGTCCATGTGGCCAATAGAGCGCAAACGGATATTGGGAAGATCGCAGCACCGAGTGACTCAAGCAAGGGCGCGAAAGGCTTCGTAGAATCTCCCCTAGGGTTTAGCTTCAGTAGTCGGGAATGGAGATTCCGTCGACTGATATCGACGAAGTCGAAATTGCAGAGTGAACCTAGGAATCGAAACCAGGAGGAGACGTTGAGATCGTCGCTTGTAAACAGGCCATTTGTCGAACAATAGCCCATGATGGCCAGGCAAGCGCTAATGGATATCTGATCAGCACCGTCACTTGCGTAGGCGATTTTTATGCCGGAAGTGCCACGCCAAAACGCTAAAACACCGTGTTCGTCGACCTGGGAGTATATTTGATATATTGAGTTCGTGGCCGCCAATCTTGAGGAACTCAAGGACGTGACGAATAACCTCAGATTACGTATTTAGACCCGTACGGCCTCAGTTGATGTCGAAGTGGGTGCGAGTTACTCGATCTCCCAGTCTTCCTCAGGCTGTTGCGCTCGTAATTCATATTTAAATCCAGGTAATGCGGTACTGGTAATAAGATGCTGATGTTGCGCATGATGCCTTTGAGCTAGGAACCGCTTTCGGTTTAAATACGTCTCAGGATTCAGGAAAGCGTTGTCTAGACTTTCGCTGCTGGTGCACAAAAAATCAGGGAATCTCCTAGAGAGATGAATATATGAACCACATCTTCCAATGGCCGCCGGCGGCCGCCAATGACTTTTCCAGCGGCGGGTATATTACTCACTGCGGCAGTATCGGAGTTCTTACATAAATCATCGGATCAAGTACTATCGGAATTACTCGTCGTGATTTGGGGGTTCTGGTGGCTAAACAGCTCACTGGCGACTTTCCGAGAGGAGGGGTTGAGGTGCTCCGATGTTACCTCTACGCACTTGCCCTGCACTGATCGCAGATATGATGTTACGAGCGTAAGAATGTATTGCGGGTCCGTATTTACGAAACAAATATTGAAGTAAGCTAAAAAGGGGTTAATGGAAAGAGTGCGAACAAAATCCAAATAAAATGGGATTTCCACATGCCGGCCATCCAGCTCCGCCACATCGTGTCATCATACCGTGATGAGCATTTGTTCCCTTGAACTGCGGAGCTACTGCGAGCGGCTGTGGCTGACAACCCGGAGTAGGAATATCACCGAATGTGAGCGCAACTGCCCAACAGCTTTCTCCTGAACTGCCAAGTCACTGCGGCGCAGCACGCTGCTCACCTGCTGCCACATACTCGGTGGTTTCCCTGCTCAGTATAGAAGGTCGGTTCCCTGTTGCTTTTGTTCAAACCCTTCATCTCTGGCATCGTTTGCCTGTATCCCCGTTGGCTCCTGCAAGTACTGTACATGAATCGCTGCACTTCCGTTGAAGCCAATCCTCAAGCAAGAAATTCCGGGATTTTGGAGTAATTCTTCAATATTTACTGGCGGCAAGCTTATTCAATCAACGTTATCTGGCGAATTTCTATGCGGCAACGAACTGATTATCAGGCCCTTTCGATGGTTTGATTTCCCTCATTTCTTTGTCTCCAAATTATATGTTGGTTAGCTCTGATGCAAGCCCTTCTGTTGCCTTTATGTCCATTTCTCTGAGTACACTATTTCCCTCATTTCTTTGTCTCCAAATTATATGTTGGTTAACTCTTATGCAAGCCCTCCTGTTGCCTTTATGTCCATTTTTCTGATACAATATCACCTTTTTCAGCCCATTCTTAAACCTTGAAAAAGGGCCGGAGCGAAGCGGAGGCATATCTTGTCGTTATTATTATTATCACTCGTTCTCTTAACGAAATCCACGGGTTTTGTTTGGTTCTGTCCCCATCTAGCTTATCTCCTTTCTCTTTCCTTTCGTCCTTCTTTTCCAACGTTAAATGTTCAAGTCGCTGTGCTTTAAAAGACAGCTTTACCAAATACTTTACATCTCTTCGCTCAAAAGTTCGCCCTTTAAGATCATATTCTCACTGTGCCCGGAATCCGATACTTTCTGGCCGCATTCAACGGCTGCCCTCTCAGCCTCTCAAGATGCATCTTACCCAGGATTCTCTAGAAATCACCGCTTGATTTCTGCTCTCACTGGTTCCTCTAGATCCCTGATTGCTTCGAAGCCATCATGTGTTTGCTCACTTCCGACCCAAATATTATATCCAACAGTTGTGCTTACCTGATGCAATGCAACATTTTTCCAACATGTTTTTCCCCCGGTAAAAGTGCCGGAGCGAAGCGGCCGCATATCTGGTTTGGTCTGTAATACCATCCGTCTGTCTTCGGCGACTCTTCGCCGAAGAGCGCAACGAAATGACCTGCTTGGTTATGTATCGCCCAATTACTCAGGAACCAGGATGATGAGTGAAACGGAAATATGTTCTATGAGCTGTCGCCGAACCTATCGGTCCCTACGTAAGTCCGCAGCTCGATCGAGTGGCTTTCTCGGCTCGGTATGTGCTTTCTGTATAAAAGTGGTTAATTGTTAGTCCCAGACTACTTTTCCCTCCCTTCATTCCTCAAATGCTGTTTTCTATACTTGCTCTTACCCCGCTGTCTCTGGCCATTCTGAGACTCGGGGACTTTGCTTCTGCCACTACACTTGTTCACCATGAACGTCAAAACCAGACTATTCGATGGGTCGACTGCCACGAGAACGTCCCGCAGCCGGTTGAATCCGTGTTGAATGTGACGGGCACCAGCTTCCACGGGACTCTCCCTTCTACCCTTTTCTGCGGTGAGATGGATGTCCCGATGGACTACACGGAACCATTCGATTCCTCCACGAATAACATCACGATTGGATTCGCGATGAATCGTCCTCATGACCCGAAGGGCGTCATTATCTAGTCTGTTTTCTTTTTCGAGTACGCACTCTTCTCGCTAATATGTCAGCCACAGTCATGCAGGTACGAAGACGCCTCGTATTGCGATATCCGTACTCTGACCTGCACGATCAAAGGTGGTCCGGGATTAGATGCCGCGTCTCGGGCCTGGTTCACTGCCCTGAATCTCTCCGTCGGCGAGCCGTTTACCAAATTGCTTGAATTTGATTTGTTGGGTACGTCGTCTGCCAGCCCCACAGCATGCTCGACTAAGTTTTCGTCTTCAGCTGTGAACACGCGGGGAATTCAGTTCTCGAATCCTCTCAACTGCACCTCCGGGGTCTTCTTCAACGACATTCCCCTCGCTTTGTGATCATTCCCTCCCCATATTTTTAGCAATGGCTGACTTTGAACCAGCCCATCCTCTCAGGACGAATACGACCAGTATCAAGCAGCCATGTCGAACTTCTTGTCTGCGTGCACCAACAATAGTACACCGGCCGGGATTATGCAGCATCTGGGCACGATAGAGGTTATTCAGGACTGGGATTCAGTCCGAGCGGCGCTAGGCTACGAGAAAGTCAGCTTTGCAGGCGTTTCTTAGTAAGTTGTGTGGCAAGTCAATCTGGGGCCTGGAGCTCACTAGTCTGGCGCAGCGGGACCTTTGTCGGCATGGAATATGCGGCACGGTTCCCGGAACACGTCGAGCGGTTCGTCCTCGACGCGGCGCTTCCGCATGGCATGGTATGTCTTTGTATCTCCCCATTTTTAGTCTCTTTATTGACACAATGATCAAAGTCTTTCCAGGATATGGTCACACACCAAGTTGTTGCCATTAACCGACTCCTTCTCCGCGCGGATGCCTTCTGCCTCACGGATCCCACATGCCCGTTCTATGACCAGGGAAATGGTAGTATCGTGAAGGTATGTATGCGCGTCGCTTTCCGAATGGATTCTACCAGCTCAACACGCTCTCTGCAGGCGTGGGACATCGTTCTTGCACAGGCTATCGAATCCCCGCTCCCGGCTCTCAGCTGCGGAGCGGGTACAGGATGCATCTCGCCCGTCACCCCGACAGATCTACGCGTCGGTGCCAGCAATCTATTGATTAACAATCCCGACTTCCCCCTGTTCAACATGGCTCTGAATCGAACACTTCATGGCGACGCAAGCCTCTTCGCGTACAAGCCCTCCAGTGATATTCGCGAAACCGGCGTATCGGCTCTCCTTTGCTCCGATTTCCGTGAGATTATCTGTCTTTACTTCACCGTACCACGTATAACCACCATCCCAGAGATTTCCGGCGCCCTGAAGACGTTCGCGGGCTTTAACAACTTGAGTATCAACTCGGAGAGCGTGAGTCAGGTTTTGCAGAAATATACGATATTTGAACGTCTTTGGCGTATCAGAGCGACCCTGCGAAGTTCGTATACTCTGAGATCTGGCAGGCTGCCCTCATGTGTGCCGCCTGGCCATTCGAATCTCCCGCACCCGCTACACTGCCGACCGACCTCCAGCTCATGTGGATTACGTCGGACTTCGACCTCACGTAACTCCCTTCTCCTTGCTTTCACGGGTCTGTCCTGAGTTGTCCTCAGCCTACCGACGGAATTGACGACTTTCGCATGGGAGCAAGCCCCTAAGTCCACCCTCGTCATCCGGCACGGCGATGACCACATCTCCATTCTTGATCTCCGTATGTGTCGTTTGACCCTGTCCAAATTGACACCTGAATATCGAATACAGCGGCGCCTGCGAGCTTTGCACGGAAAGTCGCACAGGGCTTCCTGCGCACAGGAGTTATACCCCGCGCTTCGGCAGACGAGCGAGTGACGGTCATATCGCCCGGCGGTACACGGGGCCCCATTCCCGGTGCATACGACGTGCCAACGGGTGCCGTCGCAGGCGATGAGAGCAGTGTGGAAAATATTGTCTAGGCACAAGTTTTTGATCGGATTTCGTTTGGGTTTGATAATATCCTTTCCGCTGCCCAAGCTACTTGCATCAGGATAGTTACCTATTGCTGGTATACTGCGCCAAAAAATTGTGCCATCTAACCCTTGAGGGAGTTGAGTTGCGACCAGGTAACTTGTCACGGCAATTTTACCCCAGAGCTTCCGCATAAGATAAGACACTCGAATCTGGTCGAGTTTCAAGTATTTCTCCCTCCCAGCGGTTCTCTATTCTCTCCCATCCGCGGGGGATCGTCATGCTTGGACAACAAATAGGAATCCGTACCGGAAGGTTGAAATTTCTAACCGCGAGAGTTGTCCCAGTAGGATCGGATAAAATACTTACAAAAATGCAAGCACCATTTATCAACAACTTGGATTCACGAAGCGTATTCATACTAATGAAGCCTTGAGACACCATCCGCTTCATATACAGGATAATGTGTACCACTCGAACGCCGCGGAGGGGGATACACCCAATCGCACCTATCCAAAATATCCAAAACTGCGCCAACCGACGTATGAGGTGCGGCAGGGTGGGTGTGAGCTCGAGCGTCCGTGCGACGTCCTCGACTGCGGCTTTGGCCATGAACGCGATACGAAAGGGACAAGAGTCCCACATTAAGGAATGGAACCGAAGACTATACGTACTTACACTGGTACAGTGAGAATAATCAGTGTGGCTAAGGACAAACCAAGCCACATCATCACAAGCCACCCCGGCCAAATTTAAACTCCGCTAAGGGGCGCAAGCGGTTCAAGCCAGTCCAAAAAGTCTACAAAACTAGCTGGTTCTGGCCCGCTATACGTAGCCTCTTGCCGCCCTCCAGTTCCAATTCCCGCTAAATTTCCTCAGTCGCACCCGTCGTTCGCTTGTGAAAAAGACGCTACTGTCAAGTAGATAGTTAGGACTTGATCTTGGATCCTTAGCTACTGACGTTTGCCAGTCGACTTGTACTACATAGTAGTCACCATGTAAATAGTTCCCTATGGATGGACGTTTGTACAGTTTTCTTTTCTCCGGTTTGTTGCAGTTGGTTGAGGAGTGCCGTCCTCGGCCCGGAAGCCGAGCTGTTCGGAGTCCGAACGTTGAGCGGAGCCCGAAAAGTGTCTGACGCTGAGTTCACTCAACTTGAATTCCAACTCGAAGACGGTCAACTTGAACGTCCTTGGCACTGGTAGTGTTGAAATCGAACCTTGATTGCCTTCCCCAGCTCTCATCTTGACTTGTGCTTGTCTTTGCACTTCCCGTCTCACTGCGCGTCGGCCTTCTCGGACACGGATGTCTCAGACACCCTACCTTTCGACGCTCCAGACCACTCTCGCCCCGCGGAACGGAACCGGTAGCAGCACAGCTAGCGCGGATGCAAAAAATGAAAATGTCTCAGCCCCTATTTCACTGAAGTATAAAGCGAGGGCGAATGGAGCGTCGAAATTCACATAGCTTCAAAACACAACTCGGTGAGTGACACGTTCTTTGTTTGGGCTATCTGTTCGCCCGCTGAGATTGTTTATCTTAGTAAACACAACCGCATCTGCATCGATCCACTCAAGACCCAGGTCGGATATAAGCATCGGTGAGTACCCTTGTTCTCGTGTTTAGTTCGGTCGCTGACGCTGTTTTCATTTCTTCCCTCAGTTGTAAACCAACCAACTAACCACCAAACACCGCTCGTCTTAATTTTACAATGACCGCCATTCAAATCCCCACCACGCTCATCGACTTCCCCGCCCCCTTGTCTTCCTCGTCCTCCAACTGCTCGGCTCAATCGCGCTTCACATTACCCCTCCTCGCCGGCACTAACACCCGCCTTCCGCCGCGTACTCTCCGAGACCGCTGCAACTTCATGCTTTGGCTAGCGCTTTCGCCCTCCTCCTCCGCCGCCAAAGCCTCCACCGCGGGATTTTCCGCGAAAGGCGAGCTCGGGCCGTCGGCGGGGAACCTGCCCCGCAGGCGCAAGCGCAGCAGCGTCGTGTGGCTCGAGATTCCTGCCCCAGCGCCGGTGCTGAAGGAGAGGGATGTGGCGGAATATTTTGCGTGAGTTGGTGCGGTTTGGGTGGCGGCGTCGGCGGCGAGAATGTGGATATGTGCCGCGAGGGGTGGGAAGTGGGAAGCGGTATAGGAATATCGGGGATGCGAGATGGATTGTTCCTTCAAGTTGGTACCGGTGAGCACGAATACAACCACGGTGAGCACCTTTTCTTACGTCCGCAATTCTGATTTAATCACTCACGCTTCAAAGCTTCAACCCTCGCAAGCGTCTTAGACCAGTACAATCATGCTACTGTCAGCCATATCGAGGACTCCATCCGAAGCCAATTCTCATCTATGATGGACATCGTCAATGTCATTGCCGCTGTATCATTGGGAATTCCGGACGGCGCTGTGAGATCAAAACCCCTCGTTCGCTAGTTTTATCCACGTCCACGTTGGAACCAATCTTAAACCGCCATTCATTCACTCCCGTTGCAAGTTCATGCTGAATGATGAGTCAGTCATCCTCTGTCTCATCTTATCTTTCCTGACTGACGCGTATTTACAGTAATTTCTGGGTGGCTCTACGCACCCAGATCCGAATCCAAACCCGCATCTATCGTGCGACTCGCGCGCCATGACTTGATCAAATGAAGGGGAAATTACGAGGGAGTGGGAAGTCCCTGTGTATTGCTCGAGGATTGGATTGTACTTTTTTTAGTCAGGCTGCACAATATGGATACGATGTGACTCGGAATTTACATGTTGGAATCATAGTTGAGTCGGTAGCATACCGGCCGAGATACAATTGGGGGGAGGCTTGCCCGCCCTTTTTCTGATGGACCTGAAAACAGGATCGGGACTGATACAGGTGGGAGATACTGATCCGGGAGTACCCATGGAATTTGAATGCCTGAACCATCGAATTCCGAACGGCTGTATAGGTTACGGGGTGAGTTTCAGCGGGATGAAAAAATATTTACTACTAAAGGGACCCACGCCGTTCTCGTAGCGTCCCAGTGCATTGATAAGTGCTGAGTTGAAAGCATGGGGACCCGGAACCTGCTTGGCTAAATAATGGTATCAGTCTGCGAGCGTCATAATCGTCGATTCCGGATGCCCATTTTAGCAAAGGCCGACTATCCAGCGCGGCGAAGTTCACCGTCGTCAATGTCTTCAAAGCCGGATTCGAGATGATCAGCTGCCGAGATGGTGAGAGGAGGTTGAACGCGCCGCACGCCAGTGACGCCACACGTAGCGACTTCCGATTTGGAGGGGAAGAAATCGTAATCGGATAACGATGCCGGTCGTGGTCCGTCGCCGAGCACAGATTCATGAAGCGAGGCCAGAGACGCAGCGCGATGATGCAAAGGGCGAGGACCATTGTACTGAGGGATACGAGTTAGAAACCTGGAGCACCGGTAAAAACGTAAACGTCGAGAAGGACATTGTCTCATTGGAGTCAATCAGGCTTCAGATCTATACAATCTCCGAGGGATGAAGCAACCGCTATCGGAGCATTGCGCGGCCGCCCTTGGAGAACGGGGTGCGTGTTGCATCTGAAACACAGGTCGGTAGCTGAAACTCGGTTTATTCCGTGGGGCCTTGACATACAATGATACATGGTATCGTTCTCTACACGGGAGCAAGGTGCGCCGTTTGGCGGTGGATGACACAACAGGCGACGGGCTTACTATTGGCCAGAAACCGGGAGTTGATAAGGAGATCGAGTGTATACTTTACCACAAACAGTCACATGCTGGAGCCTTCTTACGCCTGGTTTCGTGGATTCCGGCCGTCGACATTGCGCCTGATGAAAGGCAAAGACAACCCGCGTTTGACACGATGCACAGCCTCACTCGGGGTGATCTCCGATATTGATCCGAGGAACCTGATTGCCAGTATCGCCACTGATGCCCCATCATCTCCCTTGCCGCTATCCTTTCCACTTTGCACAAGTTGCAGCGTTCTGTGCTACTACTATTTCTGCATTCCCTGCCAATCATTCTACTCATTGGGACTTCGCCTTCGCCTTCAAGATCCGCGAAGATATTTTTTTGCCCGGTGGCCTCCTCGAGTCTGTATTCTGGTCAGCTTTCCTTGCTAGCTCTGAAACCTGACCGTCCAGACGGAAATACAGACATCAAACGTATTTGCCCTGAAACAAACGCCGGTGCATAACGCAGTCGGCATCTAAAGTTAGAGAGCCGGGCTCGATAGCACGGCGTACATCTGCCAACCATTCTAACTACCCTGTTCGACTCGGGGCTGGGCCATTTGCGGAAAACCGAATATACATTTTTTGTTTCGTATCGTTACTTATGGGCATCATAAGTAAAGCAAAATATGAAGGGATGTACGCCGGGCGGTACATCCCCAATTTATCCGGTCCTACTCGACTGGTTATGGGCATTGTTGAAAAGACATTTACTACACCAGGCTCCGCAAGTCAGAGTCTGGTCGGTCTTCTGAATCTCTCGAGCGCTGTTCTTCTCGGTGCTCATGCTGCCATGCGTTTGAAAAGAGGCGGGAGCTGTCTTCCCCTTTAGAATTTCGTTGGATCGTTCGGCCTATTGCCAGCGCAGTTAGTGGGATGACGGAGACCGCAGAAGAATTGCCGGATTCGATTACGTATTCTACGGCTGAATAGCGGAACATGTTATTACAGTGGTCGGTCGCATTATTATCCCGGGTGATTCGAGACTGTTACTGGTGCGACACATTGGGCACCGGTACACCGCTGTGCAAATACCTCCCAAAGCGACGCAAGAAGTCTTCGTGGGACGTGAAATGCTCTTCAAAGCGCGTTAGGGTACCCATATCGAAGAAGTAGTACTCCCCGCCCGTGAAGAACAGAAAAATTGGTTCGCATTGGCCGGCTAAGAAGGCCATCGGTTCCACCGGTGTGGACACACCATATAGCCAGGCCACTTCTTTCTCCAAACCGGAGAGGTGCGGCCCGTCGTCCCAACGCCGCCAGTCGCAAGACCATACGGCTGGGAGAGCCACGCGTATGCGGTGCCAATTTTTATAGACAGCGTAGTATCGCGCCAGGAATCCGGAGTCGCAATATGCCAGGGGGTCGTCGTAACGAAGAGCATGATCATGGGAGAAATATCCCGGCGGTGTAGCAACGTAGTCGCTGTGGGACTGGAGGATAGCAGTAAATGAGGGCTGAAAAGGGGCCAAATGAGGGCAATTACCGCAAGCGTACGTTCGTTTACCCGGTTAAGCGAGCTGAACCTGGGGCCACTATGGTGGACGACTCTGCTGCGGGGGCGGCAAAGGCGAAACATGGGATTTGCAGACATCACAGATCACCGCCTTTTATATCTGTCATTTAATTTTGATTACCGTGGGATGCCGATCGCGTCAAATTCCACAGCGAATCGCGATTGAAGTCAAATTTTCATTTTTTGGACGATTGAGACCGTGGGCTCGGCTACGACAAGATGGCGGAGTCCAGGGACGCCAGCGTATATTGGTACCTGTACACTTAGATAAGCCTTGAACCCCGGCGTTCCTACCATGATGCGGCACACAGTATCGTTCCGGGAGCCGGAATCTCGAAATGTGAATTCCCGGTGAAATTTGCTTATAGCAACGCCCTCCGGGCAGACCTGGATCCTTCGTGATGACCTCCGGGCCCATTTTTAGTTGTTAATCTCATGTTTACCATCTTCAATCGACTGAGTTCGACTCAGTTCAATTGTCGAATATCGTTTTTTTTTCAATAGATCGCACTCCAAATTCTTCAAGTAAAATACCCTAAATGCTCCGAATACTAGAGCCTAATAGTTATCAACCTGAGCACGGAGATGAAGAGTAGAGTTTGAGACTGGAGGGAGTTTGAAACTGGTGACGTCATGTGTTGAGAGCCAAACAGAGCGTGGGTAAAAAGTGAGTGATCTTGCGAACGGACAATTAAGCAAAGTAGACCTGGATACCTCCGGATCCAGGAACATGTTTTTTCAAAGGCGTTGCAACTTTCGCCCTCATTTCAATTCCTTAAATCTTCAACTACAAAAGCCACCGTTGAAATGAAAATTATTCAGTGCCCTGCGCCGCACGCTCCTGCAACCCAGCCCATTCCAATAGAACAGCAGAGAAATAGCAGTCGTTCTGGTCATCCGTCATGACGCGCTGTGCAATGGCCTGGCCCCGCTGCTGGATCAACCGCGCCTCATCCGGATGTTCGTTCGCCCACGTTATTTGCTGAACGAGGTCCGATAGATCCGGCTTGATCGGGACGTAATGCTCGTACGGCCTGAGCCAGTTGTTGAAGTACTCCTCAAAGAGGGTGGCCTGCGCGCCGTGGTGAGCTCACAATCATGAACGAAAAATGAAGACAGGCTAACTTTAAAGACTAGCGATCCGGAGCGTAGAAGTCCGAGGAATCGCCCGGAGAACGTTGTCCCGTCGACGTCCATCGCATACTTGTACTTGAAGAGATCTTCGCGTGGCTCGGGCTGCTCGGTTATGTTATACTCTGCAAGCACGGCAGCGCGATCGCAGCCCTCCTCGCATAATGTCTCCGCAAAGCGGGTGAGGGATACGTCCATGAGGTCCGGATGGTCGCGCGCGATATCAGCGAGCTTGAAACGCATGAAACGGTGGTAGTTGTCGCCGACGATCATCCCGCCAGTCGACATTCCGCGCCAATCTGGAAGAAATCAGTTTGTGGAAGGAGGTGTACCGACAGATGCTTACAAAGTTGTGGTTTTTTGTCGTCCCAAGGGATATTATCCGGATACATGAATTTGCCGGACCACCAGCTGCGCTCGTAATAGTACTAGAAGTGGATAAGTATTAGTGAGAGGAGGACGCCAGGAATATTCACCTCGGTGGGAAAGAGGATATCGGAGAAGCAAGGTGATATTCTGGCCATGCTGAGAACGGGATAAAGATCCGTAGTGAAGCCGGATTTGGCGCTGTATATCAGAACTGAAAACGCCAAACTTGAGTCAAAGAGAGAAGGAAAATAACACACGGAACGAACTCACAGCTATGGGCGTCGTTCACGATCTCCATGAATCCGTTTGCCTCTTTTGGAACGAGGCACCCACTCTGCCCGCGCAAGAACTCGGCAGTTGGGGTCGGCGCGATGTTGAATGGCGTCGAATCATTCACCCAGAAAGCGTGCTCCAGAGCATTGGGCGCGCGATAGTTGAACGCGACGCGAGGTTCATCACGTCCGTTGATGAGGAACTTCATATTGGGCAGAAATGCCGAGAACTGCAAAGTTTCAGCAATTATTCGAGACAACATCGTAGCGGCCATGTAGCCATACCTGGGCAAACGTGTTGGGCCAGACACCCCCATAGGACGTCCCACCTTCAAGATACGCAGCACCATCCCGCACCTCAACAACGCAGATCTCCGCCGGCGCCTCTTCGAGCTGCGTGACGAATTGTCAGCCACGAAATTTCAGGAGCACGACTCGGCATACCTCACGCGCCGCACGGTCGATCATCTCTTGGAAGAAAGTCGAGTTTCGCTCCGCTAGTTGGTAGAAGGGCTTGAAGTCGCGATGAATCTGGTCGTAGTCATCGATGAGGCACTTCTTCTCCTGTGCAAACTGGTACCATAGCTCGTAATTGGGCGGCGGGGTGCGCTTGGTACGCAGGGTGTAGCGTGCGGTCGCCTGTGCGAGCGTAGTTGACTGGCGCGCATATAGTGCGTCAACGGCCAGTTGTGCCACCACAGAAGGGTCGGTGGCGTCAAGATTCGGGGAGTCCGCGGGAGGAGGAAGAACTTCATGGAGTACAGGCGAATCTGCGACCGGCGGAGGGATGAATTCATCCACGGGAGCGTATACTTTCGGCGCGGGAGTAGGATCGATCATAGGAGGATTCGCTTCTTCATCGAAGTCACCCTGGGAGTCGACGAGCGGGCGAGGCACGGCCGTCAGGATAGTGATTATAATGATCATAGCGGCCATGACACCTAGAATACGTGTGGCAAGCAGGATCCGGCGCCGCTTATTATTGGTTTCCCCGTATGTCCAAGGGATACGTGTCTCTGGGAAAGCGGTTAGCTAAATTCGACGCTGCAACGAAGCAGACTCGTACCGCGGGATTCACAGATTCTGTCCGTTTCCATCTCGTAGTATGGCGGGCGCATGAGAAAAAGGTATGGATAGGAGGGGTGAGGTGGTGGGAGGATGTGAAGGTGCGGAAGTGTAGATTCACCCGGGAGGCTGACATGTCGCAGAGAGATCGCGGAATAAATGAGCAGCGGCCACGTGAGTTCTCTGAGACCGCGCTATTTTCTCAGTGGATGAGACAAGATGAGACATAGGAATTGATATTTGGCTAACTAGGCCTCTGTGCAGGCTACAGTCCCTGCGCAAGCCAGGTCGCCACAGTTAGGACGAGTTTGGCGTAAACATTTTGTGAACGACATTGATGTAATTCTCCACGTATAGGGTTCGCTACTAGCTAAGCGCAGGATCGAGACGGGGAAAAATTCGGGCAAGTATCCAGCGTGCGCGAAATCGAACACCTGCGCGTCTTCCGACGGTGTCAATCTTTCCGGATTCCTTGATGTCCAACTTTGAGCCCCACGAGTTGTTAACCGAGTTGTGAACTTGGATTTGAGAGTACGAGATAGCCATCAGACCTTGACTAGCCGCCACAGACAGAACAGTATCTGCGAATCTGCGAGATGAGCGTTGCGAAGAAGTAGGAGATGGTCACGTGCCCAAACTAGAGCCGACATACACTGTACAGCCGCCATCAATCCGCCATGATGTCTACTTTGTTGCCTCGACATAGCCGCCATCCTTATCATTGCATGAATGACACTCATAGACCCAAGACGCTTGATTTGCTATGGAATTCCGGTTGTCTTAAAGTTGTCTCCATAATGGTTGCACTTGGTTGCAATTGTTTCTACATCGGGCTGACCCGGGCCGGGGACACACCTCATCCGCGGCCCCTATATTGATATTCACAAGAATATGTATTATTTTTAATCATTCGAAATCCATACCGCTCCGCGCGGATGTTAGCAAAGGGCAAGAAGCAGGCCGCCCGCCACGGACGCCACAACAAGCGGCAAAAAAACTACGGGCATCTCTGCCCCGCCTGTCTTGGCGGAGGACGTCCCCGAGCTCGCTGGGGCCGTGCCGGTGGGCGACAACGTGAGCGCTGGAAATACGCTCCCACTGTATGTCACCGTTTGCGTGGAAGTCCCCACGATATCGAGGTCAACACATGTGGCGAGCGCGTCCTTGCCGAATGTGCAAGACTCGACAGCGGCGAAGGGGGCGCCAGCGGTGTAGGCGAAGCCGGAGGCACCCTCGACGAAGGTCGCTGAGTAGTGAACATCATCAGGTCACATTCGCATAGCACACGGAGAGAAAAAACGCACCGATGATCGTGCTTGGCTCGGGGGACAGCGTGGACAGGGTGGCTGTTGTCGATCCGATACTGACGAGGTACGCCGCTGACTCGACTGCGACTGCCACGTATGTCGTCTCCCCATCTGCACCAACCCCCGCGGCGGAAATTGAGAGGGAAAACGGTTGGTGAACTGCGACGCCAGAGGGGATGGGGACATTGGAGTATGCAGAGACATCGTAGAGTGTCTGTCCAATCACTGGCCACAGAAGATGAGCAAATGGATATCTTGGCTGGTGTGCACTTACCATGTGTGGACGAGACGAGGACCATGATCATGCTTCGGATGTACATCATCGCAGGCGGCAGATGTGGGGATGGACAAGCAATAGCCGAGGCAGCAGCGTCGACTGAGTTTTTAAGGAGGCACCACAGGTTCACATAAGCAGTGTAACGTGAAAATATGATCCTAAACGGGTAAACTTCAACAGAAAAGCTGTAAAAAGTGTGCTGTTTCCGAGTGTGCTATCTTATTTTGATGGCATGCTTGTGGCATGCTAAGGATTACCGCTATGGGAACTCTTGGCGTGATCTGACTGCGATAACTTATGTTGACCGCGATATGGTCCGGATATGGCGGCGGCCACTTGAAAGACCGTGCACTTGGCCATTCTGCAACTCGAGGCATGCTACATTTATATGAGAAAAAGACGTGGTGTCTCTGGACAAACGTCTTGGTCCGCCGAAGCACGGCCACAATGACCTGTCGGTGAAAATTGTTCCGCAACTCCATCTTGGCATCGCTCCGTTGTTGCCGTTCCGAGCCGCCGGCAAATTGCAGTGCATCACTGGAGATCACTGGCTACCCAATAACACATGTACAGTACTGAGTTCTCTAGCTAATCGTCAATGAGGCCAGGACCCCCGTTAATAGGTGGGAAGGCCTATTTTATTTTGGGCCCCAAGGTCAGGACCGGTTTCAAAATTTTTGTCGAAAATGTCAGGATTCTGCACCAGATCGATTTTTTCGCCCGTCAGTTTTCGAAAAGATTTCCGGCGCTGCCGCGGTTGTGTCAGGATTTTGACCAGGCTTTTGCGCCTCAGAGGTGTGTTTTATCAGGATTTTGACTAGGCCTGGCGGCCAAAATTGCCCAAAAATGTCAGGATTCATATCAGGGGTTCCGACCCATTAAGGGGGGTCCTATGAGGCCGCGAGGAAACAACCGAAGGCGAGCGGCGTGATTATGATTCCAAGTTTCAACCATTGGGAGTTCAACAATGGATGATCATCCTGACGACAAGGATCAGGATAACTGCCACTGTCGATCAGGAACCAGGATCGGCGGCACGTTACATACAGATTTAGTACCGGAGCGGAAGCACCTCGGAGGGGCTGCTAGACGGATCTATGAGAGGATTATGCTCCAGCGGGATCGATCCTATAAGCTGGCAGAGGACTGGAGCGGTAGGTAATAGGGAGGTACTAGCGTGGCACGCAGACGAATATTATAGTCAGATCACGCCAAGATCGAGGTGCAGAATGGCCAAGTGCACGGTCTTTCAAGTGGGGTCCTTAGGCCGCGAAAAAAAATCATATGCTTTTTACATTCCAGGACATTTGAAGTAGGAGAGACCCAGGAGGTGTTTTAACAGGGTCAGCTATTGCTTGAGTGTATCTTTGCCAACAGTCGCTGCCATGTTTAATGCCAGTTCATTGCCCCTTCAAACCACACCAAACTGGGCTGAGGATGAAAGTGTTGAGGACGTCAACGGCCAGCTGTGCCACCACAGAAGGGTCGACAGTAGGAGGATTTGCTTGTTGATTAAAGTAACCAAGGGAGTTGACGAGTGGACGAGGGACGGCCGTCAGGATCGTGATTGTAATGAGCATTACGGCCATGACACTTAAAATACGTGCGGTAAACAGGATCCGGCGCCGTTTGGTTGCCCCGGATGTCCAGGGGAGACGTGTCTCTGGGAAAGCGATTAGCTGAAGCTCGACGCTGCAACGAAGCACACTCGTACCGCCGCCCGCGGCATTTACAGATTCTGTCCATTTCCTTCTCGTAGTATGGCGGGCGCATGGGTATGAATAGCGAGGGTGAGGTGGTGGGTGGATGTGAAGTTGCGGAAGTGAAGATTCACCCGGGAGGCTGACATGTTGCAGAGATCGCGGAATAAATGGGAGCGGCCACGTGAGGGTCTCTGACACCGCGCTACTTTCCCTGGGGATGAGAAATAGAAACTGGTATTTGGCAAACTGGGCTGCTATGCAGGCTACGGTTTCTACGCAGGCCATGTCGCCACAGTTCGGACGAGTATGGCGCACGTTAATATTTTGTGAACGACATTGAGGTAATTCTCCACGTTTCGGGTTCGCTACTAGTTAAGAGCACGATAGACGCCAGGCAAAATTCGAGCAGTATCCAGCGTGCGCGAAATCGACCACCTGCGAGTCTTCCGACGGTGTCGTTCTTTTCAATTCTTTTTGCGTTCTTTCCAAATTCCTTGATGCCCAACTTTCAGCCCCATGTTTTTAGCCGAATTGTGAACTTGATTTGAGAGTATGATACAGCCGGTAGCCCTGACAAGCCGCCACAGACAGAACAGTATCTGCCAAGTATCTGCGAGATGAGCGTTGCGTTGGCGTTGCGAAGACGTAGTGGACGGTCACGTGCTTCTTTCACTGCCACCGACATTTTCCACATCGGCTGCCCCGGGCCGGGGAGGACGTGTCCTGCGGCTTGCTCACGTGCCAAAACTTACCCAGAGGAACTCTTCTTCCTCACTTGCATTTGACGATGCCGCCCAACGCCGCGAAAGCCTTGGAAACTGTCTCCATCGCTGGTCAGAACAAGACCGCAGTCGTGGTCGGTGGCACGCTTGGAATGGGCGCCGCCATCGCTCGTCTCCTGGCAAAAATAGGCCCCGTGAAGCTCCCGCCAAGGATTGTCCGGAAAAGTGGCTTTTCGAGGCCGAAATTTTGCGATTTCCTTGTCCGAAAAGTGGCTTTTCGAGGCCCAAAATCCACCAGCCCTGTCCGACGAATGGCTTTTTGAGCCCGGATTTTGAAAATTTGCCTTGGCCGGGGATGATTTGCAAAGAGGTAAAAAAAGGTCACCCTCAAGGTATCTACAAACGCTAATGGATTGTTCATTTTTCTTGTTCAGAGCACTGCGACGCGCGCCGGAGAAAAAAAAATCGATTATTTTTGGCGCCTCACGTGTCAACCCTTGTCCGATAGTGGCTTTTTTAGGCCGGCGTTGGCCCAAACAAGTGGCTTTTTCAGACCAAATTTGGCGATTTTTCCGGACAATCCTTGGCGGGAGCTTCACGGGGCCTGCAAAAATAGGGTGCCGCCGCATAATCATCCTCGGCCGCAGTGCGACACGAGGAGCAGAGATGCTAGAGCTTCTCAAGAATCTTGCGTCGTCGAAGGACAATGAAATACAGGTTGAGTTTGTTCAAGGGGATCTAACGTGCGTCCAGTATATTCTACCCATCATGGAGCAAGAGGTCAGCGAACCACGGTAGTGAAGTCAAGGGTATGCGTGAATCGGCCGCGGCGCTTCAGGAAGCGGCCGGACCAGCGACAATTGATTACCTTGTAATACTTCGTTCATCCTTTCGTCTGCCAAGTTTATGATGATGATTTTTTTCGTCCCAGGTTATGTGTCAGAGCGGTAGACCTACAGGACGTCTCGACAAATTGACCGCGGATGGGTGCGCAACGATGTCTCCAAAAATACGTGCTTATATGTTTAATCATTTCTGTGTTATTCCAGCCTCTGCCCCATTCTCGCCGTCCAATCCATCTCGCGATTTGTGATAGCATACCTCCTCACCACCGGCGGTGCGCTCTCCCCCAACGCCATCGTTCTCTCCGTCGCGCACCAGGGTCAGTCGCTTGATAACCTGAGCATTGACGACCTCTCCCTGAAAGACCGCGTGGCGACTCGGAGCAAAACTGCCCTCTTCATGGACCAGTCCAAGCGCGACAGCACCGTGCTTGATTCCTTCCACGAAGAGCTCAATATCCGCTATCCGCAATATCGCTACTTCCATATGTTCCCAGGTCCGAATTTCGCCCTGCCCCGCAAGAGTCTCTCGTTTTGACCTCGCAAATATCATCATTTAGGCCTTGTCTCCAGCGAAAATTTCGACTACAACGGCTTTCCTGGTGATAGACGGGGGAATTTTGCGCTCGTGAAATAGACCTGAAATTAGAGATCAGACAACGCAAGGAAAGGAAATGGGATGGGACGTGCAGTACCGGGGATTGCCGTGCCTCGAGGCTCGCAAGCTGGAAGAAGGCACGGGGACCTGTAGCCTAGTTACGAGGCTGCACGACTACGTAAAACAATGGCGGACGCCACCCACCTGTGTACCGGGAAACCCGCGGTGTTGGAAACGGTCACGTGATCACGTGACCTCGCGCAGCGTTGGAAGCAAATGTATTGCAGACGCGATGGAAACGGGTTATGGGCATGGGTCGACGCGGAAACGGATAGCCCGTAACTATGAGAATAGATGCTATGCACACCACAGCCTTCAAAACCAAGGCAATACCAGGGAAATGCACTGGTTCAATGTAATAACCTAGGAGATCCCCAAGGCAGCAAGGATACGGGCTCATCCCGGGGCAGTACCTTGGGGACGGGGAGTGTCAGGCCCACAGTTTGCAGTTGTGGTATTTTATTTGGTAGCTACAAACAGTAGGGGTATAAAAGGACCACAAAATGTGCTAGGTGGAACAACAATTCTACGCCCAGGTTTTACCACCTGTGTCTTTTGACTCGCTCTCTATTGGAACACTACGATTTACGGGAACACTACGATTTTACGGGAACACTACGGATTACTGGAACATTAACGGAACGGAACGGATTTACGGGAACGACTACGAGTTATTGGGATTTTTTTAGGTTTCAAGCTACGCGACACACACACTTTCTTATTTACCTATTCCAAATTCGCATTCGTGGTTTCCTGCCACGCGAACCCCCGAACACAACACAAAGACTTTGATTTTGGTTTAATTAGGTCGAAGCCTTTATTTCAAGGTTTTCACCTACCGAGCCGATTTCAATCCTTTCATCTGGAGCCCACCGCGAGGGGGTTCATTTGGAATACGATTTGATTGTGCTGGTCACAATCTTCATACAGCAACACACCTAGCTTAAACCCACAATTTCTGCTGGCAGAAATTCGGCGCGAGCACTTACTGAACAAGGACGAGAAGAAGTCAGACGACGGACACGCGCACGCTTCACAGCGTACGCAGCGAGAAGAAGAACGGAGCACGATAATCTAGGCATCGCAGGCGACGCCAGGGCTATCAATAGCAACGACGAGAAATCAAGTGACGAGTTACCTTACGGAAACGAGTCACTCTTCGACGTTGAACCCGACTTTGACGAAGAAGATTCATTGGATCTAGATTTTATTCTCAGACCCATTTCACCCGACGCACCTGACACCTCTACAATGGCGGGAGTCAATGCACAAGCACCGGCTGGTACCGGTGTCGCGAGTTTCAAGGTCCCACGGCCTTGGGAGTCGAATGTACCAAAGTTTACGACGGAGGATAAGGAGGACTTGCAGGATTTTATGGAGCAGGTTGATGATATTATTGGGCTGGGGCAGATTACCGATGACGATGAGAAGAAGAGGCTGCTCACCAGTTATCTACCCGCCAAGAAGCGCGAGATATGGCGCGCGTTGACAGAGTATGTGGCTGGGACGTCGTACGCAGATTTCAAGAAGGCTGTCTTGAAGGCCTACCCAGAGATGCAAGAGGACCTGGATGGGACCCTTGAGGAACTGGAGACCCTTTGCGCGGAAAATAAAAATATTCGGCGTGCAGAGGAAGGCCGCCTCAAACGTTTTGGGATGAGGTTTAGGGCACTGGTGAAGAAGCTCAGTAAAGCGCCCGCAATTATCTTGAATAAAGAGGCATGCCGACGCTACCTTGATGCACTCGAGCGTGGATTCGCAGAGACTTTAAGGATGGCCATCAACACTCGAAATTTGATCAAGGAGGATTTATTGCAGGCAGGAGGAAACGCACTTCCAGCAGCCGCGCCGAACGCAGTGGATCATCGCAAGGAGGACCCCATTTTGCTAGAAGAGCTGATAAAAATGGCGGAGCGATTAGCAAATAAAGGCAGTACGGAGACGACGTGGGGAGAGGAAGACGGACCCGACTATAAACGGTCGGACCGGTTCCCGACTGTCAAGATTGAGCGCAGGGATGCACGGCTTGAAGAGCTCGGTGGGGAGCTTTCGGGCTTGCGCGATGCGCTAGTTGTTGCACAGAAGCAGTCAAAGGCTGCACACGAGGAATTATTGAAGGCATTTCAAAATTCACGGAGTTCAGGACCTGTTCAACAGGATAATGAGCAGCGAGACTCGGGAGCGAGAAATGCGCCTCAAGGAACTTACGGAGCTGATAGGCAGTTCAACCGCGGATACGGTGGACAGACCCAGCGAAGTGGGTGCTACTACTGTGATGGGCAAGATCATTATTCCAAGGAATGCACGGTGAAGGCTGCGCACATCCACAAAGGATGGGTTGTGGTCGAGGATGGCCAACACAAATTGTCGGATGGCAATTATATTCCTAGAGGAAGAGGGTCAGCAGCGGTTCGAGTTGAAGAATACTGGCAGAAGAAGGGTGCTGTTGGACAGCATCTAAACGAGGCGTTTTATGGTGGATCACCCGATGAGGAGTTTGATATTCTGCGCGATGAAGTACGCACCTTGCGGGTGAAATTGAACCAAGTAGCGGGCGGAAGCCGGTCAACGCCGGTACCTATAATGCAGATGCATGCGCAGGTTAGCCCGTATACGAACCACGCGGTGCCTGCACCCGCGGTCAACATGGAGGAATTGGGACGCACCGTGTTCAACATGATGAGAGCAGGCAATTCTATGCAGGATCAGTATGCTCAGACAAGGAGCAAAACACGGAATGTAGCGTTCGCGGAACCTCCAGAGCAGGATTTTTGAAGACCCCTAGGAAAGAGGCCCGGGTTAATTCGAATAATCAAAGGCCTCTGGAGGGGGATAAACCCGAACATCAATCAAAGGAGCATCTTGAAGAGCGGCAGGAGCTACCATACCGATTTGTCAAGCCAGTAGGATCTGGGGCTCGAACCTTGCCAGCATCCGAAAGCAAGGCGGAACGGCGGCATCTTGAAGACCCTAAAAAGTCTTATGAATTGAAGGCACCGATTCAGAGGGATGGGCTGGCCGAAGATATGCTGGAGCGCATCAATAATACTGAAGTCACCGTAAAGTTGAAGGATTTATTCGGAATGAGCAAGGATTTGCGGGAAGGGGAGAAGTTACGGCTTACCCGCATACGACAACCCTTGAAGGATGAACCCAAGGAGAAGGAAGTGGTTGAGATTGCGGAAGTGGAGCAGCAAGTGACAGTGGACTTAGCTAGGCAGGATAGCCAGTTAATGGTCGATGCGCTCGAAGTTGGGGACTTACCTGAAATTCAGGGAGTGTTTGTCACCACTGTTGGGATGGCAGGAATTCCAGAGGGGTCGGTGATAGCGCAGGACCCATACCTGCAATATTTGGAAGGGCTCTCGGATGGCGAGGACCCTAAACAGATTTATGTGGCACGCGACTCGGTACCACTGCGAGTGACGTTCCCGTACATTAACAGCCAAGGACCGGTTGAAAGTGTGCTGGATACGGGCTCACAGATTGTATCGATGGCTTTGGATCAGGCTCAACGTTGCGGGCTAGTTTGGGACCCGAATATCAATATATTCATGCAGAGTGCAAATGGTCAGCTAGAGAAGTCGATGGGATTGGCAAGAAATGTGCCATTCCGGTGGGGTGAATTAAAAATTTACCTGCAAGTACATGTTATACGGGATCCAGCCTACAAAGTATTGCTTGGACGGCCGTTTGATGTGTTGACGAAGAGTAGGACGGACCACGAGGAAGGGAGGCAGCTTTTGACGCTGACTGACCCGAATACCGGAAGAGCGTGGACGGTGCCGACTTACGATCGGGTAAAGGCAGGCTCGAATGGGACGGAGCAGCCAGGATTGGCAAGCAATCAACTAGGGCTCAACCACCAGGGTTTTCGCTTAACTTCGATGAGATGATACCGCTGTGTCAAGGAGAAGAATTAGCAATCCTGGTCGGGTTTAATGAGCAGCGGGAGATGCGGGTTGAACAAATTTATCAGCCAAGGGGCGGAATTATGACACCTGAAAAGACTATCGAAGCATATATCACCGTGTCGAAGGAGGCAGAGGAGATAAAGAAGGACGTACCGGCAGCAATGCTGTTTCAGTCATACCGGAGCCAGAGCATCGAGGATGAGGACGGAGTTCCGCATAAAGTCTTTGCGAACGTCCTCAGTGAGGCTATCAAACCGGATAAACCAGGAAAGGTTTATCGCAGCAGGAGAAATGAGTGGGACACACGTACCTGGCACACTGTGGATACAGAGGTGCGATGCGCTTGTTGTCAGACTATTGATTTTATTTGTCCAACTGGATTGTTGGATGCGGAGGCTACGCAAGAATCAGTATCAGTCTTTGCTGGGAAAAAGTACAAGCCAGTGGGATTAAAAGTCCGGCCGGTTTATACGGAACTACCGGATCGATACAGGATTAAGCGCGAGATCAAAGGGGACCCGTTGAAGGGGATGCCGCCTTTGAACCCGCAGCCCACGGAGGTCGAACCGACAGGGCGCTATAATGTTGAGCGAAAGGCAGACATGGAACAACGACATGCGGGGTTCTTACAGGCAGAAGAATTAAAGTTGTTGCACGAGGTTGTGAGGAATCACGAACAAGCCTTCGCGTGGAACGACGACTAGCGAGGGAATTTCAGACATGATTTCTTTCCGCCAGTTGAATTCCCACTGGTTGAGCATGAGACATGGGTTGAACGCAGCATACCTATTCCAAGGGGGCAGCTAGAGGAATTTTGCAAAATAATCAAGAAGCGTCTTGATGCCGGAGTTTATGAACCATCGAACGCCTCATACCGGAGTAAATTCTTTGGGGTTCTGAAGAAGGATGGGAAAAGCATCAGATTAGTGCATGCATTGGAACCGTTGAATGCGGTGACGATTGCTCACTCGGGTGTACCACCAGCTACGGAAGAGCTGGCAGGTCATTTTGCAGGACGTGCATGTGGCGGATGCCTTGATTTATTTTCCGGCTATGATCATCGCGATATTGCGGAGGGGTCAAGAGACTTCACCACGTTTCAGACACCATTCGGAGCATTACGGCTGGTCAAACTGCCGCAAGGATGGACAAACAGCGTACCTATTTTTCACGATGACGTGACATATATCTTGCAGGATGAAATCCCGCACGTTACGATGCCATACATCGACGACGTACCAGTACGGGGACCGGGATCTCGTTACGAGCTACCGGACGGTACTTGCGAAACGATTCCTGAGAACTCTGGGATTCGGAGATTTATCTGGGAATATTTCCAGGACTTGAATAGGATTATTCAAAGGATCAAATACTGTGGAGGTACCTTTTCGGGTGCTAAATCAATCCTTTGTGCTGGAGAATTCCACGTCGTGGGCCATTTATGCTCGTTTGAAGGGAGGAAGCCGGATACGGACCGGATCGGAGTTATACAGAGATGGGGTGCGCTGAAGGACGTACCGGATGTACGCCGCTTCCTGGGAACCGTGGGAGTATTGCGCATGTTCGTGAAGGACTACGCGCTACTCTCCCGACCTATACAAAAATTGACGCGCAAGGATGTTGAGTTCGAGTGGGGAGTCGAACAGGAATTAGCAATGGACAGGCTGAAGGATGCACTAGTAAACGCACCTTGCCTGAAGCCACTCAATTATGACTGGGATTCGGACATTGTGATGGCGGTGGATACGTCATGGATGGCGATCGGAATTCAGATTTATCAGACTGACCCGAACGACCCACGGAAGCGGTACTATGCAAAGTTTGCATCAATCACATTGAACCGACGGGAGGCCGAGTTCTCGCAACCAAAGCGCGAATTATACGGGTTGAAGCGGGCACTGGAGGCCATGCAGTACTGGATATTGGGCTGCAGGCGCCTGGTAGTTGAGATGGATGCGAAATACATCCAGGGCATGTTGAACAACCCTGGGATGGGGCCAAATGCGACGGTTGGATTGAGCAGATTTTGATGTTCAAATTCACCTTGAAGCACATCAAGGGTGTGAACTTCCCACCAGATGGGTTGTCGAGACGAGAAGCGCAACCTGGGGATGAAATATGGCCAGGTAGTGATGATGAAGAGATAAATGAGCCGCCTGGAATGCACCCAGAGTGGGATTATTTCTCAGAGCAGCCGTTGGATTTGGAAGAATTCAAGGGCGAGATTGATACGAGAGGAGGTTACTTACAAGAAATGGGGAGCACAGTTCCCAGCTTGACGAGCTTCCGTGACGAGTTGGGAAAAATTCGAGAGGAGGAGCGGGCCATTCAGGAGCATATCAGAGGAGCATACACTGAGGAGAAGCTTGTATTGCCAGCTTATGTTCAAGCACAGATTCCTGACGAAGAAGGGCTGCTCCCAGATGAGAAACTACGGGATGATGAAGAGGAGCGCGAACCTTACGGCGAAGGCCATCGCAGCGCTGGAGCACGTGACCAAGACGAGAAATTATTCGTGGTATACGAATGGTTGAAGGACACGCTAAAGCGTCCTACTGGGATGGATGATGATGCGAAGTACAAGCGATTTGTACGCTATGCATCGCAATTTTTCGTCTCCAAGGAGGGGAAGATGTATCGAAGAGGGGTAGCAGGAATGCACTTACTCGTTGCCAAGAAGGAGCATCGCATGTATTTGATGCGCGCTGCGCACGATGCACTGGGGCACCGAGGAGGGTTTGCAACCAAGTCATTATTGGAACAGAGATTCTGGTGGCCGGAGTTGGAAAGGGATGTACGGTGGTACATTAAAACTTGCCACCTATGTCAAAAGCGTCAGCTAGCTATCATGAAAGCTCCTCCAGTGGTTTCGGCAACACCCAGTATCTTCAAGAAGGTGCATTCGGATGTGATGCATATGAGCGAAAAATCGAATGGATGCAGTTTTATTGCGGATGCACGCTGCTCACTATCGAGATATCCAGAGGGGCGAGGTTTGCGGAAGCAAACAGCGAAAAGTATTGGTTTATTCCTGCTGGAGGAGGTGATTTGTCGGTGGGGATGTCCGTTATGGATTGTGACGGACAATGGGACACCATTTATTGCGGCTGTGGATTGGTTGAAAAGCAAGTACGGGATAACCGGGATAAGGGTATCACCATACCACTCACAATCCAATGGAGTGGTCGAGCGTGGTCATTGGGACCTACGCCAGTCGTTGTACAAGGCTACAGGAGGGAATCTGCACCAGTGGTACTATTTTCTACCTCAAGTTTTATGGGCAGACCGGATTACAATTAGAAGAGGAATGGGGTGCTCACCGTATTTTGCGGTCTGCGGAGCACACCCAATCTTGCCATTGGATGTTGCAGAGGCAACCTGGTTGGTGGAGTATCCAGACAGGATAATTTCAACGTCGGAATTAGTTGGCCTTCGAGCTCGAGCGCTCGCAAAGCATGCAACACACGTTGAAGAAATGCGCGAGCGGATGTCTGCAATCAAGGAGAAGGGTGCAGAGGACTATGCAGAAAAATACCGACATGTTATCAAAAACTACATTTTTGAACCAGGAGATGTAGTATTGGTACGGAACACGGTCGATGAAGGATCTTTGAGCGGGAGGAATCGGGATCGATGGTGGGGACCTTTGATCGTAGTCCGGAGAACAGAAGGCGGAGCATACATTGTATGTGAATTTAATGGAGCCGTGTGGCAGAAGAAGATCGGGCGCTTTCGGGTTATTCCGTATGAGCAACGCCGAAAACTCTCTATTGGAAAGGATATCGAGGATTTGATTGATGTTTCCCAAGAAACCTTGGACAAGCTGGAAGGCGAACCCGAACCTTACAGAGGGAAGGACTTGCAGTTTGATAAAGTCAAACTTCAACCGAGCCAGGATAGCTCGGGGCCTCATCCAGACTTATGATTGGTCAGCGATCAATAGCCAATGGACCGCTTACCAATCACACAGTCGAGTCGAATCGTGCATTGAAGGACTATTGAAGGGCCCGAGGAATTGATATTCCCATGGAGACAATACCAGGCGCACAGCGCTCAACAAATAAATACGGGTATACGACAACAAGGAAGTCCGGAGATCAGGAAATAAATAAATATATAATGGAAAAGGGGAGACGGCGAGGACTAATCAATAGTCTCACGCATAGGGCAGAGTGCGACGAGGTGGTCTGCAGCAGAGCAATTATAGCAGCGTTTAATCTTCCTAGGAGAAGGAAGGTTAATATACGTTGAGATATAATGACAGGAAAGGGTCGTACTTGTGGGCCGGCCGGCGGCGATGGTTCGGATTGTTGGAGTGACTGGAGTTGCCAACATAACGTCTTTTGGGCACACGAGAGGCGGTGGAGTTCGGCTTGAACCCCAGCCAATCGTCGACGAATTTGGCTCTCGGATGGTGGGGCGGTAGACCGAACGGGCGCGGGACGATCTGCACGGTGTTGCACTGAACAGCTGGAGTCACCCTGGAAAAATTGCGCTTCTGGGAAGGAGTGAGGGCGCGAAAACGGAGAGGTAGTGAGCAACAACGTACGTGGCTGCGGGCCATCGTTCTCCCTCTCTCCGACCCGCCGCCTTTTACGGGGAGATTGCGGCGCAGGAGCGTGAAGTCCGGCACGAGGTCCGGTAGGGATGGGCTTGGTGATGATGGAGAGGACGGCTGAACACTCAAGTTCAATGGATGAACGAGCATAGAGTTGAAATAGACGTACGGGGGATGGCGGTTGCGCATTCAACGACAGGCTGCGCAAGTAACTTTGGAGCTCGTGGAGGGGTGTCAAGTGACAAGCTGTACGCACTGTGAGCGGTGTAAAGCTAAGAAGAATAAAAACAAAGAGACCCTTACCCTGATCGCTGGCCGGGATATTGGTTAGATCATTGGTAATAGGGCTAGCCGGAGGATTCTGGCTCGGATTGAGAAGAGAGGAAGCAATGTGAACTGGTGGACAGACCTTAGGAGTGGGCTCTTCTCCACCAGATTCGTCGGTAGGCGATGGAATGGAGATTGTATCTTCATCGAGGGTGTGTGATGCCTACAGCAGAGATGAAAAGGGACAGCTCAATAAAAAGGGATGGAGTTCACCTTATTATTAACACGAGCAGCGTGCTCAAGGGCGATGCGGCGTTCATTACGTGCAGCAACACCCTCAGCAGCACGGATACGATCGATCTGGGCGTGCTTGCGGTCACGAAAAAGCTGCCGCTTACGGATGATTTCGCCAGCGAAATCTTGGATGGAAATAAAAGTGTCGCTGATGGGTGCCTTGAGACGGGCGTTGTTCGAATGCATCATTGACCGGATGGTAAAGACGCATTCGGCAAGGTCGGGAGCGATGGCAAATGACACAACTTGAGGACGGAACGCCAGCTGAAGATAGCGGTGGATTAGATCAAGGATGAAGAAGAATTCCAGCATTAAATACCACGGTATTCGCTGACGCGACGAGAAAAGAATCCTGATCAACAGGGTCTTCATATCGGGTGGCGCGGATGGTCTTGAAGAGTTTACGGATAACCTCTTCACCGGCTCCGGTCAAACAAGAAGAAACGACGGGGAGAGACATGTACGAGAAGCAGAGTAACTGAACCAGCAGTAAATGGTGGAAAGGTGGAATAATGAACAAGAGGAATTTAGCGCGCACCTTTTATACAATTTCAACTGGGACAGTTGAAGGCTGTGAAAAAGGGAGGAACAATGCGAACGCTGGATGGACACGTACCAACAATGGCGGAAAGTTTGCGCAACGTGGCGCCATGGTTGAAAGCCGAAACCCAACCAGATTGAAACAAATCCTGAAACAGTTGCGTCAAGACGACCAACGCTGAAGGAAAGGGATTCATACCACGGGGTCTTGGACAATAAGACACGTTTTGAACGTGTTGGAACAATGGAAATTTTTGCGCACCAAGACGTGTGTCGACTCCCAAATGCTACGTGGAGGAAACACAGCTTGAATCTGAAATCCTACGTGTTCAAGCACAGTGCGAGTGGGAACGAGAAGACTTGCCGCGAGGCAGAGAGGCAAAGAGGATGACAACGATTGAAGGAAAACTAGGTTGATGGATGAGACCCCGGAAATCGGCAGAAAGGGAGAAGGAGCGCTGGAACACGGAGACATTTCAACGCTGCAAAACCCCGTGTTATTCACCACAAAGTACAAGAAGTACAAGAAAATAAACAAGAATGTGGAATAAATATGGCGAATAAGAAGAGAAGGGACGCGTAGGAAGTACAAATCAAGAAAGCATAGCCGCAAGAAGGTCCTGCACACGCTCCGTAATGGCTTGTAGAACGCGCGGATGGACGTGGGTCTCAACCCCAAGGGTGATGAAACGAAGGAGCGTGGAGGTGTCGAAGGTCGAAGCGGCAAGAGCCTTGTAGCCGCGCAGGCCGATGTCACGAGTCGCTCGAGAATTGAGCTAGGAAAAGGGTCAGAAAGGAGATGAAGAAGGCAAGCCTAACCAACGACGCACCAAGTAACGGTTTATTGCACCTTGGGCACTGCTATAAAACCATGACATTCTTGTCCCGAATTCATACTCTGAAGGAAACAAGGAGAGATCAGCCAAAGCGACCAGGAGGAAGGGCGAATCAACGCACCGAAGAGGGATACCGGGAGCCGGTTCTCCTTGACTGACTTCACCAGGGCATCGCGCTCTGTGCAGAAGTATGAATCACGGGAACGGCGGAGGTGTTCGAGCACCCAGAACGGGTCGGCCCAGTCACACTCCGGGATCCCCAGAATGGTGCAAGGGGGGCAAGGAACGCCCGCCTCGTAATAAGAGCAGGGAATCCCCTGCTCAGCGCAGTTGGCGCATTTAGGGATTACCTGGAAGGTGCAAAGGGGATGAGTTAAAAAAAAAAAAAAGGGGGCAGATCAGAAGGGAGTGCGGGACGTACCATGGGGTGCACCTGGACGAGCCTGGTCACGCGGCTATCCAAGACGTCGAGAGGCGTGTCGGAAACGCTGGGAAGGACGCGGTGACCAGCGGCGTCGTAAGAAACAAACAAGGGGTCGTTATCAGAAGAAGGGGGAATGGGGATAACAAAGCCCTCGGGCGTAGAACGAGCAGAACGAGAACCAGATGTCGGCAACGGTGGCGCTGGACGTGGGTGTTCGAAGACGGAGCGGCCAGAAGTGGCGGAATGGTCGGAGGAAGGCATAATGAGCGGCGTAAAAATATACAAGCGAAAGGGGAATATAAGGTTAAACTAATGGGGAATAGGGAGGAGCCGCACGGTGGCGGCGGCGTTTTATGCGGCGAAGGTGTGGCGGTGCCATAAACAATGCACGTCAAAAATGAATTATGGGTCGAGCAAGAATAATGGCTCATATGCGTATGAAGAAACAGACAGGACAATGGGGGGGACAGGTAGAAACAGTGTCCACAAGATAAACACGACAGAGGGCAATCAGGAGTTATTTGTTGACCTGGAGAAGGTGCAAAACATACCCGAGGACAAAGGGGAACGGCGACGACAAAGAGAAGGGCCGAAGGTCCCAAAGAAGACTGGGTTAGCGACGCAAAGTCAACTAGGGCAGCGACGTAGAAGTCAGCTAGGTCGCGACGTGAAGTCAGCTAGGTCGCGACGTCAAGTCAGCGACAGCGCGACATGAAAGTCGATGCATGGGAGTGGAGTGGAGTGGAGAGCGGGACTAGGACACCACGCCGTTGGTGGTGGTAGAAAGCAAGAGGATGGATCAAATCAGGCGCCCACAAATCAAATCACGGAGATCATCCGGGCAGAGATCATCCGGACGGAGATCTCCGCGGGCTTACCCCCACGAGAAAATAATTATTCCAGAAGACTGTGGGCAGTCTAGATTTGTGAAAAAGGGAGATGATAGACGGGGGAATTTTGCGCTCGTGAAATAGACCTGAAATTAGAGATCAGACAACGCAAGGAAAGGAAATGGGATGGGACGTGCAGTACCGGGGATTGCCGTGCCTCGAGGCTCGCAAGCTGGAAGAAGGCACGGGGACCTGTAGCCTAGTTACGAGGCTGCACGACTACGTAAAACAATGGCGGACGCCACCCACCTGTGTACCGGGAAACCCGCGGTGTTGGAAACGGTCACGTGATCACGTGACCTCGCGCAGCGTTGGAAGCAAATGTATTGCAGACGCGATGGAAACGGGTTATGGGCATGGGTCGACGCGGAAACGGATAGCCCGTAACTATGAGAATAGATGCTATGCACACCACAGCCTTCAAAACCAAGGCAATACCAGGGAAATGCACTGGTTCAATGTAATAACCTAGGAGATCCCCAAGGCAGCAAGGATACGGGCTCATCCCGGGGCAGTACCTTGGGGACGGGGAGTGTCAGGCCCACAGTTTGCAGTTGTGGTATTTTATTTGGTAGCTACAAACAGTAGGGGTATAAAAGGACCACAAAATGTGCTAGGTGGAACAACAATTCTACGCCCAGGTTTTACCACCTGTGTCTTTTGACTCGCTCTCTATTGGAACACTACGATTTACGGGAACACTACGATTTTACGGGAACACTACGGATTACTGGAACATTAACGGAACGGAACGGATTTACGGGAACGACTACGAGTTATTGGGATTTTTTTAGGTTTCAAGCTACGCGACACACACACTTTCTTATTTACCTATTCCAAATTCGCATTCGTGGTTTCCTGCCACGCGAACCCCCGAACACAACACAAAGACTTTGATTTTGGTTTAATTAGGTCGAAGCCTTTATTTCAAGGTTTTCACCTACCGAGCCGATTTCAATCCTTTCACTGGATTCGTGAAGTACGCCGTCCGCCTGGGCATGATGCTTACCGGCAAAACGCCCGACCAGTTCGCCCCCGCCGCCGTCTACGTGACCCTCGTCCCACCTCTAAATTGCTGTGCATCAAATTGACACGGTTTGTCTGTCAGATCCTCGCAGCCCCTGACGCGGAGAAGACGCTCGGCCCGGGCAGATACTTCAACTGGAAGCTCGCGCCTGGAAAGCTCGGAACGTGGGCGCAGGACCCGAAGAATCGCGAGGCGCTGTGGGAGAAACTCAAGGAGATCATTGGGGAGAGGTAACATTGCTACAAGCGGGATAGTTCTCTATGACGACTCTGAACGGTATACATGAACTCCCCTCCAGCCCGGGGCTTCAATCACGCACTTTTTTCTTTGATCAATTTGTTTACAATCAAGATTTCGCCGCGTCCGCCGCATACGCGCCGCGTCACTGCCGCGTCAGCCGCTGACACCGTAGACGCAAGGGGTTGGACTGTTTTCTTTGCTACCATACACACATACATCGAGGGTGCCCTTTACTTATACAAATAACCTACGGCGTTCAGACCGTGCGAACGGCTCTCGGCAATTTTGGACTGCCGCGTCACCCGCAGCGGCAGCGCCGCGTTACCGACCGCGCCAACCTGACGCGGCGAACTATCTTTGCCCAGACAGTTCAATTCCAGAATAAATTAGGTCCAGAACACTATTTGCAAGCCGTCTACCGACTCCAATTTGGAACACATTGCTACGAGTCTCCGTGTCCGTGCGGCCCAAAATACACACAACCTCGAACTAAAAGATATGATCCTTCTAGTTGCTTTGCACCGGGTTTGGATCCTCCTCATGGTAAGACGGGGGATCAATGTCGACGCCGGTGAAATCCTTCGCCACATCAAGTTTGAGCGTTCCGTTCAGAGTTACCTTCGTAATGTGGAGAGATGTACTCACGTCAGTTCCGCAATAATGCCTTTCGCTATCCGCGGCGATGCCCCCCGATTCAATCACAGAGTCCTGAACAGTCGCGGGTCGCAGTGTCGCGATACCCCCCTCCGAGTCATTAACTTCTAGAGCCTTCTCTCTCCATTCCAACGTGAATCTCGTCGCCAGTGTCGCAGTCAATCTATCCCATGCTTTAATGGCACAAACAGGGGATCGTCTGCGATACCCACGAATCGACGAAGGGGACTATGAGACTTCGAGCATGTGCGCGCGCCTATCGACCACGTGAAATGCCGTGCGGATGGTCGGCGTCTGAACTCACCGAAGGAATCTTGTGTAGCAGTATTGGTTAATCGCATTTACTGCTACTAGGCTAGTTTTCGGCCCACCTGAACGAACACGGCTTCCATTGCCATGATCCCGAAAATCAGTCTATGGATTGATTCGATCTCAGTCCAGAGTGGGGGACCGAAGATTTGCATAACTCAAATTATGTCTTTAATCTCTGCGAGCCTAGTGTTTCAGCGGCGCCAGTACAATTATTTAGAAGCTCCCCACCTTCAATGATGATGAAAGCAACAAGTGGTCCATACGAGACGCCAGGAATTCTCCTTTTCCAGATTCTGCCAAGAAGTACGAGGGTGCCTGCTGCATCGAAGGCAGACCTAAGGACAGGAACCAGAAGAACTGTGCCGCATTAGTTGATCTTGAATACGGACGAGCCAGAATCCAGACACACCGATCCTGAAGTAGACAGTAGCATTGAGCGGTGTTGCAGCGGTGTATGACATACGCATCTCACCGTGCAGTGGGGGCGGAGCTCAGGAGGCGGCATTGAGGAAACGAGGATGGGTTTGAAACAACCACGTTAATCATAGGCGAAAGGAATCCGAGAATAGCGATGGGAGTTGCAATTCGCCACCCACATATTGCCCGAATTCTCCAAGAAATAAGCGCTGGAAGGGAGGCATGTGAGTCCTAATAAACACGAAAGGGCAAATTCTGAGGACGAACAGATATATGAAATTTGGAACAGTGTATCGAAACTCAAGGACAGGTTATCCCACACGGCGCATCTATCGGAGCACTCGTCTGCGGGGAAAAGTTGATCGTGGAATACCGCATACCTCTGTTATAACGGTCAGAATGGCCCAGTGCTACTGGTAGAAGGAAAGACACACTGGCAATGTCCACTGGTTATCGATCAGTGCAAGGAGGATCCCCACCTGGTAGAGCGCAGGGACGTATCTCAGAGAAATCCAAATCAACAAGCCAAAGGTTCGTCTCTTCGGGGGCTCATAGGACTCAATCTCGACCGGAAATGTCAAAAAGAGGTCATAGAAATAAATGACTGCGCGGAGGAAGTGAAAAAAGCAAACAGGCATACGAGGGGCACCGTCCTCACCTGCAGCCGACACCAGAACTCGGTTGCCCCAAACAGCGAGAGAATAACTGTCGTCCATTTCAGAATTCGGGAGGAAGGGGTTGAGGACTGCCCGACTCACGGAAGGATGTCATGGGCGGTGGATTTAAAAGGCGTTCTGAGCCGGGCGGTGCATGTCGAGGCGCTGCTCACAAGCTGTGCATCTATGTCGCATTCGACATTGGACGTGCGAAAGATGAAAGTATTTGCAGAAAAATCAGTACGATACACCTTCTTACCTCCGCTTCGGCGCCCGAGCTTCCAGTCGAAGTCTGATTTAGGACAGTGTTCCTATAGATAACCCGCTTCGAAGGGGACGTATATTCTAGTAAGATGTTGAGAATCCTCGCCAAAACCTGGCATCGTTGCGGAGGAGATCCGAGTACAATGTTCGTACCAAGTTGCTGATTGACGTGTCATCCTGTGGCGCGCTGGATAATTAAGATTTACATGGATCAGAACCTTTTAACAGCACTGGAGAATCTGTTCGACGGTACCCGCGAAATCTAAACAGCTCTTGATAAGGATCTCTTCTACTAATACAGGCCCCAACTCGTGCTTCGTTGAAGTATTCCAACTTCTACTTACTATTAGTAGAGCCTCTGGAGAGAAAATTGGTCGTCGCATTATTCGAACGAAAGCCGGAGGGCGAGCTTGTGGCAATTTCCATCTCGGCCGGGTCCAATGGAGGTTTCGCAACCTTCACTTTATCGCCGAAATTCATGATCCAGAACCGAGCAAGTGAACCAGTGAAACCACATATATATCAGGCGTCGTGCTTCTCTCCATCTCTACTGTCTATCTCGGTTTTGGAGTCCTTGCTTGAACCAATGATATCCAACTGTGATGTGGAACTGGTAAACCGAGGCGGACTCCAACCCGATAGCGTCGGCCCCGATGCGAAAACGATGTCCGGACCCAACTGGATGCTTTGGCGGTTGACAACGCCGCCGAAGGTCGTGAACTGATTTTCCAGGTGGGATCTCTTGAGGGCGACGAGGATGATGATGATTGTAGGGTACATTCCCTGATACGATAAAAAACCAGTCAGAATCGTATTAGGAGCTTGAAGATTGGGCTCCACATACCGTCACTTGGTACATTATTACCGAAGCATAATCGGTGTAGGCGGTGGGCTCGATGTTCGGTACGAGGATGATATTCTTGAGGATCTGTATACAAGCTCAGTAACAGAGTTATTTCCGGCATAGCAAAAGACGCACCCAGAGAACCGTATACACCACCCCAGTCTCCGCGAACAGCGTCAGAATGCTCTCGGCAAAGCTGCGCTTGGACGTATCCCTCAGGTGGTTACTTATTTCCCGTCGGCAGCGCCTAAACATCCGAGGTCAAAACCTACACGCGGTTCTGGGCGACAATAACACACCAAGCTTTGTACGAAATCATCCCTGTGGCCCATATATTGACAAGCGCCGAAAAGAAGAGGGCGACGACATCAACACCGAGCTCTGTTGGAGCCAGAAGATGTAGTTTCACGACGTTGGGAAATGCTAAGCCGATTTGCGTAAGGTTGCATAAGAGGAGTCCCACTTGAGGGCGATAAGTCGATACACTCAGCAATCACGGGAGTAACTCACAGAATAGCGCAACAAGGAGGGAAGAGGCCACGGCAAGAACGCGTTTACTTCGGCCATACACCACATAAACGCGCCAGCATACCACTGCGTCGCTCAGCATAACCTGGGTCGCAGTGGTGAGAATGGGCGATAGGAAATACGGAAGACGAAACATACACATATGTTATTCGTGATGGCTTGCGAGACGTGCAAGGCAGCGTTGACCTTGAGGCGTTTGGAATGGTCGGGTGGCGGTTGTATCAGGTCCGCCATGAGGAACACTTTGAGCTGATCCCGCAGCAGAAGGATGTCTATGGCCCAATCCCAGGTAGACAGCCCATACATGACGAGGGTGACTGCAAGCATCATCTTCCTCGTGCGCGACTCCAGGCCTCGGGTTCTGCATACTATGAAGGTGAATATGTTTCTCCCGCCAGCAGATCGTTACTTACATGAGGATGTAGCTCGAGGTCACGATTAACGCCGTGAAGATCGCTGTGGAGTTAAATTCGGTACTGGTATATTCGCTTGGACCACAACCCGCTAACCATATAATGCAGTTTCTGCGAGAATCGGGAAGATGCGGAAATCCGTCGTGCTCGCCAGATTCTCGCGGTGCAGCTGCACTTGTTGAGCGGTGAGTCCAGAATCCATCGTGGGGCCAATCCTCGGAGGTGGGTCGTGCTGGGGAGACTTTATACACAAACGATCGGATCGCGGCGGATCTCAGCGAGGGTCCGTGTCGATATTGAGGTCATCTTCTTGGAAGAACACCGATGCACGTGGGTATGCGCAAGCCTGGAGCGAGTCTATTGCACCAACCTACCGCGTTACGAAAAGGTAATTCCTGGTCAAGCAATCTACCCACCTAATCGCCTTGAGTTCATCCAGTCCATCTTCACTCGAAGTTCACGGTGTTTTCGCAGTCATGGCGCAAGGTCAAAGGACCGACGCTGATCACGCGTATCCGGACAAAGATAAGGTTGCTTCCCAGGCGGGACGATTTTCCGACAGATGCCAGATGTGAATCAGGTTCGTGATGCAGCATATTGAATACACAAAAATGGCGGCATTGTGGTCATGGGAACCATCCACCATTGACAATCACAGTTGGAGCATCATTGGATGAATGCGAAGCCGAGCTTCGGCGAGGCGACATGCCGAAAGGCTACGTTGAGGTCCTTCGTATGTAGACAAGCTAGGGCCAGAGGTAGGGGCAGGAAAAGAGGGAGCAAGTCGGATTTCAAAGGAGTGAAGCGGTACATAATCACACATAACCATGTACCCTAGCTCAATTCTCGTCCAGAATCCAACCGGGACCGTGCCGAAGTTCGGATCAACAAACGGAGCAGCGTCTGCTCCGAACGTGGAACATATCAATTCAACATCACGATCGCACTTCAGTTGCCCGCATCAACCTGTTCCTGGATTGCTGCGCCACTCACACCAAGGCCGATTCCGATGTAATCCATGTGCGCGCCCGTTGCTTCCCCGTTCCCAGCCAAAGCGCTCAAAACCCGCTTTAGCAGCGCACGACGTTGAGTCCGATTGGCCCGATGTCCTCAGAAATGACTCATGACCCTAGGCCTCCCAGGCGCTTCGAGTGGCTTTAAATGGTACGCAGCAAGGAAAGGCGCCCAGAAATTGCCCGCCATGATCCCTCATCCCCGCGCCGACGCTTATCTACATACTCCTGTCCCCGGGAGAAGGAAGATCGCATCTGCTACCACGAATCGCTCTCTGCGCACGCACTGCGACGGAAACTGCGCTCCATTGAGGAACCGGTGTACGATATCCAGCTGCGCGGCGAGGACGGAAGGTGGCGGAAGCAAGTGAGGCGTGTGCTTGAGCGCCGGCGGACGCAGCACCCTTAGGTCCGCATCGTACACTGCGCCCTAGCCACCGCTTTGAAGTGATGGCCAAACCACGCCGGATGCACTATTGGCTCGCGCGCGTACGCGCCAAGGCGGAGTGGCGGCCTCAAGGCCATCTTGTAGACGCGCGTGTGGTCATGCCCCTCGATTGGCCGAAACCGGTGGAGGGCTCCAGGCGGGCGGACTCATTCGCACAGCGCGCCATCGCGGATGCTCGTATGCGGCGTGAGGAGCTAGAAGCGGCCGAGAGACGGGAGAAGGAGGAGAAGCGACAGATGGAGGAACGACGTGTCTCGTAGCTCAAGGGGAGCACCACGCCTAGGCTTGATCCAGAGACGGGGAGTTGGATGACTGCGTCGGCCGCAGAGCAAAGGGGGGAGGTCATCGGCG
The DNA here is from genome assembly GCA_029289565.1 of Mycena galericulata. Taxonomy (NCBI): domain Eukaryota; kingdom Fungi; phylum Basidiomycota; class Agaricomycetes; order Agaricales; family Mycenaceae; genus Mycena; species Mycena galericulata. The sequence continues at coordinate 414,088 of JARKIA010000078.1, read as the reverse complement.
GGGGTGCGGCTTCAGACGCGTCGAATCCTCGACTGTAGGCTCAAGCTGTGGGTGGTGTGCAGACGTTCGGCGAGGGCGTCGTCCCCGAGGTCTCACCGGCGCCGACGAGCCCCAGATATGCGCAGTCCGACGTATCAGCCCATTCTTTTGAGGTAGGCATCCCCGTTGTTTGCTCTGTCACCTAGGCTCACCTCCCCTCCTTCCTTCCGTAGCTCTTCTCGATTTCGCCGACGCAGGAACCGGAGGTGTACCCCGTGCCGCTACTCATTCTGAAGCGCTGCTCACCTTCCTTATCCAGTCGCCGTACCAGCCCCCGTCGTACAAAGTATATCCGCAGCTCTTCGTATACGGGCAAGACAGTGTCGTCCAGCAGCAAGAGCAGCAGCAGCAGGGAGATCTCGAGCGGCAGTACCTTCAGCACCTCGAGCAGGCGCCAACAGTTCCGAGAGCATCAGCAGTACCTCGAGCACCAACAACGCCTCCAGTACTCCGCCGATCAGGCGCAGCTCCTCGAGTCCCAGCGGCTCCCGCACTTCGAGCTCCAGCATCTCGCGCCACGGAGCCCCAGATTCAAGACCTTCCGCGCTACCTCCAGCTCAGCGCGCACCACCTCGCGCACGGATACATGGCGCCCATGATCCAGCTCCTCCGGGCCGCGTTTGCGGAGGGCCTGCGCGCAGGGGCTTATGCGGCGGGGTGGGCGACGGGGACGGTGCAGTTCCACGCTCAAGGGCAGCAGCAGTGGCAGATGCCGTACTCGTTCCACCTCCAGCAGTACCCGTTCCAACACGTGGTCTCTTGTCCGTCTCATCCGATGCGCATTTGCGTTTCTTTGAAGGAGGTGCGCATTCCTTTCCTTTCTTTTTTGACGGTAGGCATGGCTGATTTGTCTTCGGCTTGCTTCCAGCGCTTTTCCAGTGGACACGCCTCGTTCTCCGCACGCATCCCGGATCCTACTCGCATTTCTCGCCCTCGGAAGGGGCATTTAAAGTCACGTGCCACGGAAATCGGAAGCGCTCAAAGAACTTGAAGCGCCGAAAGACTTGTCTTTCCCCACATCGTCCTACCTTTTCGTGCTGTTCCATTCGCTTGCTTTTCGTGGACGTTCGGGACCTCTCTCCTCGGCCTACCCAAACATGGCCTGTGTTTGTATCTCAGCTACGTCACGACCTTGTCTGTGCGCCTTCAAGTTTGACATAGAATTCGCTATTTCCCAGTCGCCTCCCGCTCATGTATCAAATATATCGCTCCTGGATGATGTTCCCTCGTCTGTCTCTGAGCGCTAGTGTATTACAGTAAGAGGCAGTTTTATTCAATCAATTTTATTTTCACAGAAACAGCTGGGAAACAGTGGGCTAGTCTAATTCAGCATCTCAACGCCCTTCAAAATCATCTCGACACAAGGCTACAAAACCTTCCCCAAAAACTTCTTCATCAACTCGGCAATCTCAGCGGTGTTGGTTTCTTCTGCAAAATGACCCGCGTCGAGCAGAATAACTTCCGCCTTCGGGAGGTCGCGCTTGAACGCCTCCGCGCCAGGCGGAATGAAGAACTCGTCGTTCTTGCCCCACACCGCAAGAAGCGCAACCTGGCTCTTCCGGAAATACTCGTGGAACTTCGGATACAGCGCGACGTTGGTCTGATAGTCGTAGAACAGGTCAAGCTGGATGTCAAAGTTCCCCGGGCGCTGAAGAAGGGCCCAGTCGAGCGTATACGACTCGGGCTCGATAGCGGCGGGGGCGGGGGATCCGTGCGTGTACTGCCACTTCGTGGTGTCGAAAGTGAGGAGGGCTGCAGCCACGGCCGCGCGGTCCGCCGCACTGTCCGAGGCCCAGTACTTCTCGATTGGCGCCCAAGCGGGACCGAGTCCCTCCTTGTAGGCGTTGCCGTTCTGCGCGATGATGGCAGTGATGGCGGTGGGGCGCTCGAGCGCGAGGCGGAGAGCGACGGGCGCGCCGTAGTCGAAGATGTAGACCGCAAACGATTTAATTGCGAGTGCATCGAGGAATTCGCCGATGGTGTGGGTCAGCGCGGCGAAGGTGTAGGTGTACTTCCTTTCGGCGGGGACAGTGGTGAATCCGAAGCCAGGAAGATCCGGGGCGACTACATTGTAGTGGCTCGCCAGGAGCGGGATTAGATTGCGATACTGGTGGGAGGACGTGGGGAATCCGTGGAGAAGAAGGATGGTGGGGGCACCCGGGTTGTTCGCGGGGGAAGCAGTACGATAGAATACCGAGACTCCCGAATCTACCACGACGTGTTTTATCGCTGTGAGGGCCATCTTTTACTGTCGATGAGAGAATTTTTTTGCTTAAAATCACTGAGGCTCTTACTAGTTTTTATATCTCGAGGTTGGTCGACGCCCAAGGTTCGAAAAGGATTTAGCGGCACGTGAGTTGTAACCACTGACTAAAACCAAGTACTCGACCGGCGGGCACGGGCATGGAGAACATCTTCTACGGAGCCACGCGGAATGATGTAGGACAGGTCTTGAATGGGAGTCGATTTTTCGTCCATTGTGCCTGTGCACTCGTCAAGGTGAGATACGGTCGCAGTAATTCGTGTTTCTCTCGAGCCAATCTCGAGCTCTGAATTTGGATCAGTACTGCACAGCATGATAAACACAGGAGACACGTATAAAATGAGTAGCATCCTGGTTGACTGGCCGTCGAATGCCGCTTCGTGAGAGCGAAGAGCAGCCAGGAGAGAAGATGGCGTCTCGGCGTTCACGGACATGGAAGAGCTTCTTCGTCCGACACGGACGGGTTGGGGTAAATCTGATGCACGACTTGGCCCATTATTCCTCTTTGCTCGTTTACTACAAGGGATTGAGGATGCGAGCAATTGTTGATCGTCCTTTCACTGGGAAGTTCGAGGTCTTCGTATGAAAACAATACAAGGAAAGAAAGGGCATCGGGAATGGCACTCGCAGCTGTCCGTGAAAGACCGAGCGTGATGGCGCGACGGATGGCCAGGAGACAATACACCGGATCATCCAAATAACATCGTGAAGCTGAACTGTGAAGTATGAAGCTCGTTGAGCCGAAAACATGAGGTTTATTTTTTCGAAAATTGTAAAATCTTCATATCCCCCCATAAATATTGGCACGTTTTGCATGTACCAAACCAGTTGTTCCTGCTAATCCCACTCTGAGATGCGCTCTATAGTGGACTCTGAACCGATGTTCCGGCGATCTCTATGTCGCACCTTCATTGCATAGCATGGCCCACCGTCCTGGTCGCGTCCGGGAGCAAGACCGGGAAACCGAAATTTCCAATAGAACGCCATCGCTGAGCGCGAAGACCGAATATATACATATAGAATAAGGTTAGGCGAGGGGCACGGGACATGTAATCTTACAACCAACTCAGTCTCTGGAGGACGCTGTCGGTGAAGAGGATGTGTGAAAGTTCCTCGGAAATGCGATCAGAGAGGAAAAAGCTCCATCACCGCCGGTAGGTCCGACAGACACATATAAATTTCCTCCTCCATGATTCCAACAGAGGGATGTGAAGCTGCGTCAAGGTGTTGCACAACGAGGATTGAGAGGAAACAATAGAGAACTGCTCCACCGGCCACCAAACGAAGTCATTGAGTCGCAGCGATCTAAGCGTCAACTTGCGGAGACAGGGAAGAGTGAGTGTTTTAGGGATTTCGCCGAGGGCCTGGCGGGATTGGTTGACGTTACCGAACTCGAGAATGTCTGAATGAACGGGGGGAGCGAAGCTCTGATTATGCGAGTTGTAGGTTGTCTTGCATCGAACTGAGACTAGGGAAGCTATGGAGCCGGAGCTCCGAATCGCGCAAAAATGACCTCTAGATCTCTCAGGCTCCCGAAGATCTCGATTTAATGTAGATGGGAGCCCCAGTTTTGAGATACTAAGGAGGGGGACGTGGGCTGTTAAACTAGAGAGAAAATCTAGCGTCTTGAGCCTGAGATACACGACGGCTGTTCGCCATCTCTTGTAGTGCGAGGCCGATAATTCGAGGGCCGCACCCGCGTACCTCTCGAAGGCGCGGACGTGGATAGTCAAAGGGCAGCCGGAAGAAGCTCCAAGGAAAGCGACAGGAGTGTCAGTCGGATCTCCGCAGGAAGACTGCAGGAAGCCGTCGGATCGGCAAAATATACTGCGGCCGCACCGAGTGCCGTACTTTTGGAGGGTGCGCCGTTCGGAGTTGACCTTTTTCAGCAAATCTTGAGGCCTCTCAATATCGAGATCATAAGTAACTGGCCAGGGCCGCCGAAGACAATCCAATTATTGACCGCGGCCGCAAATGGGACTCGAATCCGTCACTCGATGACTGCGCGGAGCGGTAGGCGAAGAGCCACTGCGGAGAAGCCGATTATGAGTTGAGTGGCATGAGAGGGACTGGAAAGGAGGGTGGATAAGAATGGGAAAGTAGCCGCCATGTCGCGGACCCGCGGTTTTCTGGCGCCACTTGGGCGCCACGATGTTGGTACGAAGCATACGCTGTTTGGCGGTGTTTCTAATCAATGGTCCCATCAACTCTCCTGGTAAACTTAAAATGATCCTTAAATCTTCTGGCAGGACAAAAGTAAAGAGAACGAGACATCAGTAGGTGTTCTCAGACGTGCACGGGAGTGACAACGACTATATTAAGGAATGTAAGTACGGTATATAATAGTCCAGCATACACCGCCAACTGGTCCGCTTATAGCCGATATGTGGCACGGCCATTGTTTGGCCATGAATCTCGTCGGCTGTTCCCACCATTGTGCTACCGCGACACCACCTGGACAAGAAGCTGGCCCATCCAGCTGGCCACCACAAATCCTTCGGCTGCATGCCACCTGTTCAATGTTCTGTGAATCCTCTGGGCTTTTGCCCCTCCTCCGGCTTGATGCCACATCGGATACATCTTGCTCACAGTCTGGTGTCGACTCGGCATGCCCTCTGTGTACTGCCTTGATGTTCTGGCTATAAGCTGCATGTAATAGCTCAATAAATTTATTAATCTTCAAAGTTTCTGCGCTCTACGTCTTCCGGCGAAAGCTCCGGGTTTGTCTGATCCTCTACAAGCCGACCGACGCAGTGCAAAGTGTCTACCAATCCCAAGTTGAGTCTGGCATCATCAACAACAACTCGAGCATCGTCCCAACGACCCTCCATGGTCATTCTTGCAATGAGAGGCACCGATTGTGCAATCCGGGTGAGGACGGAGAATAGCTCCACTTCAGCGGCATTGGGAAGACGGTCCGGATTTCGAGTTCCAGAGACTGCAGACCGGCGGCATGCATCAATAAAATGCTCGGTGATCCATACCTCATCAACCATGAAGGGATTACCCAACTTCTGCTCCAGATGCGGCTCTTCTACCTGGGAACGATCCACCTCCGTACCCCAGGATTTCAAGATTGGGAAATTGATACCACTGGGGTGCGAATTGGCGTACAGGGTGTCCTCGAACAACCGCCGATCAGCGGCCGTCATATATTCTGTGGAGGGGACAGAATTCGGCACAATGTCGTCCATGAAGGCATCGTCTATGGGCTGGCTGATCCCCACATCGTCCAAGGGATCCTTTTCAGCAGCCTCGATGTCCGTGTTGCATGGATCTAAGAGCATAAATAGGTCAGTCAATATTCAAGGAAAGAGGGACGACCGAAGGATGTGTAATACTGACCTTCCGAAGTATAATATCCAGTCGTTTGGGAACCCGAGAATCCAAAATACTGGGTATCCGTGGTCTGAGAATTCAAAACTCCTCCAGGTTGAAAGAATTGCGCCCTATGCCACCAACACGAAACACGGTCAGAAGCATTACAAGTTTTGATTGAATATATGACTGACACAGTATTTGTAGAGGCCACAGATGTAGCTCTTGGTGTCGGCTGCGGGCCCTCAAGTTCGGTCTTCATGAGGAAAGAGACTTCGGTGTGGTATTGTCAAAAGACGATGGTTTACGGAACGTGACATTATCGTACAGCCACAACATCCTCGGAATTATCTGCTAATCTGCATCTGAACCATAATCTGCGTCCTGTGCCCTCTGCGTCGGTCTGCGTGCCCTCCCAGAAGTTCTTGGGACTTCAATCTGACCAGCTTCAACTCGACCGCCATCCCACTCGGAGTCAGAATCAATCTCAGCGTCCACTTGCCTCTTCCGAGTCCTTCGTCGCTGTTTCTTTCGAGGGCGGCTCTCCTCCTCTTCATCATCTTCCGAGTTCTCCCTCTCCTCTATATCGCTGTCTGGTGGCGCCGTTTCAGCATCAGCCTTTGCTTGCTTCTTCGCTTCCCGCTTCTCAGCTGCCCGCTTGCGCTTGCCGTTTTTGATCTCACGGAGATTTGCAGCAAGCTCGTAATGCTTCGCCGTCCGGTCTTTAAACAGTGGAGTCGGTGCAGTAAGCTGACGAGGAAGTACTTGTCGGAGCAAGTGCGCATTGTGGAATGCATGCGTGTTGATGACGAAGCGCTCGGCAGATTTATGGACAATAAATCTGTCAGTCAGTCCAGAGTCAACGCGCTCTTGCATGCGAGGTTTTTCACCAGTTGCCTCGCACCCTGCAAATTTGCAATCATGCTGAACATTATACAGGAACCTGATATCCTTCAAGATGGTCAGCCATATCCTCTAGACACACGAAGAAAGCCTACAAGGGCAGGAACTATCAGGAAGGTAGTTTCGGATTGTCGGCGGACCAGCACAGGCATTCCAAAAATGTCATGACGTGAGTCGGTGACATGGAATACGTCGAGGATAATGACAGCAACACCATTTCCGTCTTCTAGGATGGCGTTAATCCTGCCTGTAATAAGATCCCCCTGTGAATGAATATAAATCAATCTCGAGCAAGACGATACATTGAATAAGTCTCACTGTTATCGGGGATTTGGCGAAGACCCAGGAACCATTATTGCATTCATCAAGTGACGCGGAAATAACTTGGTGGCATGGGAACCAAGATGAAGACAGGTCGTAATTCCCCGCGTTCAATGCCTGGGATGCGTGAGTCGAACCCATCACAACTGAAGAACGAATCGGTTTAGGGACCCCTTTCTGCCGCTTGGGCAGGGAAACCAGCTTCACGGTGCCTTGAAAAGGAAAAATATCATTAGTTGAATGTGCCTGTGGGCTGAACTGCTCACCCGGAATCGGAGGGTTGTAAATGGTCCACCCAACAAGTCTTTGGAGCACGGGGCGTGTCTCGAGAAATGTTCGGACTCCTGGACCAGCCCGCTCCCATTCTCCTTGGAGCGTCGGCCACCAGCCTCCGGTAAGCCGGTGCTTCAGGCCTTCTTGATCAGCCAGCTGAAGAGCTATATCTCTGCTCGGTGCGAGGTGGTTGGAGAGAACAGAGCAGACTCGAAAAACACCATTGAAACACTCAAAAATTTCGGTTATCACACCAAGGAGCGGTCCGAATGCGATGATATCCTCGGGGCAATGCGATAGAAGATGGAGTTTTATCTTGCTGAGAATCTTGGTGGGGTCGACAACCGCAAATGCGTCCATAACATTGCCGGCCGCAATCTGAACATCTTTCTGAGCAGAGTTAGACTCGCAAAAGAGAGGTGGATCAGTTGAATTGCTCACGAGATATTCATCAAGGTTTCGAATTTCAGGGACCCAGATAAGCGCTGCGAACTCCCCAACAGCTCGCCACACCGCAAACAGTTCCGGTGTGAGAATGTCGTGTACATGGAAGACACTGACTTGTACGATGGTCTTGAATTGCCGGCCAATAAGTGAATTCGCATATTGCATGATATAGGGCGCCCGGATGGGATGAATGGACAACCCGTCTGTGTTTGTTGCTTGTAGCCGTAAGGAATAGGTTTGTTTTTGAGCTGGTGTCCAGCTAGTATGCGAAGAATGCCATATATATTTGACGACTCCAAGCAAAATGGTGTGGAGGATCTCGACCGGTGTGTCTTTTGTGGGATCAAAGCCTACGAAATGAATTTAAGCATCGTACATCACGGTATGAGAGACTTCACACCTTTCGTCGTTAGGAACCCATTATAAATCTTGTCTTCATTGTCCAGTGTCCACTGGATCAACTCTTCCTGAATTTCGGTGGTGCTTCGCTCGGGATCTGCTTGTTTTTTTTGCTTGAACTGCTCAAGAAGATGGTCGATCCAGTGCTGAGTATATGCGTCTTTAATACCGGTATCTTTCTGGGCATTCTTGATAGGTTGTGCAACACCAGAACACGCCATCTCAACTTGCTTCTTGAGCTCCGTCAGGATTTTTTCCTTGGAGCGCGGAATTCCTGGCTGAGATACCATAAGAAGCCCAACTCGGGATCAAACACGGGAAGGCGTACCTCGAAAAGTGAATGAAAGCATTCATTGGATTCTTTGTCCTTGTCGCTCCCACCAACGTGACATTTGCGGCAAAAGAAATTCCCCTTCGCCCCGATATGGCCCGAGATCTCACTCTGCATAGGATTATCGGATGGGCCGGCATTTGCGTAGATGGAAAGGCAGACTGTCTCCTCTGTCTCGGAATCACGGACTTTCATAGGCTCCTCGTGTGTTTTCCTAACAATTTTGTTGTGGTAAGTCTCGAGTTTTGAAGCATGGATCTGGTTCGACGTACTCAATGACGGACTTGAACGCAGTGTACTGCTCAGGGATGGTCGCATTCGGGGAGGTTGAGATGAAATGGACGTGATATTCTTGTTGCAAAAGGGAGCGAGGAAGATTGCGATGGGTCATGTAAGTATTCCAGTGTTTGTTCCACGATTTTGAACGGTTCCCGGAGACATCGTCCCCAAATATATCCACAAAGCAACTGTAGATTGGATGCCCACCTGCCAGCGCCCGCTTTGGATTGGGCATGCGCTCAGGATGGCCCTTTTCTATGGTTTCATCTGCACAAATTAAGGCTTCGCATTGACCCCTTGAAAAAAGAACTCACCCGACCACTTAGGAACACTACTCTCGTCTTCCAGATCCAGAAAGTTTGCCACAAGGTCTTCTGCCGAAATCAAGATGGTATGCTCATCGCGGACAGTGGCTACGCCCTGTGAGAAAGAAATAGACAATGTCAGAGGATTAAGGGCTTCAGATTGTCAGGTTGACATACCGAGCTATCAATGTCAACAGCGAAGGCATCGGCACAAACACGATCACGAAATTTCAGCCACCGAATTGGGATCACCAATTGACCTGATTTCAGGCGTGCCAGCTCGTTGACAAAGAAATGGGTATGTAAGTGCCGTGCGTCATACATCGGGCTCAGAAGATCGAGATCCATGTCTTTCCGCCATTTTTGTGCGTGCCATATTTCCCGAATAACACCGTCTTCCGGAATCTCTGGATAAACATGGATGAACTTGCGTGTTTCGGGATTAGCCCAATCCTACCACCCAGAAAAATTAACCATAGTTACGAGTTCAAGACAAAATAAGAAAAATACCTTAGCAATGAGCGTGCGCGGATCATTCATGTGGAATATATTGCCTGTCACTGTCTTGTACTGCGTTGTCGGGACACCACATTTTTCGCGAAGATTCTTCTGGATTTTCCTCAAATGGTCAAAGGAGGGAACCTCCCTCGCACCAGACTCTTTCAGAATCCATAAGAAAACTTTCATGAGAGAGTTAGATATCCGCAGACGCGGCAGATTGTCTAATGTGTCCAACAGAAAGAGCTGTGTAAATGTGTCAACAAATCGGGTGAATTAATAGAGAAAAAAAGCAAACCATCTTCGATGGGTATGGCGACCATTCAGCACTTTGTTCCTCGGGGCCCTGGGAGTCGAAATTGAGGATGTCGCCACCATCGGGGTCGTCATCAAGGGCTAATCGAAACTGTCACGGGACCGTTCCTCGATGACAAATAAAGTAGCTCACCCGCATTCGCCATAATCTCGCTCAGAAAGTCCTCTTCTTCATCCTCCTGCAGTAGTTCCTGTGGATCGTTGCCTTCACCCAATGCGAAACCACTATCTCGGCCCATGATTCCGGCATTCCAGAGGCCCTTCATCTCGTCACACAAGCTGTTATACTGTTGCGTTGTTTTGTCGACACCAAGGTCAAAACCAGCGGCATGGGGATCCATCTCCAGTTGTTCCCACAGCTCCGTCTCTGTGGCTGTTTGAACACGAGAAATTCGGTGGGGGTCTGGTATCTGGACGCCCTGAAGATTCGAGAATTGCAGTTCGGCCTCGCGACGCTGAGTATGATCGGTCTCTCGCTCCTTTTGTATCACAGCTGAACGAGTACGTGCAGCTTGATTCTGCTCTATTGCTCGTTTATGTGCCGCCGACTTGATATGGTTGCTAATGCTCGCCCAAGCCATCCAATTTTCTTGCGGAGAAAGTGCCGTGCAGAGGGTGCATTGGACCTTCTTGCCATCCTGGCTTGCAAGAAAGCCTTCTGGTACGACTTTTGGCTTGGCTGTGGGTGCCATGCTGCGTTGGGAGGTTGTGGTTTGGTGTGTTTAGCAGTGGGGGAGAGAGCTGAGACGTTGACAATGAATCGAGAGTTTCCGAATCCGGACATGTGGCACGGGTATATAATGTCTGGACTCGGTGCGTCCCACATCTCCCTCCTCCCCTTCAGCTCCCACTCCATAACCATGTCAGCGGCTTTTCAGCAGCGAATGCAGGCTGCAGCTCAACGCGAACGAAACACGGAGACACCTGAAGCGTCTGGATCTCGGAAACGCCGTCGTACCGAAGGTAGTACTAGTGCCCCGCAAAGCGAAGACGAGGACGACGTGTCACCTACCCCCCTCGGTGTCTCCACGGGTGGCTCAGGTCCTGCGACGCGTAACGCCGCAATTTCAGTCAAGAACTTCGCCAAGAAACAGAAGCTTCGTGGCGAGCAACTCACACAGCTCGACACTTTCCTCAATGTGAGTTCGAGTTCTCTGTGTTATGCTGCCTTATACTTGTGCTTATCTTCTACAGGATACGCAAACCGTACGGGAGGGCAAGCTCTTCTCTCTCCTTCTCGGTTTGCAGAACGACGTGGGTAACATCATTGTTGCTGCCCCTCCGTTCTCTGTCTCGCCGGAACTCAAGGCATACTTCCCAACATCGTTTTGTGTCTACGTCACACTAATTGTTTGCTAGACCAACATCCAGAGCTATGCTCTCGCGGTCCTGTTGTCTCCGAAACTAGCTCAATATCGGGGTGATCTCTCTGTTCAACATGTTATGGTGCGTGCCACTTGCGTCGTCCTTCATCACCTGCTAAGTCACTATGGCCAGCAAATCCTTCTGAAGCATCGATATGATCTGCCACCGGGCATCGAAAACAACCCGGCTGACATGCACAAGGTGACGACCGCGATCCAAGATGCTTTCACGCAGTGCCGATCTTCTATCAAGAAAAAGGTATTCATCTTCTTCTAGTCCATTATCACTGTTGATCTTTGATCCAGTTGTTTGCGAGCGTACGGATTTCGCGGCTCAACGAAGAGAACAAGAGGATTATCATCGACCTCGAGCCTTCCAAGCACCAAAATCTTTTCGCCCTCGCGCAAGCCCTTGTCGACGGGACCAAATGCCGTATCACTAATGCCCTCTGTGGTCGGATCGCTCTCATGGTACGTCAACCGCGTTTGACAGCAACCTTATTTATATTCTAACTTGTCCTATTCTATCTCCACAGCGTGAGGTATATCTGAGAGACAGCAGCACCAAATACTGGACCGAGCTCGATAACTCGTTAGCGACCATGCGAAAGATTGCCAATGGCAACGACGATGCTCGCGATGCGTACGTCTTTTTGCATTGTATATGATTACTTACTAACTCTATCGCCACAGGATGTTTGAAGACCTCATCGTCACCGACAAAGAGCTCCACGGTGCTGTCGAAATTACCTACCAACCCACCAATGAAGTCCAACAAGAAGTCGACGAACTCATTGATGCCGCGTCCGCCAACCTCGCCAGCACCCCAACCCCGGCGTCCGCCACTACCCCCGAACCTGAAGTCCCATCAACGCAGGGCGATGGTCAGTAGAGTGGCATGTAATAGAGTGGCATGATCTGGCATATTTCAATCCGAATATATTTCTTTTTTACTGCTCCCTTTTTTCCCGCGAAAACATTGCCAGTTGCAAGGAATTGGGGTATTGTTCTATCGCTCCAATAGCAGATGAGAACTGAGAAAGTCGGCTAGTGCGGTTGGTAGGCAGTATATAAAATCACAGCAAAAATACATCTAAAGGAACAGCATAATATATTGTGAACATTAACGTAGCCATTATGCGACTGGTAAGGCACCCACTACGAATCCCATCAGTCACCTGTAGGCATTCTTGAGTTATTTCGCAGCGGTGGCTTGATGCCGAATTGCTGGCCATTGTTCTCGCCGCATGATGGGTAGCCGAAAATGTGGACAATGGGCAAGTCTGGCCCATTGTGGAGCAATACAATATGAGATGTGGCTCCCATATTATTTTCAGGCGGCATCCAGGCGCAGTTCCCATGCCTCTGAGGTGTGATTTTCAGGTGGCTGACACCCGGAGAAATTTTGCCGGTGTACCTCAGACGTGCACGGGAGTGACAACGACTGAGGAAAGAAGGGGCCGCGCGTCGCCAAGCCTGATGAGCTGGCACTCGCGTAATGACGGACCGAAATCCGGATCCCGAAGGAATGCGCTCCGAGGACGCGTCGAACGCGTCGATGGAAACCTCTCAGAGCTCGGAGAGCACCATATGAATTATGGTGAATCTCAACACTCCCCCACAACGAGATGGCCAGTAGATTCCACGGGAAGGCAAGTTGCCAGAATGATGAACCGAAATGAATGTGGTGCCGACAGATAAATTGAGGTCGGGAGCCGAATAAAATAAAGGCGAAGGAAAGTGGAAGGAATGTGTGACTGGATAGACCGGAGGATTCGACGAAGACGACGGCAGAACCCCGCGAGATTTTCTCGAGTGAGACTGCTGAATGTACCAGGTCAAGTCGAATATTCGGTATAGCGGCCGGGAGAATGAGTGTACGGCGTCGAGATGACGCAAGGAGGAGACGATGGCGATAAACGACGAGATGGACACTGCCCACAAGCCATGAGAAATTTCTCAAATGACATTATGGCCAATTCGAGTTCTGACCGGGTTCGGCCGAAACGGGTCGATAAATCGCGACCGAGATCGAGCCCAAATTGGACGACAATGCAGAAGGAGGTGGGGAGCGTCGTAGGACATGGCAGAGCTGGTGACCAAGCCATGAGAATTTTCTCGAATGAGATGGACCAGAAATTCCGCGGATATGGAGATAAGCGGGGAATTGCTGAAACCACGTCCATGACTGCGAACACCGGGGGAACGGAGAGTTGGGTGAAGGTCGGATGGTCCAAGGAGTGTATGGGAATGTCGCAGAATAGATGAACAAGGCACGAGAATTTTCTCGAGTGACTTGCAGCTAGAATTGCACGGATTCGGATGGAGCCGGAAATTCCCGAAAGAAATTCGCAGGGCGGAAATGCGGACCAAACAACAAACCAGGACAATCGAAGGAGCTAATCCGACAGGGAAAAGGGCAGAGAGAACGATGATTGAGAATGCAGCGGGATTATCTGCAATATAATCGATCAATACTCGGAATTGCGCTCAAATGAGCACGGAAGAAGGATTCCCGAATAGGGAAGGGACGTTGCAAGTGGTCTGCAGCGCAAGCAAGATGTCAGCTCGCAAATGGTTGAAGGAGCGACGGAGATGGACTTGTCGACGCGAAACAGAGGTCGAAATGGTCACAATGATGGGCATAAGGTGCGCAGGAAGTGCTCCCCCAGATGTCGCGCGAACGGCATACGGATTCGACTTTACCGAAGAATTGACGTGATGGGAGGAGGAATGGCGCGAATTAAGCACAATGAACTGCAGCCCAAGAAGAAATGCAGGACGTGCGAGGATTGGGAGTAAATACTCCCCCGGATCTGGAATCTGCGACGAGGAATCAAAGTCTGCTAGAATGAGCCGGTGGATGAATTGCCCGATGAAATCTGGGCCGCCAAAGGGGCGAGGGATGTGCAAAAGCACTGCTGCGAGGGACGGTGCGCTGGGATATGAGGTCGAAACTGATGCCGAGTGGAGCGGGAATTAACGATGAAGCTGGAGATGTCGAATAATGGAGTTACGACAGGATGGAAAATGCTCCCCCACAGCTGAAGTGTGGATAAGGAGACTAGCTCAAACCGTTGGACCCGAGTGGGCTTGAGGATAGATAAACCAATCTCTACGACTGGATCGGACAGTGTCTCGATCCGCCGGAGATAGGAATAAAATCTCCCCCATAGCCGAAAGTCGAGGGTAGATTAGACGGCTCTCTACGGTTGCTTGAAAGCGTACCGGAGGCGATCCAAATCTCCCCCATAGCCGAGAGCTGAGGGTAGATCCGCGCTCTACGGTCGCTGAGATATTCTCAAAGCACCGGAGGGCTGGAATCTCCCCCACGGCCGAAGCTATCAGCTCGCTATGGAAATGCGAAAATCTGACCATGGATTAAGATCCCAAAGTTGCGCAAAAATCGCAGGTGTCTGCCGGCGCGGAAAGATCAACGTCGCGGCAACATGCAGGCCGTACCGAAAAATTCCGAGAAATCGTCGGATGGATAGGATGAGGTCGGCATGCGGAAGATATTTGGATCGTGGATATGGTGAAGCCGATCCGAAATTGGTGCAGAGGGAATGTACCATCTTTCGCGCTCCGGACGCTGAAGAGGTGAAAACGAAACTCTGACCGAATCTCCGTTCGAGCGAGCATTAAAATGAAGTCGAAGAACGGGATGGGATTCCTTGAACGTCCGAAATTGGAAAATGATGGTGGCGAACTCCAAATATCTGCGGGAAGCAGGGGAAAAACAACAAACAGAATTGATCTGATTTGCGCCGGTGAATCGTCAATGCGGAGATGGACATTGAGCGAATCTCATGTCGTACAGGTGTGGAGTGAATCTCACACTGCACGGATGACGGACCGATTCGGAGGAAGGGTGACCCAGCTGTCTGCGTGAGAGTCTCAAACGCGACGCTAGGAGATGCCAAGTGGTAGCGGGACGACAGAGGGAAGGTGAGTGTTGGGAGTTCGTCCCTGGATAGATGTGGTATCGGTCAATGGTCGTACGGGCCACTTGTACGCCAGATCCGAAGTTGGGAGAATCCGGAGGATGGGCCTAGCGAGGGTCTCTAACGCGAGGAGATTACGCTAAATAGCGTTAGCGTGAGGTTACTTCGAGCTGGCCAATATGGATATGAATATTTCGTACGGGCCACTTGTACGCCAGATCCGAAGTTGGGAGAATCCGGAGGATGGGCCTAGCGAGGGTCTCTAACGCGAGGAGATTACGCTAAATAGCGTTAGCGTGAGGTTACTTCGAGCTGGCCAATATGGATATGAATATTCTCCCCCACAGAGAGAAGTAGGCGAAAATTTGCTGGCCTCCTCCGAAGCTGCAAACGCTCTGCAAGGGCTCTGCTCCCGAACAAATACGAGCCATGAGTGCTAGAATGAGGACCCCTACAATTTGTGGGCTGCCGGCTTCACGGTAGCAGCAGGTACAGTCTCCGAACTGTCCTGGTCAAGAATTCTGCAGCGGTAAAATAACCGCGGGTCGTTTCGATCGGATAGAGGTAGTGGTCGATAGAGGAGGGTAATGGTAGGGGAACGACAGCGAATGGCTGGACAATAGATCTGTGCATCGCGGAAAGTCGGCGGTGATGCGGAAGGAAGGGGTGCGAACGCGCATGCAGATCCAGCATTGCCGTGATCGCAAAAGCGTCAGTTCAATGAACCCAGGGTTCTCCGGGACCGCATGAGATGAATCTCTAATGCAATGATACGCGGGAACGAGATGGCCGCAAGATCTACCTGCCGAAATGGAGGATTGCGCGGGAGCGTCAATATACGCGCGGGCACGTGAAGCCCAAGCTCGAGATGTCGTAGGAAGGTGCCCCAGAACCAAAATGACACACTAGAGGGTGCACCAGGTAGCCATGTTTGTTCGCTAGATCAATTAAGAGCTGCATAGGTCTGCGGGTCCAGAATCTGCTCCTGCAGCCAAGCACGCAGGAAACTGCCTCGATTCGAGGCGTAGAAGCGCAAGGGCGGAGGCCTAAATAGGCGCATCGACAAAATGGAGAGGTGCCGACGCCGGAGGGTGGTACCGTGAGCCAAGGACGACTGGGCATTAAAGATCCCGGGAGAAGATGAGCGAGCAAGATGGAAGCGAGCGAATGCCGGGAGGTCTGGGATGCTCTCGGACGATGAGGGGTGCTACCAGACTGGAACAGGGTGCGCACTAGGCGCGGGGCCCATAACCTAAAGAGAACGAGACATCAGTAGGTGTTCTCAGACGTGCACGGGAGTGACAACGACTATATTAAGGAATGTAAGTACGGTATATAATAGTCCAGCATACCTCAGACGTGCACGGGAGTGACAACGACTGAGGAAAGAAGGGGCCGCGCGTCGCCAAGCCTGATGAGCTGGCACTCGCGTAATGACGGACCGAAATCCGGATCCCGAAGGAATGCGCTCCGAGGACGCGTCGAACGCGTCGATGGAAACCTCTCAGAGCTCGGAGAGCACCATATGAATTATGGTGAATCTCAACAAAAAGGAGGAAAATAGTCTGAACAATGGTAGCATCTCACCGAAATGTGTTAGAGCCTCAGAGGGGACATTGCAGTTCGGGGTTCAGACTCGGATGCGTTCAGGGAAATCTGTGCTTCCCCGAGCCCCGAGCCGAACTTCAGGTTCGCAATCAGCAGTTTCCTGAACCCTGAGCGTTGAATCTGAACGTCGTGTTTAGGTGGTCCAGTCCAGGTTCGAACTGAATGGTCGAACTGAACCATCACTACCCATGAAATAAAACTCGAGAAAGACAGCTTAGATATAGTGAGCACATAAGTGAACAGGTAATCCCGTTCGATCAGAGGCCATGAAAGGAAGATAGCGTTCATCGAATCTACTCAATCTATGTACCGAATCTCCTAACCTTTTACTACCAGCATTTGATTTATGATTTGATTTATGTTAAATTTGTAGGGAGAGAAGAATAGCCAGGTCGGACGTTTGAAAAGACTAGCAGGAACCCGTGCACTGCACGGTCAGTGGAGCAGGATTCAGGATGTACTGAACAATGAAAAAAGAAATCAAGAAGATTTAGCTCAACCTGGGATGCTCGTCACCAACCTACGGTTGGTTCCTCGCGTCCCTATGTGCATGATCTAGATTCCCATCATCAGAGAAGAGATCCAGGGCTCGTATTTCCCAAGCAGCATGCTCTCTATGGCCACCTCAGCACCATTAATGAGCATGGTCATGGCTGTTGAGATTCTTCGTGTTGCAACTGGTCTGCTGGAGAATATTCCAGAGACTGCTTATTCACTACTTTACTCATCTTAGTCGAACCTTGTAGAATATTCTAGATCACTTCTGTAGTAGTATATATTCCGCAATGTAGCGGCAAAGGGCATCCGTTTGTTAGGCACTGCCCTAGCCTTTATCAACCGGAATTCTCGTGCTCTCAAGCTTAACAGCTTATCTCTTACGCGCACCCGAAAAACCAACAATGACATAAAATTACACTGGTAGAATAAACGGTGGACATTCGTCACCAACCTACGGTTGATTCCTCATGTCCCCGTGTCCAGTTTCCATTGTTACAAAATGATCAAATAGATATTTGCAGCCTAATGTGTTGAGGAGTCATTGAGTCATTTGCGGGTCCATTTCAGACTCCAAAGACCTCTCTGACACTAAGGAAGCCGAAGGTATCTACCAGGGTTACAGAGAAGTGAGTTGTTATCAGCTCGCCTCTGTAGTAGTCCAAGAGCCACTGAACAACTTCAACAGCAATAACCTGAGGCACTATATATCATCCCCAATATGCAAGTGGCTGAATCTGCAGCAGCTGAATAATAACTCATACCTGTGGGTGACCTGTGCACAACATGAAACTGGTGCAGTTCAAATGAATCCATAAGAATATTGTCCCGCAGGTGCGGGACATCAATTTTATCAAGTCACATATAATACACTGGAGGTTCAAACAGAGTCAAGAATCTACTCAGAGGACATTCAGGATCAGCACTGGCTCACGAAAAAAAGGAGAGCAGCTCAAATTATCAATTCCTTTTTGGACCCATTGGACCTGTTTCCCATGGCAACAAATACCACTGTGTATGTGCATCACGTGTTCTGATTCCCAAGTTCCTGAACCCAAGTTGTATTACACTGGCACTTGACTGGCACAGTCAAAAGGCGAGCATAGGAGGTCGAGGAACGACGTGGGAGAATAGAGCACAGCCATCTGATTGCCGTTTGTCTCCAATGTTTGTCTCGAGACGTCTTTTGTATAATAGATTGCTTTACGTCGGCCTCCTTATAATTAAGCTTCCTCGCCGAACCTGGGACTTTTAGTTCACATTTACGTTCACAAGGTGAGAACTAGAATCTTAATCGGATATACTCGGGCGAGCCGCCGAGGCGTTTAATTGCCGCAAACAACGAGGACACCACGCGTCAACGGGGTGGTGGACCTCCGTTCCTTTGTCTCGCATCCGTCTTTGTCTCTTAACCACCACTACCTACCAGCAATCCCGTCTGATATTATTCTCTACCTCCCGCACTCTCTTTCGATAATACAGAATCCTGACTCGAGCATCCTCTCCCAAACACGACTCCTATGCGCTTCGCCACCCCCGCCTTTATACTGCTCGCTCTTAGCCTGGCTACCGGGGCCATGTCTCAGCCTTCAGGCGCATCCGATACCCCCGCACCCTCTCATACCCATACCCCGAGCTTATTCCGGCGCTGGTTCGCGTTCCCAGCTCATATCCACAGCTCTTCCGACGCAGCCGCGCTCGGCGTCAGAAATCACGGACCGCGCAGGCGCACGCGTGTGCACCCTTAACCGTTCTCGTGGAAATGGGAAATTACCAATAATGTAAGCCCAGACGCACGCTTAAATAATGGCCGGCTGACGCCCGGGTTGATAGGGAAACAAATTAGACGTATTTATGCCCAACGTTTTTCAAGAACGACAGTAATGATAGAATTTACTGGGTCCGCCTCGGCGGCTGGTGGAAATATTTGGTTGATATTTTTACGGCGTTGATGGTTTTACGATTCGGTGATTAGTCGGAAACGCATAGAATTGAATGAATTCGATATTCATTTGGCAATTCGAATGTGCTGCTCTGTTGGAATGGTGTAGAGTCAGGTGGTGGAAACTCTCAAACGTGAGGTCGGACATACCTTAGTTTGCCGACCAGAAAAAAGGCGTTGCAGACTTAGGAAACACACTGAATTGAAACTCCAATATCGCGCAGCCGAGTGAGTACCGTCTGACCCAACACGCGCGCACTCCAGAGGCGAACGAGGCGTATAGACAATGCACCGCCCGCCGATACCGCCAAATCCATCAAAGAGTCATCATCAAATCGGAGGAGGGATGTGAGCGCCAGGACTTTGAGAGACGGAATCAGACAACCGGGATCTGCTGTTCTGGATAGTGCTCGGAGAAGAGTGTCGGTAATCACGACATGCTCTGCGGTACCGTCGAGTTTTGGAATATCGTAAATCCACAATCTCGTCAAGGATGGCAGAGCGTAGAGACACTGTAATAGGTCATCCTGGTCCACTCGTACCTCGATGCTGAGAGTTTTGAGGTTACTCGCCAAGGATGAACGCGCTGCAAATTGAAGGAATTGCAATCGAGGAAATGAAAACTGTGGAACTGAGATGCCCAATATCCCGACGGAGGGCAGAGTGACATTTGACAAAATGTCGCCTATGGGGTCTCGGTGGGGGTCGCGTGGTGAAATGTAGGGGTGCAAGGTGTCGATTTCAAAATGCTCGATGTGGGATATGATTTCTGGAATGCCGCTGGTGGACAGGGCAGAGATCTCAGCTGCAAGATGGAAGTGGAAACGGGTCCCCTCGAAGCGACGAGACATGATGTCCAGCGCTTCGCGAGCGTCCTCTCTCCCCGAGACATAGCAGTCGAGGCGGCGAAATTGGGTGGATTTCCATGGCAGGGTTGGCGGGTGTGATGTGGGGACGAGAACATTTTCTAATGAGGTGGCATTTTCAAAGGGCTGGATGCCCCATAGCTTCGCCGATGTTGGGCTGTTGACTGGCGGCATGAGGATTTCGAGGGTTTTCAACAAAGGCAGTCGGCCTTTAGCCTCGGAGATGAATTTGAAGGCAGCGGGAAAAATCGAGAAGCTGACAGTCTGCCATCTGTCAGAGTGCTTGGCCAACAGGATAAGACCAACGCCATCATCCTCCACGAAGTCTCGGAAAGCGCGGACGTTTATGGTGAGCGGTAGACTTGCCGAACGCTCCAAGAATGACGATAAAAGCTGCGTACGACGATCCGACCAACGGTCCAGAACGAGCTCTATCTTTGTCCACAGCGAAGGTGTGCCTATAGCGAGTTGACGCCACCGAGAGCACACATTAGTCAGGCGTTGCAATTTCTTCATGAAGATCCTATCAGTTGGGTAAGTCAGATAAGGGTTGCCAAACCAGCCGCCCTCGAATCGGTGGCGTGGGGGGGAACATAATTCGAAGATTTCCAGTAATATCTCCGGGGGAACACGTCGAATCGGAGAGAAGAGGCTGCGGCATCCATCAGCGTAGGCGATGAGAGTGGCACGTTCTGCGCGGAGATCTACCAGAACTTGTCGGATTCTGGCAATCTCTGCGTCGTATCGCTTGATTTCGTCCAAGGAGGCCTCGGCCACGGATCGGAAGTGAGATGAATCAGGTGGCATGGAATGTGACCGCAAGAGGTCTTTTAGCTGTAATATCTTGTCGGGAGACGGCAGGATTTGGGATGAGAATGGGGTGGATGCACTCATGATGAAGGTCAAGGACAAAGTCGATCCCGCTTACCAATCACATCAAGCGACTCGGCACCTGCCGGTTATGCCATAAATTTATTTATTCGAGGCGAACCCCAGAAGGTGCTTTCCTAATTGTGAACTAGAATTTAGCCCTGTCTCTTATCTTTCTTTCAAGTACCAAAGGCCAAAAAGTAAATAATAATAAGACTGGTTCCATAATTAACTGGCAAGTAGAACTTGTAGAAGTACGCTACCTTGAACAGGGTGGCAAGTATAGTATGAGCCTGTTGTAGTTTCTTGAGGAATCAGAGGAAACTTGGCGTAAGAATCCAAGGTTAAATTACCGGTTGGAAGAGCTCTGCAAACGCTGGAGAAATATATAGAAAAATGATATCCTACATTGTCCAGTCCAACTAGAATGTTCCTACATATTTACCAGTGTTCGCGAGTGTTCCACTATTGTTAACCCCTGCTGACTTGTTCCAACTCGCATTGACTGGTGCCTCGGCCATATGTCGGGTATGATGCCGAGTTGCTCGTTCCGGCACGTACGCCAACAGACCTCAACGAACAAAAAACTTCTCCGGATTGTCAGGCGGATAAGCTCCAACACGCAACCGCCCTCTTCTCAGGTCATCAGACCTGGAAGAACACCTCGTTGTATTATTGACCCTCCCGGAGAGGCTTCCCCTTATCCGAAATGGATTCCCAGTTTTTCAACACCTCCATTTCGTGTGGATAAATCGATTCCAATGATAAATCGCGGAGGGAACACTGTAGGTATCCCAGAGGTGAGTATGTATGTACACGCATATCTGCTCCGCCCGCGGAAGGACAAGGCCGCCCTCATCAAATAAATAATATCATGGCCGAAACCAGCCATAACCGGGGAATAGATTGAGTTCTGTACACTGCCTCACCTCCCGCTGTTGACTCCAGGTAACAGCGTATACGTGGGTTCGTCCGTGGACACTGCGTCCATGTGCGGGGTGAACATGCCGTACGAGGGCGGCGCGTACACGCCTACCTGATCGAAAGCCGGAAACCAGGCGTCCGATCAGCCGTTGGTTTCCAGCCGTGAACCATTGGTATCCGTGCGCCAAGTAGATCACTGCTGGCAGCCGTTACACCACTGGCGTCCAGTGATCCGACATGTGGCCCGTTCTGCTGCACGAAAGAAATTAATATTTAAAACGAATGGCGGCAATAAGGATCGAACCGCGGTTCAAAAGAACCACAGAAAGAAGAGAAAAGACACCATAACCAGTCAGTCACACGAGCTATGTAGGTCGGTGTTAAGGTTGGGCTCTAGGGTCCTCAAGCACGTACCCAAGACATATCCATTTCAATGCTAAGTCCCCGTACTGAGTCTGGCTGTAATGAAATGTTGTAGTAGCCAGCAACACAGGCTGAAACCTTAATGTGAACTTGAGGAACCCATAGCCATACATCTAAGAGAACATGGAGAGGGGTCCACGCGACATAGGATGGGTTCCTTGCAAGCCTCAATGCGATACCAAGTCGCCGTTAACTTAATGCACTGATGGCCTGAGACAGCCTGAGACTCGCATCAACCACACGTGCGGGGCCATTGACGGCCGCCGGCACCACCACTGAAATCCAGCGGGTCAGCCATCGGTTTCATCAGAGCTACTTGGCGCCTGGCAACCACTGGAATTCCGCTGGCAAACCAGGCTGCCGGCCACTGCAATCAGTGATTCAAAATGCCAGCTGGTTTCCGGCTTTCGATCAGATAGGCGTGTAGACTACGGGGCGTGGCACTGGAGGAACGGGAGGAAAATGATACAGGTAGTTACATCAGTGACACGATTTGGGATGCCAGCGGGACAAATCGCACCGTTTGCAACATGCATCGTCGCGATCTCAATAGGGACGCTGACGAGGGTACCGCCGTTCGCGGCCGTAAAACCCAAGGAGTCGGGCGGGAGGAGCTCTACGGTGTACTGCGCTCATCCGTGTCGATGAAAAGCCAGCAGAAAGCACTTGACGGGTGCGCACCTCGACTCTGAAATGCCCCATCGCGGAAGTTGACACCAGCTCCGCCCCCACGCGGATCTCGCCCTCGAGCGTGCGCGTATGCGCGCCGTCTTCCTCTGGATGGGGCCACCACACCGCGGCAGCGAGCGTCGCGCGCGATTCGGCGGGACCCACGGGCGCGAGCGCCGCGAGGGATGTCCCTTGGTACCGCACGCAGCGCCGGAGGTGCATTTGCACTGTGTCCGGCGCGGCAAAGAGGGAGAGCGCGTCGAGGTCCTCGCTTTCCAGCGTGAGGTAGCAGGGGATGACGGAGCCGCGGGTGTAGCAGAGCTACAGAACATTAATACGGGATATCGTGGGGAGATAGCGGAGGAGAGCGCACCGGGAGCGCAAGCGAGAGCTGCGTACAACGTGTTTATAGTAGGATTAAGAGATCGAGTAGAGATAATGATGCGGACCATGCATTGTACGTCGGCCTGCCGCATCCCAAAGACATTTCCGTGCGCCGTAGTGGTAGCGCTCGTGTACCACCCCTCGGGATCGTCTCTTGGGCCAGCCAACGAATGGTTGAATCGATACGCCTCTTGTCTGAGGGCAGAAGGAGGATTTGGTCGAGTACATGGTATGTATCGAAAACGAGTCTTGAAACTATATGGATAGTGTTAATGAATAGTGAATTTCTGCGGAAGAATATTGCGGAGACGACATACGTGCTGTCAGCCCGAAGAAAGCCACGCGAAACGACGACAGAGATGTCGTACAGGACAGTTGCTCTCGTGTGGCGCTCCAGAAAGCTCTCCGGTAGCCGAAACGTCGCAGAGGAACCGTCGTGTGCTATGCTGACTTCGCTGGGGATGGGAACCGCGAACGGCCAGGTGTGGTGCCCAATTTCAGGGGGAGAAGTACCTCGGGTCCATAAAGTAGTAGAAAACTTCCAAAATGTCTTTCTGTCGTCCAAGTTGGATCCTGTAACGACTGATCCAGCGATCTATGCGGACGTGAGATAGAAATTATGGCGCAGGATCCTAGGATTATTGAAGTACCTTCACGGTGACAGAGCGCATGGAGTCGCCCTTTTCTACCACCATCTGTACAGAACCCCAGATGGTGTCGTCCTCGTAAAACAGCGGCGTGGCTCTGGATGAGCGAGCACTGCTATCACAGATCAAGATCCCCCACTGCTTCCCCTGTTTGTCAAGCAGCGGGAATTGATGCTGAACCCCGTGGTGGCCGCCCAGTGCATACGCCGGTGGGTGCGCCGGGAGAGAATCCTGCGTCGCGGGTGGGTCGTTCATGAACGGGAAGGGCGTGTCGAGACTTTCATTGGGCAAGTAAACCTGCACCTTGACGTCCTCGAGGCTGATGAATCAGGACAGGGCGTGAACGTGAAGCACGTCGCCGTGAAACTCCACTGGGATAGAGACAATAACCTAAGAGTATCTCTTTTTTCAGGAGACAATAACAACGAAGGCCAGGAAAAATGTCGAATTTGGGTTGGTTTTGTTGTTCTCGCGGGCATCATAGATTCGAAAAAGCAAATTTGAAGGGTATATTGAGGACGTCCGTCACCAGTGGCGGCTCTGCCACGGGACTCGATGTCTGAACTCGCCGTCGTCGCCCAGGTACACCAGCGGGCTCGCCGGGACAGGATCCTGTTCATGAAAGGGGCTGAGGACTTGCGTCGGACTAGTGTATTCAGAACATATACCCTGGCATTTTCGAAAGAGGATTCAAATAGAGGCGTGAGCTCTGAGCAAGCGGTAGTGCGGAGACAATAAACCCGGTCTTTGCGAGGAAGACAATAGAAACTCAGCGCCACAGAAAAGGGGTAATTTTGGGCTGATTTTGTTGTTCTCAGATGCAACTTGAAGCGCCTGTTTATTCCGGCGGCACGACGAGGCGTACTGGCACGGAAATTGAGTCCTGGACAGCACAGAACTTCGAGGTGGAAAGATTCTCAAGCTCTCCAATGACACCCTGCACAGGACGTATTGAGCCGCGTAACTGATACCGGCGAAGTAAAACTTGAGGTTTCTTGAGGATTGCTTGAAGGGGAAAACGTATTCGCAAAAGGTCGTCGTCAAGGGGGAGAGACGCGGATATTCTTTGAATGCCGGTGATTTCTAATCACGGACTCGGAAACAACCGGCCAGCCTTGCTGCGCTCTGCCGCCGTGCTTCGTCGCGTCGGCAGCTACGTATCGCGTCGGCAGCACGTATGGCGTCGGCAGCTACGTACACCTCAACTACGCTAACCTCGACACCCACAGGTTTCGTACTGGGTGAAATCCAAGCGCTTGCCGTCTTTCGTTTTTTTCGGTGGGTATATGTACGCCAATCTTAGCCAAATGTTTTTCAAGGACCAAGAAGGACTAGGCATTCTATACCTCTCTTTCGTTCTAGATTCTTCGCCGGCACCGAGTGTAATCCCTTTTGCCGCACAACACCCCGCAGCATGATAGGCACGCAAGATGCCGTCACCCACCTGCGGCGCAGCGTCACTGCGCACGGGTGATATAAATCACTCGTGGAGAGAGCTCATCCTCATTCTCATTCTCACCCATGGACGTCAAGACACCCCTTCAGCCTCAGGAACTCCCCGCTCCCGTCTTTCACCCGGAAGATGTCAGTGACAGGTCCAGGTGCAAGAAATCGAAGAAGCGCCGTATTCTCAGAATCGGTTTGACCGGGCTGCTTCTCTGGTATGGCGCCAGATACTTGCGCCGTGACTACCAAAACACCTTCCAGGACGCCGAAGTCGTACGCAATTCCCTCAACCTGAAATAAACGAAGCTGACTGTCTAGTATTTTAGGCATGGCCCATCCCACCGGACGTCACTGTTGACCACTGCGCGGAGTGGTCCAACATCGGCGAGTCCGACGAATCCGAGCAGTTCCCCTACTCCGCCGACGTCCACTTCGAGCTCCCGTTATCTGCCGACAACCTCTTCTTGATCTCGCGCAGCGTCCGCCACCGCGGCGTGTTTGCCGCAGGCCGCGTCAACTACGTGCAATCCGAGGACCTAGAATCCGACTCTGTACAGGTCGACATCACCGCCCGGTTCTGGCTCGAGGAATACTTGGATGCCTCGAAGGCCTGTCTCCTGAAGCGCGATGAGAATGAGACTGGTGTCGGAATTTTCGTACGTCCAAACCATCCTTCCTTCCTCGATGACACTAATTAATTTCAGACGAAACGGGAGCACAGTCGTCGTGAACGGGGCTCGAACAATGAGAAGCTGCGCATGGAGGTTACCGTCACCTTCCCCCGGACGTCCGACGACTCACCTTTGTCCATTAACAATCTTACTACTGATCTCGGGGTCTATTCACAAATCTTCACCGACATGAATAACGTCAACTTCAATTCTCTGTCCCTCCGGAGCGCTCTGGGCCCCATCTCAGCCGAGGTGAGCTATGAACCGTTTCTTTATTTAGACTACATACCTCTAACATTCGCGAATTCAGTCACTCTCTGCTGAGCACGCACAAATCCACACCAGTCTTGGGTCCGTCAAAATTGAAGTCTGTCTTTCGTTCATCTCATGGCTGTCTGTCATTCCGAACTT
This sequence comes from Mycena galericulata, assembly GCA_029289565.1. Taxonomy (NCBI): domain Eukaryota; kingdom Fungi; phylum Basidiomycota; class Agaricomycetes; order Agaricales; family Mycenaceae; genus Mycena; species Mycena galericulata. The sequence goes on along the minus strand of JARKIA010000078.1, from coordinate 387,733 downwards.
ACCAATCCTTACAGTCCCTCCGCTCGGAGGATACGTACATCAGCACACACCTGGGCCCCATCGAAGGAACATTCAACGCTACCAAATCGCTCGTCCTCTGGACGTCGAATGCCCCGATCAACGTCGACGTGAACCTCTTCAACGAACACGAAGGACCCGCCACGCTCAAGATGCGCAGCAGCAACGGGTTCGTCGCTAAATCCCACATCCCTTCTACCCTTCGCTCATAGATGATACGCTACCCCTAGATACATCCGCGCCAACATCAGCCTCGAATCTTCGAAAGACTCTGACGCAGCATTCAACATCACCTCCCACACCTCCCACGGTCCTATGGACCTCGTCGTTCTCACATCGCCGCTCGACTCAACTCTCTCACTACGCGCGATAACCTCGATCGGCGCTGCGTCAGTGAAGCTGCCGAGTACCTACGAGGGGGCGTTCGCCGCGTACACCTCCTTCGGGAGCCTCAACGTGCGGTTCGACGAGAACGCGGAAGACCCGTCCGGCGAGGGGCGCAAGCGGAGCGTGGAGACGGATTATGTGGGGCGCACGGGTACGCACGGGCGCGTGGGGTGGTCGGAGGAGGGGCTGGCGAGGGGGACGGTGAATGTCCGGTCCTCGTTAGCCCCGGTGACGCTCGAATTTTGAGCAAGTAGAATGATTAAACGAATGCCGATGTAATATTGTCGCCTTATGCACCCTTTCAGAATGAGTATTGTACTGTTTCATCGTCCGCATCTGAACGCCGTCGGATTGTGGCAATTGGACAGGCTTGATTGTACAAGATCAAGAAATACAACATGTTAAGCGGCAAACAGCTAAGAGAATACGAAAAGACATTATACCAAGGACTACACAAGAAACTAGGCAGCAAAGATGGCTAGGAGCTCGAGATAACTGGATCAAGATGGTTAGAAATACAATCAGTGTATGACGGATTCGTCAGATGAGAGTTGCAAAATTGCAAGAAGTCGATATGAGCGATGGATGCAAAACAAAATGAATGAGTGAATCAAAAAGAAAGCCAGCGTTTGCAGAGCTCGACAGCTAGATGCCGCGTCCCCGTCGCGGCATATAACATGGAAAGATTGTACGCCGCCTCCGGTGCGCAGCCAGCATCCTGCGCCAGGCAGAAAATATGCATTGCATCAGAATCGAATGAATGATCCTCATAAAATCTCGCACCTTTGGGTTATTAGCGGCAGCCTCGAGAGCCCGTTCGTAGTGCCGCGCAGCATGAGAGTACAAGCCCAGCTGATGGAACGTGCGACCAACGTTGAATTCGATTTCGATGAAATGATCGCCATGGACGGCACGGAAGGCGCGGTAGCGGCCGAGGAAAGCGATGGCCTGCGAGGAAAAGCCGGATGATTAGATACAGAAAATATCGCGAGCGGAAGAGGAGTTACCTGTGTGACGAGATGATGGCGGTTATCGCACTGGCGTTGCGCGGCACGACCAAGCGAGGCGACGGTAATGCATATAGAAATCATAGGATCTTCTTGACAATAATCGTACGCCATGAGCAAGTAGACTAGAAGCGCGTCAGAATGATTCTGAAAGGCAAAAGCAGCACGCACAGATAGCACTCTGGTAGCTCTTGGTGACAAGGCACATCTGGCCGTACAAAGCGACGATCGCCGGGTTGTGTTTCTTGGCGATGTCCGGGAGGCGAGGGCACTGCTTCCTCTTCTTGCGACCAACGGGAGAGATAGCGGTGGTTGGCTTCTCCTCTTCCTCCTCCTCACCGTCCCCCGCCTCGTCGCGGTCGACAGAGTTCAAACTAAAGCGCTTCCCCATCTGACTCCAGACGAGCGAGTCGGGCTTGTTAGCCGCAGCATCGAACATCCGCAACTCGCGGTGCAGATATTTCTGAAACGCGGCTGCGACAAATGCGTCGGTGGGGCGCACTCCGCTGCCAAAGGACGCCATCATGATACGCATGGGCTCGTTATGAAATTGGTGGCTCATTAGCAGTTTGCGGGATTGCTCGACGACGACCGCGAATTGACCCGCCGTGGAAGCGCACGCTGAAATGCATATCAGAATTCGCGGAAAGGTGGAAAGGAGGAATCGTACTTATCAGCGCAATTCGAATCGAATCCTGGGAATTGGGCAACTGATAAGCGCTTGACATGAGGAGGTGGCGAAGAACTTCGTCGGCCTGGGTGTAATCTCCGCCTTCGGTCACGATAAAGGAATACTAGAGTTTAACTTTAAGCAGTAATTTCAGCCGCCGGGGAGACCACCAACCTGGAGAAATAGCCGCAACCAGTCGTCAAAGTTCACACCTCTGAAAACATCGACTCGATTATATTTATCTCCGCTCCTAGTTTTTCGAGCCGTGGTTTCATGCGCTGTTTTATCGATTGTCAATGATGATAGCAGACGGTCAACAAATGGGTACCCACCAAGATCGAACTGAAGACGACACAAGATGCGGTCCTCCTCTCCTTCTTCAAGTTTGGGACCCGTTCTCCGGGTTGGAAACATCCCTTTGAACGTCTGCAATCCCCGAGATCAGGTCAAAGCAACACGACACTGTAAGAGACTTACCCGCGAGGTCGAAAAGAGCCGCCTAGTCTCACGGAACGTCTCAATCAATTTCTCCGCTTCCAAAAGCCACTCCTGGCGCGCCTCTCCGGGGCCCTGCAGCATCCGCGGCCAAAGCTGCTTCAGCCTCCGATAACCTTCAACAACCTCCTTCTCCTTCTGCGCCTCCATCTCACGGAGCTCCGCGTTGGATAGCCGGTTCTGCGCCGCCTTATTTGCAGGCACCTTGACACGGCACCTGATGGCCCTCTCTTGTATAAGAGCAGAGCCGCCCGTGGGCGCAGGAATTTCGAGAGCTGAGTTCGGGTCTTTCGGGCGCCGACGGCGGGAATCAATAACTGTGTCATTGTCTACTGAGAAATGGCACTCCTCAGAGATACGAGAAGTCATTACGCACCCTCATATACAAGGTCGAGCGCCTTGCGCGGCTGATCCAAGATCTCGTAAACCTCCGCGAGCTTCATCTTCGCGTCGTTGTTGGTTGGGTCTGCTTTCCTTACTGCATACACAAGGATCAATGATAGTCGGAGACCCAGAAGGATCAATGGTTGACTTACCCGCCTCATAAACCTCCGCCGCATCCTGAAGTTCGTCGGTGTTCCGGAGACAGGCCGCTGTTTGAAGCAAGATATAGATGCTGCTCGTCTATGCGCGGGCCCATATTAGACGTGGATTAGTTAAATCCAACCAACGAAGGCTTACCGTGTCGTTAGCGCCCAGTAATTCATAAACACCGCGCGCCTCAGCAAACAATTCCCGTTCGAAATACGCATCAGCAATCTCAGTGAACAACGGAGCATAATCCAAGATGTCCTGCGAGAGCACAATGTTGGCGTGTATCTGCAATCCAGCGGCGTTCATTGATGTCCCTACTTGGAAGTAAGGAAAATGCGTACCTTGGCTTCCTCCGTCTCCCCCATCTTTATTCGCGCAATAGCAAGCCGATGGCGTGCATTCACGTCGAGCTCATAATACCCGGGGTCAATATCGTCGATGGCGTCGACCACACGCGCCACATCCGCGCTCTCGCAGTCAAACTCCCGATCGTCCCCGCACATATCCCAATACGCCTGCTCCCGTCGGCCCTGCAGCCATCGTACGCCCTTCCGAATCACGTCGATTGCGCGCTCGTGTTCCTCGAGCGTGTTGTATAGATCCGCGAGGACGAGGACCTCGAGGAGGCCGAAGCCCGCGCCGGGGACTTCGAGCCCGGAGGCCGCAGAGCGCCCGACGCCCGAGGGGAACTTTTCTTGATAATGGTTAAAGGCATCTTGAAAGAGGGTCGCGCAGGTTTCGAGATCCTCTAAGTCGACTAAGATGGTTCGGAGCTCGGAGAGGATGTTGAGATCGTGCGGGAAGCGGGTGAGGATACCGAGGAAGGCGATACGGGTCTGAAGGATGATGGGGTGAAAGCTGAATAAGAAAGTCTACACTGAAACCAGCCGGAACACTGTACCGTTTGAAGGTCCCCGAGCTCCTTTGCGAGAATCGCGCGATCCCAGAGCGCTGCTACGTTGGTAGGATCAATATGGTAGGTTTTCGACCAGCAATACAGCGCCTGTTGGTGGTATCCCATTTCCCTGTGAAGCCCGCGCGTCAACTCAAATTCATCGTCGGATGTATTAAGAAAGACTCACTTGGACTGCCGCGCCAAGCTATCCCACTCCTCCGCGTCTTGTTTCAAATGAGCCCCCATGATACGCAGCTGCAGCGCCTTCGCCAGCTCTTTCTGGTCTTCGTAGCACTGCGCGAGCACGGACCACGCTGATGCCGCGCGCGGCTCGATGCGGATTACTTCGAGCATGATGCGAATTGCGTTGGGTAGATCGCCGTCGACGTACGCCTGGTTCCCCTCGCCGATCATAGACTTGGTCTGGAACGAGAGTGCGGCACCCGCTTTGCGATCTCCCTATTCAGCGTCAGTGAAGGAGCCGGGATGAAGAAGGCAGGACACGACCTTCTGCCTCCTCCTCCCGATTCCAGATGCGCCACGTAAATCGTCCCGGTATTCTGTAGCGTCGTAGATGGTAAAGTCCCATTCTTTGGCAAGCATCCCGGCGCTGGATGAGCCCTCATTCAACCTGATATTGCGAACGAGGCGCCTACAGAAATGATCAGCGATAAGAAAGACGCGGGGGAAATATAGGGACTCGAATTCGCCATCCTGTCCCTCCTTCTTGACGGAGATTATAGGTTTGACGTCCTCCTCCCTTTCATCGCCGTCAGATTCAGAATATGAGCTGTCAGAATCCGTTTCCGAGGGATTTTCATCTAAATGAGAATAAGATCAGTTCGGTAGAGACCGTGGCGTTGGGGAAAGGGGAGGCCTTACCGGACTGCTCGTCAAGCGCCTGCGCCAGGAGGATTTTGTCATCTTCAATCGCCTCAAGCTTCAGTTTCAGCCGGGGATTCATTCGAGACTGTTGACGGACACTCAGATAAGTCATACAAAACAGGAGTCAGATACATACATGGCTTTAAATGCAAAGAATGGCTTGAGGATGCACAGGCGGTCGATTGTAGAACAAGCAAGAGACGCGAATCTGTAAATCTCCAGACCACTGGGAATAGGAATAAAAGAGGTAAAGCGATCCAACGATGAGAATGGTGAGAAATCCGAGTCAGTCGAGCCCTAGATGGATCGTGGAGAAGTGGAAAGACTCGAAGAGAAAGAGATCGAGTGACACGATTTATCCACGTGACGACGTCGGAATGTTCCGGTTCGGCTCAACTTCGCTTCTCTGTGCGGGCGCAGGTTTGTTCTGCTCCCATAGACTTGTCCGGATGTTTGTCAGATGCTTTGCGGCTTTCTAAGATAACGTATCTGTGAACCAGATATTTTTCCCCTGAACCGGTTTTATGTAAACCTTGGAAGTTTAACTTACATCATCACTCCGGAGCCCTTGATACCTTTGGAAAGGTAAGTATCGAAGAGGGAGAAAAATAAACAGAAAGGAGAACCTATTTGGATCGCAGGTTCATTTATTTCGATACTATTAAAGTGTAAGGAGCATTTTACGTGCCACTTTGTGTTGTAAGGCTCGAGCACTTGACCCAATTCCAAGAATATGCTCAACCAATGCTCAACTACGATTCCAGTGTGTCAATTGCAAGTCATATTACATGCACATTTAAAGTAAAATGCAGTTCAACCCTCGGCCTCTACACGGCTATCGCGGTAAACCTTGAGATTCGATTTTGGTGCCCGTCTGATTTCAAAGGGCAGATTCCTGATTCGCAGTCAATATGAAGCTCTTCGGATTTCTATGTTCAGGCATTCAAATTCCCTGATGAGTGATTTAATAAAAATCGCGGACGTAAGAAAGGTGCTCACCGTGGCTTTATTCGTCCTCATCGGCACCAAATAAAATGGCCAATCCACCTCACGGCCCAGATCTTCCTACATAGCTTCCTCCTCCCCTCCTCGCGGTACTTTACGACATTCTTGCCCCTTCCCGAATACCCATACCCATCCCGCTCACGCAAAGTACTCCGCCACTTCCTTCTCCTGTAGCACCGGTGCAGGGGCGGGCATCTCGAGCGACACGACGCTGCTGCGCTTGCGCCTGCGGGGCAGGTTCACCGCCGAGGGACCGAGCTCGCCTTTCGCGGAAAATCCCGCGGTGGAGGCGTTGGCGGCGGAGGGCGAAAGCGCAAGCCAAAGAATGAAGTTGCATCGGTCGCGGAGAGTACGCGATGGAAGGCGGGTGCTAGTGCCGGGGATGAGGGGTAAGGTGAAGCGCGATTGAGTCGAGTAGTTGGAGGACGAGGAAGACAAGGGGGCGGGGACGTCGATGAGCGTGGTGGGGATTTTAATGGCGGTCATTGTGAAATCAAGACGAGGGTTAGTTGGTTGGTTTGTAACTAAAGGAGGACACGAAGTCAGAGCTAAACACAAGAACAAAGGTAAACGCAGGACTCACTAGCTTTACTGTTCGAGCCGTGCGTCGAGTTCGGATGGAGGTAGATATGTATTCGTGTTACTTGAGTTGCCAATATCAGCGAGCGAACTGACAACGCAGGATGTTGGTACTCACCGATGCTTATATCCGACCTGGGTCTTGAGTGGATCGATGGAGATGCGGTTGTGGTTACTAAGATAAACAATCTCAGCGGGCGAACATATAGCAAACAAAGAACGTGTCACTCACCGAGTTGTGTTTTGAAGCTATGTGAATTTTGACGCTCCATTCGCCCTCGCTTTATACTTCAGTGAAATAGGGGCTGAGACATTTTCACCGCGCTAGCTGTGCCGCTACCGGTTCCGTTCCGCGGGGTGAGAGTGGTCTGGAGCGTCGAAAGGTAGTGTGTCTGAGAAAACCGTGTCCGAGAAGGCCCACAAAATTTGGGAGTTCGAATTAACGAATAACGAATAACGGCCGAGCGTTCGGCTTCCGATGGCGGAACAATACGGCAGTATGCCCAATTGGGAAGTTTGCCCCTGAACACCTCTCTTCCCCCTCTTCCCCCCCCTCCGCCCCCTTCTCAGTGTTACCACATCTGATGCTTTTCCCTGGCCTCAACCAGACCTGTCTTAAATGCGAAAGTTATCTTGTACCCGGGCCCAAATTGCAAAAGGAGGGATCCACACTGTTTATTCGTGCAGAAGTCTCCTGTACCTCGCTCAGTACAGATCCACCTTTCTCAGTGCGCAAGCCACTCCCCCAAATACTTCCCACGTCTTTCACCCATGGCAGGACCGATACTGGCGGCACCGACGGCGGACGCTGGCACCATCTTGTCAACTACCGTGGACTGTGACTGACCACTGAGCAAAAGGCATGTTAAACAAAGAGTCTGTAGTAATGAGAGGGTCTCCACATACTGAACACCAGACGGCGCGTTAATACACAGCGCAGACGCGTCGAGACGAGGGCAAAGTTCTGGATGTACATTTGTTTGGTTTGGCCTCCTAAAGCACTTGATGATCCGCTGTCAATCCGATCATATCCGCCATCACAAGCCGAGCGCTCGGCCGTTATTCGTTATTCGTTATTTCGAACTCCCGAACGGACTCAGAAGGCCGACGAGCAGTGAGACGGGAAGTGCAAAGACAAGCACAAGTCAAGATGAGGACTGGGGAAGGCAATCAAGGTTCGATTTCAACACTACCAGTGCCAAGGATGTTCAAATTGACCGTCTTCGAGTTGGAATTCGAATAGCGTCAGACACTTTTCGGGCTCCGCTCAATTTTTGGACTCCTAACAGCTTGCGGGCCGAGGACCGTGACGGCACCCCAACCAACTGCAACAAACCTGAGAAAAGAAAACTGGACAAACGTCCGTCCGCACGGAACTACTTACAGGGTAACTACTACTATACAGTACAAATCGGGCAAACGTCAGTAGCTAAGGATCCACGATCAAGTTCGAACTATCTACTTCACAGTAGCGTCTGTTTCACAAGCGAACGACGGGTTGCCGACTGAAGAAATTTAGCTGGAATTGGAACCGAGGGGCGGCAAGAGGCCGCAGATAGCGCGCTAGAACCAGCCAGTTTTGTTAGACGTTTCGGACTGGCTTAGCCGAATGGCTTGCGGCCCTTAGCGGAGTTTGTATTTGGACGGCGTGGCTTGTGACGCCGCGGCTTGGCTACCAAGTCGGCTACACTGAGTATTCTCACTGTACCGGTGAACGTATATAGTCTTCGGTGCTATTCCTTAGTGTGGGACTCTTGTATCGCGGGACGTTCGGAACATCCCGGACATCCCGCCCGCCGTGATTGATTCATGTCGAGGACGTCGCACGGAAGCTCAAGAAAAGTAGCTTAGGCAGCGGATAGGATAGTATCGAACCCGAAGCAAATCCGATCAAAAACTAGTGCCTAGACAATATTTTCCACACTGCTCTCATCGCCTGCGACGGCACCTGTTGGCACGTCGTATGCACCGGGGATGGGGCCCCGTGTGCCGCCAGGCGAGATGACCGTCACTCGTTCGTCTGCCGAAGCTCGGGGCATAACTCCTGTGCGCAGGAAGTCCTGTGCGACTTTCCGTGTAAAGCTCGCAGGCGCCGCTGTATTCGATATTCAGGTGTCAATCTGGTCAGGGGGAAACGAGACATACGGAGATGAATGGAGGTGTGGTCATCGCCGTGCCGGATGACGAGGGTGGACTTGGGGGCTTGCTCCCATGCGAAAGTCGTCAATTCCGTCGGTAGGCTGAGGACAAGTCAGGACAGACCCGCGAAGGAAAGGAGAACGGAGTTACTTGAGGTCAAAGTCCGACGTAATCCACATGAGCTGGAGATCGGTCGGCAGTGTTGCAGGTGCTGGAGCTTCGAATGGCCAGGCGGCACACATGAGGGCGTCCTGCCAGATCTGAGAGTATACGATCTTCGCAGGGTCGCTCTGATACGCCAAAGACGTTCAAATATAGTCATACTTCTGCAAAACCTGACTCACGCTCTCTGAGTTGATACTCAAGTTGTTAAAACCTGCGAAAGTCTTTAGGGTGCCGGAAATCTCTGGGATGATGGTTATACGTGGTACGGTGAAGCAAAGACAGGTAATCTCACGGAAATCGGAGCAAAGGAGAGCCGCTTCGCCGGTGTCGCGAACATCACCGGAGGGCTCGTATGCGAAGAGGCTTGCGTCGCCATGAAGTGTTTGATTCAGAGCGATGTTGAACAGGGGGAAGTCGGGAATGGAACTCAATAGATTGCTGGCACCGAGGCGTAGATCTGTCGGGGTGACGGGCGAGATGCATCCTGCACCCGCTCCGCAGCTGAGAGCCGGGAGCGGGGATTCGATAGCCTGTGCAAGAACGATGTCCCACGCCTGTAGAGGGGGTGTTTGAGCTGGTAGAATTCATGCGGGAAGAGACGAGCATACATACCTTCACAACGCTACCATTCCCCTGGTCATAGAACGGGCATGCGGGATCCGTGAGGCAGAAGGCATCCGCTCGGAGAAGGAGTCGGTTAATGGCAACGACTTGGTGGGTGACCATATCCTGGAAAGACTTTGATCTTTGTGTCAATAAAGCGACTAAAAATGGCGAGATACAAGGACACACCATGCCATGCGGAATCACCGCGTCGAGAACAAACCGCTCGACGCGTTCCGGGAACCGTGCCGCGTATTCCATGCCGACAAAGGTCCCGCTGCGCCACACCAGTGAAATCCAGGCCGCAGAATGACTTGCCACACGACTTACTAAGAAACGCCTGCAAAGCTAACTTTCTCGTAGCCTAGCGCCGCTCGGACTGAATCCCAGTCCTGAATAACCTCTATCGTGCCAAGATGCTGCATAATCCCGGCCGGTGTGCTATTGTTGGTGCACGCAGACAAGAAGTTCGACATGGCTGCTTGATACTGATCGTATTCGTCCTGCGAGGATGGGCTGGTTAAAAGTCAGCCATGGGTAAGAATATGGAGGGAATTATCACAAAGCGAAGGGAATGTCGTTGAAGAAGACCCCGGAGGTGCAGTTGAGAGGATTCGAGAACTGAATGCCCCGCGTGTTTACGGCTGAAGACGAAATTTTAGTCGAACATGCTGTGGGGCCGGCAGACGACGTACCCAACAAATCAAACTCAAGCAATTCGGTAAACGGCTCGCCGACGGAGAGATTCAGGGCAGTAAACCAAGCCTGGGACGCGGCATCTAATCCCGGACCACCTTTGATCGTGCAGGTCAGAGTACGGATATCGCAATAAGAGGCGCCTTTGTACCTGCATGACTGCGGGTGAAATGTCAGTGAGAAGAGTGCGTTCTCAAAAAAAGAAAACAGACTAGATGATGACGCCCTTCGGGTCATGAGGACGATTCATAGCGAATCCAATTGTGATGTTATTCGTGGAGGAATCGAATGGTTTCGTGTAGTCCATCGGGACATCCATCTCACCGCAGAAAAGGGTAGAAGGGAGAGTCCCGTGGAAGCTGGTACCCGTCACATTCAACACGGATTCGACCGGCTGCGGGACGTTCTCGTGGCAGTCGACCCATCGAATAGTCTGGTTTTGACGTTGGTTGTGAACAAGTGTAGTGGCAGAAGCAAAGTGCCCGAGTCTCAGAATGGCCAGAGACACTGGGGTAAGAGCAAGTGTAGAAAACAGCATTTGAGGAATGAAGGGAAGGAAAAGTAGTCTGGGATTAACAATTAGCCACTTTTATCCAGAAAGCACATACCGAGCCGAGAACGCCACTCGATAAAGCTGCGGATTTCTGTAGGGGCCGATAGGTTACGGAGACAGCTCGGAGAACATATTTCCGTTTCGCTCATCACCGATGGTCATCTCTGAAGTGAGGCGGTGTCGCTGAAGGATCCTGATTCCTGAGTGATTGGGCGATACACGACTAAGCAGGTCATTTCGCGTCTTGCGCGCGTTGCACTCTTAAACACAGGTCACATTACAGACCAGATAACGATGCCGATAGTATTTGATCCGATGACTTTAGAACCCCGATATGCCTGTTGATCGACGGGCTGATGTGTGCCGCTAATGCCGCAGTACGAATTTAGATTGCCGCAGTATTGCCGCGACGTGCCGAAACATAATCAAAACATAACTGCCCACTGCAGCCCAGTGTCAAGCTTGAAGCGATTATTGCTAGCGGCAACCTTACTGTTACACAGCGACGGGCTCCGAACGTGATGGGAGGCCAAAGGAAAGATCGAGGGCCATAACTGTCCGACACACATCCTATGAAGATCGACGACGACGACTAGAAAGAGAATGCGCGCAACTGCCCGAAATAAAATGCGTGCGCGGGGTTGATGCCCGTGGAGACTTTGACGTGCATAAGATGTGACGTGCATAAGAAAAAATATCACTGTGAGCAAACATCCCTGCCACATTGAAAGATGGATCAAGTGATATACGGAAGAATGAAGGCAGGAAAGAAGGAACGACGGAGAGAAGGAGGGAAAAAAGGACGACGCACAGATGGAGTCGCTGCAGGTGGGGTCCCCGCTGCCCACTATGAGGGTTCCGTTGTACAAAAAATCATTTGCGCGTGCGAAAGAAGTACCGACGCGATAAACGCGAGAATTCACTCTCATCCGACCGAGATATCTAATCGGATCTGCGAAGGAATGATGGAAATAATCCACGCGCGTCGCACTTGGTGTGTCTGGTCTGATGTAATCACAGAAAGCATTCACGTCACCGCAATTCGGGCCGGTGCTTGTCTTCTTTTATTACCACGTGAGCGCGCATCAGAGTCCTTTGTCTCCCACCATGGCAATAGCGCTGCCGCACCGTAGAAGTGCTGGACGCTACACCCTCGGGCCAATTCTCTGGCCCTCGCGCACTGTGGATAGGAAAAGCAGTCAGACCAACTGTCCCGAAGCAGTCGGTATGACTGCCATGAAGTAGTCGGACCAACTGCCTGACGCAGTTGGGTTGACTGTTTCACAGCAGTCAGACCGACTTGATCTGGGCCATTTATACTATCGGTCCGACTGCTCTGAGGCAGTTGGTCCGACTGCTTTGGCGCAGTTGGTCTGAATGCCCTACACAGTTGTTGTCAGTGCATTTAACAGTCAAATTCGCTCAAATCCAATTTATTAAACACTACATAACTGACATAAACTGTAATCTGCTCAAGATGAAATTTTACCGCGTGGTGAAGACCGGCTATAAAGAAAGGGAAGTCAGTACAATTAAATGAAACAGATTGCGAAAAGACTCACGGCGTGAGCGTTGGAAACAAGTCTGGGGTTGGATAGACTACAAGTGGCAAATCAGCATCGGTGAGAGATTGCCTTGGCGGACTTACCTGAACCGACAATGTTGTCGCCCGTGGAGTTGCGTTTAAAGGGTTTTCCGATATGGCGGCAAAGTATTAGCGTTGAATGGCCATGACACGCACGCAGAAACTTGATCGTCCGAACGGCGTCGAACAGCGAAAGGCCTAAATCGAGAACCTATATATACTTCGATTACAGTCGCAAAGTGAAGAGCCTAGAAAAATACTTTCGACATGAACGCGTGAACGGCGCGCCGCACAGCGAACCACACTAGCCCGGGTATTACTCAGAGCTTAATCATAAAAGACTGAACGAGGCACATACCTCCGGGTAGCGGGTGTTGGAAAATTGGCCCTCTCAGGAACCCAAATCAGTACAGCCCGGAGAGGGGAACAAAGAAAACGACGACTCAGCTAATATTGGTTGTAACATTTGACCACAGATGGATGTACCATAAGGCGCATTGAGGTCGAAGGCTGAGAATTCGGGCCGCACTTGGGGAAGAATTGTAAAGCCGGTGGCAGATGAAGAGCCCTGAGAAGGCATACCTTGAACCCGAAGTGAACGTATAGCTTGAATACGGGTCGATCATTGAATAAATAACGTACGCTATGGGCGTCATTCCGATCCCGCGAAGACAAGTGAAAGCTCACTGGGAACGTCGGCGAAGGCGAGGCTTTTGTATCCGTATCTACGCAAAGGCCAAAATCACAGGCTGAAGAAGATAAAAGTACCTCTCAACGAGAAGTAGTCGAAGGAGGGTCAGTCGGGTTCAGTGTAATTATACAGAACAGACGCACGCCCCTCACATATCTGAATTAAGTTGCGGCCGCGGAAGCACTTAGGCTTGGAGGCGGCGACGGCACGCGGAGTTGGCGCGTTTTCGCACGACCTTCGGCATCAGCGTCGACCGTACGCGGGAATCGGGAACAGAAGTCAATTCAACCTGAAAATGATAGCGAGTACCTGGGAGCGATTCCGATTGATAAACCCCGATTACTCGAAAATGCTCCGGCGAGGCCGCTATCGGACTGAAACGAGTAAAAGGGCGAGCCGAAATCCAGAAAACTCGAAAAGAAAACCGACTGGGACCGCGCCACCGACATGCTCGATTCCACGTGAAAGGGAGAGACGTTGGCAAGATGAGCAAATATAATAGACGGACCGGGCGGTGACGCAGCGCTCTCCGAGTTCGTTTTGCGTCGTCGCGGGAGCCGGGAGGGAGGCGGCGGCACTGGCCTATGTTGATGAGGCGGGTCTCGCGCGAGTCGGTGGGCGTGCATGGTTGAGCCGGCTCGTTCCGGGGAGGCACTCAGGGAGGTAAATTGGGTGTCGGGGTCGGCGTTGGCGTTGGCGTCGGTGAACGAGCATGGGAGGTCATAGCAACCTAATCAAAATAGTGAGTGAAATTTGCCTGGAACAACGAAGGTGGCGGCGAGCGAATCATCAGGATGTTGGGAAGTGAAGGAGGCCGTAAATGGGGGAAGGAAGGCGATGCACAACGAGATCCCGAAAGTATCAATAGGGGGTGGGAAGCACTGCGCATTACCGGTATACGTGGTGTCAAAGAAGGGCAGGTGCAGACGGGACGTACGCATATCGGTGCGTAGTAGCGCTGCCGCTGTTACGTTCGCTGTATGCAGTAAGCGGCGTTGTGGAGATGCTGCACACGGTAATATGCAACGGACGGCGCAGGGCGTAAAAAGACGAGCAGTACACGGCTGAACGTGGTAAGTATCCCTGTAAAGACGTGTCAGCTTCTAGTCCGAGGACGAAAGCGTAGGAGAGAGGAAAGGGAGGTAAAAGGAAGTCAGTCCGGGCGCATATATCTCGGACCGAAGAAGAAAATAGTACGGTCCTGCTGCTGTGCGCGTAAAAGGGATGTATGATTCAATTGCGCGTGCAATCGCGAGCAGGGAGGAGTGCATAGGACAGAGAATGGATGTGGGAATGGTGAGCAAGGAGTCCTCATGCAGCAAAAAGCTCAAAAGGACGTATGGATGCAGAAGGGGTCCCATAGCTTCGAAAATTCGGAACAACGGACCTCATAACGGACTTCAGATGAAGAATTGAGGAGCAAAGATCGGTCCCGGGAGTATTTTGGATGTGCCCGCCGCACTGGCGCGCACCGATGCGCCCTTGTTGGCCGGAATGCCCTGAAATCGGTATTAGGCCGTTGAAGGGGCTATTGAAGGCATAGAAGTACCAGAAAGACGTGAGGACGGTTTGAGATGGATTTAAAAACCTGATGAATGAGTACCGAGAGAAAAACGCGGGTAAAAACGCGCAGGACGAGCGCGACTGTGTTGGAGGAAGGGAAGGAGCGGAGTTTGAAACTGGAGCTTGTCAATAAAATACAACCAAACAACCGTTCAACCGTGGTCGCTCAGCAGTCTCCAGGCCGGGGCAGACTTTTTGCGGGCGGCACGCGGGTTCTAAATCTTTTTGGCGTTTATGAGATGCATATAAGCAGTTAACTTGGTCTGTGTGGTCAATAAGCATCCCGCGGAGTCCTTATCAGCTTACTGATTCATATATGACTCGGATGCGACAAGAGCGTAAATTTGTGCAGCCATTATCGAGCTTGAAATAAGAATTTTTAGGGTACCAGGTTCCTCAGAAGGTATGTAATTGGTCAGAGCATTCCGTTAGCAAATTTGATGTTTGCTCTTCTTCAAGTCTTCTTCAACTGCCAGTGAGAACGCGTCGTTATTTGTGTGCTTGGTTCTTGTGGCACTTTTATTGAGTTTCAAAATCGTGCTGCGCAGATGTATCGCGCTGTGACTCGGACTCTGTCATCTATATTCTGGCGGTGGACTCCATGGAACTCCTCGTTTTCGTCTTCCTTCCTTTGGACAATTGGTCAAATTCATGGCTATTATTCCCATAGAACAGGGTGGCTCGGACCCCATCCGAGCTAGGGAGGTTGTCTGTGATGGGGCAGCTGGCAGCGAAGGGTATCAGAGTGAAATAAGTTTTGATGGTAAGTTAAAATAATGGGAGGAGGGGTCTTTAACTTGGAAATGCTCATCGTCAGTCTTCACGATGTTATGAATCGTCAATTCGTCAAGCAGAGATTGTCGTGGAGATTTTACGCCTCCCATTTTTCTGCCAACCAATCTCATCAGCGTGGAGTAGATAACCAGGAGGGAATACTCAGAGTGATGAATGAGGCTGGTGCTTGAAACTCATTACGCGCAGCTTGTTATGAAAGGCCTCCGAAAATTCTTTCTTGTTGGAGGAATTCAAAAAAGCTGTGATCTGTAGCAAGCAGAAACGCGTCCCAGAGAGGGCAGCGAACTAGCACTTGCAAATCCAAAGCCAGGGCACCGATATCAAGCTTCAGAGGTCAAGCATGCGGGAATCTACATTGCCGCAATTAATAGTCATAGGCTAACGTCGTCGCTCTCCAATTTTTCTTGACAGATGTCGCCGCGAGCTAGATAAACTCATCTGGTCCTTTTGCAAGAGCACCTTGAATAGTTCACGCTCGCTTAGATAGAGGCAAAAAGGGGTAGCAGGGGATGGAAGGACACAATAAATCTATATTAGAATTGTTTAAACAATGAGCGTCTCAACGTGAAACCATGTTTAAGTATTGTTCTGATCAACAACAGGACTGACTGCCCAACATAAGAGGCTGTCAGAACAACAGTGTGAGCCAACTGCCTTTGAACACTGGTTTAAACGGGGTGTTTGAAAGCTGTTGAACTGGAACCCTGTTGAAATAATCAGTGTTTGAACTGCCACGGAAATTCACTAAAAATGTGTCGCACTGGGATCGAACCAAACACCATCTATAACCCATAGAGACACGACTTCCAACTGCGCCATTCTGAACATTGAAAGGGGTGGAGATCTTGTGTACAACCCGTGACATGTCCCCGTGGTAGAGCTAAAAGAACGTGAAATGTAAAGTTGTATGGAAGATGAGTACCTTAGTCAAGTGTTTAATCAAAACACAGGCATAGTATAAAACAATTCAAGGACTCCATGCACATATTTAGCAACCAAAGCAATATTCCTGTGCACTATCTACAAGGAGTTGAAATTGGCAGCAAAAATTATTAATTAACTGTTTAAATGTTTGTTTACTGTTTGCCTTGGCCAGTAAACCAAACAAAAATTTAAACAGTTTTTTTTACCGTTTAAAAACAGTTTGCAATGGAAATGGCTGGAACCTTAGGTCACCCTGACATGGTGTGAAACTATGGTCAAAATGGTACAGTCATATAACTGATGTAGCCTAATATGTGGTGGAGCCTGCTATGTAGTGCCATCATATGTGTGTACTAACATCACCCACCTCATTTTGACCTTCTTATCCAGACATAGACATCTAGTGATTTTCTAATGTCAGAGTACCAACGAGGGTTCACTTTTTGACTTGCCGGATTGACTTGTGCCAGCACGGATTAACTTGTTTTGACTTGTGCGTGGATTTGAGTGTGCAAGTCAATTTGTCACCCGCACAAGTTGACATGCTTACGTGCAAGTCAGTCTGTCGCCATTGACTTGAGCACATTCCCACTGCACTGAAGTCATTCTGACCATGCAGGAGCCTCTTATATAACCTGAATATGATATCCTCCAGTTTGCGGGGCTGTCCGGGCTTTCTCTGCATCACAGCCAATATGTTCAACATAACAACAGGATTCAACTTGGAATGGGCGGTCTGATTGCTGACTTGTGCTTCCCCTGGGCTTTATACAGCCACAGTTATAATCACACATCTCCAAGAATGGTTTAAAATCCTGACTTGGCGTAGAATTCAACAATAGTAGACACAAGTCAATTTGTCGTGTGCACGTGACCATCCACGCACGAATGTGGACCCCGACTTGGGCAAATTCCCGATGTCCTGTTATATCCGGAGATCCTCGGTGGGTCGTGAGATCCTCATATCTAGCTCTGGGTGGGTCAAGCCAAATATAATCTAAAAATTATACTCAGTACAAAGCAGCAGTGAAGGGCAGAATTTATGGTGCACTTCACTTAGTCACCACCTCTTCGTGACAAGCGCCAAATGGGCTGTGGGCAATTTTTTTATTTTGTACCCCTACTTTCGGCCTATTTTCAAGCAATTTTCAAGTTGAAAGGGCTCTTTTTATCACAGAGTTCAGACCCTGAGTAGTTGCTATACACCTTGAACTCCACCCCACAGGATAATTTTAACTGTTCAGAAACAAGTGGACGCTAGTCTTGGCCCATGCGCCAAATTGAACTTTGTCAAAATTTATAAGTCTGTCATTTTTTCAAATTAAAATAATTCCTCTTGGGAATCTCACCGGACAGTGAAGAGAAGCCTTTTGGCAAGAGGAAAAGAAAATCGGAGAAAAACTGAGTGAGTAATAAGCCTTGTCACAGACAGGTGGTGACTAAGTGAAGCACACCATAGGAGGTCCCGCATTTTGTAATGGGATGAGGGTGTTCTACGTTGAGAAAACAACTGACTTGTGCATGTTTCGTCAGTGTTCGCCCAAAGGGCTAAGATCTTAAATGTTTAAGCCCTTAAAGAGGCCTTAATTAAGGCCTTGAGAATTTTTTGACTAGGCCTTAAGCCCTTAAAGAGGGCTTAAATTATCGGCTCTCAGTTGTCTTTCGCGTATATAGTTAAATTCAACTTGTTTCCCGCTACCTTCGTGTGTCCCTCAGTCAACTACGGCTCTCAGAAAAAAATGTACCTTTCGAGTTTCACAGGTAAGAAAGTACCTGCCTGTGGATTTATACCCGACTTGTATTTGTTGTATCGGCATTGTAAGCCAGGATATCCACTTGCTTCAACATGGAAAGGTTTGCTTGCCACAAACTTAAGCAGTCTACAGCTGAAGGAAGCTCAAAGGAGCCCGAGAAGAAGGCCAACCATGAGCTGTGCCAAAATGTGTTGGAAAATAATGTTGAGGGCTTAAAATGCCCTTAAATTTAAGGCCTTAGCCCTTATTAAGGCCTTAAGAGCCCTGGGAACCCGATTTAAGGCCTTAACTTGAAGGACGAACACTGTGCTTCGTGGGCAAAGTGACCTGTGTGGGTATTTATAGTGCATAAGTCAATATGTTGCCTATGCAAGTCAAGTTAGTCAACATGTGTACATGCAAGTCAATTTGTTCATTTACGCATCCTTGTTGAGTTAAATTCTCAGCTGCCATACATCCTTGTGTCAACTCGACATGGGATTGAAATGCATGCTCATCCAGATTGCTCAAGAGCTTTGGTCCGTGTGCCACAGCAGATGGCATCTAAAGAGAAGGAGCGGCATTTGAGCTTTCCTGAAAATCAAAGATGATTGTTTTAATCAAGTTGATCAGGATAAAGTTGTGAGCCCACCACTTCACCAGTGCAAAAAGCTTTGCTTGGAGACCACAAGAAGATAATGATATGATGAGTAGATCATCTGCCTGGGCCAAAAGAAAAATGTGACCAGCAGCTAGAAAGACATCATCCATGCCCGGCATCATAGCAAGATCAGTGAGGAATAAGTTCCACATGATAGGTAAGGCGGGATATCTAGGTAGAAGCCTGATGTAAGCCTTGAACTCCTCAGATTGCATGTATCCACACTTTACACAGTATGCCATTCACCAGTATAACATGCAAAGCCAGTCAAAAAGTGCACCACCCATCCCAAGTCAGAATAATTTCAACCATAGAGTTGGTTGATCCATTGACAGGAAGATATTGAATCAGCATGGTACATCCTTTCAGGAAGCAGGTTTGAAGAGAAATTATTCTGTAGCTATCCAGGTTATCATGTGGCTTCAGGTGTTTAAGGATCCCAATCAACGCTGTCATGAACCATACCATCGGCATGTCATTCGGGGCGACACATGCATTGCACAGGTATGCAATATTTTTGTCTGGGATTTCCAGGAGTTCCACATAGGATGTGTGATCTTCCCCAGCTGAACTGTCTAGTGAGTTCTTGTGCAGATGATCTTTGAGACACCCCATATCCTCTTCAGACCATTTCTGGGAGAAGAAACATTCCGGTGTTGAGTCTTCGGGCTTCTCAGGGATCAGGCCAGCCAAAAGTTTATTAATTTTGTGCTGGTCAGAGTCGAACTGCGGTGGGAGCACCTTTGGTGGATTCAGTCATTTTCAAAAGACATCTTGGAAATCTGCTGCAGTAACCGAGATTTGGGCCGGTTTGGGATCAGCGACTCATCAGACAAAAGACACAGACACATTGTGAGGTACTGACCTCAATCTTGCTGTTGACTCACCAGTGAGCCATGGAAATTCTGTGTTGCGTTGACCATACATATCAACTTGTACCTCGGCTTGAATGGCTTTGCAGGCACTGTAAGACTGAGATTGAACCCCCGGAGCATGCTTTAATCATCTGCAAGTCACTCGGCAAGCTGGTTGAACTACTATCTAAATTCCTCAGTCAACTATGCTCAAATTCTCCAGACCTTGAAAACTACATGGCGCAACTCTCCAATTTCGACTCCTCGTAGATGTTACACAGGAATATTGCTTTAGTTGCTAAATATATATGTGCATGAAGTCTGATTAAACACTTGACTAAGGTACTCATCTTCCATACAACTTTACATTTCACGTTCTTTTAGCTCTACCACGGGGACATGTCACGGGTTGTACACAAGATCTCCACCCCTTCCAATGTTCAGAATGGCACAGTTGGAGGTAGTGTTGGTGTCTGTTGTATGGGTTATAGATGGTCTTTGGTTCGATCCCAGTGCAATGCATTTTCAGTGAATTTCCGTGGCAGTTCAAACACTGATTATTTCAACAGGGTTCCGTTCAAACACCCCGTTTAAACCAGTGTTCAAAGGCAGTTGGCTCACACTGTTGTGACAGCCTCTCATGTTGGGCAGTCAGTCCTGTTGTTGATCAGAACAATACTTAAACACGGTTTCACGTTGAGACGCTCATTGTTTAAACAATTCTAATATGGTTACTGGGACACAAGTCAAATGTGGCCCAGCATAGGATTCGTCGGTGGGGTTGAGGTTGGATCCAGCTTCACCAGAGTCCAGTTTTTTTTCCAGAGACGTCACAAGTTCATCTGCCGAGCGTTTCTCCCCTCCCTGAATTTCATATTTGTCGACCTTATCTTCAGGTTGGTTTGCGGTGAAACGGACCTTCTGAGCCGATTTATGCTTGAGTGCGATGTTGAGAGAGCGAGAGAAATAAAGGAACAATAAACTCCCGAGTTGGGGGGTTTAAAAACTCCTTCGATTCTGCTGACTCGGCGGTGCCAACTGCCGCACTTTCGAATTGTTCTTGGGGTCTCCTCCCACTCTTGTTCTTAATCCATTCTTTGGTTGATGCGTACGCTGCGGTGCGCATGTTACTTCGCGAGATAAAGCCTCAGCATAATTATTCTGGACCGGCGGGAGGAGTGCAGGAGAGGAATAATTACAATCAAGACAAGATTTATCGAGCTTCGAGGAAGTTACTGAGTAATTTCCGCAGTTACTGAGCAATTTCCGCAAATCAGTTGAGAAAAAGGAAATTAAGGGCCAATGTAGATTAAGTGGCGATCCGTGCGAGAGCCTTCGAGGCCGGATTCACAAAACTAGAGCGTGCAGCAGCGATGGTACGATGTCGCGATGCCAAAAAAGGCAAACGGGGCCAATCGGTCTTCAACTTGAATCGGCCGACGTCGGATCTCGGCATGTGAAACTCGATGCAGAGCAACCAGGGCGTACTAGCACTGATTTCTACAGAACACAGTTAGACTGACTGCTTTCTGCTCAACTGCTTTGATGGCAGTCAGACCGACTGCATCCCAAAGCAGTCCCTTGGAAAGCAGTCGGACTGACTGTCAAAAAGTCGGATCAACTGCTTCGGCAGTCAAAGTGACTGCCTTTTCTTCCCACAGTGGGCCTCCTTACTACCCAGCGACTCCGACGCCGCTCGTATCCCCCAGTTTCTGCGGTCAAATTAAATCCACCAGTGAATCGCTACCTTATCGCTCATTGCATCGTCACCAGCGGAAGTTGCACGGTGTGACGACCAGATCGATCGACCGAGGAATGCTCCAGTCTTTTTTCACGGATTCGACGGCTTCCTATGGAGATCCTCACTCCTATATTCGTGGCCACGTTTCTGCAAGGGTCAAAAATCTGGAGCACCCGATATGGTGCTCCAGCGTTTCTCTAGACTGAATCTGGTTCGACTCTCTCTCAATTCTGTGCCTACTCACTGCGTTTTCTGCAAGATATCTACCTATTGGATATCCGTATGGATACTTCTCATATCAGTAGGTATCTGGTACATGGATATCTCGGGTATTATGTGGTGGATATCGGGGTGAATAGTTACAATATCAGACGATATCCGCCAGGTGGATATTTGGAATATCACAAGATATCTGCAAGTGTGATACCCCCGCTATCCGCTGGTGGATATTGGGGTGAATAGTTACAATATCAGACGATATCCACCAGATGGATATTTGGAATATCACAAGATAACTGCCAGTGTGATACCCCCACTATCCGCTGGTGGATACCAGGTTGGATAGTTCCGATATCGGAAGGTATCCATCGGCACATATTCAAAATATCGACTGATACCAACCGGAGGATATTGGGAATATCAGCTAATGGATATCCTGGTCGCTCTCGGGTAGACCTTGGGTAGATCACTCAAAAATCACGGAAGCAGATAATGATAACGATCTTCGAAACGATTAGATATATAGTACACGTGTACACCCCGCCATCACAGTGCCAATCCCGCCATCAGTTCCGCCCCTAGCGTTGTTATCGGTCCCCACCCTTCGTCTATACCATCCGTCGAGCCAAGCAGGCGCGTTGCGATCGTCCCTTGATCCGAGATAATGTGCGAGAAGCACCATGGGACTCAAAGTAACGCCAAGTCCGGCCGCTGCCGGCGTCTGTACTTGCATCCACATATAAAAGGTATCCGGGTCCCGATAGTCGCCCTCGAGCTCAATCTTGCCCTTCACAAGGAGCCTGTGGTCAGAGATGAAAAGAGATGAAGTTTATTATGCGCACCGATCTGAATCTCGTCCAGACATTGACGAGGACCTCGTGTCGTGGGTCAACTTTCATGATTGAGACCTCAGGAGTAAAATAGTAAACACGGTTATTAGATAGCCATGTGTAGACGGGATCGATCTTGGTGGCGTCGAGAGCGAGAAAATGTTCTCGAGCTCTTTTTTGACGTTGCTTACGCTCTGCAGCTATCTGCATCTGGTGTGTAATTGGAAAATGTGTAAGGCTTTGAGTGAATAGCGGGCATTTGGACGGAGGATTGGACTTAGCATTCTGCGAAGCATCTTTTGAAGGCACCTATGAGGGAATCAGCAGTTATCCGCTGCCAATACCTTCTGAGTCTGGGGTATCATCCTGTGGATATCTCGGGTATCCTGTAGTGAGATATCGGGGAAGATGCCCACTAACTTTAGGTAGTGGGTCCTGTGGAGCCCTAATGGTGCAGAGCGTCCGCCAAATTTTCATTTTTTCGGGAATAGAGTCCGAAATGCCGATGCTTGAGCTCGTGAGTTCGATTCCCGGTCCTGCATTCTTTTCCTTGCTCCGAATATCCGTGAATGTCATTACGTGGTTGGAATTACATACTCGGTGCGAGTTCCGCCGATGCCAAGGATTGTGTCAATATTGCGTGCTTTGTTTACTAATGCCTTCTACTGAAAATTTTCACTTCTCACCCTCGTCCTCACTGCTCTCGCAGCTCGCCGTCAATCTCACTGCCCGTCTTATGTCTCGTAGATGCTGTCTACACTTCCAATGTCTCCCTCTCCTCCATCTCTCAACGGACTGTTCTACCCACCCACTTCTTTCAAGCGCACTTCGCCACACAACAGTCTACTCGGCGCTGTGAATTTGCTATTGCCAGTACCTCTCACGGTTCTTTCTCTATTGGTTTGGCATGCTCTGTTTTGCCTTATCTCATGGTGGATGTTATGCTTGGTCTCGATTGGCAGTCGGGTCTACGTGATTGGTATGTACTCTCGTGCTTCAGGTCAATTATCCAATGTTGCTGCTTTCCTACATGCCCTACTGCTCTGTAAGTGCTACATTGACTCAGTTTCTCTCTTTAACAGCAAGTCCTACCCTTGTTTAGCCCCAATGTCGAGACACCCTGTAGCCTCAATCTCGAAGCCATCAGCTACGTCGCTGTCCCATTCCACCGGTTCTTTTCCCAGTAAGTAGCTGCTTCTTCTGGTCGTTCTTCCCACCAATCAATTCCTTTTTTGTTTGTCGTTTAGGTGATTCACCGCTTGGACGGGCGATCCCGTCCGCTCCGGCTCCTTCCTTTTCATATCATCGTACTCTGTTATTCCGGATCGTTATATTGATGATGCATCCGAGCATCATCCCCTTGCGTACGAGCATGGGACCGGGTCGTCCGTAACCCGGCAACTGTCCGAGTCAATGTACATGTCCACGTCGTCAATACCCATGTCCGATGTCGTCGTCAATACCCTACTCCAAAACTCGTGATCATCACAATCGGGACCCTACTAGTAGTCCGAGATCTCTCCCTTCGTTTGCTGGTCCCTCAGTGCACGTGTAACTAGCGGTCCAATCTCAATACCTACATGTGACCTTACCGCGTTGCTCACTTCTACTGACCCAGTTCAGAATATTGTACCTGGAGAATTGAATCACATCTACATGCATATCGAAAATCATGGAATTCCTATTCACGGGCTAAGCATGGCACAGGTTCAACGGTCGGTTGTTTATCATCTGTTGACAGGCATGTGTGCAACTGTGTTGCTCAACGGATTTTCATCCAGGTTGTCGTTCTGTTGGCTCGCAGTTCACAATACCTCAGCATATGAGCTATTCGGCTTATAGCGTCTTGTTGTCTGCTGTTCTTTCTGATTGTACAGTTGCAGCGTCTCTTAATACTACCATTTATGATTTGAGAGGTGTTCTCGCTCAGAGACGGTCAGATCTTGTTGAGAGCCACGGCATGTCCAATCCTTTGAACTCTGTCTTTGACGACATTGAACAGCTTCGAAAGCCCGCTTTACTATCTTTGGCTGCTCTCCATGGGATCGACATCAGCGGATGTAAACTCGAGGCCGGTAGACATTTAATTGATCATACCGCAGGCGGAAAATGTGGGCCGCTTCTGACTCTCTCCGGCAACGTCAATGCTCTGTGATGGAAGTCTAGTCAGCAAATGCTGTGGATTTTGACCTCGCGCAGATCAACATTCTTGCTGGTGTTATGCTGAAACTGTTTTGACGTCCTTTAAGATGTACACTACAAATGCACAATGTTGAATTTGAACCCACTGACGGTATTGCTATGTTGCGTAGACCTCTGAAAGGATATCTTAGACGACTATGTCGAGGTAAAAAAAACTAGCTGATCGTGCAGCATCCATCTCCTGTGACCAGGCCACCAAAGCTTCGGAGCGGGAATCCGAATTAGAGTCTCTGCGTTCTGACTGACCGAGGCTGATACCTTCTACTGCAGTAGGAAACGGTGGCTTTTGAATGCCTTCAAATTAGCCATTTCAAAGGATGAGCTATCCATGTTTGTCTGTGCTAGTTGCTCCGGCAAACATTTTGTGAGAAATAAACGAACCTTGACCTTGGATGATTTCAACATTAGCTTGTTGAGAGGACCTATCACCGGAATCACCTCGTGCAGAATACCCAGAAGAAGACGCCATGGAAGTTGATTCGCAACCTGAAACTGAGCCTACAGAGCTCCATTGTTTAGCGACGTAGCTCGGCAGGGCCGGTTTACCTGTGCCGCCGAGCTCTTCAAACGCAGTGATGATATATCCTACTGTAATATTTTTCTGTAATATTTTTTCTGAACCAAGAACATATCTAGGGGCGTTAATGGGAGTCCTATTAGTTCCCCTGAATATTCCTGGGACAATTCAACAGGGGATACCAGAGTGGGAGTCCCCGAGATTCTGTTTGTTCGATTCTGATGGATCTGCAAAACTGGCGTGCATTTGTATGGAAAAAAAATTATTTGATCCAGGAACACATTTCCGTACGTCAATAGGCATCCTACTAGCTCCCCTGAATATTCGCGGATCGATACAACGGGGGTACCAGAAGGGGAGTCCCCGAGATTCTACTTGTAACACTGGTATGCATTTGTGCCGAACAAAGATTATGTGATTCAGTCCCAAGTTAGTGGGCTCTGCCGCGAAGCGCGCTACAATTGTTATACTTGAGGTGTCGCCTGTGGTGATACCTTACGATACGCTGATTGATACCTATTGATATCTTGATGGATACCTCAGGTATCTGGTGCGGACGATATCCCGAGTGTCGACCCATCGGATATCTTCGGATACTGTCGGATACCGTCGGATATGGATGGATACCTAAGGTATTGACAGGTATCCACCCTGGTGGATAATTTGCAGGAAACGCAGTGACTGGTACACGGCGCTCTGTAAGACTATTGACTTGGATGTCGAACTTGGATGTCGAACAATCAGGATCCTCGGATACGCAAGATCAACTCACAGCCCTCCTTTCGCTGTCTCTTCTGCAGTCGGGCGAATCATTAACCATCCACGTCTCTGCACCCTCCGAAGGTTGCGGCGTGCCCCTCAAACTGTTAGCTCAGCATGCACAGCAGTGGAAAAAGGCAGCTATTTATCTCGGAAAAGCGGCCTTTCTGTCCCTTTCGGCGGCGAAAGGTAACTGTCACGCCCCTCAGCCCCTCGAAATTGGTAACTATCCCCTAGACAAACACAATATGCCGAATACGCTCGCATTGACGAACACAGTGTTTTGGGGTTGGGTCGTGGCACTTCCGGCTCTACCTTGGATCCAGTTACTGAAAACCACCTTATGCTAGTGACGACTGCTCCTATATTCATTAGCGCTTGCCTGGTCATAATGGGCTACTGTTCGAGAAATCGCGGGTTTACGAGCGACGATCTCAACCTCTCCTCCTTGTTGCGATTCCTAGGTTCACTCTGCAATCTCGACTTCGGCAATGTCATTCGACGGAATCTCCATCCCCGGCTACTGAGGCTAAACCCTAAGGGAGATTCCACGAAGCGTTTCGCGTCCACGCTCGAGTTGCTCGGTTCTGCGATCTTCCCAATATCCGTTTCCGCTCGGAGCAGCTCTCCGGCTCGTTTTCGCGTTCAGCTTCTCACGACATGGTTTCAGAGCTCACATGCAGAATAACATCATAGTCTTCGACGAGATCGTTGACTGCCTTGCAGAAATTTCGGCGCTCACGTCGCATCTCTTTCTGTAGGGTTAGAAACACCCAATTCTTTCCCTCGATGATCCCCCCCTCGAAAAACGACTGCCCTCCTTTGCAATCTTCCTGCTTGGCTGACATTTTCCGGCAGTTTCACAATCGCATCATCGCGAAAGCCATTCAAGGGACTGAGACATATTTTCCACGCTGTCTCGATTCATTTGCGAACTCGCCTACCCAGGTCGTTTCACAGTCAATCCAAGAGTCAATCAATCCAGAAGGGAATCCAAGGATTCGAAAACACAGTCACTGTGTGCGGACGGGACGTGTGTCGTCGCCTCTGTCCGAGGGAAATGTTTCCGCGGTTTTAGAGTTGCGTCATCTCGGAAGCGGAAGGTCTGAGACACATATAGGGGCTTACGAAAACCCTTCGCTATGTTGCGTCATCTCCGAAGCGGAAGGTCTGAGACACATATAGGGGTCTAGAAAAACCCTGCGCTATTGCTATCGCCAGGCGAGCCTCGTTTCATGAGTTCGGGTGTGGGTTGAATTCACGCATTTACGTCGTCATATCGTTGGCGCTAAAAATTTCATGGCACCATACCATCAGTGCGCTGCGGGCGAAGTTTTCAGCGCTCTACTTCTCCGGTGTCGCCGCGCGGAATCTATGTGAGACCCGCTGTTGGTTCACCCCCTTATTGGGCCCAGGCTTCCGCTTCTGTATAAAAGGCGGCGCGATTTGCAGAACCAACTTAGAAACCCGCTCATCCAGCGTTTACAACATCCACACCAA
Source organism: Mycena galericulata (assembly GCA_029289565.1). Classification (NCBI taxonomy): domain Eukaryota; kingdom Fungi; phylum Basidiomycota; class Agaricomycetes; order Agaricales; family Mycenaceae; genus Mycena; species Mycena galericulata. Next base: position 360,528 of record JARKIA010000078.1, on the reverse strand, counting down.
AACTGCGTCGCAACTCATTCAACCTTTCGACCAGGTACGTCCTTCTTACATTTACCATACTGCAATCGTCCTTGCTCACAAACATTCCTTCAGAATACCATCATGTCGGCCATCATCCTTACCCAACTCGCGCCCTCCACACCCGTACTTCCCGTGTCTCTCGCCGAAGCCATCCGGGTCACCACTATCACCACCTTGTTCTCCGAGCCCGCTACCCCCTTTTCTGCCCTGGAGCAGTTTGAGAGCATCGTTACCGACCCAACGACAACGACTCTGCGGATGCTTGCTCGTGCCCGGAACATAAATAGTCGCCGGGGGCCTTCGAAACGGACTCCTGTGTGCCCGCCGATGATACGCCATGGCGCTTCTCCCCGTTTATGATTTTTTTTGTGAGTTCGATGACATCTGTTCTTTTATTGTTTTATCTGACCGTCCCTGGTTGACGTAGTATCTCGCGACGTTTTGAGCGCAAAATTCCTGATATACCATCGCGATGTAACATCATTGTAACTTAATACACCACCAAGTTAAATAAGTAATTCTCTATGACGATGCCTTAATAAACTCAGTTATGAAAGAATATACTCTGGTCGTCGCTCCCTTTCCTAATAGGCCGCGAAGGAATGCTAAGGCTCTCATGTATTGTTCATGTATCGGAGAGAATTTCATGTCCCATACATCTCGCACATAATACTGTGTGCAGAATGATCGGAAGATGACCGGAACGCGTACAGTTCACATATGATCCGTATGTGCATCCAGACCGTGCATTCCCTAAGGGACCCATCGGGTACGGTAAGTGAAATTAGTACGGGAAGAAAGTGCACATGTCCCACTGGGGGCAAAGACCCACGCATGTCGTTTCGACATGCGTGGATCGAATGTCATTCACATCCAGTTCATTGTCTGGTAAAGGGCCTTTGGTATGAGAAGGGGGGGCTTTGTCGGGCCCCGCGAGCCGACAAAGCTCCCCTTTGTCGGACAACATATGCCTTACCACATGCAGGTAACATTCGATCCACGCATGTCGAAACGACATGCGTGGGTCTTTGCCCCCAGTGTCCTTGAACGCTGGCGCTGTCGAAGTGGGAGTACAGGATTCTGAACACATCAGTGCGTAATTACAACGAAGTAGACACTTGCACATTTGTTGCTGGATTTTAATTTTGAGAGCTGAGATTGCATCTGTGCGCGCGGTACCTAAGTATTTACATACGTACATGGGTATCACATTGTTAAATTGTTAAATTACTGTAGACAACACTCAGCAGAGTTTTGTAAGAATGAGACAAGTGCGCGAGAGCTAGATAATATATAACTCAGTCTTCGCGCACACAAGTGTAACGAAGTCTTATATATTCTTTTTTTTTTTTTTTTTTTTTGGTGGTACGATATCAGTAATAGACAACTAACAATTGGTATAGCCTCCAGAACTGCGTAAAAGACAGAGGGAATTGCCCCTCCGGGGAAAAGGTAAGAACTAGACGGTCCACCGCCCAGGGGAATGCTTTATGCACGACGCTAAGAGCGACAGTGTGGGACTTCGAGCTTATCGGTTCCTGCCTCGGCGGCCAGGGGGCCGGGAGGGAGGGGGTGACGATCGAGGCTCGGTACCCACTAAAACCCGGGGCGTTCTTGTCCAGTCTTCTGGCAGCTCCTCCTCGTTCATAAGTGTTGATTTCCAGGTCTGGAGAACCACTGAGGATTTAATGGAGTTCTGTTTTCCATACTTGGCATGATTTGTGAGAACACAGTCGAACTGGAGGCGTAGATTTATCGCACTCAGCCATTTATTGTGGATGTGGGTTTCTGGGAGTGGGTTCCCAGCTCTTGAGATCACACAGTCATTTCGAACCTTCCAGATTGTGAAGAGGGACTCGGATATAAGGATTCTGTAGAGACGAGCAGTCCCAGGGAGGTTGTGACCTTTTTCATCAGCAAAAGTTGCTAGGCCGCATCCGAGGATTGAACCCATGGAAAGTTCTGGCCAGGTTAGGTGTTTCCTTAACCACAGGTCCTTTGCCAGGGACCAGATTAGGCTCTGGCCTGGACGTCGGCATTTTAGAGTAATGTGTTCAAGGTCTTCTGTTTCATTGCAGAACTGGCATATACCACGTTCCTCGCACTCGGGGATGTGTTTCCAGAAGACACCAATGCGGTGGGCAGAGTGGAGAGATTTCCAGAGGAAATTCTTGACTTGGCGGGAGAAGTCCTTATGCCGGATACTTTTCCAGACTTGGGCAGCAGTAGGGCTGCGGTGGAATTCTTGTCGGATGGCGGAAGTAATTTGTTTGACATTGTTGTCTGATGCCTTCCGTTGCACGGCACTCTTCAGTTCCCGGATTCCGGCGTACGCAACAGCTTGTGTCAATTTTGCGAGTTTTGCACCTTTCAGTTGAAAGGCTGGCATAATGCCCATATTAAGCTCACTTGGGGTTCTTTTATTAGAACCAGCTTTAGCGAGCAGGATGGCTCCCTCATTGGCATCAGTGACTGCTCTAGATTTTTCTCGGGGGTCTACATCAACGAAGATTGTTGGGCCAGTTCTGGCTTTTAATTCGGCAGCTAAAGCCTTCAGTGGTTCACGGTTAGGGATGCCAATCCATCCCCTATCCTCCAAGTTCTGGAGGCGTTGTGTCATAGCGACACGGACTGCCTTTTTGGAGCTGTAAATTTCCAGTTCTTGTGATTTTGGTGCCCTTTGGACACCTGTCAGAGCAGAGGTGATCTCAGCTGCTTGGACTGTCTGGGGTTGTTCCTCCCGGAGGCGGAGGGCTACATTTCGATCATCATTCGGACCGAACCATATTCCACCCCCTGCTACAATTTCCCCTGTGTCATTCCGTTTTGTCGTACTTCCCAGGAATATATTCAGTTTGGTGTCCTGCAGTTCCGGCGTATTTCGTGCTCGGCGACGGGTTGGAGGGCTGGCTCCATTTTGGGAGCCTAGTGTGAAGACTCGGAAGCCATCGGTCAGAGTGGTGATTTCGGAGGGGGGCTTAAATTTGCCCCATATATCCCCATCGGCCGAGTCTGGGGCTGCATGTTGTGACCGTCTCGGATCCCATTTGGGTAGTAGGCGTGAGAGTTTGCGTTCGACTGCAGTGACACAGGCATGGGGGTTCTTGCAACCTAGAAGCCCTCTATCGTCATAGCAGGCCTGACATTTGCAGTCTTGGGAGGGGATATGTGATGGGTCTTGAGTCGTTCTATGACAGTTAGACCCTCGTGTACATATAGTACACCATGGCTCGCGCGCAGACACTTACAAGCATCAGAGTTATTGATCTGTGTCAGATTTGGATCTTCTCCAAAGTGGTGCCACAGGGGAATCAGCCCTTGAATTTCTTCAGATGGGTTCAGTGTGTCAAAAGTCACCCCATACTTCTTGGCACAGCAGAGCATTTCTTTGTGCTGCTTTGGCCATTTTTTCTCATTTGCTTTCCATGTCTGGATAAATGGGTTGTGAAGTGAGTCCTCCCTCGTGCCAGAGTCTTTCGTTACAATTTTTCTAAGGCGTTGGTCGACCATGGGCGCCCATCCGGGTCTTTTCTCTGGGTCAAGTTCCAGGTAGGACTGCAGTTTCATTAACTGTATTGCTTCGTTTCGAGCATGTAGGTCAAGGAGATTTTTGCCTCCTTCCGCTCGTGGGGCCATTAGCATGTTGAGGCTTACTGGGGGTGATTTCCCTCCCCACATGAATTCGCGTTGTGATTTCACAAGATGGTTCAGAATTTCTGGTGGCATCCCATTTACTTGCGTGAGGTATTGTGTCATAGAGCCTATTGTGATTTGCACAATTTTACAGCGGGCTTCGAGGGTGGGATGTAAACCTTCCCATCGTACCAGGGCTTCATCAATTTTTTCGATGCGTGGGGTCCAGGTTGCAAAGGAATCTACGCCATTTCCTACGTAGCCACCAAGGATACGTACAGCTTCACCCTCTTTGGCATTGGCGACGGGGGCGTAAACATCGAAGTAGTCAACGCCGGGGACTTGGGAAAATCCCTGCGCAACGAGCCGGGCCTTATAGCGAACGACGTTGCCCGCGGCGTCTTTCTTGGCTTTGAAAACCCATTTCGAACCAACGATGTTCGCGCCGGCCGGCGGATCAACAAGCTCCCACGTGCCCTGGGCGCTTAATGTCGCCAGCTCTTCCTCTATCGCCGCCTGCCACAATGGCCAGTCAGCGCGCCGCTTTGCCTCCGCAAGAGAACGCGGCTCCAAAGCCTCCGCCTCGCTCATCTCGGCCGCCATCGCGTATTCATCCACCCAATCCGCCGCCATCATAAACTCGGCTTCACCCTCCCCCTCAAACTCGGCGGCCTCAGCAATTGGAACACGAATCCCAGCTGGCACAACCGGGTCCGAAGGGCGATTGGACGAGCTCGCGCGGCCCTCCAAAAGGTCTACGACGCGTGCACTCGGCTTGCGTACCCGTTTCGCAGGCAGCTCAGGTTCTGCGGGAATTTCGACATCGGGTTCCGGCGCAGGCTCTCGCGCAGGAACGGGCGCAGCAACGGGCTCGGGCGCGGTGTGGACAGGGACAGGAACGACAGAAGGAAGGGGGGGAAGGTCTGCAGGTGGAGGTAAGTCACTGTCCACCACAAAATCCCATTCATCGTCCTCGAGACGCTGACGAGATGCCTGGGTTTTATCAAACCAGACATTACGCTCTACTCGAACGGTACGGTTGTCCGGGTAGTACACCCGCGTGCCGTTCGCGCTACGCTCGTCAATCCCTAGCCAGCGGCCTTCGCGAACTCGGCCGCCGAGTTTGCTTCCGCCACTCACGCGCACCCACACCGTCTCGCCCCACTCGCGTACACCGCAAATCGGGCTTTTGCCCGAATGCCGCCTCGTACGGCGTCATGCCGTCCACCGCCTTCGTCGTGGTGCGATTTAGCAGCCATACGATGTGCTGCGCAGCCTCGGCCCACAAAGTTCTGGGGAGGCCACTCGCATGCAGCAGCACACGAACGCGCTCGACCATGACGCGATTGCGACGCTCCGCGACGCCGTTGTGCTCGGGAGTGTCGTGCACCATGAGCTGCTGCTCCGTGCCCGCCGCCTTCAAATGCAGGACGAACGCCTTGCCCGTGTACTCGCCGTGGCGGTCCGAATGAAAACGCCTGATTTTAGCGTTCTTCTGCGTGCCCACCCAAGCCTCGTACTCCTTGTAGGCGTCGAGGGTTTCATCCTTAGTTTTAAGGAAGTGGATGTCGGTGAGTCGCGTGTTGTCGTCGGTGAACGTCACATAATAACGACACCCACCCAGCGATGCATTCGGCGCAGGACCCCAAAGGTCGGAGTGTACCTCCTCGCCGAATTCGCTCGCGCGCTCACCCTGGCGGACCTTTGCGACAGGCTTGCGCGTCGCCTTGGCGTACACACACGACTCGCAGAAAGTCGGCTCGCCGGACGACAAGTCCAGCCGCACCCCCGTTACAAAACCCTTCTCCACGAGCTTACGGGCAGTGTCGGGCGCAATGTGCCCCATGCGACGATGCAGCTCCATTACGGTGAGCTTCTCATCAGCGGCGTTTGCGGATTCGGGCTCACGCACAACGCGATACAGGCCCCGGCCATTCTTCGGGACCTCGCCGATCTTCTCGCCATTGCGAGTGCGCAACGTGCACACCCCGTTCGAGAACGTCGTCACAATACCGGCGTCATCCAGACGGCCGATGGAGATAAGTGTGTATCCCACTTCGGGTGAGTACAACACCTCGGTGAGCTGGAGTTTCCCAACGTCGACACCATTGGGTACGTCGACCACCATCTCACCTCGTCCGACTGCGCTGAAACCAGTCTTGTTCGCAGCGCTGAAGGACCGGGGGGGGATTTCGACGAAGTTAGTTAACTCGTCGCGGAAGGGGGTGATGTGGCGAGTTGTCCCGGAATCGTACAACTCCGAGCGCGGTGAGTCTGTCTTCACCTCGCCCGTAATGACTGCAGCCGCCTCATCCTGCGACGCAGTATCCAGCGCATCAGAGACCCTGTCCCACGATCCAGCGCCGTCCGAGTCCGGGTCAACATCGACGAAGGAGCCGCGCTCGCTTCCATCGACCCCAGATAGCTCCTCGGAACTGCCACCGCCATACGGCTCGAAGTCACCCACATCGCTCCCCACCTCGGAGAACCAGTCGGAGTTGCTGGTATCCTCCTCGTCGTCGTCCTCGGTATCCGAATCGCTAACCATTTGCAGTGCAGGCATCTCGTCGTCCGAGACCGAGACCGACTGCAACTCCGGCATCCCCGCGTCCGAATCCGAATCGACATCGACATCGACGGCCCAGGCCCCCTCGCTATCGGAGTCCCAGTCCACCGCCGCTGCGGATCCGCTCGTCTTGGCCGTAGACGCGGAATCCTTCGGCTTCTTGGGCTTCTTGCAATCGCGCGCAAAATGGCCTTTAATGCCGCAATTCCAGCAAGTACCCTTCGGCTTCTTTCCCTTCCCCTTGTCCTCCACCGCTAATGCCTCATCATCATCTTCCTTCCCCTTCCACTTCTTCCTCTCCCCAGCCTTGCGGTCGTACTCCTCCGAGATGGCGAGGATGAACGGAGCGCAAGCGATGGTAGCCGTCGGATTGAACAGCTTCATCGACGTGAGAAGAGCCGAAGCGAAGTCGGCCAGATACTTGGGAATGGAGGTAATGATAGTCGAGCGGAAGTCGTCCTCGCTGATATTGACACCCTGCGTAGCCAGAGTCTCGCGGCGCACGGTCAGGCCGTCAAGAAACTCGCGAACGTTGCCGTTAGCGGGACACTTCGACTGCAGGAACTCGGCACGAAGGTTGGTCTGCGCGTAAGCGCCCTTCATGGTGAAAGTCTCGTCAACATGCTTCCACATCGCGCTGACCGTAGCCATAGAATTAATGATGAGCGCGATCGAGTCCGGCATCTTCTGCAAGAGCAAAGCCTTCGAGTTACGCTCGGCTTTGTCCCACCTATCGAGCTCGTCAACCTGAGACTGCGTGATGGGTGCCGTGGGGCGCGGCTCGGTTCCATCAAAATGGCCCTTGTAGCCTTTGGCGTCGACAGCAGTCAAGAAACGGAGCGCGAAGATAGTGAAGTTGTCGCCGTTAGGACGGAGAGTGGGGACATTGGTCGGGAGGACGTCGTTTAGAACAGTAGAAGTCGACATAGTTAATGCACAGTTAAAGGCGGGGCCCATAACCTGTAAGAATGAGACAAGTGTGCGAGAGCTAGATAATATATAACTCAGTCTTCGCGCACACAAGTGTAACGAAGTCTTATATATTCACCTAGATAATATATAACTAGGTACGAGTCAATAAAGAGAAAGTATGAAATACGAGAGTCGCTCACCTCAGTCTTCGCGCACACAAGTGTAACGAAGTCTGAGGAGGGGCGACTCGAGGTGCACTATTTAATACAACTACGAGTGTCCGTGTGTGACCGAGTAGTTAGACTAACTAAAAGGAAAAATACGAAGAATACAGAAAATCGGCGTAAGTACTTGCCCGTCCATAATTGTGGCGACCCATCCATTATTGTGGCGGCCAAGGGCGCTGCCTTGGCACAGCGAGGCAAGCCCGCCATCCGCCAACAAGTTTCTCCGGTAGACGGACCGTAGCCAGAAAACACTGCGGCAATACCCCATGTCAGGCAGATCAAAGTCAGACCATCGGAGATTTCAAGCTTCAAAGTGTCCAGTTGTTTTTGGGAGAGACTGAGAGATCTAGAGCACTGTCATTTGCACGTGCCACGCAGGGCCGTGATCAGTTTCGGATCAGGCGGCACCAGGACCGATCAACTTTGGCGGCCGAAAACGCCACCTTTGCAGCGCACCACGATGGCAAGTCAAGTCGAGGCATCCGCCGCTCTCCATGCATGCCTCGAAGGGCTTACTTCTCCGCACCAAGAAGTCGCCAATAATCTCGAACACACCGCGAGTAACATTCAGCGTCAGCTGAACAACCTCCACGATCCTTTAGCACGCCTCCCATGGGAAATCTCGTCCGAAATATTCATTCGCTACCTCCCTCCTCCCGACGAATATCCGCATATATCCGACATCCTTCTGCTTCTCAATGTATGCACTTTGTGGACCGAGGTTGCGCTTCCCACGACTCGAATCTGGGCGAAGCTGTACATCAACATCCCTGACGATGCCACCGCAGAGTTCAGGGAGGTTTTCTCTCGGTGGCTCCTGCGCTCACGCGGGATTCCGCTTTCTCTAGCCCTCACCGGACCCTCGGTCCCGGACCCCGAGACCCTAGACATTGTCGTGAAACATGCCCACCACCTTCAGGAACTGGAGCTACCATCCCCTTCGTACCTCCGGATGTTCCTCCTCGGAATAGGTTTCCCGGCCTTGACGTCTCTGGATGTGGATACGGCAGAGGCGGGGCATCGCACGCCTTCCGATTTGAAGGAGTTCGTGCAGGTTCTTCAGTCGGCCCCGAGTCTCGTGTACTGCGATTTGGGCGACACTCCAGAACGACGTTCCGGGACCCCGGATGGAACGCGGCATGTGCGTCTCAAGAGTTTAATTATTGTTGATGAATATGGCGATGCTTCGGATATGTTGGACATCCTCACGTTGCCCATCCTCGAAAAGCTTACCCTTCCGGTCGAGGAGGTCGACGTACGTCATCTTAACACATTCCTCGTCCGCTCGTCGCCGCCTCTGGATACCATGGCCCTCCACGCCGGATCCATCTGCCCATGGGAGGACTCATACCGGCCCGCCATAGAAGAGTGTTTACACCTCGCTCCCACCTTGACTCGTCTTGAGTTGTCAGGTGCAGTGGGGCTTCAAGACATGTTGCTCACCATCCTCTCCCAAGCCTCGGGCGATACACTCCTTCCAAATCTCCGCACGCTTACTATGGACAGGGATGGTACGTATGAGCTCCCAAACGCTGCGTGGTACACTCAGCTCGCCGATATTCTGTCCCGTCGCCGAGATACGCTACGGACCTTCTGCACTGAACTGCCGGCGTACATGTGGCGATGGCAGTTAGGCGAGCCAGACAAGGATACCTTGCGCGTCTTCCGAGAGCTAATTAACGCTGGGATGGACATCGACATGGGACCCGTGATAAAGACTCTCGTGGAAGATTTGGACCGCGTGTCCCCGTCTGGGGCTCTCTGATCCTCTAATCAATACTTCGAGGCGGCAACCATGTCCAGTTTAGTAATTGATCGTGTCCTCACTAGACGAACTATCTTTCTTTCTCTGCTCACTTTTCGGCTGGAGTTCTCCTGGTCTCGCAAAACTTACATGAGCCCAAATAATTCAGTCCGACGTCGTCGCGGCTGACTTGTTCAACTTGCTGTCTCTTCTCCTCGATTGGTAAGACTAGATTGGTAAGACTACGATCGTTCCAATTTCCTACTTTGCCACGCCTATGTAATCATTTCCTTAATTTTCCTCATCGATGCTCAAGGCAAGGGACTGTACTCTTTTCGCGAGTTTGTCCTATCCTCCCTACCTGAGAATGGCCCTGTTTGGTCCGGTCCTCTCGGACAAATCGACTTAACATTTGATCCTCAGTCCGGCGGCTATTGAGCGCCTACAGAATACCGTCGTAGATCGTTGCCTGCCTGGCAGAAATTCCGGCGCTCGCGTCGTATCTCTTTCGGTAGGGTTAGAAACAACATCCACTTGTTCAAAACGCCAATTCTTTCCTCGATGATGCTCTCCTCAAAAATCGACTGCTCTCCTTTGCAATCTTTTGTGTTGGCCGAAATTTCCCGGCAGTTTCACGATCGCATGTCGCGGAAGGCATTCAAGGGATTGAGACATATATCTTTCACGCTTCTCGATCCATTTGCGAACTCGCCTCTAAGAGGACCCAGGTCGTTACACAGTCAATCAATCCAGAAGGGAATCCAGGGATTCGAAAACACAGTCACTGTGGGCGGACGGGACGTGTGCTCGAACCACGTCGTCTCCTCTGTCCGAGGGAAATGTTTCCGCGGTTTTAGAGGTGCGTCATCTCGGAAGCGGAAGGTCCGATGTAACATCATTGTATCTTAAACTTCAGGGTGCGCGGTCAGAACTGGAATTTTCGGATTCAAACGCAATGTACAATCGTGCGTGCGCGTTAACTACAGGCCAAGGGACTACAGGGCCTCGTATAGGAGATTCATGTGCGGCCGTCATGGGAAGATGTGGTGGGCGAGTGAAGTAGGAGTTAGCCATCCGAGGGCGTAGTATACTGTTACGCGTCTGGAAAAGTCGATGGACCGGCGTGGGAAGGGGGTTGAGAGGAAGAGGACAGACGGAAGAGATGGGCGAATTGGGGCGCGACGGCTTCGATGTCCGGGAAGGTGCCATTCTCGGCAACGTACGATTCAACGAGGGTGCGCAGGTGCGCGGGAGTTGTGACGCGCTGCTCGGCACGGATTGCCATGGTATCGGCGAGAGCGAGCGTGCTACAGAATTGGTACATGGCTTCGACTTGTACTGAGTGGAAGTGAGAGGGGATTGTGGGGAGAAGAACCGACAATCTTACAGTTGGTCAATACATGGGCGTCGGGGCGGGGGGCGAGAGAGCGCGAAGTGACGGGCGTGGCGGGTGGATGAGGGGAGGTGACGCGTTTGCGTTTTGGTGGGGGCGGGGCAGACGGTGCGGGGGGAGAGGCGGCGCGTTTCCCTTGTTTTCGCGTCGAGGCGCGAGTGGCTGCGGCGGGAGGTTTGGGCGCAAGGGTGGTGGTGCGCGGGTTTTTCGGCTGTGACGACGGAATGGAACGAGTTTTGAGGATCGTCTTCTTTTCCGCCTCGAGTGCGACGCGCTCTGCATCCAAGCACTCATGCTCCTTGGCCAGATCCTCTTGCTCCCTCTGGAGCCTCTCGCGTTCCTCATTGACAGACGCGACGAGTTCCAAACGCTCCTTCTCATGCGCCTGCTTCAAATCCGCCATCTCACGAACCTTCGACTCCACCTCGGCCCTGACAGACGCGGCGAGATCCAAACGCTCCTTATCATGCGCCCGCTTCAAATCCGCCATCTCACGAACCTTTGACTCCACCTCGGTGCGCGCATCATCCCGTTCCTTCGCAGCCCCCTTCAGATTCACGAAAGCCCGGCGATACCTGTCAACATCCTCTTCGAGCCCCGAATTCCTGGAACGGACTTCATTCAGCTGCGCCCCGGCTTCGGCGACGGGGATCGTCGCGATAAGGGGCTGGCCGCGCGCGGTGGATAAGGCACGCTGCGCCTGCTCGAGTGCGGCTGCTACAGCCGCGTAGGGGTCGGACTCCGTCGAATTATCGCTCCGGGATTCAGTTTTCACGATAGCTGGTGGCATGGATTGAGGAATTCAGCCGAGGAAAGAAGCTGAGGCCTGGAACAATGAGGGGAAAGACGATGGTACCGGAATCCGATAGCAGCGGAGTTTGAAATACACGTGATTCGGCCCGTTCTTCCGCAATCGACGTTCCCTTCGCCTTTCTGCTTGTTTTTCAAGCAATGGGAAACCCTTTGAGGTCATAATTGTCTACACAATCTGGAATGTCCTGAGAACAATAGAATATTGACACATAACAATATGACTGTGACAATCTTGTGAACACATTTTGAGTGAATGTCTCTTTACAACGAGTTGAGTCGCGTTTTTGGCTTTGGTGTCGGCTCCATGTATCTCAGGGTATTTAATTTAGGAAAAAAAGAACATAGAACTAAAAATATGGATATTTGCCCTGGGGCATTTCCTAGTATGCTCGAACATATTCTAGCAAGGAAATGTTGAACAGGCTCTAGCTACCCGACCCCTGAACCAAATCCGCCATGGAAACAACCCATGGGGACCTACTGTCCCCCTTCACACTCCTTTGGGGCAGAATTTGCCACCTAATCGGCTCTGGTTTGGGCTTGCTAGACATGATTTCTGCCCCGAAAGGCTGCCTCGGCCGGCCCATCCAAAATGTAATATTTTCGCTGTTTTTTTTTTTCTATGACTAATTGCACTTGAATTATTCCAGAAGATCTAGCTAGGTTAGAAGTTAATCCGTTAAGTACTCACCGAGATATGGCGAATTCTTTCGCGAGGATCAAAATCTTCCTAAACGGTAATTTTTCGTTCGCGCCCTATAAACAGACGCTACAACAGTTGATAAAGCGGGCAAGGCCGACAAGCGGCATGGCCCGCTACCGATTTTAGTCTATTCATATTTCAAGTTCTATGCAAATTTATTATTGATTGGTACATAAACTGGAATTGAAGGCAGCCCAAAGCTTGCTCGGTCAATGCTGCCGCGTTGACCAGCTCGCATTGGGCCGCTGCGGTAGTCTCCATTGGCTGGGTGAACACAATTCTTACACTTGGCTGCTTGAAAGATATTGACCCACTTTTGACCATACTGTTGCCAAGGTCAATACAATCTATGAGATACGAGTAATTTTTGTTGTGGCATCTGTAGGGATTAAACCAAGCTGGTCTCCCATTGGGTCTCCTGCACTTACTTATTGCCACAATTCACGGCTTATCTCACAGGGCACACAAAAACCTCAAATAGGGCTTGTATTATACCTCACGAACTTCATTTGATGTTGAAAAACCTTGGCCCTCAAGAATTATTGTCGAACTCATAGTTGTTAAATGTGAGTCGGCTTGAGAGTCGGCTGCTAGTTCCGGCACAGAAAGAATTTCGGTTTCGATGGATGGTCGGTCCAACGAGGTGAGTGGCGTAAGGATAGTATTGACCAAGGGGCTAACTAAGAACATCACAGGCTTATATACTACGGATTGACAGGTGAAACAAAAGGAGAAATGAATCAAAGGAGTGTGATCGTGGCGATGTCAGTCGCGTCGGGTCCAGATCAAGGAACGTGCAAAGAAAATAAGGAGAGGAACTAAATAAAAAACTCACTCGTTACATTAAATCAGTCACTTCACTGGGTGTCCGGAGAAGGAATTTTTTTTTTTAAATCACTGGGGAAGAGGGGATTGAAGAGAATATCAGTGAGATTGGAAGAGGTATCTCTGTGCTCACTGTTCGTTGTCTCTTGATATACATATAGGATCTGAGTACTCTGGAGGCCTTCTAAATTCAATCCGATCCTTCCACATTATTCTCATGAATTTAGGCGACCTGGGTCTGACTTTATCGGCCAATTTGGCAGATAACACCACAGCAACCCAGCACGGCCCGTTGAATCAGCTTGATTATCAACATTCATCGGCTTGTCGTTGGCCGTCTGCCAGCCGAAGCATTTTTGTATTGGAGATCACAGATTACTCAGACAAAATGACCAAAATGTGATTTTCACCAGGACATGAAAATAGGGCGCTCCTAAAACCCTTACCTAAAGGTAGCGGGAATGGCTCGTACCTCGCTTACCTCGGTACTGACGTTAGCTGTAAAGCATCAATAAGCCACTGGACTTGGAATATTCTACGCAGTAATTCTACGAGTGTCTACCTCCGCAATCAATTCAGTGCTGGAAGAATGTACCCTGGTTATCGCTCAGAGCCATCCTTTCCTTACGTCCGAGGCTGCGAAAATATGCCGCCAAGGCGCTCATGTATAGCCAATGTATCGGCGAACATCCCATATAAGTACCATATGTGCTTGATCTATTCCCTGGCATCCGCTACACCTTTCTGGAGGTGCTCAGCGCCAACCGCATCACCCGTATTTATCACCCCCGCCTTTTCGATGATCAATACTTCAGCAATGCCATCCTCTACAACAGGGCAATGTTGCACGCCTCGGGGAACCACGAATACGTCTCCTTTGTTGAGCACGACCTTGTCGACGTCCACACCCTGAAGTTCGATGGTGACCGCGCCAGAAAGCACATAAAACACTTCATCTGTCTGGAGCCCCCCGTCAGACCCGCTCTCAGCTTCGAAAGTATCTCTGCACTCACGTCGTGGTGTGCGTGGAAGACAAATCCGCCCTGCAGCTTGGCGACCTTCATCTCATACTCCGAGTTGACTGAAGCGACTAGTCTTTGAGACCATGTCTCGTTGAAGGAAGCGAGAACGCCGGAGACTGAGACTGGGGGACGAACGGTCGACATTGCAAGATGGGGGATTTGTGGCGCACATGGGCTTTGATTGAAGCGCCCACGAGTCATCGAGTTTCCGGGCCCGGGAGATCGGACCTATAGATGCCGTTTTCCGGAACCGGCTTTTCATCCTGCCTACCTGTTGGTGAGGGTACTACGTGTCACTGCGGCGGCGGCCCGCACTGTCATGGAGGCTCCCTCATCATTGACGAGATACAAGTAAAGCCTCTCGAGCATTGGGGGTAACGGAGAGCTAGTCTAGTCATGGAAAACGAAACAGGCTCAGTAGAGAGTCCAGAGAAATGTGCCAATTTTCTTCCCTTTGGGTAAAACTCATCTTCGTGTACGGTGTACCACGTTGCAATGTACCGTCATCCTCCGGAAGAGCCAGTAATTCAACCGAAAAATGCAAATCTCCATCACGTAGGATTTGGATGCTAGTCACTGGTAAATAAAGACCTTGGTATAAAAGGGGCTGGGGAAAGAACAATAAATGTGAGGAACACGACATGTCTGCTCCGAAAATCGACGTCCACACTCACTATTTGACTCCCGCCTATCTAGAGGCGCTGAAGGAATCCGGGCACTTCCCGGGACCAGATGGCCTGTCGTTCACCCCGGTAAGCTTCAAGCCCTTGATGCTGTAAATATCTTAACGTCGGTGAATGATGCAGGCATGGTCCCCGGAAGACCACCTCGCATTTATGGAAAAGAACAAGGTTTTGAAATCCATCCTCAGCTGCTCGTCGCCCGGGACACACTTGATCCCAGGGAACGACGAATTCGGGCAGAAGGTCACTCGAGAAGTCAACGAGTACGCGGCCGATCTCAAACGCAAGTACCCGTCCAAGTTTGGTTTCTTCGCGTCCCTTCCGCTTCCCGACATCGACAGCGCCCTGCTTGAAATCGACTACGCGCTCGACCATCTGAACGCAGACGGCTTCATCCTGATCTCCAACTACCACGGACTCTATCTCGGCAATCCGAAGCTCGCGCCGTTGTACAAAAAGCTCCAGGCCCGCCGCGCGACCGTCTTCGTGCACCCCACGGCGCCGTGCATCGCGCGCGCGTGCAACCACACCGACCCCACGCCGAAGCGTATCCTCGATTGTGCCCCGCTCTTGGACGAGTACATGATCCCGATGATGGAGTTCTCCTTCGACAGCACACGCACCTTCGTCGACATCCTCCTCAGCGGCACCGCCGCCGCGCACCCCGACGTCACCTTCATCGTCCCGCACTGCGGGACCGCGCTCCCCAGCATCCTCGACCGTGTGCTCGCGTTCTCGATGTACGACATGACCAAGTTCGGCAAGCGCCCCGTACAGACCCTCACCGCGCCTGTCGTCAAAGAGATGTTCGCGAAGCAGTTTATGTTCGATCTTGCGGGGATCTCGATGCCGAGTCAGATTCACCATTTACTGCGGTGGGTGGGGAGCGATCGGATCGTGTACGGGAGTGATGTGCCCTGGACCCCGTGGGAAGCAGCAGAGGCTCTGTTGGTGGCAATAGAACAGGAATTGCCGAAGCTGTTTGGAGAGGAGGAGATCCAGGATATATATCATGGAAATGTGGAAAGAATGTTGGCTAGAAAGGGGAATTAGATACAATTCAATATATGTATATCTGATACAGATTCCGCTTACCTTGTTATTGTATAGTACATGGACGAGGAATTTTGAGCGGTGTGCTCTCCGTCTTGTCAAAGTCGAACCGTTCGCCGATTTTGGACCCTGCAGATTTATTCAGAGGAACGTCTGGAGCCTGATAAATATAGTCCACCCATAGTGGAAGGACTTGGGACGTACATATGGAATCATGGATCGGACGTGAGGGGATATCCCGATGAACTTGAAAAGCGCGAATCCCATTCGTCTTGGACGAATGAAGAAGGTTCGAATCTTCGTTGGTCAAGTCATCCTGAGAAGAAATATGTACTGTGAAACGAGTCCCCCGGGTGGATAGTAGATACTTCTCTCACGATTGCCTTAATCAACACCCCGTGCCGCAAGCCGTTGAATGAGCTCTTCCGGCGTCCGCAGCTCAAACAATCGCACTGCGCCTCGGGTATCCGTGCCGGCGTGGTCTCGGGGCCTAACCACATAGCTCGCGAGGCGCACCGGCCGGCGCAAGGTCAACGACGCGAGAAGCGCATCTAGGATGAGCTCCGCTCCAAGCACAAGAGGAAACTGAACCCGATCGTCGTATATCGAGCCGGCGATTTCGAACACCCCGAGCTCGATGTCCCCTGTTGTTTTTCGTATTAGATGATACTTTCATCTGATAAAAACAATACACCCACCGCACACGATCTTCCACGCGACCGACGACCCCGCACCCCGCGTGCGCCCATGGAAGGCGAACGACACTACGTAGCTATGTCGGATCTGCAAGTCGCCCCCATACTCGTGCACCCACTCAAAGATTTCTTCCCACACGCAAAACGGGTTGAACGGGAATGCGCGCGGGAGCGGAAAATTGGGGTGTGGGAGGGGGAGCCCTAGCGCGGCGTGAAGCACCCACGACATGCGCAGTCCCGCGAGCCACATGTGCACCCAGCCGCGGAGCTCGTTTGTGATGGCGGTGGCGTACGCCTCGTAGTCCATCGAGGCCGGCGGGAAGTTAGGGAGGGATTCGGCACCGAAGATGAGGAGTGATGATGTGGATGGATGCCGTTTTATCAGTGCGGAGCTCGTATTACTGGTGGGTGATTCGGTGGGGCGGGCAGTGTAGCTCTGATGGAGAAACACTTACAATCGTGTTCCTGGGCGTACATGTAGGGAGGAACTGGGAAGGACTATGCGCTTGCATCGTGTTACGGTAAGATTGGACTTGCGCAATGAATGGAAGACAGCATCCAAGAGCAAGTCTGAGACGACGGGCCTGTCAGCAGCGTGCTTCGCGAGAACCTCCTTGGCTGAAGCATCCCAATGGAGCGCTCACAGTGCTGTAAAGATTGATATCCATGGCGAACCAAATTGCGGCGGTCCCAGTTCCGGTACAGCGGCCGACGGGAAAGGAGGCAACTTCGAAGGCTCGGAACGCCATTGACATTGGAAATGGCACAGAAAAAAATCCCGTCCGTGACGTCGTCCTGCTGGAATGGTGACATAGGATATGTTCCATGTTCATCCAGCTTATCCGACTTGGAATGCCTAGGAGAGACGGGAAGCTGGCATGCGTTACGTGTCCGACTCCCTGATTGCGGCGGAGGACCGGGGGTAGCAAAGCCTAATCTTGAGCAGCGGCTGGGTAAGGTTTGGCAGATAGGCTTGCAAAAAAAATCCCAGGGACCATTGTCGATGGAACTGTAAGTAGCCCACTGGAGACACCGCATAAGACTTCCAGTTCTATTCCAAGACGCGCGGCGCTGGAACGCCAAAATTGGTTAGATGAGCCCAGAATCCTTCTCCATACATTGGAGAGAGATATACGTTACCGTAGTCAAATGTAAGTCGTTCATCCTTTAGATGTACATATAAGTAAGAGAGACTTAACTCCTGGCGGCCTGCGGAATTGGAACGCGAAGAGGAGTACGAGTTATGACAAAGGGACGCCGAGATAGCAGGTCAGATGGAGAGTTGGCGTGGACGTCATGAGGGAAAGCGCGTCGATGCTGTCCGTCTGAGGACCCGTCTCAGAGTCTTCGCTGCCGTCGAGTCGGAGGTCATGAACAAGCCGCAGCTAGCCACGTGATGACGCACTCGGTCACGCTCAAGGCCATCAGTCACACACACACCCTTCCACACCCTTCCACACACCGCTTGCCACCCGCTGCCGGCCCGCGAACCTGTCCTTCTGCGTTTCTGTAACAGCTCCAGGCAAGTGACCTAGCCTGAACTCATAGCGCCTGGAATTTGCGAGTCCACTCGGTGCAGCTTCAAGCAAGGCGCGGCGCGCCTCGAGAACGAATCAAGATTCAGAATTTCAAATGCATGATTAACTGAAGCCCAGGTACCTAGGAATCCCCGCCCCTCAAGCGCTCAGAACGACAGAAGTCCGTTTCTCGTGGCGCACTGTCAGACGAATGGACAATTTCATCCGGAGGAATAGCGGCTGCAGCTCGGTTGAAAAAATCTACTGGATTATCACCAGCCTAACGAGCCACTTGATCTTTCGTGCTGTTCTCTCCCTCATACATGCACATCCGGTGATCGTCTCAAGTTTCTCGACACCCAATTGATCGCTAAATTCAAGTCAGAGTAAAGTCTTCGGAATAAAACCGGCGTTTTTGGAATCCTGGTCTGTGTTGCGCGTTCACATGACAATTCGACACATTCTATAAAGTCTCGTCATTCTCAATATAAAACGAACTGCGCGCTGGCGTTCTTACTGGTCATCCCTTCCTCCCAAAAACCATGATTTTGCTTCTGTCGCTGCCGATTCTTGCGCTGGTCCTCCCTGCTGTTATCGCACAAAGTTCTCTCTATGGACAATGCGGCGGAATAGGTTGGACGGGAAGTGCCTCATGTGTCTCAGGGTGAGTGAACGAGTATTATACTTCTGCACGTCCCGAATGACCGGCGATACATCAGCTCAACTTGCACGGTCCTGAATCCCTGTGAGTTTGCTGCAGCTGAGCAATATACGCTCTGAGATTTTTCTCCTCAGACTACAGCCAATGTCTCCCATCGTCCAGCGGGCCGACCACTACCTTTACCTCGTCGGCAACCTCTAAATCGACTACCACCGCGTCGAGTACCTCTACATCGGCCACTTCCCCTCCACCGTCCAGCCCAGTCACATTTTGGTTCCCCTTGTGCGTGTATTGACTCAATCGTAGCGCATCCCACTGACCTTCCTGCAGTGGAGATAGCTACACCACCACTGGGTTCGTTCCCAATAGCACTCTCCCAACCGTCGGAAACCCCCTCGGTAACCCACCCTTCCCTGGCTTCACCGGAGGCGGAGGTGACGTCGTAATTTGTCCGACTCGCCCGTTTGTTTATTGATGAGTGAACCAGGCGAGAACTTCGTCGGCTTCGACACCGTCACGTACAACAAGTCCACTATCGTAACATACAATTACGCTTACGGAGGAGCAACGATCAACGCGACCCTGGTGGCGCCCTACGAGACCACGGTACTCTCTCTTATAGATCAGCTCAACGAATTCCTCGCGGGCGCGGCCAAAAAACCCGCGTCCACTCCCTGGACGAGCGCAAACTCGCTGTTTACTGTCTGGATTGGTGCGTTCCACTTTTGGTTGTCGCCGAGATTTATTTAGGGAGATCATCTTCCGCAAGGCATCAATGACCTCGGAAACAGCTACTATCTGAGCGGTGACCGTGATGCGTAAGTTTCATATGCATGCTCTGTTCTTGACCGAAGAGATGAATCGCAGTTTCAACGACGTACTCCTCGCCAACTATTTCGAGCAAGTCCAGGAGCTCGTGCGTGCCAGCGTTCTCTTCTTAAAAAGGCAGAAACATTAATCAGTCTCTTGGATCCGTTCAATTTTACAGTAGTGCGTCTCGTCCTACCTTCTTCTCCTGAGAATAATAACATTATCCTTCAGTGTTGCGGGCGGAAGAAACTTCCTGTTCATAAACGTCCCTCCTATGGATCGTTCGCCTCTCGTGCGGCTTTCCTCGTTCGCTCTCTCGTCTTTGATGAATTGACTTTCCGCTCCACGTGCACAGATGCTCGCTAACGGCGCCGCCTCGAACGCGATCCTGAAGAGTGCCATCGCCGACTACAACACCAAGCTCGCGAGCCAAGTCTCCTCATTCAAAGCCAACAACACCGGGGTTCGGCCACAATCTCCACCTCCACCTTTTGTTTAATCGACAACTGCTGTATAGGTGACGACCTGGTTCTGGGACGCCAATACCGCGTTCACGACAATCCTCAACTCGCCTACGACGTACGGTTTTGTCGACGCCGTCAGCTACGGCAACACAGGCGATTTCTGGGCGTGAGTTTTTCCTTCGTAGGATTCCTCTCTCGTAGAACTGATGTGTGCATGTGAATACGTAGCAACAACTACCACCCCGGACGTGAGTTATTTCCTAGGATTGATATTCCTGTTGAGGCTGATAACCAGCGGTTGCAGCGGCTGCACATCAACTGTTCGCTCAGGACATTGCAGCTCTTCTTGCGGGGACTCTGTGGTTCTAAGGTTCACGAAAATGAGACATTACAAGCGTGGCTTGTATCTATACTATTGTTGGGTGTCTGTCGTACGTGTATATTTCAGGCTTGATTTCTGGCCCCGAATTCAGGCCATTCAACCGGCGTTGTTTTCTTCTAAACTTCGAGAAATAGTACTGACTGGCCTACTGCTTCTGGCCACGACATACAAACTGCGGTACTCGAGTGACTGATATCATATCTTCTATCTCGGCTTGTATAACAGTCCGTGCTCACTAAAGGTTAAGATCCTGGATTCTTGTCCATCTCGTCCCAGGTGATGCCACGGCGGGTACTCGCGCATACCACGGTGGTATGTACGGCTCAAGTGCGACAGGTTCGGTTTCGACCTCATAAAACTGGAGGCTACCGTCCGTGTCCCCACTGTGCCGAATCAGATAAACAATCCTGTCATCGTTCATGAGGGAAAGCCTGAACGGCATCCGTTTTGGCCGTTCCGCCGTGATTCGATAGAGCTCCACCGCTCCTTTAGTATGCGCAAGCCAGGACCTCCAGCGCCTGATGCGACCGGTGCCGCACATTCTCCCGTTGGGTTCTATATACCAATCCGCCAATGTGATGACAAGCGTTTGAAGGCGAGGGAGTTCGAAAGCGATGTCAAGGAGCAGCCACTAACGCATGGTCAACTTTCAGCTCGCGGGATACACAGGATATATGGATGGACAAACCGTATTATCGACTCGTGTTTTCTCCGTCTTCCTGGGCTGGTTCGATCGTGTAACACGATACTCGTAATCAATCGCCATCCTCAACTCCACCAGGGCGCAGCACTGCAGAATGGCGACAGCGTTATGAGGGCCAAACACCCAGCGCCCTTCCCGTCCGGCGTTAATAAATAGGTGCGTCAGCGTTGCAGAATGCCGGGGAAGCACTTCTGCGTAGAACACATCCGCATGCACGTCAAAGCAGCGCGGATGGTAAAGAGACTCGATCCCCGTGAACTCGAGGTGTGCGATCCCAGGATGTGCGGCGAGATACTGCAAAATATCCCCGTCCGTAGGTGCGCTTGTGGAAAATGCAGGGGGGAAGATATGCTCGGCTGCAAGGTCCCGCCACATCGCGGAGGTGCGCTCGTCGGGAGCATACTGCCGACCTTCGTCTCCTTCATTGGGGAATATTATGTGTTTGCTGGGGATCTTGATGTACAGTTTGGAGAGGCTTGTAAGTTGCGCACGAACATGCTTATCCAGGTGAGTCACGTCATCGGTTAGCTTTAACGTGTGTAGCTTGAGAGGGTGCTGCGAATCCACTTGCACCATCAGGTGGGGTAGATACGCGGTCCTGTCATCGGCGGGAGAGTCCTCGGACCAGGAGTAGTCGTACGACCTGAGGCGCTCAACCTCCACATGCTTGAGGGCAGGGTTATTGGCAATCACTTGCCCAAGCGGTTGGACTATGCGCTCGACGATGTGGTGCCATCCTGGATTATATGCGGGAATGACAGTGCAGATCGATCGAAGATCGCGGAAACGGTCGAAGGATAAAGCAAGCGGGATGTCCCCGGAATCTGGAAAAGTGAGCTTCAATACTGCCACTCGAGGGAGAGAATTCAGTCCTTCTATGAGGGATGCCATCGCGTACGCTGGCACGCAGCTGTCAAGGTCCCATCTACATTTTGTAAGGTTCACGTCGAGATCACACACGGGATGACTTACTGGACAAATTTCACATTCTTCAGAGCGGATAATGCGGGCACCAAGAGACCAGTTATAGAACTGAATGTCGCAATAAATACTTCGCGGAATCCTTGTGAGGCCCGGATGGTAACGCTCTTCACGAAAGAGGATCCTTGGTGCGAGGGCGTCGCCAGCAATTCGAGTTGCTCGACTCCAGTAGTACGATCAATCTCGAGGTGAGAGAGCAGGAGTGGCCCCAGGGAGGAATTCAATGCGCGACATGTCGCCCTGAGATGTTTCTTGTCCTTCCATTGTGCCTTTGCACGATTATCAGATAGGATGCGAAGAAAAATGTCCGAGGTTTACCTGGGAGTAAATGTCCTGAATCAGCTCAGTGGGGAGAGTGAGGATCCCAGGCATGGTGGGGAGATAAGAAGCATGCCGCCGTGGGTCCTTATTTATGTCTTTGACGCGAATGCGGTGCGGGGAGGCTGTGCCAGGTTTACGGAACCGAGGCAAGTTCCGCCAGCATGCCGACCGGGCCGACCCACCAAATTGGTGGTTTGATGATCATATTGATGCGCCGTGTGCTCGAGGTCACATCATGTCACGGCAAACGCTGCGCCTTTTTCTCTTGCAATTACTACTGCCGTCGGTGTGAGTTTAATCTGATTTTAAAATCGACTAGGATTTGACTCGGACATCGAGCTGATCGACTCGTAACTCGACACATCGAGTCGAGTCGAGTTACACAACGGTGTGAAGCGAGTTGGCGTCACCATTTTCTCATCCGCCAAGTGACAAGCCTGTTGACCACAGCCGGAATTCGGCGAGCAGGGTAATTTGTTCCACAGAATCTTTCTGGCGGTAACCTGAAGGTCCTGAATCCACTGGAATGACTGAAAGATGTGAACAATCTTGGATGTGTTAGGCTATACCCGCTATAACAATCGAGTTCCAACGGTCTAATGGTTGCGCGAAACTATCCTTAAGATGTCGGTGTTGAGAATATACGAGTTGGTGCTTGATAAAGAACAGGCAGTTGGTTCTCTGAGAGCTCACGCAGAGTTTCGATGGGAACAAATAATAAATGAATTGATTATACATAGGCTGAAGGGCTGCTCATATAGGTGGTAGAGCTCCGTCATAAGGAGTCATAACAAAAAAAGAATTAAGAAGAAGTTACTTACGACTCGGAGAACATATGGGGGATGCCCGAGTTGCCCGATGCCCGAGGCATTACGGTTGCGGGCTATGATTCAGCAATTGGGAGTATGGTGGAGGTTGAATCCAAGATTTTCACTCTCTTTTATGCTGCAGCAGATTACACTTGCCCATTTCCTCCGGCCCTCATTGCAAATAGAGGTCGGGGAAATGATGGGACCGCCAACTCGTATCTATTCGACGCAAAACTCGCATCGACTCGCTTGATCGAGTTGAAGCGAGTTGGCTGCACCGAGCGAGCTCACCTCAGTCTGCGGCAAAACTACTTGCCATGTATGCTGCCTGCAAGGCTCAACTTCCCGGGTTAGTCTTGAATCAAACCAAAGGCTCAACGCTCAGGTTGGGCCTGGTGGTATGTATCGATGAATGCACCGTCCGTCCGCATTCCAAGTCCGAATAAAATCTTACTCTGAGATTGCGAACATCGACTACAAAACCGAAAGCCTTCGCACGGTGGAAAGGGGGAAATAATATATCCGAGCGGGCACAAGCCAGCCTCCAACTATTGCGGCACAGGATGTAGTCGTCACAATATGATAACTTCAAGATCGCCCACAATTCCACAGGGTGGCGAGGAAACCAAATCGAATGTATTTCAACAAAGGTGTATACCGACAGAGAGATGAACAAGTAATAGTATACAGCGGCTTCAGAACCGCAACACATATAGGAAGGCGAATTAAAGGGGAGGCGTGAATACGCAGCCCTCACCGTTGTCTTGGCACGCGCCGTTGGTATCAGGGTCCTGAATTCTGCAGTGAAATGATCCGTTAGTTTTTGGGGCTACATATGCAGGGGAAACAACGTACATCTCAGGGACGACGGCGGGTGCGGGACCGGAAGCAGTCGGGAGCTGGGGGAATGGTGTGTCGGCGCACGCCTGCTCGACGTCGGCGTTGGAGAGGCCAGCAGGGAAAAACGCCTGGGCTGCGCTAGCAGAAATGGGTGGCGGAATGGGGATGACATCGGAGCAGTCCACCATGTTAGAGACGTCCTGGCCGAGGACCTGCATCTTCGCGAACGCCTGTTGGAACGCGGTCGCCATTGCCGCCTGCTGGTTGACATTTGCTTGCCAGAGGCAGGCGGTGCGCGAGTCACGGGCCAAACTGGAGTCCGACTGAAGGCGCAGCTCGCCGGCGATCGGAGACTCGACCTCGCCCTGGTTTCCGCCCGTTCCGGGGAAGAGGGTGCCTCTGAGCTGAGTCTCAACGAAGAACTGGGTGTCAAAAACCGAGGGCGTCGAGTCAAAAGGAACACCCTGGATCGTCGGGTCGATATCGTCAGCTCCGGCAATGGAATGGCTGATATGAAAGTGAGCTATGAGTAAAACGACTGGTAGAAATTACTAACGATGCGAGGAGCGCGACGACCTCCGCAGGGGTAAATCCAGCGTCTCCCATGCGGTCGAGAATGGACGTCACGGTGTCTTAGGAGGATTTCAATTTTCAGAAAGTCTCTGCCGGCGTTAAAACCTACCGAAAGGCTCCGGGACAGTGCCATCCGGAGCGGGGGTCGTCGCGTCGACACGTCCGAACATGAACGTCGGGCGGGCGATTCCGGGGCACTGAGTCAAGCTGACGGCGGCGGAGAACTGGATGCTATAATAGACGTAAGGAGGATTTAAAGACGTAGAAGTATTGACAGGATGCCGTACAAGTCGGCAACCGAGATGGAGTGGTTTGCGATGAAAGGCATCTCGAGGTTGAAGGCGTCGGCGATACCGAGATTGGCGGCAAAGGAGAGCTCAGTCTCGCCGAAGATGAGGATCGAGCCGTCGGCGCCACCGCTGTCGCATTGATCAGACGCGATATTAGCAAGGAAGAGGAGGATATAATTTCATACCCGAAGCTTGCGTTGCTGTTCGAAAAGCCGATGGCATCGTGGAACGAGATACGCAGCGCGGTATGGGCAGCGTCGCCGCACTCGCCGAAGTCGAGCATGTTCGCCTGTATGTCCGCGAGCACGGGGAACAGCGCGCAGCAGGCCTCGTTAGTCACCGTATTGCCGTCGGGGCACACTACACGACGAGTGAGCGCCGCTACAAACGCTCGTCAGTTCGACAGACTCAGGCCTCAGAGGACAAGCAGCACCGTTGGAAGCAGTCGCGAGAGCCGCGAGTAGAACAAATGTGGTGGACAACATGGCAGCCGGTGTTGAGGATTCCGAAGACTGTAGGCAAATGACCAGGTAAAGCCTGAGTCTCTCTGGGCTTTCGCAAGCCTGCTTTTATACCGCTCGTTGGCCCTTCTGGCTAACTTAAGACGATACTCAGTGAGCATTGAGGTGTTTGGAAAGCGGATTGAAGCCAGGGAGTTTCACGTCGGTTCAACGCGACCGTGTCTGTCCGGACGGTCAAAAAAAGACGCGAGTGAAACCGACGCAGCGGGGAGTTGTTTACAAGTAGCACAAGAGTGCCTGCTTCCGGTGCCGACCTACTAACCCGGTGCACTGGATGATTCCCAAATACGATGCCGATGTCAAAAAACTCCGGTGACTTTCTCCCGTCACCGGTGTAGCCATACCCAAATAAAGTTCCCCGGGCATGTATCACAGGCATATTGCCGGTCCCAGCGACTGTGGGCGATAACAAATATAGAGTAGCTTGTACGCTGCAAGGCGTTCGAACCATACGGGTGTACTTCCTTTACCAATGCTATGGGATGCGAAAGCTAGAGGTGGAGTGAGCGCTGGAGCTCACTGACGCATTGTATAGGTAAGTACGCACCCATGCATTTATTTAAGATGACTCGAACCAACAAACTGGATGGTTGACCCACAAATTCATGTTTTTTAAAAAAAGAACGGAAAAAGGGAAACCAGAATGGGCTCAATGAGCGACGGCACGGAGCCCGATATCCATGGATACCTCTGTCGCCTGGTAGGAGCAATGACTGCGGTCCGTGCTTGACATTCAGGCCGTACCGAAGTGATGAGTTGGAAACACCAGAGTGGAAAATAAAAGTCGGAGCCGGACACTTCATTCACCAGAAGCTGCAGCCCGTTTAAGCTCAGAGGCATGGGAGAAAATTCTAGGCACTGTGAGAAACGTTCGGTCATTGGCAGTATGAATACTGCGGGAGTTATTTTTGACGGTTCTATAACGGTTCATTCTTAGAATAGTGTACATGGCGGAGAAGTGAAATTCGGACCAAGTTCAGGGAAATTACTGTTAAAATTCCCCTGCAGTGATTTTGGACTTTGATAAACATATTAATATTGCGGACCAATTGTGGAGCCGTGTGGCCGAAGTTCAGCTGAAAAATCAACTGAAGATCTATAATGGTGTCGGTTTCGCCCTGAACATCGGTAACGAGGATTGGGTTATTTCGGTCACAATATGCTTTATTTTCGCCGGGAATGACGTCCAGTCATTGGTCAGTATGAATACCGCGAAACTTATTTTTGACAGTTTTCTCCAGTTCACCCTCGGGCCAAAGCACATGGCTGACAGAGAATTTGCTGCTAAATTGATTGCACACTCTGGAAATATCTTTAATCCTGTGGACCAATTGTGGCGCCGCGTGAAGATTTAAGAGAACGCCTGCTTACAGACCGATGTCTGTTTCGCATGATAGTTAGGAGTGCGCTCCGAATCCCCAGTGCCCCATTCACACCTTGTGCATTGAGATTTGTACCTCCCTAGCTATCTTTATCCCATAAAGCGATTCACCAGGTCGACAATCCTTGCATTCTGGCGAGTCTGGCTGGACGTGCAGAAAAAGTTCCACCCGTTCATTTTCTTAGCGCACTTCCACATCAAATATGCTTCGCACGGCTCCACAATGATTCCTTCCTCACTCTCCGTGCAGACATAGGCTGTCATAGCAATCGAATCAAAGCCTTCGGCCAAGTTGTCGGTGAATACGACGCACACCTCTTAATGGTGGTCATATTGAGTCGGAGTGAGACTTGATTGATTGCCTATCTATCAATAGACATTAGGTTGAGTGGCACCATGATGCGTGCGTTGCGCACATGGGAGAGTATTGTGGAAGATTCTTTTGGTTTGAACAGCGAACATATATCCTTAGGTGTTCTAAGTGTAGTCCTGCTGTAGCAACCCTTATTCACTGCGTTCAGACCCTCCGTCGGCAGAGCCTGCCGACGCGTCAGAGCCTGCCGGCATCAGATCCGTAGAGCTGTGAGGACATTGATCGACGCTCTGCCGACGTCGGTGGACTTGCCGTCGGCATGGTGTCTCGAGCGTCCGCATAGATCCTTGCCCGTGTTCTTTATAGATTGTGTAGGGGTTGTGCTACCTCATTCCATCGCTTGTATGCATAGCCCTGATAGCCATTACGGGAGAACTTCTATTGAGGCACAGGATATCAATTGAAGGCCCGGGTTCAATGCTATTAGTCATGGACCCTGGGGAGCAAAGAAAATTTTAAATTGCGTTGATAGTGTTCCTTCCTCAGAAATGCATTTCGGAAGGCTGAATTTTGTATACAATACAAACAGGTTCAGTTTTTTGGGGATCGGATGTACCGTGGTTGAAAACCACGTGTAGAACCGGAGACTTCCGAACTTCGGATCACTCCGGTCACCCATGTGACGTCACACCATCGCTCGTTTTTGCCCGTCTTCGTCTACGACGAGATTCAAGTTGGAGCGGAATCTGAATCCAGCCATGTACACCGATTCTCAACCTTCCAGACCCTGCCAGCCAATCGACTGTATCCGAAACGCTTTGCTCGAAGGACCCGTGCTCACCCTCACCCGGATGGAAAATATCGATGTAAGGTAGATTTCCGAATTCTGTCAATCTAAGGAGTTGTTGTTCATCGCAATAATGGCTTTCCGGAGCGGGTAAATACCAAGCGATCGATGATCGGTTTCCCCTAAATCTGAATCGACACATCGCATCTCTCAAACAACCACCATGGCACTCTCGTTCTTCGATATGTCTTTGACCTGGCGCTTCCAGGACATAGCAATACCGCCTGGCCTCATCTACATCGCAGGTCTACTCCCGTCGCTCATATCTCCGTCCTTCTGTACCTTTGTCGCGGTCTCCTGTCTGCGTACAATCTTTCGCGTCTCAGTACCCACCTGGCTGGCGACTATACTATACATCCTTAGCGTCCCCGGTGCGCTCACGCTTCGGGTTCAGTACCGGGACTATATCAACCATCGCGACGCCGCCTCTTTCGGCGCAGTTCTGCCTCCAGAAATAGAGGCCAGCTTCGGCGGCATCAGCACTATCATTCGAAGCGTCCGGGATCTCGCGACGGGATACCCGGGCCAACTTCTGGGGCAGCGGGGTGAGAAGATGGGCATGCACACGTTTGGCATCCGCATCGCCGGTAAGAGTCGGGTTCGTATCCCCCTCTGAGACAGGGGAAAATGAAATCCTCACCGCCGAGTTAGGTGTTCACTTCCGAGCCGCAATACATCAAGTCCATGCTGTCCACACAATTCGCCTCCTTCGAGAAGGGTGCGGAGTTTCGCAATGTATTCCGACCGCTCCTCGGTACGGGTGTCTTTGCATCCGACGGTGTGTTATCTATCTCTCATCTCCTCATCTCTTCTCTGCTATATCGGGTACTAATATTCATGTCGAGCATTTAGGCGCAATGTGGAAGTTCCACCGCGACATGACGCGCCCGTTCTTCGAGAAACAGCGCATCTCCGACTTCGATATCTTCGATTCGCATGTGGACGACGCGATTAACCAAGTGCGGACGCGACTGAAAGCCGGGTATGCGATCGATTTCCAGGTACGGTTCTCTCGATTTGCATGTCTCTTCCCTGCTGCATATTTTCATCGTCCAATTTCATGCCACTCGTACGCTCTTCTGAAAAATGGTCGATTGACGATTTTTACTTTGATAGGAGATGATGGGACGCGTAACACTCGACTGTGCATCGTCCTTCCTCTTCGGCCATGACTTCCGAACCCTAGCCGCATCCCTCTCTTACCCGTTCTACGTCTCGTCGCCTGCCTCGGCTGACTCGTCGCTGGCCGCCCCAACGTCCTTTGCCTCCGCATTTCTCAAGGCGCAAGAGATCACCGCCGTGCGCATCCGCTACTCCACGGACTGGCCGCTTGCAGAATTCTGGCACGACAAGATGCGTGCGCCCATGCGCGCCGTGACCGAGTTCCTTGACCCCATTTTGGAATCAGTAGTCGCGAAGCGGCGGGCGGCGAAGACAGCCCCTGGGTCCTCACGTCACGAAGACCCGTTGGCTCAACCAGCGACGCTACTGGAGCATCTCATCGACCATACCGAGGGTGAGTAAATATTTCCACACAAACACGGATACAACTTGATTAAATTGGATGCGTACTCCAGATATAAGGGCCCTGCGCGACGAGCTGCTCAATATCACTGTCGCAGGGCGCGACACGGTCACCTGCCTCACGACGTTCGCGGTGTACATGCTCGCGGAGCACCCCGAAGTGCTCGCTAAGCTGCGGCGCGAGATTTTCGAGAGGGTTGGAGAGAAGGGACGCCCGACTGTGGAGGATATTAAGGAGATGAGGTACCTCCGTGCAGTGCTGAACGGTGCGTATCCGCGCAGATTATATCGCGTTCGGAAAGCTCACCTGTAATTGTGCAGAGACGATGAGGCTGTATCCTCCTGTGTATGTTTGCTTTATTTCTGACGACTTTACTCGGCCCGTATCTGATGTAAGATTTACTTGCAGCCCGCTCAACTTCCGCACAAGCATCAAAGGTGTGGTCTGGCCTGCGACAATCCCAGGAGAGAAGCCGTTCTACATTCCACCCAATACAACGTACGCATTTGTCTCTTGTCCGACTCGCATCAGCTTATAATTTTTACTAGGATTCCGTACGGCCCCATCGTGATGCACCGGCGGAAGGACCTGTGGGGCCCGGATGGTGAGTCCCCTCATTCGGCATTATTTTTACGCTCATACATACATGGACAGTGCTCGACTTCGATCCAGAGCGGTTTATCGATGAAAGGTTGCACAAGTACCGTGAGTCATGTCCCGCGATCATAATCGTCCGTGCGTTCCTGAGCGCTGAATCCCAGTCATCCCCAATCCCTTCATCTTCCTTCCCTTCAACGGCGGACCGCGGATATGTCTCGGGCAGCAGGTTCGTCGAATCGATAGTATATTTGATTTCACGTCGCTCACGCAGATATACAGTTCGCATACCACGAAGCATCCTTCATACTCATCCGCCTCCTTCAGTCCTTCTCGAAAATATCTCTTGCTCCCGATGCGCAGCCGCCTGACTCGCGTGTCCCGGAGGACTGGCACGCCGAAGATGCCTCCGCCTGGAAGCGCCGTGAAAAGGTCCGCCCGAAGAGCAGTCTCGCTATGTTCGTTCTGGTGGGTCCTGCTGTTATTGTTGTAACTCCCAACTTACTCGTTTGCCTCGTGCAGGGAGGGCTATGGGTGACGTTGGAGGAGTGATACTTGTCGATTGCGCGCGTTTGTAGTGTTGGCTCAAGTTAAGGCTTTAATATCAGGCCTTATTATGTAATACATAGCCTTTAATCACGAGCCGAGGTCACGTCTCGGGCCGGTAATGGACCGGATAGCCGAACCTCTGACAAGCAATTTTCTTTTCGCCATCGCGACCATGTCTACTAGGACCGATCTCTGGGGCTGGAAATTCTTCTGCAAAGGAACTGAAAAAGAGAATGGAAACCACCTCAGTTGATGCAAAGGCTGTGTACGAAATTGCTCCAAGATGCTGGGACTAACGACGAGCTAGTCGAGCCAGAGTGGCAGGCGGGCTGTGCTTTTAATGTTTTTTACGCTCGTTCTCAGTGTTCTATTTATCAATGGTGAGCTCAGACGCATCACATATTGAGCTGCTCACTCGGGAATAGTCTGTGTACAGGTTGGATCCACCGACGGTGACAGAGCCGTGGGTTACGCACACCGGTGGAAGACTTCGGGGTGGTGCTCCCTACCCGTACGTCCGCGATGATGCAATGGTGGCAGCGACCGCGAAGAGGATCCCGCAAAAGGATTGTCCAGATCCTCGTCGGAACATAGGCTTTTCTAGGCTTGTTTCTAGGCCAAATTTCCAGAAAACCTGTCCGGCGATAAGCGTTTTTAGAACGCACTTCGCTCATATTTGCAAATCTCACGCCATGTTGCCAAGGGTAAGTTGTACACGCTTTCCACGATGCCCGGTAACGCCAGGCTGGGACAGCGACGAAATGCGGATTTCTGATCAATTTTGGCCACAACTTGGGTCCAGTACTGGGACGACCCTTGTTCGAGATAACCTTTTTCAGGGCGGAAATTCCCCAGACCATACGCTTTTTTGTCACTTGATATCTGCTTTTTTTTGACACCTTTTGCAGGAGCGGGGCCTCCGCGGAGTGGGAAGCCAAATTTGCCGCGAAGCAAGCCACTGCCGTCTCCGTGCCTGTCGCTGCTGGACTGTCGACAGCTGAACGGAAGCACGTTAGATCCGACTCAACTGCCGACGAATCACCGATCCGAACCGCCTCAAGCATGGTCTTCAACGAGGGACCAGCCCTTTACGCGAGTTGAAGCCCACGCGATTCAGTCTCAAGCTCTACGAGCGACAGTCTCAGCCGGGATACCATTTCGGGTGGGGGAGAACCTCGAAGTCATCAATTTCGTTGACATGTTGCGCAGCGGCGCTGCGCCTGCCATTCTGCCGTCTCGCAAGGTCTGCACGGGAGAGGACTCGGACTGTGGTATGTGGATAGTGTTTATCATCAGAGATGATTACTGATCGGCGATTAGTTCGGATGGATGGAAGTCCCCAAAGAAGCTGGACGCCACCGCGCTTTGCACGAAAGATGATTATAAGGTATACCCATAAAACACCATTGGTACCCGTGCTAGCTCATTTTCCAGACATACACATCAGAGATAATCGACATGACGGCCCTTGGCAAAGATGGGCCCGCTCTATGTAGATCGCGGAAGAAAAATACAAACATTATGTTTTGTTTTTCACAACGGATGCGGATGGTGGAAGCAAAAAGGAGCGAGCTCTACTTGGGAAGGCGCGAGTCTAGTTATTTGTTCCTTCGAGCTGGGCGCACTAGGTGGGTGACTTGGTTCAGGCGGTGTATTTTTAACTCACAGTATTTTTAACTCACACCGTTCACAGTTACAGCTGATTCTTGGCGACTAGTTCAAGGTGTTCCAGCAGGTAGCGGATACTGCAGAGGACGCAGCCTTATTGCGTGAATAAACAACGACAGAAAGGTTCGTAAAATCTTCGACAGCGTCCAGGAACAGCTGAGTCCCGATCATGTCGGCCAGGTTATTCATTATTCTCGCCTACCTGGTGGCGAACCTGACGCCGTGGAATTGGAGCTGCGAAGTCGACTGAAGCCCTATTGGCCGCAGAAGGTACTGACTATTGTGACCTTATTCGGTCTGCCGAATTTTGGAATGGCCTTACTACCATTGTCGTCGATCTCGAACTGGTACAGTACAAACATCAATCAGAAGGACTCCACTCGTGCCAACGTCGTTCTTTTGACACTGGCGGGCCTTTATCTCCACTATTTCGATCATCCCCGGGAGCCCGAGTTTTCATTAGATATAGGCGCACGTCGAGAGGCGATGAAAGGACTGCGACTTGCCTTTATTCCCTGTCACTCTGCGTTTGAACGCTTTCAAAGGACCAGACTTCTTCGGACAGCGCCCGAAGCCCGACCATTTCAAGGCCATTGTAGTCGTAGCCGAGGTGACTGCATATTTCTTCTCTGCCACGTGGTCCTTAAATTTCGCGCAGCCTCGACCACCTAGACGACAACACATCTACGATGCGAGCTACCTCGAAGTCTCGGAGTCGATCGAGCGGAACGTGGACAAGCTAAAGCTGTCTATGACGGGGAAGGCACGCCCCTGGTCAGCCCGCACCGGCCTTGACTTCAACTCCCCCAAATTCTAGCTCCTTCATCTCATCTCACCCCTCCGCCACGCCGGACACTATTGCCCGCTTCCCCTCACGTTCGACGCAGTCACCATGGAGGTGTCGACAAGCTCAAAGCTCCTCGGGGTCGTCCGGGACCATGTACTATCCTTCCGCAGTTATGCCGAGCCCATAATCAAGGCCACCCACGCCTCCTCAAACATCTCCCCCCCCACCTTCGAGCTCCCGCACGCATACATCCGCCAACTTTTTCAGACGACTGTGGATCCCTGCATGGAGTACGCACTTCCCGTGTGGTACAGGACGGTGTCGGGAAACACGGACACGCGGTTTTCGGGGTCGGTATGAGCCGCGAAGTGGTTGGGCAAAGTTCAGCGTCAGGCGTGCGTGCTTATCACGGGCGCGCACCCCACCAATGCGATGGACAAGATGGACGTCCACGCAAACCTCCTCCCTGTGCACATCCCCCTCCGCTTCCCGCCTCGTCACCCTCCCACCCAATCCACTGCATCGTCCGCCGATGTCAGTACATCCCCCGCTCGCCATTCTCCACCTCTTCAGAGCCTTCCCGGTCTTCCGTCAAGACTTCCGAGACGATTGATCCTCAGCTCCACATCCCGCCCTCACATTCCCTCCTTCCACGCCACGCTGCCGGCCCCACTCCCCCCCACTCCCCCCCTCGAAGCCTGACCCATTCATGAACACACAAAATCCTCCCCTCCGCACTACCTCTTCCATCTCCGCCCTCGCCTGGCCCTTCGAAGCTGGTACGCGGATCGTCACCGAGCCCGGGGGACGCACGCAAAACGAAGTATCTCGGCGCGATTGCCGACCACACCATCTCCAAGTCAGAGGTCACCGGCCCTATCCTCGCGTGGACATCATCAAGGGTACTCCGCGGCTGACGGATATCGATATCTTCATGGCTCGCCAACCCGCCATCCCGGCCCTCGCTGTGCCCAAACCCTAATCGGGCCAGTATCTCCTCGCAACCTTCCACACTGCCCACCGCCGACTCCTCCGCGCGCACCGATCATGCCTGAGAATACGCATCCAGTGGATCCCTGCGCACCTCGGCATCTAGGGAGGGCTTCTCCGTGCTCCCCTCGCGTATTACCCTCTTCGACTCCCTGCTCCCCCTCAGCAGGGCCGCGACAATCACGGCGAGGCCCAGGAATTCCTGGCGCATTGGCGCTCCGAATGGGCCATGGTCTCCGCGCTCCCACCAGCTCTCTATGTTCGACAGCATACCTCCGCTAACTCTTTCAAAGGGTTATGGTTCCCCGCATGGATCACGTACTTCCCGTGTGGTACAGGCCGGTGTCGGAAAACGCGGACGCGCGGTGTTCGGGGTCGGTGTGGGTCGTGAAATCGCTAGGCAAACTTCAGCG
This sequence comes from Mycena galericulata, assembly GCA_029289565.1. NCBI lineage: Eukaryota > Fungi > Basidiomycota > Agaricomycetes > Agaricales > Mycenaceae > Mycena > Mycena galericulata. The sequence continues at coordinate 326,296 of JARKIA010000078.1, read as the reverse complement.
TCCGGCATGCAAGCTTATCTCGGGCGCACTCCGTACGAAAACCTGCTCCCTGTGCACATCCGCCTCAACTGTTCTGCGTCCAACGCCGCCGCCTGCCTCCTCACCCTCCCCGTCTCCACCTCATCTCCCGCCGATGTCGGTACATCCCCCGCTCGCCATTCTCCACCTCTTCAGTGCCTTCCCGGTCTTCAGTCCCCGACCGAGCAATTTCGTCTCGCGCATGTACTACGGCTTGAGCCCGCAATGCAGCCTTACCCGGCTCCGCGCCGGCCACATCAGACTCAACGCCTACCTCTACTGCTTCCACGTCGCGCCCTTCCCTCCCTGCGCCCGCCCCTCATTTCCTCCTCCACCGCCCCGCAAACTACCGCCAGCGTTCCCGCCACGTCCGGTTACTCGGCTCCGCACTCCTCTCCCTGAAGCTCCCGCTCTCAGCGAGGAACGACACGAAGCTAGTGCTCGACTTCGTGCGCGAAACCGGCCGCGCCTGTCTCAATTCCATCATTTTTGCTGCGATGGAGATCTTTACGCAGAGATTCTCTCTAGATAATTGACCACAATGGATCCGACGCTCCCGCGAATCCAAAAACCTTGAAATTTAAGAGACTAAAGTTTGCGACGCCGATGCCGACACGTGACGCGTATATATATGCGGAATTGATCGGCGGCAAATGCCGGACGCGGCGAACATCATGATTCACACGCCGGTCTGATGCCGGCACGTGTCTCCAGAGTAGCAACATGTTGTGCGTCCTCTCACTGAAGGCACCCATCTACATATCTTGCCAGGCATGCATGCATATGTCTTGGCTGCCTTATCAGAAAATTTCCACCTGCCCGTCCCGGTGGCTTGCTTCATTCTGAAGAGGTGTAGTTGCGCGATGCGGTCAGTCAAATTTCGGCTTCCTCGTGTTGTTGACTAAATCCTGATCCACAACAGTACTATGCACAAGACAACATGCTACAACGCGCTACGCCATGTCCATGAAGGATCGCACTGACCCAGTGATCTGACATACAATCGAGTACGTGAAGTGGGATTTAATAAATTTAACGGACAGCTGTCTCACAACTCAGGGATTTTCATGGTGTCGGTGACGCGCCCGCGCTCCCGCGACAACGTACCAGTGATACCTTCTGTCATTGGTGTCTGGAAGTAGACGCCGTTCTGTTGGGGCCCACGGTTGTCACCAATGTCAAAAATGAAAGGTCCATAGGGATAACCAAGTTACCAACTCGCGACCACAAGAATCCGCTTCTCGCAAGGTCAATTAATCGCTAGTCTGCCGGCGTTTCGATTATATGTTGGTTCTCGCATTGGAGTGTATGTGAAAAAAAAGAAAACCACATACACCAGCCGACCGACGTCAGTACGACCACAATCAATCAATCAAAATCAACCCTTCAAGCCTCTTGCGGATGTTGAATTTCGGATTCGGTCCGAGGAGTGACCCCAGCCTCTATCCTCCTGTCCGATATTGATCGGAGAGGTGCAAACCCTAAAATCCAATGTATCTACAAGGGCGTTGTGGATTAATTAGGGCGAAGCTTTTAGCACCGAACAGTTAATGGTACTACGACCTAATTGCGATGACAGGATATATAAAACCCCGCTTGTCCGGAATGTCCAATGTCCAATCCCGTTCCAGCGATAGAGGCGGGACTGCTGCCTGGTGCTCATTTTCCGACAGTTTAAAAAATACATGAAGCGTAACATGAGGGGAGGACAGGACAGGGACTGGTGCAAGTAAATATAAATATGTTCCGAGGGTAGAGGGGAGGGTGTACAGAGTGAGTGGCTGAATAAGAATCGTACGGTAGGTAGGTAGAGCAACAAATCAAGGGGGTGTACGAAGTCATGGCGGATACCCAATGGCCAGTCTAAGGATGAATGTACAAGTGGGAGATAGATATAGCGGGGAGGAATGGGATGGGCTAAGAATAGGAGATGGAGCCGGTGCGCTGTACAATGACAAAAGCAGAATCCTCTCGGCTCTCGATGACCTCGTCCGGATGCTCGGTGCCCAGCGACGCCGGGTGCGGAACGCCTTTCAGACTCTGATACACCCCGCGCATTGCACACCTGGTTCCCGTCCTTGCTGCGCCGCCAGACGTCTCAGCCCTGCGACGGCCTCGACCGCGGCTTGATTTTGTTCGGTGTGCCCAGCGACTCCGGGCGCGGGACGCCTTTCAGACGTTGATATACCTTGCGCGATGTGAGTCCTGCGGGCAACACATATGACAGTGAGAAGACTGACCCCGCACGCATTGCATACCTGCTCCCCATCCTTGTTGCGCCGCCAGACGCTCGTCTTGCGCGTATGGCAGTGGCTGCACTCGCGCCCATCGTACGGAGTATCGGACACGGGTCCGGTGTCGCCGTCGTCCTGGTTCGCCACGATGAGTATCGTGGGGCGCGGTGCGTGCCGCTGCTGCAAGTACCTACAACGGCCGCATCAGGAAATAAATGCAATGAAAAGCGTCTAAGGAATACAAAACTCACAATCCGCAGGCGTTGCATAGCATTTGGTGTGTCCCCGGGTCGCGGCGCCAGAGAGGCGTGGACATGGTCCCGCAATGGGAGCATTGTTTCACACCGGCGTCGTTGGGCTCAGCGCCGCGAGTAGAGGGCATCGTAGAAGTCGGCGAGGGTGCGTACTGGGCACCGGAGTAGGCGCTGGGTGGATACGGAGAGTTGCCACCTCCGTATGGGGCCGGGTTTGCGCTCGTAGGCGACATGTAATTATTGTGATATGGCTGCTGGTGGAACGACGGTACCTGGGGCGCCGGCGCACCCGCCCACTGCATGTTGTTGACGTTAAGGCTCGGGTACTGCGGTGCCCCACCCGAGTACGGCGTATTGGGATACTGCGGCCCTGCATTGGCGTAAATATAATCGGCTGAGACGGGGGGCCGCACCATGCCGGAATTCTGCGCCCCATAGCCTTGTTGATACATCTGAGAAGACGGATGACTCGGAGGGTTTCCGCCATGGGACGAATTTGGGTTGGGGCCTGCGATGTCAATGAAGTAACATATTGGGAACTCGACATATACGCACCCTCCAACATAGCAGAGAGAGAGCTGTATTTGCTGGTGGGTGGATACTTTTTGTAAGGCGAGCCAGAGCCATGGTGGTAATAGCCGCTCATGATCGTTCTTGTTGGTGTTGCTTCTGTTGGTGGTGAAGAAGTCGAGTTACTGGCTTGCTCCTTATACGACTTTCGGACCTGAACTCACGGTAACATGACTGGTTCCATTATTAAAAGTTAAGAGGGCAGAACAGGGCACACCCCGCATTTTGACATCCGGTGACAGATCCATCCACAAACACGGCCTTCATTGATGCCACTGCTAAATGGGGAACCTTACAACATTTGGGCCAAGGTCAGAGCGCGGATGGGGTCCGGAGGACGAACGATCATGGAGAACACAATTAAACAAAGAGGAATGCTAATGCCTGATTAACCGTGTAACTGACCACAGAGCACATGTTATCAATACCTCGGGGGGGGCGGTTCTAGGAACATAGAGCTTCATGCGCCAATCTATGACGGTAATTCGCAGGGTTCTTTTCCCGCCCATGACTTTGAAATACATCCTGAGAGATTGGGAATAATAATATGCGTTGAGTTTTCGATAACTCGGATTCGAATCCATATAATCGAATCGGCGTCCGTAGTGCGAGGGATACAGACGCGAGAGCCTCTTGCAATGCCGAGCCGTACGACGATGGAAGACTCACTCGACTGGGTCAGCTGTGAAGACCCAAAGAGAGGCATGGATATGCCAAAAAACGACGTAGGAATATGTTTTCTGTCGAATAGGTGGTGACTTGTCAGCTGCCAGCCTGCCGTAGCTTAAATAAATACCCACATGATGGTACGGTATCTCTGCGGTAATCGAAGAACTTCTGAAGGCCCGTCGAGAGATTACATTAATCTAGCCTTCTCGGCCTCCGGCATTATGGAGAAACCCGAAATCGACATCACTCCGAATTGAATAACCGATGTGGATCACTGTCAGATTCACGTGGCATCGTGAGAGAGAGCGGGGAACAGGGGTTTAGTTTAGATCGACAAAGGATCAATGCCTACTGAAAAGCGCGGACCCGCCCTCGGACCAAACCCAGTTCAGAATGAGTTTCTTCCGCTCCTTCTTGCCACTGAATTCTCCGACAGAGTGGCGGATTGTTGTTATGCAGCGATGGCGCTTTCATGCGGGAGGTATTGATGAGGTGTCGCGCATCTGGCAACCCATTGAACTTGAAGTAGTATCCATGCGCTAACCCGTCGATCGAAATTGAATGTCGACAAACGCGCATACGAATGCGTCGGCTCTTGCAGGCAGGTCTGGCCTGCAGGATGATCGACGCATTTCGGAATCGCCGCACTTCACTGTCGACTCACCTCAGTACGGGGTTCAACAAGTAGACAGGCGAGCGAGCAGACAGACAAGGCAGACCAAGTTGATAAAGTAGCGTCGGCTACGATCCTCGTTTAGGTCTTGCAATGTCAGTGATACCGATTTCATTTTCCTGTCGCAGCAAGCGGACCTGCTTGTTAGTCTCGGGCATAGAGAATTAATGCATCTTGTCTTCGACGCAGCAATGATGCGCTGTGACCCTGGTGGTGCCTCTTGATACGGCCCCTTCAACTTTGGTACTTTGACGCCTCAGGACCAGAGTCAAAGTGCGAAGCCGAGGGGAGAATCTTCAAGCTTTCCATGGTGTTGCCACCAGCACTGCTCGGTATGGCAGGAACTTGACTCAGGAAGGCGGTGCTTACCGCAACCGATCAATTGATGACGACGCAACAACAACAAACAAAACTGCCTTTGACGGTCATCCATTCTCTACGTCTAGTTTTCTCTGGCATCTTCTAGGCACGCGGAGTTCTCACCCCGATCATCTTGCCATGCCTCAGCTAACTTTTATGCGAATTCAGCGGGATAGTCCGTCGTATTCCGCACAAGTCTCACAAATTATACCCAGCGCTTCAAGGATGATACAACATCGATTTCGAAGGGCTTCAATCTTCATCTGATCTGTGAACGACGGCCTTTCAAAAGCTTCATTATCCCCGGATCTTCAAAGGTTCGGAACGGACTTTCACTGTCAACCCCGCATGACTGGCCAAAACTGGGCGCTGTCCGTCGCTTGGCTCAGGAACTGCACGACAGCAGCATCCCTTCATCGTGGCTGCGCTAGCATCGCACCTGGAGAGGAAATAGGCATATGTGGAAGCTGCCATAAAGTATCTCGTCTGTCGCTCTTCTGAACTGGACCTTCGGCGCTTCAGCTTGACGCTCCGTGATTTGTTTAATGTTCGATGTCATCAACCTCAGCGACTTGAATCTGTGTACAAAAATCTTTCAAAGCTGAACCAGTGCCCCACTGTCAAATCCACATGACTGGGCGCTCTCCCGACAGACATGAACGTGACGCCAATAAACTTTGCTCAGGAAGTTGAACGAGGAACCGGACGACAGCACTGGCAGCATCCGAGCATAATGGATGCGGTCGTATCTCAGACACAAGGAAAGTTTTTTAAAAAGAAAGCGAGCACGAATATCACTTTCCTCCAGGCGTCTTTCCGGAGATTATCGGAAATGTAGTTACGACATGTCTAGATACTGCCAGCGTATATCCTGGCGTTGATGTTCGGGACGACGGAAGTCCGGCGCTTCATTCCGACGTCCAATTGGTTCCATTTTCTTCGTGGTCAACAACAAGCTGAGTCCATTCTGCCTCAATCCCGGCGTCTCGGACACATTTGCTGTCGTGGTTTAGGTTTGTTCATATCACTGACATACAAGACCCCGGATGGCGTGGACAGAATACCGATTTCGAAAGCTTCAATGTGGCAGTGTCAACTCTACGCTCTGCCCGACACACAATGAACGGCAATTCAAAATCGACTGAGGTATTGGACAGGGGACAGCAGGATCCGCGCACCATCGGTACGCAAGTGTGAAGGCCAGTGACGAAATCCATTTTGGACGCACACGGTACGAGCTTGATTTTCTTTTTTCATGCGGCTGTCAACCTAAGACTAATATTCACTGTCAGCATATCTGGCTACAAGATACTACCACGAAGTATCCCGACGTTAATGTTCGGGAACATGGACCTTAGGCGCGTCAGTTTGACCTTCTGTGAATATGTTTTCACTTCGAGCCGAGTCTACGGTCCCTTACAGCCCTTACAGCCCAGTGCGGAGCAGATATCAGATCCCACGATCGAGCGCTTCTTGGGCTCCGTGTTATCAGAAAACCCACGATTAGCTGCCACTTTGTCACGTAGCGCGCGAACATCTCGACATATCCAGAGTCAATCGAGATCCATTTATCACAGCTAAGGCTAGACGTCCTTGGAATCGGTGCGGCTACACTGAGGCGTGTGGATCGGATTCACTATAGGATCCGCTCCTCAATCTGATTCCCTGTTCCAGTATTGGTCTGCGCCTGTGTAACACATCCGTCCGGCGTACACAACAACCCGACAGATCTCATCTCACCGGCGCAACCTAAAGCAACCTGGATTCCATTTCACGAACCTCGACAGGCGGACGGATTAGTCTTTATTTGATATCCTGCAGCCCACGGACGGGGTGAGCCCTTTCCCTGCCCGACCGCGATCCCCACTCAGCCTTTGACACGTAGCAGAAGCTCGCGATCGAGATTAAACCCGAGTATGGATTCGTCTCCGCAGCACCACTTTTTATCGCACGAGGATCAAAACTCTACCCTTCCCTTGTCTTGATCTTCCCTGCTTCTGCGACACACGACCGACTGTGCAGCTGACCTTTCCCCACTTGCAGTCTCGGCATATTCGTTCGGCAGTTCCACAGGGGGGGGAATCTCCATTTCGCGGCGTAGCTTGCATGTTGCGAGGACTTTGCTAAGCAAATTACTTTGATATTCTTTTCGCTCATCTACTCATGTTGCAATTTCCGAAATTTTTAGAACCAAGGATGCAGGAATCTGGGATACCACCTACCTTGTTCCACCGGAAGGGAGTGCGGTGGGGTTTTCGCCTGCATCTACGAGAGGTCTCTCAACCCATTCACAAGAGCTCTAGGTTAGATGAGGTCCCGACATTGTGGATCGGCTGTCCGCACGTGTTTGGAGCGGCCGATTTTTGATTTCCAAATCGAATCCAAACCATGGTTGTCCTGCCCCAGCTCGGTCGTGCCTTCCGCCTCAGCAGGTGAGAGTTGCAGTGGCTGATAATTCTCCTAAATGACGAGAAAATGTGGCTGCTGAGATTGGCAAGACGGCGACAGACGACAACCGCGAAGTCAGTGATGTCGTCGTCTACATGACTATTTCAATGGTGCACTCTTCTCGGCCCTGTATGGTACTACCTAACACACCACCCAGCTTTATGTGGCTCTCCCTACCCCGCCAAGCACGCCTTCTCAGAGTATATGTAACTACAACCACGCCTACTTCTCTACTCCCCCATTGACGAGTCCTGGACAGAATTTACCACGCGCATCTGACTGTCATCTTCGCGACCGTGCACCACATCCCGAGTCTCTAAATATCGCGGCCGCAACTTCCCTAAGCTCATCATCAGCATGGACGCGCTGTCTTTGGAACGCAGAAAGGTTTTCACCGACTGAGGCCAGCTGCGCAACGTCCTGCTTAAGGACATCCACGAAAGTCCGTCACCTCGGCATTGTAGCCGCTGTCTCCGCTCACGCTCTTTCAGTCGAACCTCTGGGCTAAGCGACTCTAATGAAATCGATCGCTGTTGTGCCCAAGTATCAAAGTACTCGCTCGCCCCCCGCCCGGATCCACAACTAATGGATCCCCTCGCGCTCCCTAGCAGATCCTGAAGCTCGCCCAAGGCGAACGCGTTGCGCTCGAGCGGATCGAGAACACGTACACCACCTGCCCCGTCGCCGCGCAAATCTACGTGCACGGCGACTCGCCGCACTCGTTCCTCGTGGGTTTCCTCGTCACGGACCTGATGCAGCTCGCGCATCGCGGCCGCGCCGAGTGGGAAGGCGGTGGCGGCGACCGACGCGGAGGCGCTGGAGGCGGCGTGCCGTGACCAGCGCGTGGGTGAGTAGATCGTCGGGGTGCTCACGCTGGAGGGGACTAAGAATAAGCTCAAGTTTGAGGGGTGCGTCTTCCCTGCGCTGCTATATCTCGTCGATGTTGATATTCTTATCATGAAGCAAAGGTCGGGCACGAGACAATTTCATAGCACTGACCATCGAAATTCGGAACGACTCGGAGACGTTGTCATTTGACTACTTGCAGTTTATTACCGGAACCCGGGATGAATGGGGACCCCACCTCCTCGAGCATCACCTCATCCGTACTGCGTGTTCCACGCAGCAATACGCCTCGCGTACTCCGCCCGCCCCCCCTGGATCATCCAGCAGCAGCACGCGACCCAGCCTCGTCACCATGCACTACAGGTGCGCCTTTGCAGACATCTTCGCGGCCATCTTGCTGACAGGTGACTGGGAGCGAGGGGCGCGACTCGGTTCTTCTGGTGTGCGAGCTTCCCAGGTTAATATCTCCTGCGCCTCCTTCTCCTTCCACACCCTTTCGGATTGGGACGAGTACACTCTCGTATAGAAATCGGACCTGATCGCCCCCCGCGTTCGTGTCTGCGACCCAGCTGGTCTGCACCGGTGGTACCTGCTCTTAGATCACACCGGGCAGTGTGTCGCGCGACTGCCAAATGCCGCTGGTCGCGGCGTCTATTACCGCCAGCCATGCGACTTCGAGCAGTCTGCTAGCGACGTGGACGTGCGCGAACACGGCCACGCCGCCATGGTGTCGAGATCGGCGATCGCGAGGCGTATCCCCGCAATTCGCGCTCCCACTCCTGCACCGTGTAGCCTTCTCGGGTCCTGGTAACCGAGTATGGAATGCCCACTCCACGTCGTCGCCGGTGAGCCTTGAACCACTTTCAAGCTGGCAAATCCTCTACGAGGTAGTCCGTCTATCTTTCGACATCATCTGCGGCATTGTTGTCGATCCCCAGATCGCGCATGTGCGCGCGGAATTTTATTGTGAAGGTGCTGTGGAATTCGTAAACATCGGCACTATTTCTGCGGGCATTCCGATGCGGGGTGCGCGCGGAGGCTGCGTCGCTGGTAATACGGTGATGATCGTACTGGCTGGGTGCGCCAATGAGGGCAGTTCGGGCTCAGTGAGAGACGACGCTGTTGTCGGACTCTGAGTAGATGGCGTTTTGTATGTAGAGATCAATCGCAGAATTTTCGGTGTCTTCGGTCGCGCTAGTAAATCGTGGGTCTGGGTGGAATGCTGCAAACGGCTGTAAACTTGAAACAAATCGTTCAATGACATCTTAGGATGTTCGGAAGCTGCTTCGCTGTAAATTAACAACCTGCCGCGTCAACGCCAGTGCCGCGCCAACTCAGCGTCAGTGCGTGCCAGTCACGGGGTGTCCTTGGATAGAGAGTGCCATTTTTGGCTGGCCGAAAGTGACTTGCGCCCGTGCGGAATGTCTTGTTTCCAGCGGGAGCGTGGGTTTGGTGTGACCGCCCACGCCCGGCCGATCGGCTTCCAGGCCATTCCGCCAGCTTAGTCCCAGCCAAAAACCAAAAGTGTCGTGTGCAACGAGTCTCTATTTCAGTAGTCTCGGACCATCCTCTCCCGACATCCCAATATGGGTCTCACGACAGGGTTCCCATATTGGGATGTCAGGAGAGGATGGTCCGAGACTACTATTCCAGTATATTTTACCTACCCTATCATCACAATCTTCCCTGAGGCATTCCTTTAGGTGAGTAGAATCTAATTTCATGATTTTGAACAATGAGCACGAATTTGAAATTTCGAAAATGTATCATATGCCACAGTAATGAGCGTCACAACGGTCGTGCACAACTCGAAACTCAGTGGCTTGTTAACAAGCCATGAGCGTGACGTTTTCGGCTTGCCAAACGAGCTTGCACCTGCGCCAAACGGCTTCTTCAGACTTGGATTTGGGTGGGGTGCCAAGCCCAAGCCCGGCATTTCGTAGTCTCGGACCATCCTCTCCCGACATCCCAATATGGGAACCCTGTCGTGAGAGTCTGGGCCAAAGTCGGCTAAATAACCGTACCATTGCGCTATCAATTCTCTGATTTTTCAGTACTTGTTCTACCACTTTGCAGGTCCTTTTGGCCAGACTTGGGAGAGAAAGTTGTTGAATAGAGTAAATTAATGCCTTCTGCCTCCTCATAATATCTCCAAGTTCACTCAGCAGAGGTGAGGCGACTCCCAAAATTTGGGTGGAGGCTGAGTGTGGCAGTGCCGCCGGTTACTTAGAGGACCGAATCGCGTCCATTTTGACTTGTTCACAAACCATAGCACAGTTCTGAACAGGCAGAACATGTCAAAGGATAAAAATAAATGACTATGCCTCCAGGCTTTGAAGTACAACCACTTACATACGCCAAAGTAAGAGATACGGGAAATGCCGGAAAACACCGGATTTTTGATAGCGCAATGGTACGGTTATTTAGCCAGCTTTGGCCCAGACTCTCACGACAGGGTTCCCATATTGGGATGTCAGGAGAGGATGGTCCGAGACTAGGCATTTCGGCTTGCAAGCCAGTGAGTCGGCTTGGCGAGCCGTCACCCAAAAAAATTGAAATGGCTTGGTTTCATTGCGCATCCCAGGTATCCTAGATTGTCTATCCTTGGTTCACAGTGGGTTCCTCTGAGCATTGTGTTAAGCTTTATGCGATTTGATTGTTTTGTTTTGTGCCCGAGTTCGCCGGAACAATGTGGCGAAGATCTGACCTGGGTCTGATCTCAATTTTGTCCGAATTTTGGACCCGAACTCAATTTTGTTCTCTCTATTTTGGGTGGTCTGTGGGATGAAATAAATGCCTCGCAACAGTTCTGCAATAAATTAGAGGTGGCATGGTTATGTTCCATTGTGGAGAAGCAAGGCGAAGTGGTGGCCTTCATCGACTTAACCAAGCTTCGACAACTGCTTGACATCAACCCATTATCCGAACTCTTGACCTGCCCTGAGCAAGACCGAAGAGGCATTTGTTCGAGATTTGACACTGACCTGAGGCAGGACAGTGGCTGATTTTGTCCGAACTTTGGATCGACCTCCAAAGGCATAATCGAGGGTCCGAAGTTCCCCCCGACATCTGTCCAGCCTAGTGTCTTCACTAAATGAATACTACAGCTCAGTGCACGTCACGCTATTTATGACAAGGCTTATCGGTCGAAAGCTGTAATACAACAGCAATCGGACCTTCATCAAGTCCGCGTCTTCTTTGGTATGTTCTCCTGTACAACAGCAGTTCGTACTTACTTCCCGATGATTATCTCTCTCATTGTTGGACTATTCCGGTTTATATAGCTATAGATACAAGAACAGGTATTAGAGCCAGTTATTGGTATTTCCACTAAGTCCGAATCCTATTTACCCCAGACGTTAGTCTGACTTGATAGAGGTAACCGAAAATATATTAGACGTTGTTACAACTTTGAGTCTGACTTGATTTAGTTTCTACTTACAACGGCGGGGAGGTTGAGGGCGAGAGGCCAGCGAAGCGCACCAAGACTTCGAAAAAGTATATGGAGGCTACGAAAAAGATCCTGGGAGCAGAAAAGAAGCCGAAGTCAAGTAAGAAGAGGGAGGCCGCGACAAGAAAGTCACAGACAGCGGTGGAGGGCTGGCACCGACGCTTGCGCTCTGGAAGAGTAGTGAACAAAAAAGTCAGATTCCATATCTCGTCTTCGATATAATAGACAGGATGCGCAAAAGCCGCATGCGGGTTTCAGAGCCGCACACGGCAATATTTTTTTTGGCTCTCGGGCATCACTAGGAGTGTTGTAGACGCCGTCTGACCACCAGATCCTCTTCCAAAGAAAGCCGCATGCGGTGAGCTTGCGCGCCAGAAAAGCCGCATGCGGCTTTGCGCCGCTTCTGATCGCTCGGATTTCAGTTACAAATCAAATGGTTCAAGCCTAATACACACAGCTATTAAACGCTGGCGTCGTGACTGGTGAGCAATGTTGAGTGGTGTCACAATGTGTGCTCAAAGTAGTTGGTCAGTGTGGCACTGTCGATCACGGCCACGGCGTCCCCCGGGATGTTCCGAAGACAATAGTGGTCCGTGGAGGAAAGGAAGTGGAAGGAAGCATATTAGATACTAGTTATGGATGAATTAATTTCAATCAGGATGCCTAGTGAAGTCGAGGGCAAGCCCAAGGCCACGCAAGCCCAAGCGGAACAAGCCCCACCACATTGGAACTCCGCTCAGGGAAGGAGCCCGTTTAGCCAGGCCATCTGGAAAGTCTGGTACATCGTCCCGTAGTCAGACCAATATTAATTTTTTCTGGTGAGTAGTAGAAAACTTGATTACGTCGGTACAGGCTAGACTGCCAACGAAATACTCAGATACTCAACATCTCCCCAAATGAATGTGTTTTCGCTACTTTAATTTCAAAGAGACCATTTGCGTTGTGCTTTAAGAGCTTCCAGGACGGCGGAGGCAAAAATTGGTCAGCCGTCGCACACATCAGAGATGAGGACTTGCCCTGAACCAGATTCATAATTACTGCAGCCGCAAGATGGACAGAAAAACGCGAACGAGAAGCCACTGCCTCTCTCTCGTAACTTGACTTCATAAATCGAACATTCAGTGCAGTCGGTTGAAAAATTGAGTTTTCAAGAGTTACAGCAGATCTGATTGCCCCGGTGCGGCAAGATTAAGCCGCACGGTCCGAGTCAATGCCGAGCGTGCTAGTCGCAGCAAGCCGCGCCTGCCGTGTGCAGATCGGAGATGCTGGAGATGACTGAGTTTAAGAAGAGCCAGATTGAAGTTTTAAAAGCGTCGGACGGAGTTTCGTACAGCCAGATAATTTTTAGAGAGGAAGGACCTACCGAATGTTTTGCCTCAAGAGAAGACAGCGGGAACAAGATCGAATTCATTGCCCCTCTCCACGGAGACTGGTGCGACGCCAGGTAGGTCCGCATATTCACAGCGTGAGGGATGGGGGTATCGGGGGAAAATCCAGAACTACCTACATAATCATTTCATGACAGTCTAAGTACTCCTTGTCCATCCTGCTGCACTACTGCAAGACCCAGTCCGTGTTCATGTGCAGTGCGGCGGTATGCAGAAAGTGCGGGAAAGCGGAGGGGTGATTTATTGTTCAGTGAACAAAAACAAACTTCGAGAACTTGACTACATGGTCACGCAACTAGTACACGAATCCGCTGCGCACCATCCTGTGATTTCCACAAGCCGTTGCTTTTCCGAGTCCACTTGCTGGTTGAGCCCTCAATGCCCGACACCGAAGTGCACTTCCTCAAGGAGAGGGCACAGGCAGCTGAGGAATGACCAAACTAGTGGAAGTGGAAGCCACTTCCACTCAGATCTCGCTTCCATCCAATGCTTCCACTTCCACCGGGTCTTGTCACACCCTCCCACCTTGATGCCGCCCGCCGCCCTCCCGCCCATACACGTGATCAAGCGTACCGGGGATTTCCGGAGTTCGGCACAAGGAGGAAACCGCCGCCGTATCTATCAGTTTGTTGCTAGTAGATTTTGTTATCTCAGGCATGCATGTACGCGTGTGTAAAAGAAGATAATACAAGTACAGGATCTACCATCTTCGAGGAAGATACTCCGTTGAATCTGAATTGTCGTACAAGCCTTGTGGAAGTCCTAGCGGTTCGAGAATGGCATCAAGCTGGAAATTGTAGTCTGTTTTAACACCAGCTCGTTCAGGGAGGTAAAGTGCCAGGGAAGACGTTCGGTCGTGGGAGGCTGAGAGAACTCGGGCTCGCCCTCCGACTCCGATAGGCCGGCAAATGGCGGGAGGAGTTGTGAGAAGTTGAAGACGGGGAAGGGGACACGATTTTACGGTGACATGAGGAGATACAGGTCTTGCCGGCAATTTTTCTGGACCTACAGGCTCAGCTAGAGCATAGATTTCTCGATCTCTAGCCACTGGTCAGTGTTTCTTCCGCATAGTATCCGAGTTCAATTGATGCGGGGTCAAATATCTCTGTTGGGGAGTTATTGACGCGTAATGGACAGTTTATTTGGCAACGCACCTCCTCTATATACTCCGTGATGCGATGTTTTCCGGCAGTTGCAACAATTCTAGAGATTCAGAGCGTCGGACGTGCCCGGGGCGCAGCGGATTTCATCGAAAGGATTGGAAAGGAGGAAGGGCAGAGAAAGGATGGTTGTCACAGCACAGCGCAGAATATGGTGGTGGCATGGCATTGAACAATGTACTCTACCGATTGCTAAATTGGGAACGCGCCGAGGCGCATCAGTGGCCTGAAAAGTCGCGGCCGTCACATCATGTTGTGGGTGACGGCGGCGCGACCACTTCCACTGCCGGTCACTTCCACTTCCACTGGCGGGCACTTCCACTTCCACGGATCCACTTCCACTTCCACTACTTCTGTACTTACTCGTCTGGGGAGAGCTGGTCGCCAAATACTTTCAATACGATGGCGTTGAGTGGGCGAGTTGGCGCTAATAAACGAACCAAGAAGGGTGGGGCTGTGATAGCACACAGAAGCGGAGTGGTATTGGAGTCGACATGATGGGGTTTAATGGAGGCGGCAGGGCCGACCAATCGAATCTCCAGCGAGTTGAGGCGGGGACACTGTCGTAGGAAACAGAAAAATTGGTCGACTTGGTAAGCAGTAAGATATTGCAGCGATAACTGAACAAGGTTGCGGAGTTTCGCATGCCCGAACCCGGCAATAATGGGGCCTAATCCGTGTGTATCGTTGATGTCTAACCTGCGTATGCTCTCTGGAGAAGCTAGCTGGAGAGGTTCTTCGCTATTCGCGCCAAAGCCGGAATACGTGAGGCTCCGCAGTGGCAGAAACCCATTCTGGGCGACCATCTTACAATTCCAGAACGTCAAATCCTCCAGCCTCGACAGAGACGCCAAGGCTGTTCGGAAACCCTCATCGACGGTGAAAAGCCTGATATCGAGAGAGGACAGATTGTGGTAGCATCCGATGGTGGTAGAGAAGGATTTGACCGCCCTACGGTACAGATTATTCAAGATGCGATTGATCTGTGGATCGGGATGGGAGAGTTTGCTAATCGCCTGCTCAGTACTGAAAGTGACCTTCCAGCTGCGAACCAACAGCGGGTGCGGTCCTTCTACCGGCTTGTCCAAGCGAACAGCGGTTCGATGGAGGTGACCCACGATCTCCACCCAGTTGTGATCGTTACTGCACTCCTGCAGGTCGAAAGTTTGGGACTGTAGTAGAAGTAAGGCTCCAACCGTTTAGTTTTCGTTTACGGATTCCCGTAAACTAAACGGAAACGGTTGGTAAACAGTTTATAAACGTTTATAAACGTTTATAAATGGTATATTTTAATGGAGTTCTACTGCTACGTCGCTACCACATCAAAATTTGAGTAGCCCGTGCTTGATCCACATCTTGGTGAGCATCGCTATCATGATTGTATCGGCACTCATGGATGAGCGGGTCTCACGACACAAGTGTCGCGACTTGGAGAATAGCCGCTCCACCGACACGCTTGTCCCGGGTATGGCGAGGAAGTCCCGAGCCATCAGCGCGATGATGGGGAAATCGCGTTCGTGCTCCTAAGAAGGCAGTTGGTTTAGGTATCAATAAATTTAATATATGGTGTGCGCACCTTCCACCATGCCAAAGGAAGAAGGGGATCACCATGGCCATAAGTCCGGCTAGCGACGTAGAACCGCTCGTATTCGGCCTGCTCTTCGATGGGAACGTCTTCGTCGACATCAAGCATGCAAACGTCGTGGAGAAAGCTGCTAGTAGATTTTGCCGGTCTATTGGAGGTTTTCTGGCTCCGCTGGACTTTCTGATCGTGGATCTTCTTGTACGAGTCGTAGACGAATTCGAATAAAGTCCGGGCCTTATCCGCTCGCTCGGGATCATCCAACTCCTTACCCATCTTGCGAAACCAGGAAAGACCAAGGCACGGATGGAGCACTGGAAGTAAGCGCTCGTCAGTATAGACTGGTTTCTGAGTCAGGCGCACTTACTTGTCGCGATAACATTAAACTGACACCCCCTCGCCTTCTCGTAATACACACCAAGCTTCTCCAAACCGGCGGCGGCGGCTGTACGTAGCGATGGGAGAAGAGATTCATTCTCGCGATGCGCCGTTAGCTCCTTCAGCATATGTTCATACATGGGAAGGACGTAAGGGAGTGTCGGCGTCTTGGATCGTGACATCTCGAACGTAACTTTGGTAAATATCTAAATTAGATGTTAGAAGCTTGCAAAATCTGATAGTAGAAGTGCGAATCTCGCCTTGAGCATCCCACACAAGCTTTCAAGGAGGCGCCATTCATCGGGACTGAGTAGAAGAGAACGCAGTTCTTCGCGTTCGAACAACCAGGTGTCAATCGCCTAAAATTCGTGTGAGGGACTGCGCAAACACGGTGCATTTGCGTACCTTCCGAAGCATCAGCGCGCGTGTTATCATTGCCTCGGTGTAGTTCCACCGATGTTTGACATCTCGAATTACCATGAGGGTGCGAAGAGGCTTCCCAGATGGCGCACGCTCGTCGTTGTATATCGCCTTCGAAGTCGCTTTAAACCTACTGCGACGTTGGGGGGAAGAGCAAATTTTCACGGTGGCGGCGCGAAGCTAGAACATGGTGCTGAATAAGCTCAGCCACAAAGAAAGAAAGACTCTACGCACTTTACCCAGGGCGGAAAGCTTCTCGAACTCGGGACCAAGCGCTGTCATGAGGCCGACTTCGGAGTCCTCATCAGTAGTTGCCTTACTATCTACGTCAGTGAATCGCTCCCGTTCGAGCTCGGACAGGTCGGGATCGTTGTCGGGATCGTAATGAATGGGAAGGTCTTTGTGGCGGATGTAGTAATCGTCAATCTCGGGATCATCAGCTTCTTCGAGAGCCGCCAATAGCTTCTGTACGACCAGATTGACAACATGTGCAATGCAGCGAATCTGCGAATTTTCTGGCGTGAACTGAATGTCAAAATTCTCGCGCAGAATTTTCGATAGCGCGCGAATGAGAACATCGTTCGGAGCAGCGTTATCGAGGCTAAGAGCTGAGAGGTGAAGAATTGAAACTATTAGTTTCCATGCGACCGGATAAATTAGACAAACTTATCTTTTCGAGTATACCGAGTTCTGCGAGCCGCTTCGCCAATCCTGCGGCAGCATACTCACCCTCGTGCTCCTTGTCTGCGATGGGGTGGAAGTCAATGACGCGTTCAATGAGCTGCCAGTCCTCCGTGATCCAGCTAGCAATTGATCCCGCGAAGGTGAACATCATGGAGCGCGTAGACCAAGTGTCCTCGGAAGCTGCGATCTTCGATTTTACGCCCTGAGAAGGATTAGATTAGAAAGAATCATTGATCGCTACACTGCTCACCTCGAGCTCGGATTTCAGAGTGTCGTACATCTCGGAATATATGGTAGCTAAGGTGTTGCGGACGGTCGTGTCGCTGGGGAGTTGGAAGCGTGATTGCATGTAATGGAAAAGTCTTTGGATGCCCCCGGTTTCGCCCGTAGTGAACGCGTGGTCATCCTCAATGATCCATGCAGCGAAAACCTTGTTAAAACCCTTCTGTGTGGGATTGACAGCCGGATTGAGCTTCCCCTCGAGTAGAAATTCCTCCATAATCTTCGCCGACGCCGCAGAAATCCCCCGGGTCATGCTAGGCTCGGAGCCCGGAATCTCGGAGATATTTCCGTGCGTGATGCGGAGATGCGTCGCAAGGTTACCAAGAGGAGGCTGAGGCAGCTCGTCAGCAAAGGTAGCACCTTTTCCGACGGTCCGCTTGAAGGTGTACGAGCTTTCGCCTCCGTCAGTAAGATCCACTAAATAAATATCCGGACTTACGTTTTACAATGGCGGCATTTAAACTCCCAACGCTCCATGCCCTTCGACTTGATGGCGACCGGGGGATGGAAGTGGTCCCGAGAGGCACTGGCAGGGCCTCTTTTTTTCTCCGGTCGCTCATCATCACTATCGTCAACCTCAACAACGCTGACCTTCGGTGGAGCCGATGGTGCTTTCTTGGCCTTTTTCGCCGGCTTGGCAGCCTTCTATGTAGGGACAAGTTAAAGGTAATGACGTTTCAATGAGCGCGAAACGGACCTTGGTTTGCTCCTCCGAGTTAGTGTCATCATTTTCTATAACCACGACTTTGCGTTTGCGCCCCGTCTGGATTTTATCAATGTAACAATAAAATATTTACTCATTTAAACATACCTCAGGCGTTGTCGGCTTGTCGATCTCGGTGATGTCGAAGTCGTCCTCAGACTCCTCGGAGAGGTCGGCAGCACGCCGCGGCTGATAGTCCTTGTCGGCTTTCTGGTTCTTCTTAGTGGTTGCCGCAGTGAAGACCTCTGATCTAGACGTGAGAGCTTGGGGAGACTGGCGACGAATTTCACTCACGGTCCATCATCTTCTCCCAGGCGGGCCCTTGGGTCAACTTGGTGCCCGACTTCTTGGGTCCGGGATCCGAAATAGAAGACCCTCCGCTGCCTTTCGCTGCCGCACTAGCTTCGGGCGTTCGCTTTGCATGATTTGACCTGGCGGAAGATGCAGAACTGACCTTTGTGAGAAAATTCTATGTGACGGAACGGAGAACACACCATATATGCTCCAGCTCCTCGACAATCCGGGCCAATTTGAGTTGCGCGAGATCTAGAGGAATCCCTGCTGACTCCCAGTGGATCGATTGGAGGTATTCGACCACACATAACATCCCGTAATCACCGCGGCGGATATTTTTGAGCCGGCCGTCAGAGTCCCGGCACTCCTGGCCGAATAGAACATCGAAGCGGCGATTGAACGTA
Organism: Mycena galericulata; assembly: GCA_029289565.1. Taxonomy (NCBI): domain Eukaryota; kingdom Fungi; phylum Basidiomycota; class Agaricomycetes; order Agaricales; family Mycenaceae; genus Mycena; species Mycena galericulata. The sequence goes on along the minus strand of JARKIA010000078.1, from coordinate 307,478 downwards.
CCAGCGACGCTGCCGTCGATGCCAGACAACGTGGTGATGACGCGATGGACATCGTCCGTATCCGATGCTTCCGCGACGGTGTCTGGGAGCTGCGCGGAAAGCCGGTCCATCCTCTTGATCAGATCAAGGATAGGCTTCGCTGAAGGTCAAGGTTAATTCCCGGGTCACGTCGCGTGTGGGAGACGCGTCGACGCGCCGACTCACTTGCAAGAACATTTTGGTGAGCGGCACTGGGTGCTTCTCCATTAGCACCATCAGTGACTCTGGAAGAGGCGACGCGATTGCGACGAGGTTTGGGATCATTCCCAGCGGACACAGCAGGCATCTTGAAAGTGGAGAAAAAGACGCGTCCCGTCACATTGTCACCATTTATGTCTATTTATGTGATTTCGGAAGTCGGCAGATGACGAATCTCTTGACAAACGAAAACACGTAGATGATTTGATCCGAACTACCAACTGAAGTCCTGCGCGCAAGGACGTCTGAACTCCCTCCGAAAGTATCCGTTTAAACCGTTTGTTTACCGTTTGTTTACCGTTTACAGGGGCTCGTAAACTAAATGGTAAATATAAACGGTTAAACCGTTTATAAACGTTTACAAACGGAAACGGTTGGAGTCTTAAGTAGAAGCGGGAGGCAGAGAGACCGAAAGAGCTGGCATACCGACGAGATGCGGCGGAGCTGTCGACGTGAGCACATCTGCCAGCATCCTAGCCAGATCTCTGCGGGCAGTAGAGCCGTGCGAGTCATATCACCAATGCTGTGAGTTACTGTCACAGCATTACCGTCACCATGCGGCTGATCGGCCATCTCTTGGGCCATCTGATGCGCCGTCGGTAATATCACCCCGCGCGGAATTCACATTCCTTGACGGCGGCGGCACTTTACCAGAGATATGCATATCACAGAGATTTTAGGTCTACAGTCACGCAAGTGAGCGACCCTATGTACTCCATAGAGCCTTGTTGGCGCCGAAAGACAGACTTTCGGTATCAGGTCAGACACAACGACTTGCCAGCAACGCCTCGAGCTATTGCCTGAATCCAATCGTTAGATTCTCAGGATTCAGAGTCTACAGGTAGACTTGAACCACCGACCATCCCCGAATTTATATATGTAGGTCCCGAAGCAGAGCAAATTATAAGTCTATCTTCCTTCTTTACTGGCTTTCATTTGCTGATTACACCGTTCGCCCACCATGTGTTTATGGAACTTGAACTTTGAAACTACGAATTTAAAACAATTATAAATGGCATTGCTTTATCGTTCAGGTCATTCTGGCCTCGGTAAAACTCAGCATTTTGACCGTGCCTCTCATCTGCGGCAACACCCCATCACGTTTTCCCTTCCCGTCGCGGATCAGATTCCTCACGCGCATGAAAGTGGTGGTTGGGATAAAATATGTCCGACTGTTCCACCGCTTTCAGACGGACCGGTCCATGTTGGTTCAGCCAAGTCCATCACCAAAAATAACCGCAGTGCTCGACCCCGACGCTCACTTGCGCGCCCAGGTTTGCCGCTCCCTCTCCATCCACCATAATTCTCTTTCGATATACTTAGACCTCTATCTTTCGTGACGTGATTCCCTCATAATCAGCCGGGCCGTAGGGTGACAAAATCATCAACCTTCCACGCGTTGCGGCCGCACACCACCTCATGGTTTTCTCTCGAATATGTCCCGAGCCTTGATTTTTGAGACTTGTCTTTCTACGTCTACCTGTACATCCACTTCTTTTTATGAGCATTGACTTATTTCATGCAACAAGGGCGCTGAGCCTACATAGCGGGCTCTGCCGCGAAGCGGGCTATATCGGTCATATATTATTACCGATCTAACTACAGGAGACTAACTTTAACTAGTGGATAGATTTAGGTTATTATAGCAAGGTGCCTGACCTTCCACTCATTTCCATGGTGCTGTTTATTTACAATCAGTGCATTGATTACTTTTACGCACGTTGCCTCGACTTCGTGGTCGTTCGTTTGGGCAACTCCCGAAACCTCTCCTTCCTCGCTGATCCGAAGCTCTCGCAGACGCCAAGACCTCACATACCTGTGTCATCTCTCGATCCAGGCCGGTTCGATTTCGTTCAGTGAATGAGAGTGAAATTCCCGATCACCCGAACAAACGAGGTACGAGTAAATATTGTTGTAACGTTCGTTTATAAGAGACTAATCATGAGTTACCGGTATAATATTTCATCGCCGATTCTCAAAGCCGCCCTATACTGACCATTTTCGCCACCTTAATCCCTCAATCAGCGCCCGCGGCAGTGCCATCGCTTGACGATATTGTAGGGCATTAAGCCGTCCCGTAATGTTACAGAATTTAATTACGTGGCATAAATACGGTTACACCCGCGTCCTGGCAGCGACCTTGGTGGGTTCCCAAACAGCACGGGAACGGTACAGCTCGACTCGTATACGTGGGGACATAACCGTCCGTTTACGCGTAAATTACGGCTTCTTAAACACATCAAGCGACGTTCTGGAGATGCCGAATGTTGCCGTCACTTCATCGAGCTCCTTGCCGAATTTTGCCGAGCGGCCGGTGAGCAGGGCCGCTTCGGCCGACGTCAGTTATTAGTGATGTACTGCTTCCCGTCTCTGGCTCAAGTTATGCAAACAATTTGAGTCAATGTGAGACCTATGAATCGACCTTCAGAAGCCTAAGATCTTCCTGGGTCGACTGTGGCTCTGAAATAAAGTGAAATGCTCAAAAAATACCTTGAAACTATCAAGCTTACCTCCGGGATGGGTGAAGGCCGTAAATACGGCGTAAACATACAGGACGCACGGGACCTCCCCTTCGAGCTTTCTCCATGGGTCCTGACCAACGGGTTTGGCCGTGGCGTAATTGTTACGCCGTGGGCGTCCACCAGTGAAGGCCTTACACAAACCCGATCTTCTTGTTCCAAGGGCACCATCAACAGCCTCTGCAAAGTGAAACTTTAGGGATAATTCTAATCAGCAACCGCCGTGATTAGAATTATCCCATTATGATCGGGTATTTTCGTTCACATTGTAACAGTGTGCTACTCAAAAGTTCGTCCCTATAAATGTCGGAACTTGAGAGCTGCATAACCAGTTCGTTTTCATCTTCTCTCTCTCCCATTGTTTTTTTTGCCCCTCTTTCTCCGTTCCCCTTCTCGAGATGTGGTCGTTTGGTGTCTTTTTTATTCTTGCTGTGATCGCAGAGCGATCACATGCGCTTGTTGTGCGGGGCACACGATTCCAGTCTCGAGACCAAACGAACGGAGTTACGTTACAGTCAATCGCCCAGGGGGGGGTTGACGAGCGGGTACGTCCATGAACTTATCTGGAAATCCTTGTAATGATACCTTCTCTAGTACACGACCAACCTCACTATAAACGGACAAAGTGAGCCACGACGTCGACGATATATGGCTTTGTTGACACAGAGAATGTGGCATAGACTTCAACGCCATCGTTGATACTGGAAGTTCAGATATCTGGTAGGACCATTGACGAAGTGAATCGGATTATTTTATTTATACGGATTTAGGGTTATCCCCCCCGCGGATTTCACCTTTGACAACACGGGGATTCCCATTGTCGCTACGTTCGGATCCGGAGGAGGCAGCAATGTCTCGGGGGTGATTGGATTTGGCACAGTGGGATTGGGATCATACTCGGTGGAGCAGCAGGGCATGTTCAAGTTGTCCTCAGCATGGCTCGACTGCTGACTAAAACACCCGCAGTCTTCCAGAACGCTACATTTGTGCGAAACCACGGTTGTGTCCTGACTATCCTGTTGATACGTGTTCCAGGTCGATTCGGGCATTGTCGGGGACACCGGAATTAATGCTCTCATTGGTCTGGCGTTTGGGGGAACGCCATCCTCGCCTCTCACTGCTGCCTTGGAAAAAAATGGGTCCAATCCGACCGATGGAAATCCATTCCTGTACAACGTTTTCGCTCAAACACCGGGGCAGGACAACTTCATCGGCATATCCCTTTCACGCACCGATGATCTAGAGGGAACCGCAGACGCGTCGTTCACGATCAACGAGCTCGACCCAAAATACGCGGCGGTTGCAAATGCGCCGGTCATCCCAGTAGTAACAGTCGCTGGCATCGGCGACAGATGGCGCATCCTGGTAGACAGCATCTCCGTGGACGGTGTGGCTGTCCCGCTTCCTTCATCGACGCTATCCAACGCTCCCGTTGGAAGCCTGGCTACGATCATGGACACAGGGACCCCGACGGCCTCCGTGCCTCCCGCGGTCATTTCGTCCGTCTTCTCCCAGATCCCGGGCGCCGTATTCAAGGCGGTAGACTTTCCGACCGGAGCAGTGCAGGTATGGACCGTGCCTTGCAACACGACGACAATTGTCTCCGTTGGAATGGGGTGAGTTTCCCGGGACATTCCGCGTCACCCCCCTTCCCTGAAAACGATTTCAGGGGTCAATCCTTCCCCATCCACCCGCTGGATCTGTCGGTGGTCTTCGTTAATAACAACACCAATGAAGTTACATGCTTTGTAAGTCTTCTCCGTTCCTCGTTATTGAAAGGAATCTGACAGCTTCGAACAGAGTCAATGGGATCCGGCGCCGGCAAATCAAGGTGATTTTGATATGATTTTCGGCGACTCCTTCATGCGCAACTTCTACACTGTGTACGTCGCCGTGGAGTGGATTCCGCGCTGGTCTAATGCTCGTGTCTCCAACTAGGTTCAACTTTGGTGACGATGTTTCGCAAGCACCGGCCGGAAGTACGATACAGCTTCTGTCACAGACGAACCCCACCAGTGCCCAACAAGATGTAGCGAAAGCACGGCCAGCTTTGATTGCCGCCGCGTCCTTGGTAGAAGATGCACCGGCCTCAACATCGCCTGCCTCGGCAGGAGGGGCGCCAGCCGCAACATCGCCTGCATCGGCAGGAGGGGCGCCAGCCGCAACATCGCCTGCATCGGCAGGAGGGGCGCCAGTCGTAACATCGCCGGCATCGGCAGGAGGGGCGCCAGCCACAACATCGCCCGCATCGGCAGGAGGGGCGCCAGCCGCAACATCGCCTGCCGCCAAGCTTAGCGGTCAACCGAGACTGGTGGTCTCCCGTGAAATTCTTATCATATCCACGATCTTTGCATTCCTGTTACAATGAGACCGAGGCTTGTCGCATACTATTACAGATCCATTTCGATCCATGACCATCTTTTTCGAGCGTCGCACCTCCTAATTAATATCTTCCGCATGACATGGAACGAGAGATCGTGAGGTGTAATTCCTAAGCGTCGAGTTCAAAAGGACAGGGGGGGACATCCTCTGGCATCCAACTTCGGTGATATCCTGGCGGAGTTTAAGGCTTGAGACAAAACAAGTCTGTCAAGATAGTCATGCCTCTGCGTGCTCGTACATCTCGGGCTTCTGAAGATTATTGGCTCCAGGTATCCAGGCCAGGTCTGGGCCGAGATACCAGGGATGCCCAACGGGCCTTTAGAATTCAGAGAGTAACCCGAATGTGGCATCAAGACAAGACAGCGAGAAAAAGAAAAAGGATTGAACTCAATTGTTGTGCAGGGTCCCCAGGCGGACTCGAACCACCGACGCTCCCGGATTAGATCTTCATTCCATTCCATAGATCGGGAGTGAACTCCATGGAGACTTGCTGAGGCTGGTCCGACGCCAGGTAGATGACGGACGATCTCGGGCTGACGAACTTGTTTTTTTGGCACCACGTATCGGATATATATATCCGTGCTGAAGACCACCACAACATCTTTCTAATTGAACTTCGGGAGCCAACAAGAGTGTCTCTATCCACAGAAGATTCGGACCCCCGACGCTTAAGATGGTTCTCTACAATATGTAGATCGGGAGTAATTGCATTTGCACTACTTCATGGGATTTGCTAGGCCAGCGCACCCACGGGCAAGCTCAGAAGCGGAGCGGCCAGACGCCAGACTCGGACGCATAGGACCGAAGTGGAACGAGTTGTGAGTGGGCTTAGAATACCATACGACATGCACTGTTCTGGCTCTTCTATGCATTCTTTCGACCCTGGCAAGGTGTCGACGATCTGTTACCTGTACGAGGGAGGGTTTGAAAAGGAAAACGCCCCCAAAAAAGAATCATCAAATGCACGCAGAGTCCCCAGGTGGGTTCGAACCACCGACTCTCCCAAATCCTTGGACCTCTGGAAGTGACCGGGAGCGAGTTATCCTACTCCATAGAGACTTACTGGTCCTGCGTTGACTCCGGGTGAGTGACGATCAGGAGCGTGCCACGGTTCCGGGGCATTTTTCATTCTTGTCCCACCCAGATGCTAGTCGCAGAAAGGTCGATGCGGACACCGCGCACCTTTCGAATTGAATCCATGCCCCAAAGATAGAGCCTGAGTAATGAGACCGTATCAACGAAGAAAGACAGAACCAGCGAGCAAAGAATATGCGCAACATAGCAGAGAGGTCAGCGTCGCCGAGTCCCCAGGTTCCGCTCTTCAAAAAGTCGGGAATGAGTCGTGCAACTCTATAGAGACATATTGATCCTCCTTCAAGTGACGATATGGAGCGCACGCTGCTGGGGTATTTTCTCATACTTATCCCACCAGATGTTGCAGTTCTGTCGGGGCGCATCGGCACAGTCCGCCGCTATCATTCGGCACAACTGCGACGTCGCTCGGCAGAACCCTTTCATCTACATCACGCAGCTGCCATCACTCGGCACATTCGTCGACATCCGCCGACGCATTTACCTTTCTAGTCGGAGACAAAACCGGCGCTTGAAAATGTGCGTAGGAAATCTACAAGGGTCAATGGTGCTCATCCGCAAGAAAATCATAAAAGAGTGTCAATACCAACGTCGTAGAGTCCCCAGGCGGATTCGAACCACCGACCTCTGCAATCCGACAACATGTGGTTCGGGAGTGAGTCGTGCTATTCCATAGTGACTTGCTAGGCCAGCGCACCTACGGGGAAGTGAAGAAGGTCTGCAGCGGCGAAACTCAATTTCGCTCTGGAATGAGCTACCATACTTATGGAGAATTTCCCGCACTGTTTTGACTCTGGCTTGAAGGTGCTTACCTGTACGCGGGACTCGGAACTTTTTCGAAAAGAAAATACCCCAAAAAGCATTAAAGTGTTGCCCGAAGTCCCCAGGTGGACTCGAACCACCCACTCTCCCAAAATGTCATAGTCTTGAAAACGAACGAACGAATCGGGAGTGAGTTGCACTACTCCATAGAGACTTACTGGTCCTACTGGGACTCCAGGTGAGTGACGCCCCGGAGCGCACGGTTTCGGGGCGCGGGCAGTTTGTCTTCCTTGGCCCGCCCAGATGTTCCTCGCAGTGTCGCACAAATGCAGACACCACACAACTGAGACACCACACACCTTCCGACCAATGATGAAAGACTAAACCAGAGAGCCCCCAAAAAAATGCGATTCAGAGAGTTTACAGCTGTTCCCGAAAATAATGAGACAAGCCTTTTTTTTTTCCTGTGTTCCCAATTTGGAAGATTCATACTGGGATGGCCGCGGGTTCGATCCCGGGCCCAAACACATTATTATCCTTGGGTGTCAGGGCTAACCCTAGGTATCCACATATGACAAATGCATAGAATCTCATGGGAGGGGGTTTATGTTGGTCTGATATTTTTTAAAAGATTAATTGTGAGGGCAATTTGACAAGATTCTTTTGTGCAAAAATTGAGCGAGGGGCGGGAATCGAACCCGCAGCATCCCGCTATGGACTTTTCCAGATTGGGAACACAAGAAAAAAAAATAGCTAGTCTCATTATTTTCGGGAACAGCTGTAGTGTCCCCAGGTGGATTCGAACCACCGACTCTCCCGAAATGTCTTAAAACATTGAAAGTCAACGAATCGGGAGCGAGTTACCCTACTCCATAGAGACTTGCTGGTCCTACCTGGACTCCGGGTAAGTGACGATCTGGTGCGCACGATGACGGGGTTTGGGCATTGTTTCATACTCTTCTCGCCCAAATGTTACGCAGAAAGGTCTGTGCAGACCATCCGAAAGGAATCCATGCCAGAAAGATTGCCGACGGCGGAGGCAAACAATTTCCTTGGCCGTGGCACGTAATGGCACGCATCAGAGAATGACGACTTGCCCATAATTACTCCCGCCACAAAAACAAAAGTGACGGAAAAACCCGGGCGAAGAGCAACTACAGTAACTCTTATAACCTCATAAATCGGCCATTCGGTGAAGTCGGTTTAAAAATTCCACCCTCGGTTTTCCTCACCTCATGCCAAGTGGATCTGATTACTCTGGTGCGGCAACATTATAAGCCACACAACTCGAGTTAATAATGCCGAGCCCACTAGTCGCAGCAAGCCGGCCCTCTTTGCAGATCACAAATGCGCCAGATAGCTGAGTTTGAAAAGCTTTAAACCGAGTTTCCTTTCGTACAGACAGATCATTTTCAGAGAGTGACCCACCGAACGTCTGGCAAGACAAGACAGCGAGAAAAAGAAAAAGGATTGAACTCAATCGTCATGCAGGGTCCCCAGGCGGACTCGAACCACCGACGCTCCCGGATTAAATATCACTCATTTTCAATCCCATAGATCGGGGGTGAGTTACCGTACTCCATGGAGACTCGCAAGGGCTGGTACGCCAGGGAGGTGATGGACCATCTCGAGTTGGCGAACTTATTTCTTTGGCACCACGTATCGGGTATCTGAAAATGAAGTCGTGGTGAAAACCACCATTGACACCCCATCTTTTTTTATTAATCTTCCCGAGCAAGGGCTTTCGAAAAGAAAACCCCCCCAAAAAAAGAATCATCAAATGCGCGTAGAGTCCCCAGGTGGATTCGAACCACCCACTCTCCCGACCTGTGGAAGTGATCGCGAGGGAGTGGCGATACTTCACGGAGACTTACTGGTCCTACTTTGACTCCGGGAGAGTGACAAGTGATGCGAGGTATCAGGGCATTTTTATAATTGTCCCACATGTTACTCGCAGAAAGATCGATGCAGACACCACTGCTCCGAAATTCGACTTGAATCCATGCCCACAGGATCGGGCAATGAGGCCGCATGAATGCAGAAAGAAATGAGAACGAGAAAAAAAAATGAAACACAGAAGGTTCAGCGTCCCCAGGCGGATTCGAACCACCCACTCGCCCAAACCCTTAATAGACCTGGAAGTGATCGGGAGTGAGTTGCACTACTCCATGGAGACTTCCTGCTCTTGTCGCGTTTCCGATTCCGAACACGACTGGGATCTCGAGCAACGAGGACTGGAATGTAACGAAGGAGAACGAATGGACGAATGGACGAATGAAAGAAGCGAAGGACCGGGACCGGGGATGTACTCAGCGGCCCGAAGTTCGAAGGGCAACGAGAGGAATAAATAAATGTGCGAAAGAAAGGTCGATAGCATGATGTACGGATGAGGCGAGATGTGACGAGGAGCAACGTCAAGGCAAGCACGAGAGCTCGCAATTAATCTAAGCCGCGCGTCATTTCGGCGGCGGGGTCTTCGGACCGAACAGCCCCGAGCGCGGCGGGGGCGCGACGACGGCGTGCGTACTCGGGCCCGCGGGGGCGCCCGGCGCGAGGAGCGGGTTCGCTGGCACGTCACGTCGTCAGCATGCGTCGGTAATATAATCAAGAATGGTTGGATGGGACGTACGACGCCACTGCGCCCACGCAGGCAGATTCGGGGCGGGGGCTGCGGGAGGCGGCGGGGGCGGCGCAGGGGCAGGGGCAGGGGCCGGCGACGCGCGGAGGGCGAGTTGTTGTTGTCTTCGGCGCGGGACGTGCGGTGCGTGGACGGTGCGCCAGCCGCCCGGGGCCGGGGCTGGCGGCGGCGCGGGCTCGGGCGGGGGCGGGGCTTCTTCGGGGGGCTGGATCGAGTATCATCCGAAAAGATTATTCAGTTAGTGAGAAGGATGAATCGGAAGGAACGCAAACGCACCGGCGGCCGCCACCCGGGCTCATAGACGCCATCCGCGCTATGCTTCGCCTTGATGCTCATCAGCTCCGCGATCTCGCTACACCCATCGTCCCGTCCCGTCAATACCACGATACTCCACTTGAAGAAAGAGAATGGAGAACGCACAATTGCAGCGCACGCTTCTCATCCCGCAACTTCCCCACCTCCGCAAGGAGGATCTTCATCTCCCCCGCGAGCGCCTTGCTGAAGTCATTGATGTATCTACACACCACCACCCATTAGCTATGCATCGATCGAGGGGAGGAGGGGAGCAAAAGCGGACTTGGGTCCCCCGGGTTGGCTGCGGCCGGGCGGTGTGGATGTCATGCGGTAGAGGGAAGATGGATGCAAGGTAGGAAGGGAGACGCAAGAGAAACGCGAGGCGCGGAGGCGCGGGCCGGTCATGCGGTGCCACGTGTTGTTTCGATTTGCTTCCGTGTGCGGCCAGGATGTGTGCCACTTTTGTCCGGGTTCAGCGCTTGCATTCGAATGCATCTTCCGGGCGAACTCCGAGTCAGAACCTCAATTACCATATAATAATCCCCGCGATGCTGATAATTTCGGTGTATCCCCGGCGTGTCGTCGGTGGTTGACGGGACTATTTTATTCTTGCCACCTTATTGGGTGACTTCCCGTAAGATTAAAATATTCCAGCGCAATTTCTGAGGGTGCCAGTGATACGATCAAAGAGAAAAGATATTCACGCTGTCTGGGTTCCCGCAACTAAAATAATATATTAACTTCTTGATGAAGTGGAAAAATCAGCCATAGGAGCATCTGCTCGCACCAGGGCTGTCTTGGGATTAAAACACCATAACCACGAGGAACAATGGTACTACAAAGAGGGTTCAAGAAGTATCACTCTGAAAAAATGATTTGGCATCAATTTTGAGGGGGAAAACAGTGAAAAAGACCAGGGTTTGGGCGGGGATCAATGTAGGGTAATGAAGGTACAGTTATAACATTGAAGGGTCCGTTGTATACGAACGGTGCGCTTGCAAATGAGGACGGAGAGTTTGTGACGGGAGTGACAGAAGGTGACGATCAGTGATTTCGTGCCTAAACAGGATATTCCACGATACGAAAGTCTATTCGAGGGGGGGGGTACCCCCCGAATAGATTCAACATATCTCGAGTGATGGGAGAATAAATTGCAGTCGTTTTGGGGTGATACAATTGATGGGGTCCTGGCAGTTGACGTCGCATCACGTCGGCAAGTGTGAAAAATATTCCTGGGCAATATTTAATTCTTACGGGAAGTCACCCATTCAAAGCATAAGATACGCCAGAAAGTCTTCGTGGAGTAAATCAACTCGCTCCCGAATTGTTATACGGCGACAACTTTACAAGGGAGCGTCGGTGGTTCGAATCCACCCGAAGACCTAACGCAAGGATGTCCTTCTTTTTACAACCCGCTCAACACTACACTCTCACTCCTTGCCAACTTATTCCAAGCACACACATAGCTGGAAAGTCTTCGTGGAGTAAATTAACTCACTCCTCCCAAGTATTCTTGTTTCGCGTTGACTTGACAGGGGAGTGTCTGTGGTTCGAATCCACCCGAAGACCTGACAGGATAAGGTCATTCTTTTTGCAATCCGCCCAACGCTCTCAATTCTCACCGACTTATTACAAGTACACAATAAGCCACGCAGTCTTCGTGGAATAAAGCAACTCACCCCTCCCAAATTACTGAGTCCTGTAAAATTTGCAAGGGAGCGTCGGTGGTTCGAATCCACCCGAGGACCTGCTTCGATTTCATCTTCTTTTTGTAGCCCGCCCACCCTCTCATTTCTTTCTTACCAAGTTATTGAAGCTATATGGTAGGCCTGTGAGTCTTTGTGGAGTAAAGTAACTCGCTCCTCCCAAATAGCTCTGGAGTTGTTGGACATTTTACAGGGAGTGTCGGTGGTTCGAATCCACCCGAAGACCTGGAAGGTTGGCTCGAACATTTTTAGTGCACCTTCCCAACACTTTCAATTGGTTACTTGAAAATGCATCGTGCCGCAACATACCCCTCCCCTCTAATTTAGCATAGAAGTGATTTCGTCGAGGATCCGTGGGTCGTTCAAGATGGGTCAAATCCACCCACAACATCGGTGGTTGATCGGATTTCTTTTGCACCTCCGTCACTGGTCTCAGCGCTCTCATTTATAGCCCATTTAATCAGGATACACACTCCCCCAGAAAGTCTTCGTGGAGTAAAGTAACTCACTCCTCCCAAATTCTGCGGAAGCACATGGACTTTAAAGGGGAGCATTGGTGGTTCGAATCCACCCGAAGACTTGATGCATTGTGCGAAGATGTTCTTTTTCCGCGCAACACTCTCATTTTGGGCCAATAAATATACTCAGTATATACACTCCCCAAGACAGTCTTGAGTAAAGTAACTCGCTCCTCCAAAATATATCCGGGTTGTTGTAACTTTACAAGGGGAGCGTCGGTGGTTCGAGTCCACCCGAAGACATGATTGAAAACAGCAGCAACATTTTTAGCACTCCTTCCCAACACTTTCAATTGGTTACTTATTGTGGCGCAACCTACTCCAATTTACTGCCGAAGTTGATTTCATCGAGGACCCTCCACCCAAAGAAATACATGCAACCTTTGGTCCGGCCTCCTTTGGCACCTCTGTCACTGGTCCCACCGTTTATTTATTCTCAACTTATGCAGGGTATCCACTCAGGTGGAAAGTCTTCGTGGAGTAAAGTAACTCACTCCTCCAGAATTGTTGAAAATGAACCCTGCAATATGGCGGTCAGAATGCACTTTAATTAGTCTCTCTTGACAGACACTTTATTGTATCTTGCTCGTTCCTCGCCCAATAAACACTGGGGGCAAAGACCCACGCATGTCAAAGGGACATGCGTGGATCGAATGTCATTCGCATGTCGTCGTGACGCATCAGACTTTTAACAAATAACTTGTGAGCTTGTACAAGGTCAAACAAGGCCAAAAAAGGGCCAAAAAGAACCCAAGCTGACAAGGTCACAAACCTATGTCTCGACCGCCACAAGGTCGATGGTTCGATTCCTTTCAGTGGTATAAATTCAAATTATCATAATGTCCGAGTGTTGCGTAGTCCTGAGAAAATTTACGGGGCATCCTACAAGCATCCTCCCGATGTGTGGGAGGATATCTAGTCTTGTTCTATATTTTCTGAGGGTTTTTTTTCGAACATTTACCTTGTGAGCTTGCCGCCAAGCTCACAAGGCCAAACAAGCCACAAGTTATTTGTTAAATGGCTGATGCGGAATCACGCTGTCTTTGTTGGAATCCTCTTTGTAATTAAGTAGTTACAACTGATAATTAACTAACATTCAGTGAATATCCAATGGTATTTTTAAATACTTACCTTGTATTTCCGCAGTCCAGAACTTCTTTATGTACTGTTTGTGAAGGATTTGGTGCTGCAAGCCGTGGGTGAGCGGCAGATGCCATCAGGGCTATGGCAGGTGATGGCCTGATGGGGCCGTGCAAGCTGGAAGGATTCCGGTATCATGTATGATGTAGAGTTCGGCTGAGTTGTTGTTCCCTGCTGCGCTCTCATTTATCCCGCCCGGTGCCGGCGTCACACAAACCACGCCGGACCCCCCTTTTGGCACTGCTTAGCACGTTACCGCTCCTTTGTTGCGCATGTTGTCTTTGTCGGCAAAGTCCTACACCCGTACACGGTCTCTGATGAGCTATAACAATGCTCTGACATCGCCTTTGTTGGTCCGCAGCCCACCCGCACATCGTCTTCATCCCTTCTTTGACGGCCGGTGTCGTTGATGTGCCTCTACATCCGTAACGGGTAACTCCGAGATCATTGATCACTTCCCAGAACCTCAGGTGCTTACGTCCCGCCACTATCAGCATTCTGTCGCTACCCCAGCCTCATCCTCGCCCATAAAACTCCCAGCTCTCAGCCACTCAGTTTTCCTAGCCTAGCCAGGCACTGCTGACTTTGAACAATGTGCATGTTTTGACAGTTTTGTCAAAAATCAATTAAAAAATACTGCATATCATTACATACTGTAAATAAGATGGTGAAAATCTGTACCTAGAAGTAGACAAGTGAGGTAAATAAATAATGGCTCCCAGGAGTTTGCGTAGCAGGCAAACTGGCTCCTTACACCAAGACTCAATTGCATCCGACTCATAATCACAGCATGCGCGTGAGGGTGTGTTTGTCTGAGAAGCGATCAGCGATCTCGGAGTTACCCGTGACGGATGCAGCGGGATTCGGGGCGCATCAACGACACCAGCAGTCAAAGAGGAGATGAATGTAAAGTACGGGGGTTCGTGGACCGACAAAGGCAATGTCGGGGTACTATTGCAGCCCGACAAAGCCCATGTATCAACCTGCTAAGCACTACCAAAAGGTGCATGGGATGGGCGCCAGGCGGTGGGCTGTGTGACGCCGGCACTAGGGCCCTGTAAGTTATTCCCGGGCAGTTAAAAACGCGTTTTAAATACCGGTTTGTAAACAGGGTGTTTATAAACTGGTTTATAAACAGAGTGTCTAAAATTTGAGTTTATCAGCTTCCCCGTCTTGCCCACAGTTTTTTCCCCCTTCTTTCCCTTCTCACCGTTCACTGCAACTCCTGCAGACCATTCTGAAAGGCACCGGATGGCATAGGCGCTGTCAACAGGTTTATCTGCCAACAAATCCCTGAAAAATGTAGTGTGATTTCGACTCCATCACAGCACAGGTCCAGTATCTTGGAGGCAAAGGAGCCGGTGAGACCACCAGCCTCATCTGCATCATCTACATCATCCAGTGCAGCCAGCCCCGCCTCGCATTCGGCCGAAAATTTGCCCACCCGCAAGCACCCGGGCGTCCCCGAAATAATTATAAACCGGGCATTCCGCCCTGACCATTTAAAAACTGGTTTATAAACACTGGTTTACAAACCGGTTTACAAACACGATTAAATTACAGGGCCCTAGCCGGCACCAGGCGCAACGTATGCGTGCGCAGCCGGGAAGATCGAGCCGGACTCCGCATCATCGCGAGGCATCGTTCCGGCTTCCACGGCCCCGACATCACCTGTCATAGCCCTGATGGCATCTGCCGCTCACCCGCGGCTTGCAGCACCAAATTCTCCACAAACAGTACATAAAGAAGTTCTGAACTGTGGAAATATAAGGTAAGTATTTAAAAATACCATTGGATATTCACTGGATGTTAGTTAATTATCAGTTGTAACCACTTAATTACAAAGAGGATTCCAACAAAGGCAGCGTGATTCCATCACAACGGCATGCGAATGACATTCGATCCACGCATGTCCCTTTGACATGCGTGGGTCTTTGCCCCCAGTGAAAGTCTGTTGGTTACCGCACCTTGATACCCGGTAGCCTGCGTTATTATGTAAGCTTACATCACGTGCGATCGCTCCGGCGCGGCTTGGACGCGTTTCTTGCCCTCAATGATCCTGGAGAGCATATGGTGGGCCTCAAAGAAACATGAGGAGAGTGTTGAACCGTCTGGGACGTCAATTTGTGCTCAACACAAAAGCTAGATTATTTTTGGCGGGAACACCCAAATTTGGACGAGAATCTTCAAGTGGGGTGCTGAGGTCGCCAGTTATCAAAGAGAAAAAGTTGAAGAGATGTTTCAATACTCTGTAACGTCAAATTTAATTTAAATACGAGTACAGCCGCTAGAACGCGTCCAAGTCGCGTCGGAGGTTATACACGTGATGTATGCTTACATAATAACACAGGCTACCGGGTAACAGAGCGTGGTAACTAACAGACTACACTTTAATTAATTTCACACACACACACATGTAATCACATGTAAATTCTCACACATATATGTAAATTCTAACACAAGTTCAGGATTCTCACACACAACCTGTCTCATTCTAACACAAGGTAGACTGATTCTCACACAACTAAGGGATTTCTCTAACACACAAAGTTAAGAATCTCTCACATCAGGTTAAAAAAAGCCTCTGGATCCTTTCCAAGGCATACATACAACTTGAGATGACTTGGGATGGTGTCAATTATGGATGCAGCTGTATTGAATGCCTTGCAAAAGCCCTTCGCGATCCGATCAGTGGCATTGCCCACTGATGGCGCATCAAGCGGGGAGTCGGGATAAGGGCGGGAGTATTAGTACTGTGGACCATTTATTTCAATCACAATGGAATTTTAGAGAGAAAATTCAGAGAGGTCGAGAGTGCACATTTCGGAATATCCCAATGGCGATGGAGAGCACCACCGGCATCGTCTCGCAGAGATCGGCAGGGACTGATCCGCAGACCGCCAAACCTCAAGCCGTAGAGAATGAACCCAAATGGAACCGCCAGACGATGGCAATGCCCATGGCCTTTGGCTAACCCAAAAGGAAAAGTGGTTTGTAGTCGAGAAGACACTTGAAAGCTGAATTCGGTGTCCAAGCCAAGGTTGGTGACAGTCGGAGAGAGGGAGTGCCTTGAGACAAACAGGCAAGGGGGTCCAAAGATAAGAAAAATTGATATCACCTACAAATTTTTTTTTTGAGAGGGTCGGCGACACCCTCCCCCCTCACAGCCACCTGATGCCATCAAATTCCCTTTTCGGGAAACAGTGCTGCCGCGCATTTCCGCGCCGGGAGGTGCTACATGAGAATGGTAGATTCTGCGATAATTGCCCTACGGGCGAAGCCTGGACACCCGGTCTGCAAACTCTGAAACTACCGTATCACACCAGCTTATCAAACCAAATTTTTACAAAATCTATTGGTCATATGAGCTTCACAACGACAACTTTAGCTGTTGGTTTGTAGTCGCTTCGCAATACAAAAATAATGTGCCCCTGTCCCTCATCTATCTGTAAGGTACTTGGCTCCAAGGAATCTGAAACACCGATCCGACACGCAACAGACCCCATCCTACGAAGAACAGGGTCGGTAGCGTAAAAAAACGGATGCGCCTCTTCCACGTGGCCTTCAAGAGAGAACGTTGTGAAAGTGGGCAAAGAATAGGGACGTCGATAGACCCCGACTGTGAACCCGGACGTAATACCAAAATAAATTGGGAGACGGTCGACGAGCCGGCGTTCAGTGACCGTGAAACTACCGTTCGGGAGACGAGACACAGATCGAATATAACTACCACTTGAAATGGATATTGTGATGGTGCCAATAGAAGTCCGGCGAATGGGACCAAATGGAGGCCGGGATAAAATGTCTGTTTGAGGGTACATGTACTTCCAGAGCGGTCGGCGAATCCGGGAAAGCGGTGTGTTAGCAAACAAAGAATCGCCGCGACGAATTCGGTAGACGAGAATACCTTTGGGTCCTGCCACAAGAAAGTCCGTGTCAGTCAGAACCGCAAACGAAGTTGATCTCAACAAATCCTGCTCTAGCGATCAATACTGTGAAAAAAAAAGAGAGAGATGCAAAGTTACCGGACACATGACCGTCATAGAAGCCGCAGCATGGATGCCGGGATTGGCACCGAAGACGAGCTTGAAGCTTTGGATACGGGAGACTCGGGAGCTCACATATCCGATGACAGCGAGATATTCTCCGCATAGATCAAAAGCAGCTATGCCATACGGGACATGAATCGAAGTCAGATGGGATGCAGACGCAATAGCAGCGTCCACAGCGAACAGTTGCAACCGACTATGAATGGTGGTACGGCTGTTCGAATAGTTAGCAAGACCTCCTGGGAGAGACGTGTCACGTACTCATGTCGACCCGCAAAATTTACAATAAGAACGTTGCTGTCAATACAATCGACCCAAAAGAGCTTGATCGACGAGATGATCATATTCGGGCAAGGTTCGAGAGGTACAAGGTTCTTTTGGCCAGAGACCCAGTCGTGAATGTGGATGTTATCTTCATTCAGTACAATGGCCAGCTTAGTCCAAGGGACACCGATGACGCGACGGACGGTATTATCCACTGGGAAGGAAAGAATAGACTTGGGTTCCACGTCTCTCTGTCTCCAAGCTTTGTAAATAGACCACGTTTTCATGACGCGGGTCCGCAACGCGTCAGTTGTCCATGTACTGTAGTCAATCCGAGGACGGCCTGGGGTGCATGGCAGGCAGTCCATGTCAATGTTGGCGTATACCCAAAAGGGCCTGCAATCCGACATGCACAGAGCACGGCAAGTCTACTCGAGTATCGTCAGACGAGTCCACGGATTTGACGGGACATACAGCGAATACTACTAATGCATCTTCGATGGTGAGGAGCCTGAGAATTAGGAGTATAATGTCCAAAGGAGTGTCGGAGAGCATCCCAGCACAGTTGCATGGACAGGCATTGTTGGAGGACGGGAATGTTATATCAAAGGTACGTGGGTACTAGCTTCCTCTTTGGTGGTCACAATTGAGTCGCTTTGTTTGTCCAGTAAACATTGTCCTCCAATTTACATAATCCCCTCAAAATCAATCAGATGCCGAGTAACTTAATAAGAAGGGTGATCCCATCTCAAGTTCGTCGTCCATGTCCATCTTCAAACGCCCGAATTCACCTACGCTAACGCAGTGTCTTCAATCCGACGAAGTACCCTCGTACGATGGTATATCGTGGCACATTTTAGCCTCGTCCCCAGTTGCCGCGGAGAATAGAACGCAGTAATGTCGTTTCAGTGAATTTTAAGGATTCTTTGTTTTAATATCTTACAGCTCGAGTCCGACAGACCAGGCGACGCTCCCGTGGACTGTCGCTACCAAAATCGACGGACATCACCGACGACGTCAACGCAGTCGAACACGCAAAATATATTTCCGATGTCCAGCTTGCGGCAAACGGTTCCACCACAACGAACGCACTGTGTATCTGCGGCACGCTGCCTCTCACCGTGCTAACGGTGAAGCCTGGTTCTGTCGCGGGATCCTCAAAGAACAATCCCATTCGTATGGATTATCAGCCGACGAGCCATCTTACACGTTCCTAGGAAGAGAACGCGTCGGCGGTTGCATGAAAGTGTTTCGCAGTAGATTGCTACTAGAGAATCATCTCAAGGCGCGGTTTAATAGCTGTGCAAGCACCCTTGTCGGTAGAAGACCAGCGGAACGTTGGGAGAACATTGGGGTACCAACCTATTTGTTGAAATCCTCTATTGGTTTGATTCATCCCTCAGATATGCCACTACCGTTAAAGTAGAAATGGTACCTGTCACGAGTACACTAACAAACTCTCCTTCTACCATCATCATCTACTAAATATGAAGATATATAAGCTTCTGTGCACCCCGTCGCATGCAACGACCGCCCCCCTTGAGGATCGTTCTCTAGATAGGACTGAGGAATCCGGAGATCAAGACGTCTGTATCAATAGTCCGACGCCAGCGAAGGACTGGAACAGTTCCACTGAAATTCTAAAGCTCGTGCCGTACGCGGTAAGAAACATAGCCTAGATGACACCCGAGATGAGCTAATCTCCAGCTATATACAGGCAGAGCGCGACCTCGAAACCCTCCGTCCTCATCCGAAAATGAGACCTGTAACAACGATGGTAACATGTGGGCGGTTCGTGTAATTGATCTGAACAACGCTGACAACATACTCTCAAGACCGCTGCAGTTTGTGTAGGAGACCGGGCCATAATCGAAAGAAATGCCCAGACGTCACTGGAATCGCTCCAATTCCTTTATCGATCAATCGACCACTTGGGCGGTGTTCTAAATGCAATTCAGAAGGACACAATCGCCGGACATGTGGGCGAATGGGCGAGAGGCAGTTCATCATATTCGAAGCGAACGCGAACCAACCCACGCCGACCCTTCTCGCTATGCGCGGTGAAAAGAAGCATGAGAGAGTGTCCGTGTGAGGTGTAAACACATACTTTGTTAGGCGCTCGGATACAGACGCGCCACTAGCCAGAGATAATTAGGAACCAAGACATATATGTTTCAACTAAACCGCTATGAGCAAGTGCTCGTAAATTGCAGTTTTTTTTTTGAGTAAAAATGAACCCAGTGGCGGCCATGGGACAGTGAACCTGCTACCTACGCGCCCTCGATTAGATCTTCGGGGAAGCATCCCGTTGCAGGATTTATCTAAATCGACATGCTTTAGTATCGCTGCCCGCCATCAGGAGATAATCCTAAATCTCAAGCTTAAACGGAAGTAGTGATCACGTGTCCGCGAGTCAGACCTATGATACCGACACGTGACGCAACAGGATCACGTTGTATACAGGAAATGGCGTAGAAATGTTTTATTATCATTATTCACTTCGCGACACCTGTTTTCGTGGCATTGTACAATGTAAGGCCATATCGGACAAAAAGACCATTGTTCCCAAATCATTGGATGCAGCGGAGACTGTGGATTACAGTTGTAAAGGGGTGAAATGGATCACGTGGTATGCAGGAAATGAGGTAGAAATGATTATTTACTTTACCAGAGTCGAAAAGTCCCACTGATGCTATTCAACAACTACGGTTTGTGGAGTCCCGAGTTAGGGTAACCGGATACAAGCAGGTAGGTACTAGTAGGTAGGTAGCATTACACGGCACGGTCCGAATAACAGGAATTTAACTACTTAAAACACGGATACCGGTCTAAATAGTACAGCCTAGTACGCCTCAAGGCGCGACTGAATCAGATAAAAAGAAAATATACACCCTTAAGAGGCACCAAAATCCCACTGCGCGTGGTGATTCCTCTCTTCCACGTTGCGTTAACCCGTCGAAAAGTTTTCGCGAACCACGGGCGAGTCGGTTCAGCACAGGACGAATCAGTTCTCCACCCTCAATATTTTCTCTTCTGCGCAGACTTATGACAAAACAACCTGGTGACCGCCAAACAGACATGCCCGAGTCTACCATAAGGGTAAGAGGCTTGTGCTTTTTCAAATTGAGTTGAATAATATCTCACGAGCTTCCGGAGAATGACCAGAGAAAAACTTCTAATCAAAAAATACATTTTTCCACCGGTAGTGCACCCACTAAACAACAAAGTCTATATCGGAGCTGCGCAGGTACCCTTTAACTTGAAAGCTGACAGTTCGACACTGTCTAATCTGCTGCATTTCTGCTAAGCGCTTCTATAATCGTTAAACCCCAGTATGGTTTCGAGCCCTTGAGCAGCTTCAGTTCTGGGCAACGTTTCACTGAGCGTTTGATAGACTTCTATCAAATATCGGTCAACGCCACATGAATGTGTGATTTACGAAGAAGACCACCTTCCAGGCGCGGCCGGCGTTATCCGCTGTGTTAGCTTGAAACCACTTGAACCGCTGAATCAAGGCGCTGTAAATGCCGGAGATCGTGAGTCTCTTGTCCTGGCTCGCATAGATCGCGAGCTTTGACAAAATTGTGTATGAGAGCTGTGGTCTAGCTCCATCATCGGGCACGGACCAAAGATGTACAGGAGCGCTTGCCGGGAGACCCGCTTGCTCGCGTATATATTGCCCCACGTCCCAGATGGTCAGAGGCGAGAGCTTGACCTCGACATAGGGAGGGTACGAGTAGCAGAAAGGAAGACCGGGTGGCACCTCGCATCTCGTCGGGAGTGAACTGTTCTACTAAATTGTCAAGGCGAGTTCCTGTCAATTTGAGAACTCACTCACAGTGGCGCCCTCGGAATGAGACCGCTGACTTGTCTGCATCCCATGGACAGTCTTCCACCCAGTAATCCACTGACCCTCAGTGAGTGTTGATAGCGCTGTACGCAATTGACTAGGGAAAAACACAAGTGACGCAAGGCCGCCCGTCGGAAAAGAGGCCACAACAGAAACCTGTTCCAAATTGCCCGCCGGTCCCATAGAGTCGGAAGTGACCGTCAGGACAGTAAGAATACCCTTCCACGCAGCAGGCGCCACAAGACGAGTTCCCTGCCGGATATCCACTTTACCAGTCCCAAAGACGCCATCGAGTTCGAAGCCACCGGTGCGCGCATTGACCTTATGCGCAATGCATATAAAGTCCATAAGACTTGCCACTGCCGAACTTGCGAAGCTTGTCGCAATGTCAGCAAGGCCCCGATTTTTGCAAGTGGGATACACTACGACACCACGGAGCGCGGCTGTTGTAGTCATCGGAGGACAGATTACAGATTCCTGCCATACGCCAATGCGAAAAAACTATACTTTTATATATATAAAGAGTTGTGGAACGGAGAGGCTGTCACCTACATGTACTTGCACGTCGAAAATCAGCCGACTGTTCTCTGTGTCGCAACTGCAGGACACTATCTGCACCGGCGGGTAGCTGTGGCTTCCGTGATCACAGACCATGTCGCTATTCATATGAAGGGAAGATCTAGAGAAAGACATTTCGGCTACGAGGCCCAGGCTCGGACTGTGCTGGAAGGATGATAGAGAATTGGTTGAGTCTGCAAAGAGACAAGACATTTTAGATCTGTAACGTACCCAGTCACCAAATCAACAGACATAGACATAACGCACAAGTCTCCCATCAGAACGACTCGAGTACCACCGTGACTTGGACGTATTGTCGGCTCGAGTCCGAAGCCAGACAGGTTAGCACATAGAGTTCGTTTCGCGCAATTCGTTCCGCTTCACAAGAGACTACAGAGCACCAAACAGAGCCAGCGCCCAGCGAGACCCGATAGTGAAACCTGCGAGAAAGTAATAGATTCCTCCCTTAAACATCCCAGTATATGGGCACATTCTTGATCTTACCATATATTCTTTATGGAGTTGATTAATCCCTACGGATCACTTAGCTCACGACGATAGGCGAATGACCATAGAATATGATGACGATACAAAATCGGAGATGGAGCTTGGAGGGGTGTGAGACGACATGGCGCTTTAACCCTTCCCGCGAGTAAAATTAAGAACCCAGCTGCCGCTTTTGGCATTAGCCCGCCGAGTGACGCGTTGGAATACGGGATAATCGGAGAGTGTGCGCGAGACGGCACGCTGTGCAAGGGAATCAAGTATACCACGAGGTGGACATTCATGAGCGCGTACCTTCCATTTGGTCTCTGATTTCCTCTCCTTAAACCACTTGAACTGCTCTACGAGAGCGTCACATATTCCTATCTTGTCCATCCCACCAACGCCCGGGTGGCCATAAATTGTGAGTATCAACAATACCTGCCATGTAAGAGTTGGCCTCTTGCCGGTATCTGGAACCGACGAGAGACTAATGGGCATGCCGAGTGGAATGTTTGCTTGTCTGCGTATACACTCGCCGATATCCCAAGACATGGTGTACAGTAGCGACCCGGGATGTTGACATATATCATGTCGAGGGTGTGGCTCCTCGCGCAGTGCGTGGCTTCGAACCTGATCTATACTTTGAGACTGTGAACTATTGTAAATACCGATATGACCGTGGACGAAAACTGCACTGACCAGCGAGTTCTCTGGTTGACAAATTTCAGGCAGATTCGTCGACGTTCCCTGCAAAGACACAGGAAGTCGGCGCGACCTGCTGATGCGAGGGAGGGAGTCGGAAACTAGATAACATGCTCCCAACACTGGGCGATCATTCACAACTTCGTTTGGACAAAACTGCACTTGCGCTAGCTGGCCACTTTCGAAACTAGCCTCGACGACCGTGGGCTCAGACAAAGAGTGCCCTGTTGAAATTACCTTCATCACTGTCAAGCCGCCGAGCCACGTTGTAGGGGCCAAAAGCATTATTCCGACTGGGATACCATTCTTGGCAGCCCCAACAACAACGTCGTCCACTCGAAAGAGCAGAGCGACCTCGTCGAGGAGATGGGCTGAGCAGATCATGAATGGAAGTGAATTCGAGGCGAAGTCAGCAGCGATTCTCGCGACGGGCCAGAATTCTGAGTCGTTTCCAGCCGTATGATGTACGGATATCCTAGATATGGCCTCCGCGGCTGTCGTCGGCGGGCACAACACAGGTTCAGGCGGCTATTCCGAACCAGATATTAGACTTCTGCCAGACTCGGACTCGAGAATGTCGCATACATTATCATCGCCGCGGGCCTCGCCAACATCGCGGTGAAGCCAAATTGCAAATATTATATCTTTTACGCCGGTCCTATAAGAGCTGAGGTATCGCTCTGCAGGTCGATGAGAATTATGCCAGGGAGAGCAGTACATAGTCGGCGATCCGTAGAGAGGAGGTTGAGAAGACCGTCAGCAGTCAGTAATTGAACGCTTGCATGGAGATCCAGACTGGGTGACGAGCTGGCTTGCTTCCCATTAACTTTCTACCTGCTTAGACTGGAGTTCCATGGAGAAAAGAAGCCGCGAAGCAAAGTGCCTTCCGACATAAAGCTAGACGCCATGTGATTCCTAGGCTACTTAATCTGAAAAAGATAACTTGTTTAAGTCTTGTTAGTTGAAGGGAAAATATAGTTTCGGGCCATCCGCGCATACAATCGCGTCGGGCTGGTCAGACATACGAAGACGCGCGCTATATATAATATATTCGCGTTGAAAGTCCTAACTGAGTTCAGGCGTCAGTTTTCACAAAGTTATCACCCAACCACCGGCTGAAATCTAGGCGGGAAAATGACACGGAATGATCTCCCATTCCTGATAATCCCAATGCTTGAATTGTTCAGAATTTACTACGCATACAGACTCCCAGCGGAGCTCCGGGCGGCGGCCCGACGAAAAGGGACTCGTCTTGATAGATTCTGAAGTCCTCGCGTACACTGAGATGAGCATTGAGCAGAAACGTTGGAATCCTATTGCCCAACAACATGAAGTTGGAATTCGACGAGGACACCTGCCACCAATATTTACATACGAGATCCCGAAAGAGCCGGACGCAACACTACGCCACTACGCTCGCTAAGTACCGAAAACTTGAAGTCGACATTGTCATGCTCAAAACATCGATCCGCCGCAGCGCGTCACCTCCTTCATCATCCCTCCGGCTTGCTTAGACGACGCACCGGAGAGTGTACGGACATTCGGAGGCTACACACCGCTGAGATTCACGCTGCCACACAACTGTTCCCTTACTCTCCACGCCGACGAACCAGAGAGATACTGCACAGTGTATGTGGATGAAACTGCGGTGTACATAATCAACTCACGTGTTCTCCACCAGACGCTAAAAAAAAAAAAGATATTTCGTTAACGAAGAAGGAAGCAGGGGAGTGTGAGACTCCAAATCGCCAATGTGCTCAAAGGTGACTGACATCGCTTAGAGACGGAAGCCGTCCATGGTTGGGCAGAATAAGAGAAATTGGAAGGGACTGTAAACCGCGGTACTCAGAGCAATATGATTAGTGTATACATCAGTATTATCTGCAAGTAGAAGGGTCGCGACACTCCAGAGGGACGCATTCTACGCTTTACCTTTACCTTTACTAGCGCTCTTCCTCTTGCTTTCATCCGACACGGGAGCTGATTTCAAAGACACTGCTTTGACTTCCGGGGTTTCATCCACTTTTCCTCTCTTCCTCGGATAATCCAGAGCTGCTAATTCGGCGGAGTAAGCGGACTTATCACTGAGTCCACTGTCAGACATAGTGTCATCTCCATCTGAATCTCGACGTCTCTTGAGGTCTAGAACAACAAGGGTGTGAGATTTCGGACAAGGAAATTCAAAAACTACCTTGCAGCAGCCTATTATCTTCTGCGGCGAAATCAGTAAGATTCAACGGAAAGGTGTTCGCATTGATTGACGTGCCATAATCATCTAGGGTGGGGATCAGCCACTACCGAGATGATTGGAAAAGAGAAACAAACCGTCGAACGGGACCACGGTACCAGTAGATAAGGACCGATATGCTTCGCCGACCAAGGGAGCAACCGTATAATCATCTCTGGTATTGGACGACTCTGGAAGGACACCAACTCGAATAAAATCTAGGGGTTTATACTCCGGCATCCAATTATTGGAGTTAACATCGAACGAAAGAGCGAACGAGAACCACACGATATCACCGTTATCAAAATAACGATGGGAGGTAGGTTTGAGCATCTTCAATTTTCCGCCTTCGTAGTCCAGGATGGCCGGCATCTCCGGGTTAGCCATCCACACAGGGTACCTTTGAGCATCGAGAGCAGCCTGCAACCAAGGAGGCAATTGATAAAGCAAGGGAGGGGGAGCCCCTTCCTTCGAGTTGAGAGGGGATCGACGGACGACCAGACGAGAGGAGAAAATAAATCGCCGCCGGGAAAACTCCGTCTTGCCTTCTTGCCAATTTCGTCTGTCCTTCTTGTGCTTGTTGAAACCCTGCAGACTCGTTGCATAGTCCTCCAGAATCTAGGAAGATAAGTATGTGTGATAACTGTAAACAACGACGTACTCTGGCGCTCTCGTAAAATGAGGGGTCGTCCTCCGTATTAATGGCGTACGACGTCTCGATTTTCCGCGAGAGAACCGGTTGGCTAGAAATCGTAATAACCAAGTACTGACATGGCATGGCAAATCAAAAACATACATTCTAGACGAGTGGATGCCTTCCGGGGCGCTTTCACCTTCTGGGACGAAGTTACCGGTTTGTGGAGGAGACGCCCAGCACCATACTCCTGCATGAGAAAATATCGCAATCTTGTTGGTGGCCTTGCTATACACCTGCGGCACAATCTTTTAAAACGTACTATTGGACGGTAGCATACACACCGTCCAGCGAGATCCATCTTTATTGGACCTCAATTCTATGAGAGGTTCGGCACTTGATAAAGATTGAGCGGCTTTGGTCCAAGGTATTTCATATTCCTGAAAGCGCTTGGACTGCCACGGAATGAGCTCTGAGAGGACCTGGGGATTGGACATGATTATTGCTGTGGCGCGCGGTGTCTCTCTTTTAAGGGTGTGCATGACGTAGATTGAGCCAAGCAAACGCAAAGGCTATCCGTGGAAAACTCCTGATACCTGATGGTAATCGAGGCGTTTCCTTTGGTGTTGTTTGGAGATCTGAGTGACGTCACCACTTCTCCACCGAGCCTTAAAAGCGATATCACAAACATCTAAGTAGCACAAGAAATGGCTCAGCTTCTTTCTTTCCTGGAAAAGACCCTACTTGTTATGGACGACAACTTGCTGGCATACCTATTCTCTTTCTGGGATCCTCACGATATTCTAAAATTCAGTCGGTCGTCTTCCGTGATACAAGGGATACTGCAACAATACCGGCAACTTGTGTGGGATCCAGACACGTACTTTCAACCTTGGTTTCGAGAACCAACAGCGCTGTTTCGATCCACTCTACGAGAAACTGGCGCTATAGTGTCAGGGTCACAGATTCTGCAATTCTTCGACCGGATCAAGTACCTCAACAGCGACCTCGATATCTTCCTCCGTATCGGCGGAGTCCTCCAAATGGCTCGGTGGCTGGTGAGACAGGGCTATCATCTGACACCAGAACAACCAGACTATGAAACTTTTCACCGCAACGTAATCCGAGTCTCTTGTAGAATCTTGACCTCGACTGTCAATCAAGACACCGGCATCAGAGCTGTATACAATTACCAACGATTTGTGGCTTCTGCTACCGTCATATATTACCAGAAAATACAGCTCATCGCTGTAGATATTGACCCTGTGCACCACGTCCTATACGACTTCCACTCGAGTAAGTGGCTATCCGCGATGAGCCAACGTATCTCAACTATCACAGCGGCAGTAATGAACTACATGACCTCCGATCAAGTGGTTTCAGTCTTTCCCAGATCTACCTTCATCCTCCGGAAATCGTATATATCAAAGACGAGAAACGAAAAACGCCAGAGGACGGACGTCTGGAAATCGAAGTACGAAGAACGCGGCTTCAGAATGATCCACCGGAGATCGAGAGGACAGCATAACGACCTCAGACAGGGAAAGAGAACGTCGACGGATTGTCACTCCTGGATCATGAAACTGAAGGGTACGTATAAGAATATCTGTATGATCGAAGAACCCATCCCTTCAGCACAGCGCCTCCGCGAGGAAGGGCTATATACGGCCCAGTCTCAGTAAATATGGAGTTTGAGGTAATGCACTGGCGAACCGGAGTGACAGAGTCGGATTCATTCGTACGTATCGCTGAACCCGGAATATGGCGGTACGAACAGATCCTTGCCCTCTCATTTTTCCTTTATAAGACTTATTGTTACAGGTGCTTAGCAAGAGTACGCAAAAAACATCCTGGCCTATTGAACCGGAAAATGGAGGTAGAAGTTTGACACGAAGGATCAGACGCGGGTCAAAAATCGTACCGCACATCGTATACGTACCTTGAGCATCCGTCCCTTGCCCTCCCGTTCTGAACGAACCTTGTACTTGAGGGTCTCTGACCATTCGAGGGTCGTGACGATCTCCTCTTGCCAGCGACTTTTTGCTGACGACTGATCGGGACCATATAAAAACGTGTATACCGTATTTATAATAAATACACCACACATAATGACATGGCTACCAATCTCAGATCCCCACCAAGTGCCTTGACTAAGATCAGAAAATATGAGAAGACCGGGAAATACAAAATAAAACAAAAACTGACCGCTATCTGTTAACCAGAGTTTCCCATCATTTTATCTTCTGACCCAGTCGTTCGGTATCTCCACATACGATTTTTCGAGGTCCAACACGATGCTGTCCCCCGACTCAAGGCAACAAGTTAGTCGCGATAAAGTGTCCGAGAGGCTACGATGAGCAATAATAATCGCCCCATTTGTCCATGCGGCCGGTGCGAAAATGAGAGTTCTTTCGGATACAACGCTACATCCGATGGATATAAAGACGTGAGCGATCTGGTATATTCCGCGATTGTTGCGAAAAACGGTACAGAAGAGGTCCATGGGATGGGCGTCCACGATAGATTCGAGGCGATAACTCTCATTGCCATTGGAACTGGGTGGAAGAAAACCGTGGGACGGAAGAGACCAGGGAGACGTAGAGGTAACTACGCTCAAGGCAGCTCCACGGGACATCGGAGGGGTAATGTACCTGTTGATGGTTCTCCAGGAATCGATCGTGGAGGGTAGACAAAATTCTCCAGATTCGTACGCATCTCGGGAAAAGAGCGGGACATGCTGGTAGCAAGTAATCCGTTGGAACTGGAGTGCGATAGGTCCCGACCGAACCAGGACGATACGAGTCTGAAACGTGTAGCGGACATCAAGAGTTGCTTCGTTATAATCGAAGAGTTGTCCATCTCGCTGGTGTCCGGGGCCTACGATATGGCCGGAAAGTGGCAAGGCGAAGGAAGGTCGACTAGAGAGATGGTGGCAGTCAGCGACCAAAGATTTTATGTATCGCCTGGATACCCACCTGTAAAATGGGAGTTGTGGCATCGAAGCTTCTTAACTTCACTGGCCGGGAAGGGATCTACGAGGTCCCTGGGATCCTAGGCGTATACGACGTAGATGTTATTTGGAACCAAAAGAACAAGAACACGACTGATGCCGAGACACGGGCGGTAAGAACCGAGACGTTAGATTCGAACGTACTCTCCCGGAAATGGAGACCATGACACGCGTCTCGAAAGTTGGCCACACGCCACTCAACCAAGTCGATGGTAATCAAGAGGATTATCATTGCCCTGCTCCTGGTATGTCTGGACAGGACAGAAGGCAGAGCAAGGCTCAATTGTCGCCCTGTTCCAGAATGCACGACGACCGACTCCGATGCTCATACGTGTGGCGGAAGCAACCTATCTCATTCATCAGCTAGGAAAGGGCCATATCGCGTGGAAGTACGTCTCTAGTACGGCCGCATCGACCACAATGACCTATAACAATCGCCCTACAAACCAGGTCGACGCCAAGATCCAACACGGCATAAATGTGGACCGTAACAAAAACCTGACCTACGACCAAGTAATCTGACTTGCTTTTGATTCTACCTGCGCTTTAGTTAATCAACGTACATGATCAGAACGCCCACCATACCCAAATGCAAGAGCCAGGACCACACCACGCCGATCCAGACGCTCTGCTACCTCCAAGAGGGCCAGAACACGACAGACTGAACTACCGTTATTGGAACAGTTCGGCGACCATCTACGAGGCTACAGCCATCGATACCCTGTGGAGCCTGAATTCGACTGGCGATCAAAACCACGCGAAAGCTACCCGCCACTTGCC
Source organism: Mycena galericulata (assembly GCA_029289565.1). NCBI lineage: Eukaryota > Fungi > Basidiomycota > Agaricomycetes > Agaricales > Mycenaceae > Mycena > Mycena galericulata. The sequence continues at coordinate 277,630 of JARKIA010000078.1, read as the reverse complement.
AACTTCAGAAACCGAGGGAAAAAATGGTGGCATTCCCTCGCTCTACATTCCTGCGGACGGAGAAGCCGGTATCTGGAGCGGCGCGCTCGAACCACGGAACTGGGTAAATTGTCTTACTCTCAGAACCATTGCATCACCAGGTCGAGGAGCAAGAAATAGGGATACCAAACAACTTGCTCGATATAGGGATTGTCGAGGAACCGAGGATGAGCTGGAATACAACAGCTCAGGTCAAGGACCGACCGCGGAATGAGCAGGCTTTTCACTACACCGAGATGAAGGTGAGTACAAACAGACGGTTCAGTAGGACATTTCACTCACACAAGGCTGGGTAGCCTATAGGTAAAAGCGCACACGAGTGGCTTGAAGCTCCCATTGAGGTTGAGATACCACCGGCAACAAGCGCGAGCGCGGAGGACTCTATTCGAAGACACATAGACGTACCTGTCAACCAGCCGTTAAGCCTGATGGCTATCCCTGACCCAGAAAACGGAGAAAAACCCCGGGCAACGTGGCGCTTGCTGTTGAAACTGGCAATCTGGGGGAGTGAAGAAAAAAAACTCACACACAAGGGTATATGCGAGGCTCTGATAACACGCTTCAGATGGTTTCAGGAACGACGCGCGGAGAAAAGATGGAAGGTACGAAAATCAAGATGCTGGATACTATTGAAAACTCAACACTGTTGCAGAGCCACGTACAATACCAACTGTCGTTGTATCGGGAGTTCAGGCGAACATGGCGATCCAAAAAAGGGGATTATTGGGAGCTTGATTTCTCTAACGGTGAAGGTTGTGAGTACAGACGAGGCAGGAAGGGTACAAATTTTCGTTTTCGTATTATGGAGACCGGACATTGAATCTTGAATCTTGACTGATACTGCCTGTTCTATATAAAGCAGCGACGTCGTTACTCGGCCCGTCGTTCCGAAACGTGATTATGAAATCTTGCTCAGGACGACTGAAACTACTCAAGTATTATCTTCGAGTCCGAGTACTTCAACAGAGACAAAGGTAGTATGGTCATTCCAGAATTGAAATATGATCACTGGAAACGTTCTACTGCAGCCACCGCCCATAACATATCCAGTATACGACCTACTCTACATGGTCTCCACGAAGGTAGCAGTCAATAAATACACTACATTGGCCCGCCCAAATTCAAGCAGACTTGAAGAACAACTTCGCTCCAAGACGGTTCTTGACATGAATGAATTCCTTCAGCCACCTAAATCAAATGAGCTCGCGTTCCTCGCCTGCCACATCAGCGAGGACAACTTACAGGCCCAAAATAACGTCTGCGAAGTCCTCCTCGCCATAAGCTACTTGAGCGATATGGTCTGAGCGACGACGGTGCTTTGCCATAACAATATTCCCAGGCCAGTCGACACCGAACTTTTTCTTGATACAGATGTTCATAGGAGCTGGGTACCGGCCGGTGTCGATATAAATACGCCAAGCGCACGGCAATATCATATCAGTACCAGGCACGAAGCCAACGAAGACACTCGTGCATCCGTTCGGAAAGACCGAGGCAAGTTGAAAGTCTTTGTAGTCAAACCCCTCGCCGCGAGGGACGACCCACATTGGCTCTGCTTCACCCGAAGAAGTCGCCAATATGTATAATCTCTTAGCACCGGCTCTCTGCACACGGTTCAATCAGTAAGTGGATGACGACACCAAACACTAAACAAAGTACTGACTTTCTTCGCCGAAGCCGAAAGACGATGCACCATCGCACGAGACAAAGGTTTCTCGAGAATAGGCGATCTAAAGTGCGCCGGAGACTAGCGAAGATATCAACGAATGAAAGCACAGATGAAAAAGACAGCGTACTGTCCGCCAATGGCGCAGTTTAGCAGACATCAGTCGCCCCATTGCAAACTGAGGGAGAAACTCCAGCAACCTGGCTTAAATGTAAATTGGGTATCTCCTTCCGTATAAAGGACCGCGTGGGTTAAATTCAAGACACTCATGGACGGCAAGATCACTGGTCTAAGAAGCGAACGGCTGGACCAAGAAGTCTTGACTACCAGCACATCCCTACTCCGAGGCGCCGAGAAATCAACAATTGGCGGTCGCGTACCAATCAAAGATATGCCCATTCCACACAAGCACTGCACTAACCATTCGTACCCGAGGTGTTTGGTATCATGCGGATTAATTGCGACAAACAGACGATGAATGAAAGAGACAAAATCGGAAAACCTGATGATTCACCAAGCACAATCAGTTAGTTGATTGTGTGGACTTGTTTTAATGTCGTATTTCCAGGTACCAGAGCCAGACCAAAGAATATGGAGTGATGGATCCTTGCTCCTGCACGTGTTTGTTGACACCTTCCTCCCACTCCCTATCCTCGGCTAGTCCAGCAATACCGCTAGTCTGAGTAGCGAACGGTTACACCAAGAAGTCTTGACTACCAGCACATCCCTACTCCGAGGCGCCGAGAAATCAATAATTGGCGGTCGCGTACTAATCAAAGATATGTCCATTCCACACAAGTATTGCACCAACATCTTGTACCTGAGTTGTGTGCACCATGCGGAACAATTACGACAAGCAGGCGACGAAAGAGAGAGATGAAATTGGAAAACCTCCAAATACAAACAATTAGTGCTCCTTGCTCCTGCACATGGTTACTGACACCCCTACTCCCGTCCTCTTCCCCCAGCTAGTCCAGTAAGACCGCTAGTCTACGTAGCGAACGATTGGACCGACTACCAGCACATCCCTAATCCGAGGCGCCGAGAAATCAATAATCGGCGGTCGCGTACCAATCAAAGATATGTCCATTCCACACACAAGTATTGCACCGACATCTTGTACCTGAGTTGTGTGCACCATGCGGAACAATTACGACAAGCAGGCGATGAAAGAAAGAGACGAAATTGGAAAACCTCCAAGCATAAACAGTTAGTGCTCGCCTGTGCGTGCTTACTAACACACCTCCTCCCCACTCCCTCTCCCAGCTAGTCCAGACAAGTGATGGAACTGGTTAGAAACTGCAAATTTTCACTCCCACAGAATCAAATGATTCCGCTAGACCTGCTACAAGCGGAACGACTGATGAGGAAAGTCAGAAAATTGGCGAGCAGATCCGACGCACGCCGGCGGTGCATCGGAAGCCAACGCTCCGATCCATAACGAGAACAGGAACTCGGCAAGCTAGAGTATACTACCTCAAATACCCGAAAGAAACGCAGAAGGATTCATCAAACAAACGAGAACTCTGCATCGGCGTGTTACCAGAGATTGCAGGGACTTATGCTACGATTGTATGTAGGATAACAAGCTTATTTCATTGAGCTTTTTGGCTAGGCAGCAACATGGAGGTATAAATATATTAAATATATGATACGCGGTACCGCGAACGACTTGATCAACAACAGATGGAACTATAGAAGCGAGCAATTCGAAAACGGAGCGCTATAGGGTATACGGGGATAGATACCGGATACCAAGCGATTAAACAAGGTGCAGATCAAAGATCTTGCCACCATGTCCACGAGCATATGACCACGCCCTACGAAACTGTAAGCGAACAGAACCTAACATTTTCGAGCAAAAAGAAAGAAAGAAATTGAGATACCTCCAAACAAATGGCTCCCCGACGCGAAGATAAGAGCCGTGGCGAGCGACACCGGTCTTCCAGTCCAACACATCAAAAGCAGGCCCGTCGACACAATGCGCTTCCGGTAGAAGGTTTCCTGAAGACACAGCAGTAAGACAAGAAGACCGTCTATCAAAAAAGAACTCAACGGTTTCGAGTGCACGGAATGACCCAACAGCGGTCATCACCAAGCGTTCTATTACCAGTCTCTGCGTCTCGGTAAACCGAGTAAGAAGCACCAACAACCTTCATAGGGGCAAATTTTCTGTCATATTCCTCGAGCCACAGACGCAACTCGGTCATCGCGGAATCCCTGCTAGGTGAAGTCTCTTGACAAGCCACGAACGAGAGACGTTTCACAAAAGCAGTACGCGGAAAAACGGACACAGCATGATTGGCATCAATGTAGTTCATAAAAGCCGCTGCCATATTAGTGATAAGCGCCGGAGAGATGGTACGAGTCAAAGGAGTAGACGCACTTGAATGCATCGCAAAAACGAAGCGATAAGGCTCACAACGGACGAGATGGACGAGGACAACTCGAGTGCCGAAATTGCGAGCGGTCTTCACGAATTTGAAAGATTGGCTACCATGCTGCTCCTGGGAGGAGCTTCGATCTCCAGTAACTCGATTCTGACTTCCGAAGTGATTCGCGGCCTCCGCCAGAGTAGCCAAAGCGAAATCTTTCAGTACGGTGTCTCTGAATATGTACCCCTGTCTCAGGAGAAACTGGCCGACATCCACAAGACCGCCGAACTCGACGCAGATATCGAGACGTGTTTCCGTCAACCGGGTACGGTCAAAGAATTGGAGAACAGACACGCCACATATTATAGCTGGCGCAGAACCAAGAAGTCGCAAAACTGATTCTGGTTTCTGAAACCACCGCTTCAAAAAGACAGGGATGCTCCAAACCCAGGACGCGTAACATCGCACTATTGAATGGAGCCGAAAACTGAGCCGTCCGAACAAGAAGATATTTTGAGGGTCCCAGCAGCGGAAAAAGCGTAGAAGAAACTCCCGATCGCCTTGCGCGAGCATTGTTTCCAGAAGAGAAGCCGACATACAGTAGTAACTTAGCGCGAGTGCGAGAACAAGCTCCGAGGAAATCACAAGAAGTACCCATTAGCCGACGATCTATGATTATATAATTTAAGCTGCAATGTTTGTTCACTGTCAAGAATCTTGATCATCAACTGCAAGAAGCATAAACATCGTCCTAAAGATTATGTAATTCGAGGCATAATGTTTGCTTCATGATGGATACGATAACGGCCACACACCACCGAATCGCATACCTCTTAAGAGCGCAAAATGGGAACTTCGACATTCCATTCATTACAGAATGCTGGTAATACGAAAGCGGGGTGAGTTTCCGATAACTACCACCCAAAGACCAACTAACAAAATTTAGATGGGTGAGCATACCCTTCGGAAAGGAATCGTGAACGTCGCTCACAATGCATGCACAGCCGTATCGAAGCCTACAGTAGTACAAAGGTCACTATAACGGAGAATCTAGGAAGTGTGGAACGTACTAACCTCTTCCCAGCTTGGAAAACGGATTCAGACGGTAAACTGATTCTATCTAGCACCAACTTGTGACTGAAAAACGTTTCTGTAGGCTACGTTCGGCACCGACCCTAGACACATCGACATTGACACGTAATCGAGTTTCAAGCTCTCTCCAGATGACGAGTAACTGATGTCGCATACAGACTACTGTACGGATGTGTAGGGAGGCGACGGTCACGGTCACGGCGCGCCCGTCGCGTCGCCGAACGTACTGGCGGGTCACTGTCACGATGACCTCCGTCGCCAAGTGACATTTTCCGAAAATTCCTAAATAAAATGGGGAATCTCATATTCCCATTGGCACAGAGATGCTTTACGAAGGAACCGGTTTACATTGCTCTAGGATCCTCCAACTCACCGCAAACAGGTAGGAAATTTATATTTTGGTTGCTCAAATTGGCGATGGTCACGGTCACGAGCAACCTCGTCGCGTCGCCTTCGGCCGGGGTGCCCTGTCACGGTCGTTGATGCGTTGCCTCCCTACACATCCGTACAGTAGTCGAAAATGTGGAAAGGCACATATCAGCTGGTACTACTACGGAGGAAATCGAAGTGAGCACTCCCCGGACCTAGTTTCTACTTTCTAAAAATATCCCCAGGAACTAATAATCCGGGCCTGTCTCCGTGAGGCGTATCTCAATTATGGATATATCTGGATAGCGGGACATATCGAGATTTCCAAAATGCACAAATCCTTGCCCGCGAAATTCTCCAATTCCATGAAATCTTTTCGCGATGGTAATGTAGCAAGATCTCATCGTGGCTTGTATTAATCACTATGAACAGCTTCTGACAAAATGCTACTTCTCCCCGGATTCCTGGAAATCGTGGACAAACATCACAGCGTGTTCGACGGGGCCATCATAAACTTGAGAGACTTTGATCATACGTAGTAAGTGGTCACAATACTCTAGGTCTCTCCAACCAAAAAATAAAACCCACAGTGACATGATACGCGATATGCAAGCCCGCAGTCTGATGCGCACCGGGACCGCTGTACTCGAACGCGTTCAACACATGTATATGAGAACAGCCATCGCCATCCATCTCCACGATATCCCCAATGTCCTTGCCACCTACGAATTCCTCTCCAGTCGACAAATCATCCACGACCCGATGACCTACCGAAACGCGGGCATGATCGGGAAGACGCTGACGGCCACATGCGCGGTGAATTTTTCCGGTGCCAGTGTACAAGAAATGTACGATATAATCGCAAAGTGTGTCTTTACCATCAGAAATGGCGGCCGGGTAGGGATCGCTGCCCAAGACGTGCCATGCACCGGCAGGTACGTTAGAATTCAGAGCAGTTGAAATGTACTGAACCAGGTGCGCAGTCGTGGGACGTGTAACCATACAGACAGGAACATCGGATTATGGCCCATGATGCGACTAATAGAAGGCGCTATATCATTCGCAAGGCAACCAGACGATAAGCGCACGGACATCGGGAACGTATGCATAGAGGCCTGGCACGTGGAAACTCGTAGCCTGCTTGAATGGCTCACGATTCATCGGAACGAGCTAACCGATGAAAAGAGCCTTACAGTGACTCTGAGTATACCCGATATCTTGTAAGTCCTTTCACCATGATCAAACCGTATTTACGCGTCAACAGGATGGTCCGAATCGAGGAAGACGGAATGTGGTCGCTGTTTTGCCCGGTCGATGTTCCCGACTTGGTCCAGCTGCGAGGACACACCTTTGAAGAAACATACAATCATTACGAGCGATCATCAATACCACGCGTGCGAATCCGAGCGCGAGACCTCTGGGACATCATACTAAGAACAGAAGTGTTGACGGGAGGGCCGTCCATCATATACAGAGATAATCTCAACGGCGAGTCAAAAAATCTTGGAACCAACTCAGACGTTGACGATATTCTAGGGAAAAGTAACCTGCCTGATTTCGGCGGTGCCTATCATTCTGACCTAAGAACCGGAGTAATCGACATGACGGGTGTCAACAACCATCTTGCAGGCCGTCACCACGCATCCATCTCGCTACCCCTGATGGTCACCCCGGCGGCGACATTCAGCTTCACAAAACTACGTCAAACCACAAGGGCTCTGGTTTTCGACCTGAACCACCTAATGGACTCGAGCACTCCGCGCATAGAGGATTCCACGGACCCCAACAAAGACTATCGCTGTATTGCTATAGGGATGCACGGACTCACAGACGTGTTTGCTGCGCTGCGAATGCCGTATAACTCTCCGGAAGCGGCCACTTTGAACGCCCAAATCGCAGAAAATATGTACTACGCCGCGTTGGACGCGAGCTGCGGGTTGGCAGAGAAACAAGGAGTATACCCGGCATTCCGTCAGTCCCCACTATCAAAAGAAATCTTCCATTTCGACATGTGGAACGCAACGCCATCGACTTCACTGGACTGGGAAGTCTTGCGAGGTCGTGTTCAAAAATTTGGAGTCAGAAACGCAGCAATAATAGCGATAGCGCCAGGCTCCTGCCCAGAGTCTTATACTGGATACACAGACTCCATTGACCCCCCTGCCAGGTGAGCACAGTCAAGGGAACGAGCACTGCTAACATACCGTTTACAGTAACGTACTCGACGGCCAGGTAGTATGTCCATGGCTCGTCCGAGAACTGGTGGGCCTAGGAATCTGGTCTGATGACCTTCGCGAGAAGATCGTCAACGCGAGAGGTGCCCTTCACCCCTGGTATTCGAAGCGACTCAGTGACTGACCATCGCACATATAGGATCCGTCCAGGATATCGAAAATATCCCGACTGATATTAAAGAGTTATATAGGACGGCATGGGAGATAAGTCCCGATATCATCATACAAATGGCACTACAACGGGCTCCGTTTGTGTGCCATTCTGAAGCTTTATCTCTGTATATAAACTCACCAACGTCGGACTTCATGGTACGTGTAATTTATTCCCAGATATCCATCTGATCTTGCGCAGGGAGAGTTCCTAATGCGGGCGTGGGCCGCAGGCATGAAGACCGGACTGCACAAGCTGTACACCCGATACCCCGAGCAGAGCAGTGGGAGCCGAACTTCCAGTTACGAGGGGGACACGGATCGAGAAATGTCGTTTGACGACATTGTGCTATCGGGAAACTCCTAACAAGTTAGCGGATGGACGGAAACCTCTAGGCTCTAAATACTGTTAAGCCCAGCGTGGCGGATATTTATTGATACCCCGTTATGAAGTTAAATAAACAAAGTTAACTTCCGAACAATGATGCTTCCTTGTTTCTGTTCTAAATGCCACTTAGCACCCCCGATTTTCCCTCGAGACTCTCGGAACATTATATGGCTGCCAGACCCGAAAAAGTCCAAAACTATACGTGAGTCGCGGAACTGTTATTATGACGGAGCACCGTTACGAAGCCCTTGCAGATGACGGCGAAGACCTCGAGAAGATGACCCCCTTCTCTAGCCAAAGTGAAGACGAAGAAGCTCCGAGTCACAGCGTGGCGAGCGAAAGCATTTTATCTGGTGGCAGTCCACTTGCTGAAACTGACCATGTGCATGAACTGACGAAGCACCAGGGATGCGAGATGAGCGAATACAAACCCAACCGCTGCTGGTTCACTTTTACATGCCTGCCAACACCAAGGAGAAAGAGACTTGGCTCCGTCCAGATGCTGCAGGATTAGTTTATCAAACCGCGATATTCCCGTTTATTCAAACTACCAATGTATTAAGAGGGATGAATTTCCGTCATTACGAGCGGAAGTAATTATCCCGAAATCCTTATATTGACTGGTATACGATAAGCTAAGTGGTCGACACGATCGCGTGAACGAAGGGCGACCACGAATCTAGATTTCCGTTGGATTCCTAGATTCGTGGGTGTGGGGGAAGAGCCTTCGGCTCGGCCGCTCGGCCGCCTTCGGCGGCTGCGAGAGCTGGGAGGAAAGGCGACGGGGAGAACGCGCAGACGGCGCAAAAGTCTCCGCGCGTCGACGGGTCGGACGAGCAGCTCCGAGCGGAAGAACGCCAGCTCTTAGCATGTGAAGGAGAAAAGAAGGGCGCGCAAAGGCGCGGAACCCCATAACGGAAAGCAGAAAAAAGTCACGCTCGCATCACAAACCCGAATCTCATCTCTTAGCTCAAGTCTTAGCTTATCCTTCGATAACCTCAAGCCGCTCGTACGAGCTTATCGCGGACTCCGGTAGCGTCTATGTCATCAAGACCCCAGCCAAAAGAAAACGCGTGCGCTTCACTTCCTTTCTCACATCACTCTCTCTCTCTCCTCCCCCTCTCTCGCTTTCACCCCACTCGTAGCAACAAGCAGATGCTGTACGTATTATAGGACCTATGGGACTTGTCAACCCTCGTAAAATAATCGAACAGACATTTCTACTAGAATTTCTACGCCATTTCCTGCATGCCACGTGATCATGTCACCCTTTTACAACGGATACAACAGTTTTTCCGCTGCATCCGTTAGACCAGTCATCCTCTTGTCGGCCAATACAAGTCACAATCTCAGAAAACAAGTGCGCGGGATGTCGCGAATCTCAATCATCGTGAAAATCATAGATAAAACATTTCTACGCCATTTCCTGCATGCCACGTGATCCATGTACCATCCACCGCATCGGGTCGGTATTGTATACAGGCTGATCAAGGATGATGGGTAGGGGCACCATAATATCTATGACATGCCCCGAGAGATCAACCACTTGCTCTGCCCATTCTGGGATAGTGGGATCTCGCAGGACGGAATCTGCGTGAGAGGACGGTGGGGCGTCGACCTGCGAGGGCGCAAGTCTCGCAAAATTTAGGACCGACCAAAATATACAGAAAGAGACGAAGTTAACCACGATTAAACCGCTCCGGCGATGCCGGCTCTCAGACAAAACGACCGCAGACGCGGGAAGGAGGCGCGGAGATATGTAAGGCTACCACTCCCGCCAAATGCGGGAGGAGCACCAAACTACGTCCCAAAAACAATCGAAAGGGCCAGTTGGAGGTGCCGGACGCCAAACTCCCCTGAGATACCGGAGATAACAAAGGTTAAGTCAGACATCAACATAGACCGACAAAACTGGAAGAAACATTGACCCTCCGCTGAATTAATCTCGGTCGCATCCATAGACATGTTCGAAGCATACCAGGGGTTGTCTGTGCATGCAAAATATAGCGTATAAATGCGTACAATCGCTAATAGTTGGTACAGGGATCGCGAGGATGGCTAGAGGAAGCGCAGACTCGGCCTTTGAGGGTCGCACTACCGACGCACTGGGCATTGACCCCGCCGTAATGAAAAACCTCGGCGGCTGAAGCGGAAAGACATGCCGAGATTCCGACCCAACGAGATTGTGGAATAGATTGGACGGACCTATCAGATAAATATGTAACGATCTACTAGAGATTAACGAGAATAATAATAAGAATGGGACTGAACGCGGATTGAGACTCACTGGCTGATGGAAAATCGCCAGAGTCGAGACATCGTGGCTTAGGTGCCCTAAATCGAAGAGGAAGACGGTGGTCTAAAACCAGGTTCATCCTCAGGGACATCGGAAATCTACAAGAAATGTGGATAGAGCCATTTACTGTACGAACACTCACAAAACGGGATAACGTCCACAGCGACATGACGGTCACTGCGAGTCGTCGCGCCTTCATGGCCAAGCTGGAAGAAGCTGGGTTTGAAGCGGGTTTATATAGGGAGATGGCATCGCCTTTGACACACAAAACGCCAGGTTCCTAACAAAGGACCTCAAATGACAAATCATGACGTCACCCGAGACCCCTATTTAAATGACCCGTCGAGACTCCAAAAACCAATGCTCTCAACCACAGTTCTATCATTTCGCCTATTCTCCTTCAATACAATGGGTTTAACCGGTACGTTACTAGGTTGCGTCATCGAGACTGTACCACTTGATACGTAGGTCCTTGTGGATATTATGAATGCCCCGGACATGTTGAGAGAAGTGGTGTCGGGATGAGACCGTACACGCCACGTTGTTTCAATCAGCTTCACACCCGTTACATAACTAGTTACCTCACTATACCCTACATAACTAGCTACCTCGCTATGCCCTCACCTCGCAAACACCGCTAGATATAACGCCTAAGATAATATATGGTGTGAACAAGTACATCTTCTGCTCGACGGTCTCAGAATCGACCGAGCTGAATCGACCGAGCTCAAAGGTGTTATCCACACCTCAAGCCCACTAGAATATACTGACTCAAGCCAACCCTATGATAAACTCGACATAAATAAACAAGCACGGAAGCTACTATTACTCGAGAACGTCCTCCTGCTCCTCCTCCTGAATCTCACCACCTAGTAATGCGACCAAGGAAAAGAAGAAAATCGACGCAACTCGACAACCGACCAGGTGTCCGTGGAAATATCATGATTCCAAACATAGGGACCGATTCTGACATTCCACAATCGAGAACTAGTCGGAATGTCTTGAAGTGACTTCATAACCATCTCGTGCAGATCAGAGGTAGGGACAAAAGTCCTGACACTCAATCCCGAGAAGCGATTGATAGCAAGTTTCTTGAGAAAGGGAAAAGTTTGGATAGGGGTGACCAAATGATGAAAGACAGCCTGCAGACATCAGTCACAATTATGCGTCAACTGGGAATCGCACCATCAAATCACATCGTTGCTGGTCGACCCAGAAAGACTCCAAATTGGGGACAACTTCGGCCAACGCAGCAACGACACCAACCAAATCCAGACTTGGGTCCAAGGAAATGTTGAGAACTGTGAGCTTGGAACCGTGAATGCTGCTATCCACGAGGGAGCAGACCTCGTTGAAAGCCTGGTAGTCAAGTTGGCGGGAAATAATAAGCTCGTCGACTTCGCGATGGACCAGAAGAGCCACAAGACCAGGATCGCCCTCAAGTCTAATCCTACGAAGACGAGACAATGTATTGTTCGGCTGAGGTGAATTTGCCCCTGAAGAGGTCCGCAATAACCGGGTAGCAGCAAGAATACGTTCTCGAAGAAGACCGTAGCGCTTAAAGGACAGCATCAGAAGTTGAGCTTGGTCGGAGGGTATGTCCAAACACAGGCTATAGAGTCCGTCCATCGCGTTCAAAGCCTGACACAGTACCGGAAATGTCAAATAAACGTCGGACGAGGAGACGACGGTATATCGCAGACGACGGACAAAGGTGGCATAAACGGTAGAGAAGCGAGTGTTATACGCCATGAGGGCAAAAAAACCGTCGTGCATGAGACCCATAGACAGTGACCGTGCTATAGATTGTGCGCGCCACCAGAAAATGAAGATTGGAGCAGACGCGAAGAAGGGAGAGACGATCAGGTCGAGGAAGAAAGTAAAAAATCATCAATAACAACTCGTCAGGAAGACCGACAATAGGAGCGCCCATGGCCAGAGGAGCGAACTGCGGCAGGCTGGATCATTGGGGTAAGACTAACATCAGGAATACAAAAGCAGGGAACCAACAGATAGAACGAGGCTGAAAGCGACGCAGGAGAATTTCGATCAAGAAATGTTCGCATTGCGGGGCGACATACAGGGCGACCTGCTGCAGTGGAATACCTTTTTAAGCGACCTGCTCTGACTTTTACGTAATTTGAGGACGAGACAAACACCAGTCAATTGTGGCCCTGACTTTACATAATCTGACAAGAATGTCAAGACCCCACATAAATATCCGCCTCCAACAGCGATGCTCATCACAATGGCCTCGCCTCCCTCGCCTACGACAATAATGGAGAACAACTTCCGCCTGTACCAGAAACTCGCCACCGTACCGACGTTTGACGTCGATCCCGATCCATCGATCGCATAGTGAGGACATCGCTACGTACAAGAAAACCTAACCTGACGTTTCCACAGCCCACTCGACTCAGATGGTCTCCCTATTCTGCCAGAGCAATTAGCATCTCACGCCAAGACGCACAAATTCGAACTGCCGCGCTGCTTTCACGGACTGGAGGCAACGGTATGCCGATATGATAGCAAGGAGTGCCCGCATGAAGACCGCATTGGAATCTCGTGTCCGAAGAGCATCGCCGAGGGCAGATGTAACTTTCACAGTACGTGTTGGAAATCACAACGAACCTCAACTCCGATACTGACATCCACGTAGTAGATCTTTCGAAGCTAATGTACAACTACGACCGGGATCTCATGCTTTTTAGACGCTACCCCTCGCGAGGCGGTAAGAACCAACAAGAACGTCCCAGCGTCGCTAACGGCATTCAGTAGACGTGGACGGTGAAGCGACACACATCGTGACCAAAAGTGCTTCCTGCCCGTCTTTCGACGCTTTGAGCATGTACAGCGCAAGGTCTGTTGACGAAGGAGACCCGACGGCTGTCACAACAGGCCAACCACCAAGCCCAAACAACGAAAGGGAGGATAGTGCTGTACTCGTCAGTCGCATGGAGGCTGTCTCCTTCATTGGCAGTGAATCTACAGGACACCGCACACCTGCGATCGAGACAGCCCTCGAGACTGACGAGTCGACAGACAACAACAGGAAACCCACCCATGAATACAGAGACGATGGACACGAGACCGAGAGCGACGACGACTTACCTCCTCTCGTCTCGCCAAGTGAGTGGAGTACATCCTCTGTGTCTGCTGACCAGCCACCGGACGATGCGACGGGAATTCCAGCAGAAAAAAACGTCGACGGCCTTCTCCGCTGCACAGAAGCGTTGAGACATCTAACCGACACAATGACAACGCAAATGAAGCGCTTTGTACTAACCCATCCTCATTTATTCTCCGATAAGAAACCCTTGCATGCGCCCGAGATAGAAAACGACAACGATGCCCTGCGCAGGTAAAGTTTCACCAAAACATTTTCAATACCAGAACTGACCTCTATACTTTACAGTACAAGCACGAGACCCGAAACCTCGCCACCTACGCCACCATCGTCGCCAGACACAGATCCCTCCGCCAACAGTGGTAAATGGCCATCCCCGAGCATGTTGACAGTTTAAACTGATAGTTGGCATAGTATGCGATCCAAGCTGTCCATTTTGTTATCCACCTCCAAACGAGAAGAGTGGAAGATGGAGGCTGTATGATGGGACGACAGACGAGGATAAAGTAGACGCCATAGAAGAAGAAGTCGACTAAACGACCCAAGTAACACAGAAATGTAACTTATTTATTGCACAAATTATTTATTCACCCAGCACTCTACATGTTTTGAGAAAAACAACGAACACCGACAGGAGCGAGCGCGCCTTCTCTCTCCTAAGTCTGCTTCAAGCAGCAACTCACAGCAGCGCGCGGCTCTCTCAATCTGCGTTCCTACCGTGGCGTTTTGTAGCATATGGATCACGTGGTACGCAGGAAATGGTGTATAAAATTCTGAATAGAAGTGATATCTAAGTACACAATGGCAAGATTATATTCCGATTCCCTAATGGTATTTAATCAAAAGAGGGCGCTCGTAACGGTTCTCCTTTCATTCATGCGTCGCTCAGTCCCTTCTTAAAACAAGTACATTTACATTTTTACATTAAATTCGAAGGAGCTGAGCTACATCCATAAACCGTGCTACCAGTTGTAAAGTTACCTGTCCGACCAGCTTGAGGCACAGGTGCCTCTGACTACGGGGGTGTCCGACGAGTTTCTGCACCCATCGCGGGCAGAATCGGGGGATGATTTCTTTTTACTCTTCGCTGGACACTGTTCATCTCCACCGTCTCTGGTGCGCTTTGCACCCCGCATTGTAGGTCTCTGTGTATTATTTTCAAAGTCCATGGATAGTCCTGCATCCGCGTCGGCCGACATGAAGCCTTCATATCGAGCCTTGAGCTCGGCCATTCTTGCATCCGGAACTCGAGCCCAATAGCAATCACCGAACCTCAACCCCCTCCATAGCGTGAGAATGACTCGAGAGCCTCCGTCGCTCAGAGTCGATGGGTTCTGTATCGGCGTATTTGCAGGCCAGCCGACAATATACCACCCGTGCTTGAGTTCAATGAGCCGTTCATAGTGGACCCATTGAAGAGGGATATCTTCACCCGTCGCGTCTTCTTTACAGAAAAAGAGTGTCAGCAAAAAAAAAAAAACATTGAAAAATGAAATAAGACGCACGTAGGCCCCAGCGTAGCCCTCGTACAACCTCGGACTTCATGTCGCAAGCCTTCGAAGGCGGGAATTCTGATATGCAGGGAGGGCGGGGAGTTTTGTAACCGTCAGGGCGGACTGGAGTTACAAGAGTCGCGGGAATCGAGGTTGACGCAGTACCTGGTGCCATCGCAGATGATGTAGTACATACCGCGGGAGTTGTGAAAACCGGAGGCGGAATCGTCGCGGTAGCACTGGGTGTAGCATTAGCTACCTGATCTGCACACATGCCCAGAGTTCCCGGCGTGAGTCTTCCCACCGAACGACATGCAGCAAACACTACGTCCTGCATATCCTCCACTGACCGATGGAATTCTTGGGCCAATTGCACCGCCATACTGTCCATCATGAGCCGCAAACTGGCGCCCACGGCTGCTTCCAGCATTGTCAGATTCGTTGCGCCCGTGGAAGATTGTGAATTCAAAGGAAACTGGGACGTGACACCACTTGCACTGTGCCGCACATCGAGAACGTTAACAAGGGGAGGGGACTCGACAGTTTCCGGAGCGGGGACATGAGCGATACTTGTCCCAATAGCCGCTTGCAGCTCGTCAGTCTGGCAAGTAACATTCACATGTCGCAACTGCACTTCCGGCAGTGGTGGTTCCAAAAAGTCAGTCTGGCATGCGACTCCCCGCACCTCCGCTGGCAGCGATGGGACATGCTCTGTTTGGCATGCCTTCTCCCTCCGTTGTGGCACTGGTGTCTCGCAAACTTCCGTCTGACATGCCACGTTCACTCGCTGCGCGACTATCTCCTTCGGTACCGGCGACTCGACAACCTTAGGTGATTCGATTACGTCCATCTTTTCGGAGGGTGTGGTGCGATTTAACGAGCCATGGGACAGGGGAGTGTCCTCACGGGGCCACTGCTTCGGCGCCTGCCCACGCCCGTCAGCGCTGCCTTGAGAGGATGGTGCCTGGTGCGGATCATTGGTCCCTTCCATTTTCAGGAGCCATACATGAAGCTCGTCGTTTCCCAACGAGCAGTGAGACGAGTCATTGTCAACAGATGATGCGTTGACGATGGGACGGGAGTCATCATCACCAGGTCGCCACTCTGGCGCCTGCCCAATGCTGCCTTGAAAGGAGGGCGCCTGGAGCGGACCGTCGGTTCCTTCCATTTCGAGGAGCTGTGCATGAAGCTCGTCGTTTCCCGGCGAAGACTTAGACGAATCATTGCCGGTAGATGATGCGTCAACGATGGGATGGGAGTCATCATCACCCGGCCGCCACTCTGCCGTCTGTCCGTGGTTGTCGATGCTGCCTTGAAAGGGTGACGCCTGGAGCGGACCATCGGTCCCTTCCATTTCTAGGAGCTGTGCATGGAGGCCATCGTTTCCCAGCGAGGGATGAGACGATTCACTGCTAACCGGCGTCGCGTCAGTGATGGGACGGGAGTAGGCATCGGCGTCGGTATCAAAGACCCATATATCTGTGCTAAACAGAAAAGCCGTTTCAAATTCATCGTACGGTGTAAACACCAGTTGTATGTCACAGTTTGGCAATAGATATTGCATTTTTTTTAGCGCACCGAACGCTTTTCGTCCGTGTGTGGTACTGTGAAAATTGATATAGAACCGGTCTTCGACGAGCGCTATGGACACTGGAGGGGTGTCGGACAGTAATCCACTGACTGTGCGGTAGAACCGGCCGCTCCGCATGGCAGGTTTGACCCCGTGGACGACAAGGACATTTGAAGGGATATTATGTGATCGACGTGTTTCAAAATCGCGGGAAGTAACCCCTCCCCGTTCGTCCGACGGAGTGAGGGTGGGCAACCGAGACGCGCACACATCGACGAGAGTTTTGCCTATGTCAGCCCGTTGGGGTTCCATCGTAGGGTACATCCAGCGCGACGCTCGTATGGGCTTCCAACCGGGGTCCCTCTCCACAAGGAAGACATATTGCGGAACGGGGGAACCAAAGATCGCCCAGTCGAGGACACCGGCCGGTATCTCAAAGGGTTTGTCGAAGAGGAGGATGCGATGAAGGCTGTGGTCATACCACTTATGGTCGCGGTCTGGTGGAGTCTGCCTATAGCAGAGCCACGCTATGCTTGATTTTAATCATGGCGTAAGGACAAATGTCTTCCATTTGTTGTCTTCTCCGCATCGCGAGACTATGGGAGGAACCACCAGGCTGACGCGCCGTGGGTCTAGGGACTGACGCTTGATGGGTGATGCAGCATAGTCGTCACCGAAAGCATCCGGGGGTATAAATGGAAGAATTGCCGTTTTCTGCAGCACCGGGTCGGAATCATCAAGGTCAGGTAGATTTAACCATGGGGGAGCTTCCTGCTCGACGTTCGTGACTCGAGAACTTGATTCCGGCCCGTCCGCGGAATGCGTCTCTGTAAGCAACCCTCAGTAACACAGAAACGAGAACAGAACGCGAGAATAACATCGACAAGAACAAATGAAAAAGTCAAGAAGCTTACGGGACATACGGCCTCGGGCGAGGAGAATGAAGAGCTAGTGGTTGTGCCCTCGTCTGGGGGTAGCACAACAGGTGAGAGATTCAAAGGAAGGGATGTTGACAACAACTGGACGCGACTAGAGCCTGGGATTTATGGGTCGGGTTTATTAGGTTCGTTGTGGGCTGGAAAGCAAGCAAGGAGGTCCAGAGACATTGAACGAGACTAAGTCGTGAACTTCGTAATATATTTCGGGCGTGCCGTTTCGGGTGATGATCATAATTAAATTTCCACGCCTTTTCCTGCATTTATTATCACGCGACCTCTTATAATAACTATTAAACTAAGTCCAGCTCTGCGTATGTCGTTGGCTTTTCCGCCTTCCGCCTTCCGAATTTCTCCGGCGAGCGCAACAAGCCCTACGACAAATAGAGAACTGCACTCTCCGCCACCGGAGAGCGGAAGTTCTCTCTACAGGATATCGAAGCTCTTCGCGCCCAATGCCTCTTCTTCTTTTCTGCAATTTTGTTCCTCGATTCTTCTGGCCAGGTTTTAAAGTACAAGGCCTCACACTAACGGGTTAGCGACGGACGATCATGTCGGCTCGGATGAGGCGAGAGTGGGACCACTTGGGACCACGAACGCAGACGGGGAGCAGCAATGCTACTGTCCCCGACTACCTAGCATTCCACAAAAAAAAAAGAATTACTATGACGATGAGTGCTGAGGGAGCACAACTCCACACAAATACTACGACACCTGTTGTCGCAGACCTCAGGAATTTTGGACTCCATTTTTTTTTTTTTTCATTTCATTTCAAATTCATTTTATTGTGCGCGCGGGCGGGGTCCATGTAGCACAGGTACATAAAACAGTGAGAGATAACAACGGGTATAGCGTGATAGCGAAGTCGTCGAGGGGGGCAGGTTAGATGTGACGAGTACACGAACGGTGCTGCGAAGGTGCGGGAGGTTTGGGAGCGGAAGATAATAGAGCGGAAGATAATGCAGTTACGGGTCAAGTAGCAAGAATAAAGTAATTAGAGAACAAAGTAAAACTTATGAAGGACCGGGGAATTATAGCGCGTAGCGCGGGAGGCGACCAGTGTCACGAACAAATTCGAGCACGAGGCCTGCCTCGGACTTCGCAGCCAGAAGGTGTGCGAGAGAGGCGGGCGGTGCCGAGCCGCAGGATCATGCGCAGGCGATGGGGGTGGAAAGCGCGGGATGAGGAGGAAGTGGGGGACAGATTCCGGGACTCGGCAGTGGAGGCAGTTGGGAGAGGGGGCGAGGTGGAAGCGGAACAGATAGGCGTTGAGTTTGATCGCGTTTCCGGGCTTGGCATTGTCGAAGGCGGCGAGGCGGGCAAAGCGTGGGGAGGTGGACCATTCCTCGGTCCAGCGCCGACGGAACACTTCCGCGCTGGATGCAAGGGCGGCCGCTTTGCTCATAGGAACGGTGTTTCCAGGGCTGCGGGAGGAGAGAGGAGTTAATGAACCTTGAACGGCTTCCTTCGCGCGCACCTTGACAGATTCGTTACCCGCGATACCGACGTGAGCTGGGACCCAGTGAATACGGAGCCAGAGGGAGGGATGAGCGCGGTGAAGGCCCACGAGCTGCACCTTGGGAGCCGAGAGAGCGACGATGGCCGGCTGACAATCCATGAAGATGTCCGCGTTTGTCAAGCGCGGGGTGGACTTGATGATGTCAAGGGCTAGCGCCAGTGACCTCGGCCTCGAAGACCGTGTGCTCATCACCGCTGCCGAGGTGCAGCATCCTATGCTCGTCCAGAAATCCGCCACCACTGCCACTCCCGTCCGTGAAGACACAGGACCGCCTTGGTGCCCCGCCGCTGCGCGAGCTCAACATGGCTCCTGAAGGAGAGCTTGTGGTCGAGTCAAACGCCAAGAAGTTTGGCCGAAGTGGACGCAAGAATGGTGATGTTGAGTGGGAGGGGAAGGTAGTGGTTGTCGTGGCGGCGCGGGGAGACAAACTGCACCAACTGGAATTTAGCGAGGTCAAAGCCGCGCGTTGACCACGGCCGCGCCGTCCCGTCCATGAATTCCTCCAGCTTCTCGACGTTCTCCGCGAGTAAGTAGGAAGTATCCAGGCGGCTCGCGTCGCCGATGTAGCCGGTGGTGTTCCCGTCCGGGTTTTCCAGCAGCTCGTCAGCGAAAATGAGGTAGAGCAGCGCACTCAGCGGCGATCCCTGAGGGAGGCCGTTGGGGACAGGGCAGGGGGAGGTGTGGTCGTCGAAGGAAAGCGTGGTGTGCGGCGGTTGGAGAGAAAGCTGTGCAGGAGGGAGACAAACTGCTCGTCACCGTGAGGAAGACGCGCCAAGAATCCGGGAAGTACCCAAGCTGGGAGCCCCGCCTCGAGGAGGATTGAGGCAACAGTGTGGCGCGCAGGGGAGATGGCGACGTTCGGGATTCCGAACGGGCCTGGGGCCTTCCAGGGTGAGATCTTCGCGATGGCGCGAAGAACGTGGCCGGCCGTGAAAGTGGGGTTGGGAGCGGAGTAAGGAGTGGGTCGAGGGGTGGCGGAGGGATGGGGTCTAGCGGGGAAGAACTTGGCGTGGAACAACGCCGCCTTCTGGGTTGGGGTGGAGGCGATAAAGCCGTCGGGCGCAGTGAGATACTATGGGCATACTTTTGGTTCCGAGATCGTCGTGAAGCGAAATGCAATGCGGGAGCCCAGCAGATAGATGAATGGAAGAACGACATTGGTGTCCTCTGCCACGAACTAAGAAAATATATTACTTATGGCGAACACACGGTGTGTGTCGGCGGGTAAAGGTTGTTGCGGATGCGGGGGCCGTAGTATCTTCATCCTGGCGCAGAGGGTACGATGAAGATGACGACAACGGAGTACGGGCGGGAGCCCCCTTTGCGTGTACCAATTCTGAAAGGATGTCGTAGTTCTGCACCGAATGTTGCGGGAGGTCTTACACACTCTCGCGGCTCTGGGGTGACTGGAACGCTGCAGACAAGGATCAATGACGGAAGATTGGACAATAAATCGTGAGCAGCACCTAGACAAAGAACAAGTCGGACCGCATCCGCTGTTTTTTAAGCACGATGTCCTCGGAGGTGGAAAACATTCCTTGCGCATGTGAAACTCGGTCATACCGCGCTCGTCGTCCCAGCTTACGTCGCCCAGACTCAGATTGACAGAGCCGAAGACGTCTGAGCAAACGTTGCGACTGCTGCTCTTGGATCCGGTGGAGAACGGAGCCTGCCCGGCGAGTTTCCCGAGCTCCAGCGCACGCTTGTCATTAAATACGTAGCGTTCGACAGCATTTTGCGACACGTCGATGCTAAATTGCGAGCTTATTCATCGGGGGACAAGAACGCCGGGGTGGCAGCGCCGGAACTCGGGGTCGTGATGTTCGGCGAGCGCGAACTGGAATTAGGGCTGGGTCGTGAGAAGACGAGGATAGAGTACTAAAGAGTTCATTAGCGATATAGGGAGGAACGGAGCAATAAAACACTTGCACGCTGGTACATCTTCGCCCGAGACTACTACGAAACAGTGTTCCTCAAAACATCGGTACACCAGCAACCCTTGTGCTGCCTTGATTCCCTCGTTGCCAAAGTTGGACAATGCGGTCAAGGCGACCCCTGCTAATGTTCCCTGTCTTTGGGCTGCTTGTCCTCCGGAACATTGCTGGCTTCTTCTTGTCGGCGCGTGCACAAGGACACGTCTCGAAAAGCGAGCCAATGGAGCGATGTCGGACACGCCCACCTGTGAGCATCTGATCAAGGATACTCTCAGGTAGGTAGGTCTCAGTACTACTTTCTACTATTTATAAAATAACGCCTGTCTGTCCGAAGCCTTCAAACTCCGACAGGAGATCACCGAGGATTGGCGCCGAAGGACGGCATCGACATTGGACAGCCGCGACGCGACGAATTCAGTAGCTTCAAGCCTTTCAAAAAGCCGATTTCCGATTTCCAACACCTAAGACGAAGTGCCGGGGCGCGAAGCGCCACGGCGCGCTCTTGTACCAGTTAAATTTCCGTACTTTTCAAGTCACGCGGCCTCTGAAGATCTGGAGTAAGCACCGCCATCACGTGGCCACATAGGCCTTATTTTCAGTTTCGGCGACTCACTCTTCTTGCCGCGTGTCCCATGAGACGCCAGTCTTTCTTCCCGCTAAGGCTGGACCATTATGATTAAATACACCTCCAGGCTGTAATGTACTGTAATCATAATATAATATTATGGTTGAGGCGCATATTTAATCATAAGGGTTATGATAATGTAATGTAATCGTAATTTAACCTTATTTAATTGTATTTAATCTGATTTTTTCCTCCACAGAAGTTTTCGGTCTATCTGGATGTCGGGAACACTCCCCTAACGTCCTGAACTCTGCCTGAATCCTATCGCATTTCAATGGAAGCCATTATCTTCACAGAGGTGACTATACCAAGTCTTACAGGCACCAAACACCAAGAAAAAAAAAACATTCAACAGCTTCAGAGGTGTACTAGCACTGTAAGCAGACTCCATGAGTTGGGAAGCCACATCTAGTTCATATATCTTGATTCCGCAACATCGAGGTGAGTTGAACCAGTTCACATGATCATCCGCGTTCATTTTTTGTGCAACTACACCAGACACTGGTCGATATGAGTCGAGGAAATGGTGGGGGTATCGATTTAGGCCTTCTACATACTAAGCCCTATATAGTCTGCAAAACAGAGGTCTTTGTGCACCCAGACCATATGCATATAATTAACATTACATTCGAGTACGGTACCCCATATTGTAATGTAATCGTAAGATATCGTAATTGAATGGTCGATAATATTAGAGCCTAATATTATCCTCACACTGTATTTAATCGTAATTTTAGCATTACATTAAATTATAATGGAATGTATTCATAATCTTAGCCAGCCTTACTTCCCGCCCATAATATATTTCCCCTTTTTTTGTCATACGTTCTTTTTTTTTGCGGACTCGACGTTTCAGTTCTTTCGACGGCGCGCTACTAGTAGTTGGCGCGCTCCCCAGGCTAGCAACGTCTGCTCTCTCCAAGTCTTAAGTTCGGTTCTCCAGATCTTCACTATGTAACTCGATTATTTCTGTCTTGGCAAAGCCTCTCCCTACCTGACGACGTGCCACTGAAACCAATAAATAGACTAAATGTCTTACTCGTTTGTCACCGCTTTGGCGTGTTCCCTCTCTCACTGTACCGCAAATTATGTCCGAGCTCAGCAAGTTGGTCACAATACTACAAGAAGGGTTCTCACCGAATTTTCATGTATCCTTGATTTTTTATTTTATTTTAGACAGTGGATGAAGCGAGCGATTTGGGTCGGAGTGCGGACCAGCCTCATTTTTGAAGAAAATAAATTGTGAAACGAATGCATCCCGACGCGTTTGGTCTTCGTACGTCCCAGCCAGCCTGAGCGAGGTCTGAGTAATATATTAGCCATGGACCTGTTTTAACAAATAAGAATCTAAACGGAGAGAAGATAAACGGAAATTGCCTTCCACAGCTGCAGATCCACTGTATGTATCATCATTCATGTATTCAAAGAGGACAATACCTTGAAGGGATATCAACGGTGTACATTTTCTTGTGCCCATACGATTGTCGCCTTCCGTTGGTGGCCATCCTTGGCCAATCGGCCTACATGTGCACCTTAAGATCTGACTTTCGAGAAGAGCGTAAAGCTGTTAAGATTTTCTCGAGTTATGCATGACGGCCTTTGTGTGCCTAGAAAATGTTCAGCATTATAGTAAGTGACAGTGCAGGGATACCATATTTAATATTACCACTATTTTGAAAACTTCAACCTTGTTCCAGCAGATATTCTTCCTGCTCGGATCTCAGGGATATCTTCTTTTCAGTTCACAGTGTACAACCTTCTTGTTACTGTCAGTATTCTCTTTGATAGCAAGTTGTTAATCGGATCAGGAAAAAATCAGCCGGTGCAGGGTGAATATGTCACATTTTTTTCTTCTCCTCTCCAACACGTTTTTGAAGAAAATGATGTCCAGCAAAGTTGCGACCACCCTTGTTCTAATCACAAGAACATTCCAGAATGCTTACCCGAAAGCCACCAATAACCAGAAATGGTTAGGTCCATTCAGTTACGGTGGCACACCTCAGTCATGCTGGCACAACTATTGAGCTTAAAACAAGGATGGTCGCAACTTTGCCTCTGACAGTCACTTTCAGCCCAGCCAGTATGTCGATTGTTTCCCGGTCTCAGAATGCAGAACACTAACTCGCCTAGGAAAAGTCATGAGTGTCATAATGCCAGTGGAGATATACGACATACAAGGGTACATCCTCGGCACTGGTGTCCTCGTCAATTTTGCAGTGGCACATATCATTCATGTGGACTACAGAGACGCCATCCTGACATCCAAAGTCGAGCTGGTGCCTGTCCGCATCAGCGTTCTGGGGACGGGACGCGGAAATGTCACAAAATGGGTTCCAAACATCGTCCCTGCGGAGTGCCATTACACCCGAAATAATATTGTGGCGCTAGAAAATCGAGACCAGGCTTATGCGATGGTCAGGTATGCCGCACCTGGTTGTCCTCCTCCACTATGGTCGTTGAAATACGACTCAATTCTCGTCGGGAGAGTCACAGCGCAGCATATCGCTACTGACGCGTCCCTCGGGCATTCAATGGAGGAAGAGAGTCGAGATGCTATCATTCGTCATGCAAACCGTCCTTACCGACGTCAATATTTCGTTTTCCACTTGGCCACACCCCACCTGATCAAGCGAAACGACAACCTTATACTCCCTCTCAGTTGCCTGCATGGCGTAAAAGTCCTGCGCCTCGTTGAAGAACGGTCGACCGAGTGCCTTCTCGAGTGTCTTGTAACCCCGACACCAGAGCTGGTTTTGGTTCGGATCGATATTGACTACATTGACTTGATGTCGTTCCGATGGACAGCACAAACGGTCGCCAGGATCTGGGATATCTTACAGGCATCGCATAGACTTGCTGTGACCGGGACGGGAAGACTGTGTGCATGGGTCGTCGACGAGGAAGAAGAGGAATGGTAAGCTCATGTGTCACAATACATAACCACCCGAATAGTTGACGTGACTTCTTCTCAGAGTGCTATTCGAGGCGGATAGAATAATCAGTATACCTACTATGCGCGATCTACACGTTCACCCCAAGCAATCTTGAGCATCCTAGTTCTCTTTAGAAGTCCGCATCAACTCTGAATCTGCGAGTCCGGAGCCAGGAAGCGACCACGATGAAAAGGTGCACTTACATATTGCTGCTTTCCGCACGACGTACATCGCTGCGGTACTGTGGGAGTGTCAGTCCCTATATCTGGATAAGGCACGAGTTTACTGGGTGAGTTATCTTTGCGGCTTGGCTCGCAAGATCGAATTTGTGGACGAGGCTTTCGACGAAGATGTCTATTTCCCATGTCAGGTCGGTAGGATCGAACAGTTGTCCGGATAGCAATTCTACAGAGATGCAGCTGAATCGTGTTGGACCACCATACAATGAACGCGCACCATTCAGTTTTACGAGTTTGAGCTCCACCACTTGGAAAACGATAGAAGATGGGGATTTGGCGACTTCTTTGGTGGCGTACTAGTAATATGCACAGTATGAAGTTTAGGGCTATTTCCCCATCAGCTTCAAATGCTTCGCGCAGGGTTGTGCATAGACGAGGTAGTAGCAATGACGGAGTCTCAAAGGATATCAAAACCGAGCATGCCGTCGTGACGACGGTAGGGCATCAGATCGCGAGATTGAAGAATCTCTCATTTTGTTTTGCTCTAGCATCAGCGTATCCGCTTCGCTGTGTATGTTCCGCCTAAATGACATCAAGACATCGGACGGCAGTATTCCACACGCCAAGGCAGTGATTGTCTCCTAGAGTCGTACGATACTGCCGACGACGCCTGAGAACCTCAGCTTCCACATTCTGCAGAGACTTAACACAATGAGAGGAATGCTACCACCATGCGAATATCTAGACTGCCGTCCCGGATAAGTCCCGACTTGGGATGGATGGCAGGGGCGCACAGGTCGTGGTCAGAACGTCACGAGCCATTACAGACTCGGAGGAAGGTCACGGAAAGCGTCGCATGTTTGAAGTCGTACATCATCCAGCATATGGGACACGAGAAGTGACAGAGTGAGAGGCCCCGAAGATACACTTAGATCGCCGTGATAGCGTGGCATAGCGTCAGGGGAGAAGGAGTAGATTGTCCACCCAGAACGACTAATCCCCAGCCGTTCATCGAGTCTAAAATTAAGACTTGAATCAACCACTGAGAAAGAGAGATAAGATATGCACGAACGTCACCATAAAAAACGCCGTCATAGCGCTGGTATCGTTCTCTGTCCGGTCGGTCGACGACTTGGTGGTGCATTTGACACATCCGAGTGCAGTGCACCGTGTGACTGACAATGGAGCGCCCATGGTGCAAGTTCCTCCCCATGCATCTCGACAAGACAGCGGGAGAGGAAGAGGGATGGAAGGACATGGACATGGCGGCATTGATGTCCTCCACGAACTAGGGATGTATATGACTCGCGGCGAACACGCGGCGTGTGTCAGCGGGGAAAGGTTACTGCGGATGCGATGCTCCTAGTCCTGATCGTGGCGCAGAGGGTACGACGAAGATGGCGACTACTGAGTGCGCGATCACAGTTTGCGCCAATGTCCGGAAGAAGGTCGTAGTTCTGCACGAATTCTGCGAGAGACCTTACACGCTCTCGCGATTTTGGGGCGGCTAGAACGCCAGACAATGAGCAATGCCGGAAGAGTGGACAACAAATTGTGACTGTGCAGTACCTAGACGAAGAACAGGTCGGACCGCGTCCACTTGTTTCCAAGCACGATGTCCTTCGCTTCGAGCGGAAAGCATTACTTGCGATGCGACGTCGCTGATACCACACTCGTCGTCCCAGCTCACGCTTCCCAAACTCAGATCGACAGAGCCGAAATCATGGCGAACGCCAAAGGCGTCCTAGCAAGTGGTGCGACTACTTCTTGGATGTGGTGGAAAACGGCGTCGGCCTAGCGAATTCCCTAGCCCAAACGCATGATTGACATCGGATATGTAACCTTGGCGAGTATTTTGCGACATGTCGATACTAGATTGCGAGCTTCTCGACATGGAAGATCCATCGGCTGACGAGAATACAGCACTATAGAGTTCATTAAGGAGACAGGGAGGAACAGAGCCACGCCAGTAAGGCGCTGGTCAAGGACGGCGGGTATTAGGATCTGTAATGCGCGATGGCCGCAGAATCAGGGACCTCGCCAAGCTCGCCAATAGTAGGCCGACAAGGTAATACTGTCCGATTCGCTCGCCCCGTCAAGCTCGTGGATACGAGCTGCAAGGCGCTGGTCGACGACGGTCGGTATTGGTACCTGTGATGTGCAAAGGCGCAACCCTTGCAGAATTCGAGACCTCGTCAAGCTCGCCAATAGTAGGCAGACGAGGTGTTACTGTCCCGTTCGCTCGCCTCATGAAGCTCGTGGATACGAGGTGGCAAGACGCTGGTATTGATGCGCGATGGTCGCAGAATCCGGGACCTCGTCAAGCTCGCCAGTAGCAGGCCAACGAGGAAACACTGTCCGATTCACTCGTCCCGTCAAGCTCATAAATACGAGCTGGCAAGGCGCTGGTCGAGGACGGTGGGTATTGACGCCTGTGATGCGCGATGGTCGTAGAATCTGGGACCTCGTCAAGCTCGCCAATAGCAGGCCAACGAGGCAATACTGTCCGATTCACTCGCCCCGTCAAGCTCGTGTCCACGAGCTGGCAAGGCGTTGGTGGAGAACGGTGGGTATTGACGCCTGCGATGCGCGAGGGTACAAGTCTTGCACAATTTAGGACCTCGTCAAGCTCCAATAGCAGGCCGACCAGGTAACACTGACGGATTCACCCGCCTCGTCAAGCTTGTGAACACGGGCTGGCAAGGCGCTAGCAGTGGTATCAATCCACGGCGACACTCGTGACTTATATTTAATAAACGTCCAAACACATTCAACCACTGTTGAGACGGATAGAGGTGCGCGCGTGGATCCCTGGTAATATACCCACCTCCTTCTCCTTCTCCTCGACTCATTTCTCTTCTATCGTCGTCTGTGAACAGCTGGAATAGATGCAACTTAATCCTTCATATAGCTCGCAATACTTTATTGAGCCTCGGTACCCGTTCAAACGCTGCAACTAGCTATAGGTTCTTACTTAGCTCCTTCAGCGACGCTCGCAAGTTCTTGATTCGCTCCTTTCTGCGCACACGGCATACCTTCGAAGTCGGCGACCAACGTCGTCGTGATATCCCGCATATCCAACGAACTACAGCCACTCGCATCTTATACATCTGGCCACGATTCTATCCGAGAGTCTTCTGGCTACATAACTGGCGACCAGTCCCATAGTATGTATCGTCCACCTTCTCCCGGCTTCGACGTCGAGATGGACGACGAGCTGTGGGCAAGTTTTGACGGCCCTCCACGATCATTAACCCCTGTCACATCCGTTGCACCATCTTCGACGAGTAACGAAGAGCCAATGCCCGTAGACGGATCAACAACACAGACCCGGGAGATGCTTGCGGAGCGAATGGACATAGCGTCTCAGACGGAAACTTGGGACACGCCCACACCTGAGCGATGCGAGAAGGGATGCCAAACAGAGTACATCCCGTCGCCACGGTCAATGATGCAAGAGATCGCGTGTCAGATAGACGTCTTGCAAGAAATGGGTCCAGAAACACAGGAACTGCTCTTGGAGCATACGGACACTGCCAGCCAAACAGAGCAGTCACATGCGGATTCACAGGACGATATCGTCAACACCCAAGCCCAAGAAGTTGTTAGCCGACTCTCCCCCACTCATTCCACGCAACACGCTAGCACGCAACCTAGTATTGGTCATACGATGAATGCGTCTCCACTGGAAGTGACAGTGAACGCAGCGCTACAAGTGATAGTGACCCAGACAGCGACGCAACTGGCACATCAATTGGGACGTCCATCCATAGACATGCTGGAGGTGGTCCTTGCCGCCTGCCGATCGGTGGGGTTAACAGCACCGAGGGTTCCTGGCTTGTTGGACGGGCAAACATCTCGAGGAGCTACTACGACACCTGACGCTACGACGATACCGTCCCCTGTTCCTTTGATTCCGGCGATCGCTACCGTAAAACTCCCGACACCCGGTGTTACACCGACAACCGCCTCGACAGTCTTTGGAGCTCCAATTCATCCTAAGGATTATAGAACGCCTCCACCCCCTTGTATGTCGGCGGACCGTCCTGCGAAGCTCGGGAAGATCAAATCTGAGATTGTGGCAGGTCTTAACTGGGGATTGAGTGCGTGCTTCCAACCACCTTTTCTCTTATCTTTTGTCCAATACTTTGTTTCCTTGAAGATAACGCCACAGGTCAGAATATAACCCTGCACTGGGAACAACATGAGCGACTCGTCGAATTCAAGTACGGATGGCAAATTAACGGTTGGCCCTCACAAGTTAAAAAACAACACCCATCAAAGATGGGCGATGGAGGTGCTGATTCTCTTCGAGACTTGTGGGATAGATTGAAGTCCGGGACTTGCTATTGGGATCGAGTTCCAGATGCAAGGATGGCCGAACTGACGGCTCGATATTCAAGCTAAATGGACGTCGAGACAAGACTAGCAAACATTATCGAGCTTCGAACGTAAACAGACCACTGCAGCAAAACGGGGTCAAGGGACATCGAGTACGAGAAAGAAGACGGTTTCTTCGCCCGTCTCTGACGGCGTTTCCGGTGTGGGACCCGCCACTTGTCAAAGTTCAAGGCCCACGAGATATTACTTGCCAGATTCATGTCGAGGAAAGAGGCAGATGGGAAAACGAAAAAGAGAGATGCGCTGTGGGAGGGGCCAGTGGTCCGGCCAGACCGTTTTGCTGAACACGGAGACTCGTTGACGCTTGCCTTGCCTTCATGAATTTTGCAGTTTTTACTTCAGCCTCGGCCTGGTATGGCACGTGACATTTCTACGGAATTTCCTCGTCATTTGATGTTAACTTTGTAGTTTTTACAAGCCGATCGCAAATACTTTTATAACCTGCACCGCTACCGTATGATGTACTACTACCTTATATCCGCTCACTGGTTGGGCACCGCGTCTTAGTAATTAGTGTACTTAGAAATGCAGATGCAAATTTGAAATAAATAAACGGTATGGCACGTGACCTTTCCACGGATTTCCCTCGTCTTTTTTTTTAAAAAAACTGATCGCATTGCTAAAATAATTGCAGCATAGCCACTACTTATACAGCCACTTTGAAACGGTAATCCCGTCTTTCTCGACTTCATTTTGGAATCCCATAATAATCTTGCAGCACACCCTTAGTCTGTCAAATGAAACCTCTGTCTGCCACTAACCTTGCCACCCATTTTCACCTTGACTGCGATCTGTACCTTCACAACATTTATCGTCCGCGCGGTACGGAGGCCAAAGAACCCTCGGAACTCACAAAGGCCAATTTCAAACGGGGTCTCGATTGGGAGCAGTCCTGTCTTCTACCATTCCTCGACCGAGTGAATCTTCTTTTGACCGTTCCCTCTGTTCCGCTGGACGGCAACGTATTACGAGCGAACATAGAAGCCGATGATCGAGAGCATTTCTTTGTCGCAGGTATTGAGTTTTGGCCACCTCAAGAATTCATACAGCGCTTCCTTGATAGAGGAGTAGAGCCCGTCCACTTTGGCGTAGCAAAGCCGGATCTTCTCGAGATAACCCGCACCCCGCTCGGTGTGACGTGGACAGTCATCGATGTCAAAGCTTCAAAGACGGTCAAGGTAAATTTTTGCTTCGACATCTTTCTAGTCTTAACAAGCACCAGGCACCGCACCACGTTCAAATCTACTTCTATTCTTTGTGTCTATCCTACATTCTCAGAAATCCTTACTTCCGACCCACTGGATATGCTGCGATCTGGCTTCCTCCAGCGCATGGATTTGATACCAACACTATACCCTCGTTACAAGACCTGAGGAGTATCCGGACGGATCTCCTTGCACCATCCTTAGACGAGTTTCTGTTCCATCGACTGCCAGAGATCCTTTCACTCCCGTATGGCACTGTGAACTGGCATCTGAACCATCTTTGCCGCGCATGTCCTTTCAAACCTAACTGTAAACAGCGAGCCGTGGAACACGGGGAACTGGGGGCCATGCCGAATATTTCTCTCGCACAAGCCAGAACAATCAGATTCCTTATGGCCGTTCCACGTAAAGACTCTGCTGCAACCACCGATATAGAGGATCTCCATCTTCTTCTATCGGACACAGCCGCTATAGCAGCCTCATTCCCTGCTACACTAAAAAGGGTGAAGAGAATGCTAGCGGTGCAGCCAATATCACACTCCAGTCCTATTCTAGAAGCGGCTAGAACAAAAACAATACAGGTATGTAGGTGTGCGCGATACAAGAACACGCGCTGAAGACTCCCAGGTCATACCGCGATGCAGTTTTACATGTCCACGGAGAGAAGATATCGCTATCGTCATTTCACTCATTCTCGACCCGTCTCTGTCCCAGGAAGATATTGCCTATTTCTGCATCACCGTATTCTCGTCTATTTCCTCTTTGGAAAGCAAATCAGTGTACGGCTGTGGCTCCCTTTTCATTACAGCGCTGAGTGCCATACTCCGGGATATCTTGTCTCTAAATGCGATCGTCCAGCCCCTTCCGCTGACCCAGTTCTACGTTTTTTCAGCGGCGGAGCAGGACAGGTTGCATGCACATCTCGTTCACAAGGCACTAACATCGACTTCCGGATCAAACGAGGATCTTCGTCTCTGCATCGGTGCCCTGGCGCAAGGTGCATCTCTGCTACAGACCACATTTCAGCCGCCCTTGTTGTCCGGTGCGCTTTTGGCATTCATGGCCAAGAGCCACCGCTCTAAATCGGAGCTTCAGACCTGCCTCGAGCGCATGGATCTGCCCACGTCCGGAACCTTGCCAGAGCTTCGTCAGCGCATCAGCGACGAGATCCGACGGTTGCAAGCTGAAGGGGTTCAAACAAATGGTACCAATGATCAACGCGCAGAACTCGGACAACTGCCTCGCATTGTAATTCTGAAGAAACAGATCGAGCACTTACTGGCACTGCCCATTCCAGGATGGTGGGATCTCGTAGATTGTGCTTACACTCTACTCTCGCCAACTTCCCCTTATCGCGACTGCCCCACCGACGAAGACCTCTTCGCTATGTATAACGGCAGCCAGTGTCCGGAAGCGCTCCATGGAAGACTTGACCGTCGGAACAAGAGCATATACGCCGTGCTCTGCGACATGCAGGCCAGGGTAGCGGAAAGCGGCACCAGCCTGCTCGTCAACGATGCGAAGGTACTTACCGCGAAGTTCATGGACGTCTGCAAGAACACAGTTTTGCGCAAGCTTTTTTTCATGCAGCAGGTACGTCGGCCTCGCTTCTCATGGCATATCTGTTTTTAATACCGAATAGCTTGAAGTCCTCGCTAAACTATCAGATTTATGGAAGGCACGTATAGAAGGTTGTCCGGACGCTCCTGTTCTTGAATACAGAGAGACACTCAGGGACGTTAACGGCCCAAAGCACGTCTGTTACCTCGTTTCCGGCGATGTAGAGATGTCGGCTGGACAGAAAGAAGGGAATTTTTATGATTACATCATAACAGAAGACGAAAACATCCCCGGCAATATCCCGATCGAGGCCTTGTACAATGACCTCGGCTTTTCTGGGATTCGATTCCCTCTCAGTCATTATCACAGATCCAAGTGGACCGAGCAGAACCCCATTGTACAACAGAGACTGCTCGTTGCAGACTTGCTAGATATCCGAGTAGACGGCAACCGTACCAGGGTCACACTGAAGACATGGGGGAAATCGGATGCTGCGCTCGTCGTCGGCCGCCATTATCGTCTCTCTCCACGTCTCGTCGACTTCAACACGACCAAAGTTCTCTCAACTCTGCTCGAGTTGGATATGCAGGTCACCGCGAGCCGAGGTGACCACGGAAACATCCCCTTCTTGCGACTCGTCTTAGAGCCCGGATCGTTTAGCAATGACCCGGGCTTTGACCAGCACGGGAAAGAATTGGTAGTAACGGAGACAGCGGCCCAAGACTTGATGAAAAATCTGGCCAACTCGCACAGCATTGCTGGAGCGTTGGTGTTGAAGCCTTCTCAGCAGCGTGCTGTACACCATATCTTGTCCAATCGACGTGAGTTTCACTTGCATCCTTTTTATGATAGTCTTTCATCTCATGCGCTCCAGTGTCTATCTTATGGGGGCCACCGGTGATATAACCATTCGCACACTCGAGGTTGAATAACAAGCTAACTTTCGTTATAGGGCACCGGGAAGACTCACACAATTGCTCTTGCTTTGCTAAGTCTCTTGCATGGTCAACATCAACTTGGCGAAACGAGGTGCAAGATAATCTTTATGACCGCGGTGACCCAAGTAGCCGTCAAGGCTTTTCTCGACAGGCTTTCGTACCTTCTTAATTGCTATCATTCAATCGACTCCTCGCCCACGAACTGGCTGCGGTCCATTAGCATGGAGCATGTCTTGAATGGTAATACGCACATGGCCCCATCGACGGACAGTCCATCTTTTACCATGTTATATGCAGGGACCGTATATCAGGTGTGTCTATCCTCATTTTTCTCCATAGTTCGACTCAATTCTTCTGGAGCTTTATAATTTTTCCAAACGACATTCATTCAAAGTGGATATGTGCATCATAGACGAGGGGAGTCAATTGATACTGAATTCAGCCGCCCTGGTACTGCGATCTCTTAGTTCCACGGCAAGAGTGGTGGTTGCGGGAGATCCGGAGCAGTTGTCTCCTATACTGGCTATTCGATACCCAGTACTCGATAACAGTCTTCTCTTCGGCTCCATATTGGACTGTCTTGCAAACATCGATTCGCTGAAATCTGGTCCTTTGCATTCCTCTGCGCCAAGTGCCGTCATGCAACTAACGGAAAACTTCAGGTGCGTCAAATCTTCTCCTCAACGCCAGATACTGATGATCGATTGTAGACTGAATCGGGACTTGGCCGAATTCGTGTCTACAATCTACACTACTGCATTCGAGTCTCAAAATGTCCAGGACAAGCAGCTTGCTACTAAGCTGAGATCGATACAACTGGATATACGGAGCGACCAAAGGGCTCAAGGACAAGTCCTTTGGGAAGCTCGCCGATTTTTACTCGCTCTATCCGATGTTATGATGCACAGACCTCAAACCATCCTTACCCGCCCCCCAATAACACTTGATCCCAAAGCGAACTTGGCACCTCCCTCGTTCTCTCTGGCCCTCGTTCGGCTCGAAACGAAGAGTAAACAAGTCGAGAATGTCGGTTTCGAAGCGCACGTCCGTGCAGAGGCCGCTCTCGCTGCAGCTCTGGTCCTTTCAATTAAACGGTGTTCTCCAGGGGAGGACATATTTGTTGCCACTCCACGAAGGATTCAACGTCACGCGGTCAATGCCGCTCTCATTTTGGCAATAAAATCAAAAACTTTTGAACTTCATGAGCCTGCGGAACGACTAGCTGGAGGAACGGTGACCGTGGACACCATTGAACGCTTGCAAGGTGAGTCTCAGTAAAACCTGTACTATAAAACAACCGACAGTTGTTTAGGATCAGAAGCTGCGTTTGTCATATGCTTGTTTTCACTACCTCCTTCGTTGGATCCTTCATTTCTGCTGGAACGAAGACGCTTGAACGTTGCAATTAGTCGAGCCAAGACTTTATGCATTCTCATCACCTCCTCAACCATTCTTCGTCCATCCATCCATGTCTTGGCCAATAAGGATAGTGAAAAGGGATACGCTTTTCTGAGGTGACTCCATTCCCAGTCCCACAGCATGACACGTCTAACGATTTACAGAGCCTTCGAGGACCGTGCATGGTCATCCACCATATCACTAGACGTAGACGATATTTAGTGTGGCCACCCTATGTTTGTTACCTTCACGATATTTTACTTCGCCCCCTCAAGAAAATATTGAATACGGAACCCTCGCCAACACCGCCGTCCCATTGGATGCGGTGGATGCAGACACGATACATGGATCACGCGATGCACAGGAAATAGCGTAGAAATGTTTTATTTATCGTTTTTTTTTTTTTTTTTTTTTTTTTTTTTTTTCACGAGGGTCGACATGTACAAGTTACCGTTCGCGACTTTACATGCACTTGTTTTCGTGAGATTATAACTAGTACTGGCCGACAAGAGGACGAACAAATTATTTGTTCCATTGGATGCAGTGGAAACGAAACCTTGGGTGGATAAGGAGGTAAAACCGTGAAATTAATCACGTGGTATGCAGGAAATAGCGTAGAAATCTTGTAGAGGGACTTGAGCTTGAGAGCTTGAGCGCTTCAGCACTGAGTTGGTCTAAGTTCCAACTCGTCCACTTCGTCTCACCGCGGCGCCACGCAGAACACTACCGCCCCCTCCCTGTCACCTTCAGTGGTGTCACGATCTCTGCGTCCACCACCGCGAAGCTCTTGGGTGTTGTGCTTGACTTCAAGCTCTCCTTCCGGAACCATGTCGAGCTCGCGCAAAGCCAAGGCACGAAAACCACACTCGCCCTCTCCCGCATCTCCTCTCCCACGTTCGGCCTCTCCCCCACTCATACACGCGCCAAATGTTCCAGACGGTCGTCATCCCCCGGATAGAGTACGCCCTCCAGCCCCTCCGCGTTGTCTGGTACAAGCCGGTCTCGGCCAACACGAACACACGGTGCTCAGGCACCGATTAGATCGCGAAGGCACTCGGGACGGTGCAGTGGCTCGCGTGCAAGATCATCATAGGCGCCTTGCGCAGGATACAACGGACTCGCTCGACTTCCACGCCAACCTCCCCCCGGTCCATATCCGACTAAACCACTCCGTCCTCAACGCGGCGATCCGCCTCGTCACCCTACCCCCCTCGCATCCCTTTCATCGCGTTGTCAAGCACTACCGCCGCGTCCCGATCCACCACCGCTCCCCCATGCACCACATCCTCTTAGGCTTCCCGCTACTCGGCACGCTGCAGTGCGGGCGACTCAAGTCGTCGTACATGCGCGCGACGGAGTTGGAGGGTCTGTCGAAGGGCGAGGGCCGCTTGTAGTGTGGAGAAATGAACCACTCCGCAAGCCACCGCCGCCGTAATTCCTTCGCACCTGTAGCTAGCGCCGCCACCTTACTCGCCGGGAGGGGGACTCAAAGATGAGGATGCAGGTCGCGAAGTCAGAGGAGGCACCCTGGGCTGTCCTTCGCGAACGCATGGACCGCCTCATTGCCCGCAACGCCTATATGTGCAAGGACCCAGTAGAAACGGATCTTAAGCGTGAGGCGAGACGACGGTGGAGTGCATGGAAGGCGGCGAGGAGGTATTGTCTCGCTGGGGCGGGGGGCGCCGAGAGCGATGATAGCGGGCTGACAGTCCGTGAAGACGTCTACGTCCGTCAGGCACGGTGTCCCCTTGATGATGTCGAGCGCGAGGATGGCGCCTACTACCTCGGACTCGAAGACCATGTACGCGTTCTCCTCGCCAGGTGCTTCGTCCTGCACAGTCCTTCCCTGCCGCCATTCCACACCACCGCCGCCCCCCTCACCCCGCCCTCGAAGCCCGACTCATCCGCGTACACACATCTCAGCCTTCGCAATATCCTGGGGTAATGCGGGTCGACAGCGAGCCGGGCAGCGCGCGCGCGATTTGAAGATGGGGGTCGATGGTCTCTAACTCCCCGCGGCGGTAGCGGGGACAGGCAAGGAGAAAGTGCGTAACTGTCTCGGGGACGAGGCAGAGTTCACAGTCGGGGGAGGCAGCGAGGTGGAAGCGATATAAGTAAGCGTTGAGGGCAACGTGCATCGTGCGTAGCTGCATAAGCCAACGCCTCGACCTCGTCGTCGGCCTCGGCACCACCCGCCTATCGCTCCGTCGCCTAGCCGCCGCCAAGGCAGACTCCTGCGCTTCGTGCGCGACACCCGCCGTTCCCGCGGTACGCCCTCTAGGGCCGTGCTCTTTCTCTTTCTCACATTCTTCTCCTTCTCTCCTACATGTATATACATCACATATACAGCTGTCTTGACTCGGACACCCTGCCTCGCACCTAAAATCAAAGTTTCTCGAATAGCATACCCCTCGCCTCCCCCTCTACGTATTACAACAATTGTCCTCCCATCCCTTTTCTCGCTAGTCTACCTACCTGTCTCACGAGTGCCAGGGGACCGCGCGCACTCCAATGGAATTTGAATTAAATTGAAAACGCTGGTCCCATTTCACCTTTGTTCAATGTCGGCACTGCTTCCTCCGGGAGTACTATCCGTGATCCGCTTCGGACCCCATGTCGTGATCTTATTCTTGGCCCGCTCTCCTGACATTGTCTACTCTAGTAGTACTATCACTTTCTTTTATCAAGTCAACACTTGCCTTGCGATGTATTCGACGATCAAGTTTAGGACATTCGACCGGCATACGTGTCGAGTTCAATGGGAAATATTCTAATGCTAGTCATTATTCGCGAATACTACGGTCTCTTGAACGGTACGTCCGACTTCGCACTTGATTGAGATTCGGTTGCGACATCATTTTCTGCTCATCTCAGCGCTATTCCCGAGCCTCGTACATGCCTCGTCGTATCGAGTGCCGCATTCTCTCGGATTGATCCACTAGCTCAGTTTACTCTATTTCCTTGTATCAAGATCGCTTGTCTGAAAACTACGCACAACGGTGCTGCATAGATTCTTGGGAAAACCCGCTACGATCCTCCTGCGCGGTCTGGATTACTTGTTTTACTATCTCTATTCTCTCTTTTTGACCACGAGGGTCCATGGATATGATATTGGACTTGGGCACCCTGAAATCATCGGATCCTCTGTGCTGCTAAATGTAGCTCGTGCTGTGGATTCCAGAAAGCACGGTACTCGTCGCGCACGCATTCACAATCGCGTGTTTGTCTCTATACAGCAAGCCTTCCATGGCACGATCGCCGGGGGTGGGTACTATCTTTATTCATGGAGTCCCTTCAAATAAAAAGTCGGTGAACTTTGCTCTATTGTTAGTCATTTGCGTCCTCTGCAGCTTCATAAATCATTTTTAACAGCACGGAGCATCTCCTGACTGCAAGGAAAAAAATATTCACGATAGGCTCCGCTGACTAGCCTCATTTCCTCCTGATGGTACGTCGCTCAACCACATATTGACAAACCCTTCACCTAAATCTCGATCCCGGCGTCGTGTATTTGACTAGCAGAACACCCATGTCGTGTGTAAAATATACCGTGTTGAAACGTCCAGATCTTTTGCGCAGAAGAAATGGAATAAAACAGAAAATACTGAAGAATCTTGGCTTCACGCATATAAGGTGCTTCTAGAGTATCGCTTCCGGATCATCTGTTGACTCGGATCGATGACCATTCAATTTCGGCTTTAGAAACATACACTCGACCCTCTCAACCCCAACGACATTGTGTATTCGAGCAACTAGTCCCGTGAGCCCTAAGCTTCTATCTGCGAAACACACCCGGTTTTAACGATGGTGCGCTCAGGACGCTCACCGCTCCAACAGCGCTGTTTCACCATAGGAGCAATATTGCACTGTTGCTCCCCATAGTCTGTCTCTCGAACCAGTAACGGTCTTCTCTACCATCCCATAATGACTATCCTACCCGTTGACCATCGTGCTACCCTCCAATTGGATCATTGCCTCGAGAACGGCATCCCGGAGTACTTCGACACCACCCCCACCGATATCTACGACAGTGGGATTGACCAAATCTTGGACGAACATTTGAAGGCGTCTTTTGATCCCTCGCCCATCATCGACATCTCCGCTCCCATCCTTTCGATACAGCTTCCCATACCCGGAGATGACGAAGATCGAGGCGGTATGATTTCCAAGGGAGCGGGGTCAGATCTTCGAGTCGTCGAGAAGCACAGACTGTCGCACAACCAGTTCGAAGAGAGGGGCATCAATCCCGCGCTTCTCTTCATCGGACAGTCCTAGGTTAGGTTATCATATGCGAAGGAACAATGTTCTAAACATTTTTGACTTAGAATAAGTTGAAGCCGTAAAAAGTACTAATACAGAACTAACAATCCAATCAAACTTGTTAACTAAATGCCATTGGAAATTTCATTAGGGGTGGGCCGGAAATGTATGCAGAAATAAAACTGTCTGAATTTGTGGACATTGGTACAGCATGTTCCAAAGGATGCTTTTAGAATATGAGTTGATAGGGCCGCAAACAACTTAAAATCATTCGAGGTATTGTAGAATTATTGATAATCGGCACTCTTCGGAGCCAGCAATGTAACGGCAGAGGCTCAAGGGCTGTTTCGGCATCCAATCGGCTGAGCGGGGCAACTGTCAAATATGTCATAATAATGATGGCCACATGCCGGCGGCTGGCGAGAACACAACATATCCCAAACATATCCAGTATTCACTCATGTTTTGCTGGACAATTGCTCTGGTACATCCTGAGAGGTATCCCAGATAAGTCCCAGAGGACCAGGATACACATGGGTTGATATCTGGACAGAAAAAATTTTACATACAATTTTTTTTTTGGCGGTCGGCCAGACACCCTCCCCCCCTACCCCATATGGTAATCTCTTATCTTCAGACCCCCTTGCAAACAGGTTTCAATTCCACGATGGGCCTGCAGAGCCGAGCCCGGGAGCGGAGTACAACAAGCGAGGTACGAGGCGTCAACTGTTGAGGCGTCTGTTTATAAGAGATTAGAGCAGAGTACTTGGTCGTGAACACTCTTTTAATTTTCGGCATCCCAAAGGAGGTTGGCACAGCCACCGGTTTCTCGGAACCGTAGCTCCGAACTCATTGAAATTTTTGTCGCAGAGTTCCCGGACTCAGGAAGTCAAGAGGCGGAAGAAGGTAGGGGAGGGCAGAGTTGCCGTCTTGGCGGTGGCAGTGTCAGACTCGCCGGATTCGGGTTCGGGTTCGACATGATCGTCGAGGCCGAGACTGGTGAGGACATCCAACATTTGAACTTTCCATGCAGAATAGTTTTCACTGCCCTGGAGGGGTTCAATCCTGTAGGTGTGGGTGTCTGACATTTCGTCGGGTTATCGGTGACGTAACCGAGATCTGATTGTGTTGAAGTAAAGGCGGAGAGGGCGAGATTAGCGGAAGAAGTAGATTAGGATTGCAATAGCACTGTTGGTTAGAAGGCTGCTTTAGAGCAATCAGATGCTCTAGCGGGATTTTACAGTGAGCTTATATACTACAAAATGTATCTAGAATATTCTACATGTATCTACTTGAACTGTCTGTATTACTAAGAATCTTATCAATCAATTGCCCGAAGGCCGAGCTGCATCGCTAATCCCAACAATACCAAAGCTGTTTTTTGACTATCCGCATTTCTGTTAAAACACCGAGTTTCCGTGTACGCCGTTCCTGTCTGTCAATGATGGCTGTCAGATCTCACCAAGGATAGCAGGAATAGATGCGTGAAATAAAATCAGCGCACGTTTTGTCGCACCGACGGGGGACCTATACGAATATATGAATAGCGACCTTGGTCGACTCTAAACCGGGTACGGCCCGGGAGCAATCTTCTCTGGCCTCCTGCCCATGTGCGGATTGAAACGAGCCGCGGGTCCGGAAGTCGGCCGAACGGGGTTGCCGCCGCGTCCAACGTCAGCTGTTCCTCGCACGTTCGAATTCCCGCCAAGTGCCAAGCTTTACCCAACTCATTATATACCATTTATCTTGAGGTCCCATGTCAACGTCCACCATGACCCAGGCACTCTCCGTCCTCCAGGTGCTCGGAGAATTCTTCGTTGCGTTCTCCTCGTCCTCTTTGATGGTGCTCGCGCTCCTCCAGCTCGCGGCGGTTCCGTTCCCGCTGCTTGCCGTGGTGGAGATCAATTGTATCTGCGCACTGGTCGTATTCGCCGCTCTCCGGGCCTGTGGGATGTGGAATATCGTCCGCCCCAGTCCTCACTCCGGAGACGCTTCCCCCGTCAAGCTGCATGAGAAGGGAACTTGGGCTCCACAATATCCACATACAGGCGGCGAACTTTCCAGGCCGCCAGGCGGGCGTTACGCAAAAAGTGTCGGGGAGCTATACGAGATGGTGTAAACAGAAGTACGTGGAATCGCCACATCTGACTGTCCCCCACCGAGCTTAACCATGGCGATAGCTCTGTTCTGAAGCCGTTCGTCTTATCCTCTGAGCCGAGGTGGCTGCTTCCAATTGTAGACAAGTGTATTGATATTTGGTCGGACGTAGCAAGCGGCGTGAATGACATGCGTGGTGTTCGCGCGGGGCCGCCGCTCGATAAAAATCTAGGAAGAGGTTCTCGACGAAAATGCCCAACTTGAAGTCTCGCAACATACAATGGTCAGTCGGTGGAGTTCGAATTGGAAAGGAGGACCCATATTTTTATGCATGCCCTGTCGTCCTCGACACTCCCTAATATGTAGGATGGGTTCATCGTTTAGTTCTTTGCAGCTCGTGCGGACGCATCGTGGATGCGGGTCTGGTCCATACAGGAAGTTTGGCTGGATTAAATGATGGAACTTGAACTCAGAAGGCGATCGATGGGATGCAGAATTCGACATCGATAGCATGGTACAAACGATATGAAGAGAAGCCTGCCGGAATATGAATCAAACTCCAGGCGGAGTTAGTCGGACGGCAGGGTCGTCGGGAGTGTATGCGACGCACCTCAGCAGACGCCCGCGAAATCGACGGGACCGGCTAAATTATAGACAGGGCTGGCTGGATAGAGGGCCAGAGTCCAAAGGACTCACCAACAAAACTCTGATCACGGCGGGGCGCATCGACTGCATGCGTG
Organism: Mycena galericulata; assembly: GCA_029289565.1. NCBI lineage: Eukaryota > Fungi > Basidiomycota > Agaricomycetes > Agaricales > Mycenaceae > Mycena > Mycena galericulata. Next base: position 236,107 of record JARKIA010000078.1, on the reverse strand, counting down.
CTCGGTCTTACGGGTTCGGGCGTCGCCGCGCGCAAGCAGACAAATTCGCCGCTGGCGAAGGGGGCAGTGGGGTGAGTACGGGCGCCGGTGCAGCTGATGCTATGGTCGTCGGCGCGTTCCCCGTGCGCCAGCCTCCCGGCGCGGGGACTGGCGGGGTTCGGTGGTGCTTCCTCGGACGGCTAGATGCACAAATATCATTGAGTTGGTCGATTTGCAGACCCCCATCCGCACTATGATTCGTCTTGATGCTCTTCAACTCTGTGATCCCATTCTCCGTAAACGTCCCATCAATTTCCCTTCCGCTCTGGGTGGAAGTAAAGAGCACGTACAACTCCAACGCCCACTTCCCATCCCAGGTTACCGACCTCTGCAGGAAAAATCCTCGCCTCACCCGATGGACATCGCTGGAGGGCCCAGGAGGGAATTCGAAGTGGGAATGTAGAGCAGACTTTGGACCTCCGGGCTAACTGCGGCCGGGCGTTAAGAGATTGGAGGAGGGTGAAGGGATGCAAGAGAAACGCGAAGCACGGAGATGCGGTCCGGTGATGGGCCTCCCGGGTATTCCCGACCGGCCCGACGATCACCGCCACCCTGCCATTTCCGTCTACAAGTCTCAGAGACCGATCTTGTCCTCAAAAACAATTAGGGCAAGGGTTTCTTCGTTCATCTGACCTGGAATGAGTCATCCATGAGTCGTACCCACCTTTGGTTTGCTATTCGAATCATTTCCATGATTCGACTATTCCTTGCTTGGTATCGAAGTTCCTCGGTACCGTATAGTGCCCGCTACATGTATAAAATAGCGAGTTATTGTATGAATCTACCAGAATTCTCCCGCACTTTTCGTTCTCTGATAGGACTCACCCCAGGCCTCGGATAGGCGAATATCTCACTTGAGCAAGTGCGGGATTTGTTGAGCTTCGCTCGACCTTGCATCTTGACGAGACTGGTACCTCTCCCGTATGTTCCCCCCCAGGAGACAATCATTCAAAAGCATTCCGAATAACATACGAATTTTTCCAGAGCTCACAACTTCGACTATTCGACATAAATTCTACTGGAACCCATTTTTCCGGGTCACCCGCATTCGATCCTACGACGATGACGACCCCTCGTCCGAACCCACATTGCACGACCTCATTTCTGTCCTCTATCCCCATGCCCACCAGCCGTTCGCGTCAATTTGACGAACTTGGCACACCTGCGACGCGGCCCCGCGACGGCGGAGACCCTTACCTCAACGAATGCCGCACTTGATCAAGTGAGGTATTGTCCTGCCTATTCGAGGCCGGGTCTGAATCCTGTCAAACAAGCAAAAGGGCGAGAAAATTCTGTATGACAGCTGTGTCAATATTTTATACATGTAGCGTTCGAAGTAAGTCGAATAGTAATGAGGGCTGTATTTTCACCCTGGGGCCGTGCCGGATTTCGTGCCAGCCTACTCACGATATATACTGGGAAGGGAGGTCTTCGTTGAGTAAAGCACCTTCCTCTTCGAAACAGTCAGTTGCCAGCGTCGCACCAAGAAGTGTGGGTGGCTCACATCCACACGAATACGAATATCCGCCGCTTGGTTGGAGCCGTGTTTTCTTCATCCTTCCCCGCACTCTCAATTCTTGGCCATTTATCAAAAGTACAGCTTCACAGGGAAAGTCTTCGTCAAGTAAAGTAACTCGACCCCTCCGAATGTGTGAGGATTTGCAGTAACGGTGGTTCGAACCCACCCGAAGACCTGGCTTGGTTGAGCATTTTTGGTCTGTGCCCCTTCCGGCTGCCGCATTTCTCATTCATTTCTCATAAATTTAGTCAAGGTACCGACAAAGTCTTCGTTGAGTAAAGCAACCCGTTAATTGAACTTACCGACCCGCCCGAGGACCTTAAATTTTCGTGGAACTCTTTTGGCCCCCTGCCCCAGCACTCTTACTTTTAAGCAGCTCATCCGAATCACAGGCAGAGAGAGCAAGTCTTCTTGAAGTAAAGAAACTCTCTCTCTCGCAATTCATATTGCGCAAAACCTGGGGGGAGTGCCGGTGGTTCGAATCCGCCCAAGGACCTAGTTGTAGTTTGTTAGCGCGCATTTTTTTGTGTCCCACCCCCAGCGCTCTCATTCCTTGCCACTTTATTCAGGGTATACACTCAGCCAGAAAGTCTTCGTAGAGGAAAGTAACTCTTGCCCGTCCACTTGAACTCGCACGTTCATGTCATTGCGGAGTGTTGGTGGTTCGAATCCGCCCGAAGACCTTGACGGGTGCATGCTTTTTGTCCCACCCCCGGGGCATTCCTTGCCAACTTATTCAGGGTATACAATAAGCCAGAAAGTCTTCGTAGAGTAAAATAACTCCATCCCTTCCATTTGGGCCCGCACGTCATGTTACTGCGGAGTGTTGGTGGTTCGGATCCGCCCGAAGACTTAAGAATAATAGGAATGTGATGTATATTTTTGGGGGGCATTGCTGCCAGACAGTCTGAATCGAATGCAGCTGTGGATGTCTACAGTCAATTAACAACAAGTCTTCCTAGAGGAGGAAACTCACTTCCCTGAATACGAACTGGGAGATTTGCGATGTAATCAAGGGAAGATACGTTGGTTCGAATCCAGCCGAAGACTTGACGGTGCAAGAAGCTTCCTTTTTTCTTTGTCCATCGTATTTGGAGCTCACATGGTTGTGAGTGGAGTTTACAGATTGAGGGTGCAAAATTTGGGTCCGGTCGGGTGGGGACACGGAGCCCGATTCCTGAGAGCATAATTGATCTAGATCAACTCTCATGAGGCTCTCAAAATCAACACAGTCTCCAGTCCTTGTGGAGTATGCACGGGAACTACCTCTCAACTTACACAGATCGCTCCACGAAAAAGAGAGAGAAGGTGGTTCGACACCACCGGAGGACGTATGCGGGCATGACCCATTTTTATTTTTACACGCTGAACCAGGAGTTTGCTTACCTACCAAAAAGCATAAGTGGATCAGAGAAGAGCATTGGAGATGTGAGCGCTCACGCCGGATGGAAGTTGGTGGTCCCAACCCACTCGATAACGTGATTGTCTCGCATCCAGAATTGCATGACGGGAGTCTTCGTTGAGCAGGCAACTCATTAAATTTCCCTCCGTGAGAGATTTTCACGTTCTCCTAAAGGGGAGAGACGCTGGTTCGAACCCAGCCGAAGACTTGAGAAGACCCAGAAGCGATTTATTTTTATTCTTATTCTGTCATTCCGGTGGTGGTAAGGGGCAAACTTGTGACCGATTCATCGCTACCGGGTGAAGATGCGCGCAAATCCCGAGGAAGATGCACGCACCATATGCAATGGCGGAGCATTCCGCATTTTATCATTCACGACCTACGCGCACAGGGAGGTGCATACAGGGATTGGCTTGAGGGGATGGACTTACCTGGACACGAAATATTTAATTGCCTCGAGAAAGGCGGAGAATCCTGAGCGGGTCGTCGAGGGAAATAACCAGAGGCGTGAGGTAAATGACGTCCGGTGCCCAGGAGGTGCTCACCAGATGCGATAAGACGTAAAATATTCGGGGGATAAGTGACGCAAGGAGGGAAGATGAAAGAGAAAACAGGCGAGATCCTGTGCATAAAAACGAATGGATGTAGGGCACCCAGATACCTGAACGCGAGGTGTACCGCACTGGGTGAAATCCATCAATCTCATTGAGGGCAGAGAAAATCCATCGTAGGTGCGCAAAGAGATTTCATCGGTGCCGAAATTGTCGAGTCCATGCCATATTCGTCACTTCGTTACTTCGCGTAGCGTTGCGGAAGTTCGCGAGTTTGATGGGAACCTGTGAATGTTCGTCACAGCAGCATCGTTTTGGGAAAGTTCGTGAGTTGCATGTTACACGGCAGTTTCTCGGCACATCACAAAGTGATGGGTATCAGCATTGCCGTCGGATCTCGGCAAACCCAAAACACTGTATCCACTTTGCGTGGGGGGTTAAGTTCGATTAGGCTTTGGTTAGAAAGTTAGGTTCAGTTACAGCTGTTTCCGAAAAGCTTGAGACAACGTGAATTTTTTTGCGTGCACAAAACTTTGATGGGAAGCTAAGGATTACTGGATTTGGATGGTCAGCCGAGATTGCCGTCGCTAGCCGTCGCTTCCGTCGATTTTGCTGGCCCCGAGATTTTATTCTCTCAAAGAGCTCTCCCTCTCATTGTACTGACTTAGTGGTCTTGTGTAGCTTCCGGAAGCCTCACAGGTCCCTGAAAGTGTGAGGCAGGTCCAGGCCTCGGTTGTGCCGATCGCAAAACGGCAGCTGATCCGTACCATATCCGGTAATCCTTAGCACTCCATCAAAAGTTTGTTGTGAGCAAAAAAAATCTCGTTGTCTCAAGCGAGTCCAGAGTTGATGGGTAAAAGTCGATGGCATCAACCGGAGGTTCGGGCAGAGATCCGGGCGGGAGAAGTGATGCGCACCGCTGTTTTTGGTAAGATGACCTCATATATCCCGCCATCTCCTTCCGCTCTGCCGCCTCTCGCTTGCAGCCTATAAAACAATGATACTACATTAATCCTCCGTTACTTGTGACCGCGAGAACAGAAGGGCCGACATCCGCCCCGACCCTGGAGTTTCACCCGCTGGATGTTCCTCTAATGCTCGCTACCTTCTTTTGGGAGCTATAATTACTTGCAATTTGCTTGGAATATGTTCGCCGCCGCCGACCTGTCTTGGCCCATAGCAACAAAGACTCCAGTAGGACTTGCGGACAATATGACGGAGAAAACTACCATCCCTTTATAAACTCTGCGAGAAAATCTCAAGACTTCAGCACTCTTTTAGCGTCTTTCATCATGCCTATGCACATCAACCCCCTCTCTGGCCGCTACCGCTTTGCTAAGTACTCTCAGAACCATCCCCGCTATGCTCCCTATACGGTTACTCGGACTCGCCAACGAGACAACGAGATTCGAGTTCATGATCCCACTCCGGGAGAGCTGCGAGCCTTTGCGGCGGAGATGGTTGATGCCAGGCAACAAGGCATCATTCTAGGCTACAGCCTCTCAGAACACAAGCTTGTTCAGTGGTTCCGGTATACCATTTTCTTATCATATTCCGAGATTCCCACTCATCGATTCTCTAGTCCCACACAAGTTTCCAAAAATGGCAGCCTGCGTCGCCTCGCCGCCTCTCGTTTCCAATCCACACCTGGCATCCAAATGCCTCTCTGCCCGCATGCTGCGAATGGATTTCGCACTACGGAGGAGACATCCATGGTGTGCAAGAGGGCGAACAGCAGATGGGCTTTTCAGTGCACCATACAAGGCTGCCCGATTATAAGTGCGTATTCCATCTAAACCTTATAGAATCTGGCCTCACTATCATACAGTGGAAATCGCCCCCATCACTTCCTCTCAAGTCCTCTTGACTGATCAAGACTTGGAAGACTACTTGAATCAGCCGGATTATATTGGTGAGCGCCTTGCAAAGTTATATTTTCTATTGCTAACCTCGACTCCGAGACGGTGATGGTCAGGACACCGAGGACGAAGAATTTGATTCAATGGATACTAGCATCAGTACGTTTTGGGCTCTCTTGCACTCAACTTGAAGATCTCATTGGTTATCACAGCTGACGAGAACTCGCTTTCGAGCAGCTCTTCCATGGAGGAGGTCGCGGACTACCTATCGGGGCAATCCCGAACCTCCTCTTCGAGCTCCCTCAGCTCAACTCTTTCTTCATCATCGCCGCCAACATCGAACTCGGGTTGGTCACCCAATCGTATGCGTCCCCGCCGTTCCGATGGGTCCTTGAGGCCGTACTATTCCCCCGTAGTTGCAGAGAAGCGTAGAAACCCTGGTGCGTTACAATTTGGCATGGATGAGTTAATCTAACTTTTTCCTCAGAACATAGCATGATTATCGAAGTTCAAACGGGAGAAGCGAATGGTACATATGAAAGTACGTCCTTAATCCTGATCCTTCGTTTCATTGACTCAATCTTTCCGCCAGAAAAGCCGGAGGATCATCCGGCATGGGGATCCTCTGATAATCCCCATCCGATTCTGCTTCCCTACCATCCCAACTCGTCGAGTCGGCGCATCGCTGACATGATGCAAAACATGACTAGTCCTTATGGTCAAATCATTCGGCACTTCATGTCTACGGTCGGAATTCCGCGCATTTCGCTTTTTCACCTCTGTCAGCAAAGTCTCCTTTGCTCGGGTTGCCTCTGCATGTACTCCATCGAAGGCTATCACCAGCATCGTGATCGTGGCCTTTGCACTGGCAGCGTGGATCTCCCTAAAAGTACGTCCAGTCTTCCTCACAATTATTCATATTCTAAATTTCTAACCACTTCCTGCGTACAGTCCCCAGCCGTCATCCTCCTCTCGAGAACGTCCCGTTCCTTCAATTCCGTACCTACCCAGCCAACGTTGAGCACCCCTCGGGTGGGCAGGACTTGCTAGACTGCACAGTTGGCCGTGCATTCGTGAAATGGCACTCGCGCGAGGGGATCCCGCAAGATGTATGGGCCATGATCACCACTGCATATGTGCACTGCAAGGATTGCGATCTGGTACGTTGTTTCGATGGGGACCTTGCACATAGGGCTGGCAAGAAGTGCCTTGATCTCGGGCAAGGTCGCGAGAGCTGGATCGACAGAGGCAAGGGACGGGAGATGGTTTTGTACCGTAACTAAAATGGCCGCCCTTGAGCGGAAAGCTTTTAAAATTCCTTTAGTCAAATTTAACTTTGTTCGCGTTCAATTCATTCGCCTTTACTGTGTTCACAAAATCTTGACCAATAGCTTGAGATTCACGACTGGCCTTGTGGTAAGGATTTTAGATTTTGTGCTTGGAAACTCGAGATTCAACTGCCCAGAATCACAACAAACAATGGTTACATGCAGAACATATAGCATTATCGGAGAAACCGCGCGTTCTCTGAACTCTCCACTGCTGGAGAGCTCAAAACGCGACTTGTCACAGTGTGACCTCACGCGCCACACCCTTGCTCTTGACCATCATCTCCGTACCGAGGGCCCGTCGTTGTTGCAACGCCATGCCCTCCGAGGGCCTGAGGTGCGGGGAACGCTGCAGTACCAGCGGTGTGGTGTCAGACTTCAACCCAGCCGGATGAATAGGTAAGTTGCCAGTAGGTGCGTGCGTTTCTTGTGGAATGAGGAACTACCTGCGCGTAGGCAGTGTGGTGCAACGGTGCAATATGTTGTCCGGGCGTGGCTCTGGGCAGCCAAGCTCCTTTCTGGAGTGCGGCTACAGGAGGAGTGCCACGATTATAAGACACGGGAGCCGCGATTGTGCGGTGAAAAGCGTACGTGTGGTCTCGGTGCCTGTTGTCAGGTCATGGCAGCGTCGTCTGCGGATGTGAAATGCGTGCGGTGTGGATTACGAGGCTCGTTTTGTGGAAGGAAGATGCAATTGCATAGTATGGGTGTGGTGTACGTGTAGTCGTGGTGCGTGTTGTGGGAGTGTCGTCAACGGCTGTGAAGTGCGGTAGCGTGCGCGGAGTGCGTCTCGACCAGGCACTGCGCGATGGATTGTAGGCGTTGAGTGCGGGGTGGGCGGTGGGCAACATACAAAAGGTTGCACACAAGTCGCGACGCGTGAACTATCCGTTGATGTCACGGTTTCTTGTGCCACGCTTGCACATTTGCTGCTGCAGGTCCGTAAGTTCTACCTTGCACTTGCCTGTGCTTGTCTTGCGGCCTTATCCTCTGTGCATGCAACCATCGGGTCACTGGTGCACATTGACTCGCCTTTGCGCTGTTGCACTCCCCTGCGTACATGCCCAATCTACTCCCCACCGGCCGGCTCGGTGTTGTGTGCACATCTCAAGGCGGATCCACGTCGTCAGCAGGACTGTGGTTTTGAGATGGGCTATGTGCAAATGCCTGTATGTGGGGGAGGCATACGGGGCTGGCATCGTAGTTGCATCATCTGCCCGTCGTCACAGTTGGTCGAAGAAGCACTGCTCCACGAAGCCGCTAGCTTAGCTACGATTTACATACACCAGTTTTATGTTAATGAACCTCCTGGAATATTTACAGATTTTACACGAGCAGTTTAGCTAGCCAAGAATTCAAACCACGCGCGGATGTTCGACTGGTTGGGTCAACATCGGAGTGAATGTAGCTTCATTCCTGCCGCAATCATGTATAGAAAATCAATCAACTCGCCTCTCCAGTGCTCTTGCTCTGCTCGGTAAGGTCTGTGAATATATGGATAATTATACACTGCAGACTAGTACAGTAACTCCGTTAGTATGTGGACACCATACATAATGAAAAGACTGATTTGTACCAACTATGCATCGCCAGCTGAATACACAACAACTACCTGACCGCTTCCTGTGCCCACCAACAGTTTCCCTGCCTCCACTTCCTTCCTATATGCGGCTTTCTCCTTGTTGAGGCGCTGTTCTGCCCGCTCGACAGATTTGAGCAACATGGGGTAGCGAGTTGCATGTGCGATTGGATTACAGTTGAGAAGTTCCGCAGCGGCAACATTGACTCCATTTCTGGCTTGGGAAAGACGGTTGTATGCTTCCTGGATCTTCGAATTCACCTCCCATATTTTCTGGTCTCCGGCTTCAAGCCCCTTCCGGTAGGAGTTGACTGTATTCCTAGTTAATGACGTATCTGCAATGTACTAATAACAAAGGCGTACATTTTCTTTTCAAGTTCTTGACGGCATTCTCTGTCGGGTGACCGGTTGAGTAAGAGGGACGGATCCCGGCTTCTTCGAAGACCTACAAGTCGGAGTGAGTCCAAGCCCTGAATTCGAAACAAGTAATTGTAGATCCCACCCTCAACGTCTTCATTTGAAGTGCATCGTAAAACTCCCCTTTAAGTACGCCACCCAGGAGGGTGCAATGAACCCCTTCCCGATTAACATCCGCATGGACCGACTCGATTAGGTTGCTGGTCTGTTCGCCGGCCTGCCAAACGAGTTTGGGGATGAAACTCTTTGCCCAGCACATTCCCTGGAATGCAAAATGGGTTCTCTCCTTGTCCTGTACCCAGTCTACGATAAATCAGAATAAGATGAACAAAAGAAGAGTGAAAGTATTCACCGCGCCCAGCTTTACCACCCAAAGTTTTTATCTGTTCAATAGTTCCGTCCCAGTCGGGATGTTCAATGCAAACCAAACTGCGCATGAGGTCTTTGACAGGTTCAGGGACTTTACATTTGCGAATATTTCGGAATCCATGGGCAACGCAAAGTCTGAATTGTCGGTTAAGGTGATCGTAAGGACTGAGAGAAGCTAGTGTGCGCCAAGGTTCGTGAAGATCCATTTTCTCGGGGAACGCCTGCGATAATTGTTGAAGATGGAGCCCCAGTCCTACTCTCCTCTATTAGTAAAAGATATCGGAATACATCAGGTACGAACCCTTGGCCTGTCCGGAATGTTGATCTCCGGCCCACTGGAGGATTTTGCCATCATAGTCGTTCATTTGAGAGCCATGAATGTGCCGCCATTGTAGATGGTTGCCGGTATCTTCAAATACGATATCTTCCATGGCTTGTATAATTTTCTGGTGAGCAATTGCAGTCTGACGGTTGAGGAAAATGCGACAGAATACGACGGCTAGAAGAGAAATTTATAAAAGACCGAGATTTGGATGATGAACTCACATGTATGGGCGTCGCGCTCCCATCCAGCAAGCTCAAATTCGTAAAACCCTACAACTCGTTTGAATCCAATGTCGCTCTGCACATATTGACAATTCCGCAAACGTTCACTTCCCTCCCAACCCATGCAAACAATGAACCGCAAGCGGCTTTCCTTGACTGGAACGAGAATCGCTTCATCCTCAGGATGAGATGCGAATAGTGTGGCATCCAAATCAACAACGCAGCGAATATAACGATCCTTGAGTGGTCGTTCAATGCGTTGTTTTATTTCCAAGTGCCAAATGCCTAGGCAACAAAATTGAGATCAATTCGGAAAGGCCAAGAAGATGTGCTTACCTTTCCAATCGGTTCCGTGTGGGAAGAGCGCCTTGCGGACCTGGTCAATATAAGCTTTGAGGTGGGAGCGGTTGGCTAGGGAGATATGGACGTCGCTCAAAGTCGGGTTGAGCAAATGCGGAAACTTGACCGCGAGGTAGGACTTGACGATGGGGTTTCTGAGAAACCGACGAGGGGTCAAGTCGGGAAGATCTTCCTGAAAACGGGGCAGAAGCTGAAGAATCTCCTCCTTGATGGCTGGCGGGGTCTTTGCTGGCAATGGAATAGGATGGTGGTGAACACCTTTAACGACTACCAAGATTTTGGAGCACTCTTTTCGATATCGAACCAGTGGGACGTAAGCTTTGAATCGGCATGTACATGGAAGCAACTGCATCTCAAGCTGCATGAGTTTCCCCTCTTCATCGCGATGGTCAAAAGCTAAAGTTCGTGTCAGTAGATTCGGACAAGAAAGAGAAAGAATATATACGACAAAGGGTTTTCTGGGATGAATGATTGCAAACGGTAGTGCAATCTAAGAGTGGCCCGAACCCGAGCGCGGTCGCAGCTTCTTCAATTTCGAGAATTTCATCCTCGTCGCCCGTGAACAAGGCCTCGAGGTAAGAAAGGTCGTAAGATCCGTCCGATATGGTAGAATTAAAATAGTGGTTTTTATTGTTGCTCTTCGAGTAGTGTTCGCACCTCAACTGAAGTTAGTTAACTATCAGGATAGAGACCTGAAAAACGTACTTTATATAAGGTTGCCGCCTATGATCGTAAGAAAGCTTTAGCCTTCCCTCACATGTGGCCTCTATGGGAGTATAGCCCCGCCGGTTCCGTTTCCGATGCAAAATCATAGCATCTCGAGCCTCCTCTTCATCCGAGTCATAAATGGTGTCTTCGCAGAGAGGCGCGGAGCAGCCCATCTTCCGGAGCGCTGAGACCAAGGCACTTGTCTTCTGAAACACGTCTCGGGTGGGTGAAGTACCTGCAAGACGTGCCTCGCGGTCGTTGAGTAGGCGTTGCTGAAGCAAGGCGCGCGTAGCGTGAGTATGCGGCTCCGTCATCTTGTCGCGATTAACTTTTGGGCAGATCTTACTGCCTTGACCTGCTCAAGACGTAAATACACAATTTATTTCGAGCAATGAATTCGGGGCGTACAGGTGAGAAATTGTATTCTACATGGAACCATCACACCATCCGCACCAGTTAAGATCTCAACGAAGCTTTCCTCCCCGACACGAGTAAAGCCCTTTGGACTGCCCAGAGAATACGCAAAATCAGCCATGGGGCCTCTCCAAGTCTCTGGTTCAGAGGAGTCCATGAGAAATAGATGTCCGACACCAGCATCACTGGTTTGGGGATACTCGACAGAAGTTCCCTCCGAATAGGTATGCAGTTCCGAAAGAATTGTCTGGCGGTTAATTTTAATGCCGTATCGAACCGGATCTGTGAGATCCTGAGACTGAGCCTGAACAAGATTTGGAGTCGAATTCGGTGAAGGAGGTTCCGGCGATGCTGGGGGAGCCAGTATATGTGACAAAGCATCATCGAGGATCCTCTGAACGTCGCGAGTTGCCAGTATGGGTTCAGTGGGGTGAAGAAGAGCGGTCAGAGCTAATATCTGTGTCGAGACGTCAACAAGAAGTGGCTCAGGAGGTTCTTCATTCAGGAGGTGGGAAAGATCCATGCGATTCGGTGGGCAGAAAGTACATAAAATGCTTGCTCCGCTATCTGTTAGTATCCCAAGAATCCTGCTGCTCCATTGAGAAGCCCGCCTATCATCTCTTCGCCGCCGCCCATCTAAATCTCGGGGCGCTGCGTATTCTAGCTGACTTGCAGCTGGCGGAGGTGCGCACGCCGGAGAGTGCCAAGACAAGTTCCCGTAGCGAGATATAAAAATAGAGCTTGTTGCTAGTCTTGGCGACTAAGGCGGGCGACCGCGGGCAGGGTTGGCGTATTGTGGTATCATCCAAGATGTGGTATGGAGGGAAGCGAGGGAGGTGACTGGCGTCACCGAATATATACATATTTAATTTGGAAGGTGCTGGCACAGCGTTGCGGCAGGGAGTGGCTCGGAGATTTAAAATAGATGGTTCCGAGAAGATCCGTGTGATTTGATGGCATCGACTTTTACCCATCGACTCTCCCCTCGTCTCAAGCTTTTCGGAAACAGCTGTAAGTTCAGTTAGTCAAGTTTGGTTAAGGTTAGGTTCCCAGGTATATTGTAAAGGTTGATGAAGGAACTTGGGCAAACAGTGATGGCCGAGGTTTCAGGGTTGTGGAACGTGCCGAGTTGAAATGACGAACTTACGTGGAAAATTATTGGAAGTTACGAGCTTTCATTGAATGCCATCAAAGTTATGAAGTTTCGTGAAATTACGCGAAGTGACGAAGGTGGGTACTACTCGAAATTGTCTGGATACCAGGATATTACGTGCAGCACGATTTGGATTTGCCAATAATCACAATAATTTTACTCTCTCGTGTATTCCTCCCGTGTTCGCGGGACATCTGATTGGTATTGTTCAGATAAAGGGCAGAGCCCAGAGCTTTAGCTATTGAGTACCTTTACTAGTATTTAGATTCTGGGCAGAAATATGCAGGAAGAAGTTGGGAAGAAGATAGAGGAAGGTGGTGAATTTGGACAACTCACCGTGACTGATGAGGTGATGGTAAAGAGAGGGAGAGAGCCAAGAGACGGAGATTCGTACTTCAGGACGAAAATCCAAGAAAATCGCGTGAGAACTTATGATAGAAGCCGCGCCTTTTTGGACAAGCCAAAGTTTGCACCTGTTTGGCATCCAGCTCCAATCCTTCCACCACGCCAGAACAAACACAGACTCGGATACGAGCAAAGATGGCATCTTCGCCGCTGCTCTCAATCCCCACCGAGCTCCTCCTGGCTGTAGTCGAGGCTGTCGACGATGCGGCGTCGCTGTGCAGCTTCGCCCTCACCTGTAAGCTCGCCCGCCTGCTAGCTGAGCCAGTCCTGTACCGCGCCATCCTGGTCACCACCGGCTCGCAAGCGTTGTGCCTCGCAAAAGCCCTACAGAAGCAGCAACCTCCCATGCGTGTAGAGCTCGTGAAAGCGCTGGATCTGCGGCCGGAGTTCAGAAGGGACGCGGACGTCGAGGCGCTGACGCCGCTAGTCGGGGCGATGACACAGTTGCGCGTGCTGTCGATGGAGAGCCCGTTCGCGAATTACGGTCGCTGGCGCGCCCGGGCCAGTCCTCGCCGGTGGGAGGCACTAATGCAGGGCTTCCGCGCGCTGTTCCTCGATGCCCAGTCCAGTGCTGCTTTGCAGAAGCTCAGAAGCTGTGAGTTTTTCCTGGTTTGTTCTGTCCGCAGGTTCTGACAGGGCTTAGTGACAATCCACTGGTCGGGCGATCGCAACCGCTTCTGGTTGCTCACAGAGTTCAAGCCGATCCTCACGCTGCCGGCCCTGCAGAGCCTCACTATCTCGTGCGCCATCCTGGGCGACGACCTCACCGACGGCTTGGCCACCTTCGCCGGCACCACACCCTTAACCCATCTCGAGCTAGTTGAGTGTTTCGTGTCACAAAAGGCGCTGACCGCCATGCTGGCACTCCCTCGTGCGTTGCAGTCCTGCAACTTGGGCCTCATGCGCTACCACAACCCCCCCTCCAACACTCACCACGAAGCCTCACCCGAGCAGCAGCTCGAGGCCTTGCAACAGCAGCACCACTCACTCCAGCAACTCACCTGGTTCGACAAGGACTTCGCCTACAACACAGACATCCATCACGTGTCCACCATCCCTGGGAGAGGCCTATACGATTTCACTGAGCTGCACACCCTCACCCTCGACGGCGCCTCTCCGCTGCTCTTTTCGGCCCTCCTCTCCGAGTGCGCGCCGCCCAACCTGGACCGACTGCGCATCATCCGCCACGACGAAGGCATCATCTTGGACCACCTCACCGAAGGCGTTGCCTCCACGCGTATCTCGGGGGTCCCACCACCCTTTTCTCTGCACAAGCATCTCCCCAAGCTGCACCACCTCGACCTCATTTTCCCTCGCGGCTACAATGCCGAGCCCCTCTGGGCCAAGCCCGACCGGCGCGACCACATCAAGTGCCTCGGAGAAGACTACCACGGCTGTGGTATCCATCTGGCGATCTTTGCCGCCAGCCGTGGCAGCGTGGTCCCCCCCTACCTGTTCGGCGAAGAGGTGCCGCGCGAGGAGCCCGCTTACCGCGCCGAGAACGCCTGGTTCTCGCCTGGAATGATGTAGGTAGAACATTGTCATGAGTGGCTTGGGTCGGTTAAAAGAGCTTGCTGACTTGATAAATGGATTGGTTGAGAGGTGGTAGTTGTATCTGTCGCTGTCGCTTCTTTTCCTACCCGCTAGACTCTTCTGTTTCACTCATCCTCCTGTAATGCATGCAGACACATTCTCTCCCTGTCCAGCATTCCTGAAAAACTGCTGACTTTATCTCAGCATTAACACAAGTTGCATAGGGTGCGAAGTCATAGGTGTGGGGACATGTACGCCTCGAGCCGAGGAGGATGGGTCGGGAGGGGCAAGGCTGCCTGGAAAGACAAAGAGAACAGCTGTCATAAGGACTCCAGATGCATCAACGAAGTCTACACGTTCACCTACCGTTGTCTGTCCATCAATCAAGGAAATGGCTTTATTGTACACCAGAGGAGCGTGGTCCGTGGACGTCGGGACAATTTCGCGTCAACTCGCGAGAACTGTCAAAGACGGAGACGGATTTCAAGGTCGTGATTTGAGTGGCAACTTTTTGGGAGGCGGAGCGGGAAGCTAAGTAGAAAGGTAGGTTCACTGAGCTTCGAGGCATATAGAAACCGTGACAGGTACATCCAAGAGGACGCAAGCCAAGTATGTACGTACAACCACCCGCTGAGATAGATGGTTGACATCGTTTATCAACGAACAACGGAAAGGATGGAAGGGGTTTCAAGGAAGTCCTCACGCCGGAAGAACAAGCACCAGAGGAGATGTAGAATGAGCAAAAGTGTGTATGCAGGCCGGTATTGGATCAGCTGCGCCGCCTGCGCGGAACTTCGGGAGTGATGGCATTGGCAACGGCAGCAGCTCAGCATCGCAGAAATAAGAAATTGGACGAACGATAGCCGCACTTCTCGCAGAAACTGTCATCCGGCTGGTTCTCTTCTATTACGCGTGTCATTAAGGATAGACACGGGTCACGGGTACACCCGCGTGTTTGTACCCGCAGGTGAGGACGGGTACCGGTACGGGTATGGGTCGTGATTTCAGACCCGCGCTCAACCCGCGTACCCGACCCGTGTACCCGTGGATTTTGGTACATCTACTATTTGTCCCTTGGTATGTACTTAGTAGTTTCCTTCGAATTTTTATGCTGCATAATAGCACCTCACTCCGGCTCCAGGCTGGAGCATTTCCACATCAAAAACTTCAGCAAAACAGTAATTTAAACTGTTGAAAAGCAGTTTCGCACCCTCTATTTGGTTCACACAGCAGAGAACGAACCCAAATCTAATCACATTGTTAAATAGTATACATTTTACTGCACCATTCTGGTCAAAAAAAGTTTTTTATGCTGGAAATTCGGCGGGCATAGTCGACGGGTTTGAGGACCCGCGGGTGCGTTGAAGACCCGCGGGTAACCCGCACGGGTCTAGACCCGACCCGTACGCGGGTACGGTTTTTGCGGGTCCGGGTATGGGTAAGCCTGAACGTACCCGCAGACGTACCCGCGGGTGTACCCATGTACAGTCCATCCTTACGTGTCATCATTAGAATCTACCTCATCTTCTCCGTGTGTCACCCGCTTTGTGCCTGTTCTGGTAAGTATCTCTGCCGAAGGACACGACAGCCGCGCTTCTCGCAAAAACTGTCAGCTGGACCACCGGTTCCACTTCTATTATGCGTGTCATCATTAAACCACTACCCATCGTCCTATAAATTGCTTCGAGATAGCTCGACTTGGTTTCCCGTCATTTTACTAAGCTTCACAGTAAACCCCTCTATCCGTAATCATTTCATCGACCGATTCAATACGCAATGGCACCTGCAGGCTTGAGACTTCGTACGTTTTGCATGCGTTCAGGAAGCAAAACTCAAGCTGACGGATCTCAACCCAACTACAGCCAAAGACGCGCCCCGCACCTTCGGCCTAGTACTCTACACCCAGTTCGAGGTCCTCGACGCATTCGGGCCCGTCGAAGCACTTAACCAGATCTCCCGCAACCTCGCCGACAACGAAATCCCAATGAAATGCATCACCTTTGGCCCCTCAACCAACCCAATCCGCAGCGGTCCCTCCGAAGGCATGGGCAGCTTGTTTAGCCAGTCCTTCATAGCAGACACGACCTTCGACGATGAGGAAAAGCTGTCGGAAGTAGACGTGCTCATCGTGCCGGGTGGTTTAGGACCTCCTGATTCTGAACGACAAGCCGTCATCGACTTTGTGCAGAAGTTCTACATTTGCCACATCAAGGGCCAGCAGAACAAATACCTCTTTACCGTCTGCACGGGGAGCAATCTCGCAGCTTTTCGATCCAGCAAGGACCCGCAAGTCCCGTCCGCGCTGGAGGGTTTAGCCGCGACCACCAATAAGTCCGCGTGGAACTACTTCTTCGTCGATGAAAAGTGGCACAAGGCGACGTACTGGGTTGCGAACGCGCGCTGGGTGCCGCAGGGTAACGTGTGGACGACGAGCGGGGTGAGCGCGGGCACAGATGGCATGATTGCGTGGATTGCGCAGGTGTACGGCGAGGACAAAGCGCAGTTTGTGTGCAACTCCATGGAGTACAATCGGCAGGCGAACCCTGACCTTGATCCTTTCGCGGCGGTGTACGGAGCTCAGGATGTGCCGGCTACAGAGGCGGACATTAAGTGGATTATCAAGACCTGATGATCCTTAGCATAGAAGGTTTCGTGTTAAGTGTTGATTGAAGTCGCTCTGTAGTTTTAGTAGGTTGTCATGTTTGCATTCCTGTTGTAAAGCACGTATACGATACATTACTTGGCAATCTCAAGTCTGGATCGTTCGAGTACTATCTTCCTTCGCCCCTGCGTCATTCCTCCACAATAATGTTACACCTAATCTCTATTCCGGCCTCCATACACAATACGACAGCTTCAACCCCACGCCGGCGCTGCCCGTGGAATCGTTCAACTTTGGCTTGGATCTCGATGCTTTTACACATGACCAAATCACACAAAACCCTTAACCTGCTTTGTGTAGCGAGCGGAACGAGTGGGATTTCTTACTATTACTGTTTCAGAAATAATTGAAGGTGCGCTGGCCAAATCGGAACGCGGAAACTATGGATTTTCCGCGTTCAACAGGTTTTCTTCGTCTACTTCTCCCGGTAGTCTTATCGAGGTCGAGACTGTTTTTGAGATGGAGAGTGGATCAAAGCCGTCGTATGGGTACTAATGCTCCAATTTTGCATTATCTTGGTATCCACCCCAGGACTTTCGAAATCACGAATGAGTGCCCGCTGACAACAGAGTAATCAGTCCTTGTGAAAACCTGGCATCGGCCTCTATCAAGAGCTCCAAGTCGATAAGGAGAGACGCTGGTTCGACCCCCAGCCCAGGACATGGGAAGGTAAAAGAACAGCTTTTTTACAGTAACCATATTAGGATTGTTTAAACAATGAGCATCTCAACGTAAAACCATGTTTGAGCATTGTTCTGTTGAACGGGACTGACTGGCCAACACGAGAGGCTGTCAGACCCACCTGGGTTTGAACACTCGTTTAAACAGGGTGCTTGAACGGCGTTGAACTGGAACCCTGATCAAATAAACGGTGTTTAAACGGCCACCGAAATTCACCAAAAAAGCATCACAGCTGGATCGAACCAAGGACCAGTTGCAGTACAAACGAGTACCAGCACTACTTCCAACTCCGTCATCTTCGACATTGAAAACCATTGAAATTTAGTGCTCATGCCGTGACATCTCATCGCCGGGACTTGTAATCATATTCTCCTTTTAGTTATACTCAGGAACTTGTCTACAGTACATATCCCATGAAATCAAGTTGCCTACCATCAGACTTCTCCGCGACACATTTAGGAGAAACTACAGGCACACAACATTTTTATTAAACTTACGTGCCATAGTGCTTCGAGTACTGCCAAACCTGCGGCTGCATCCATGTCACCCATTATCCAACATGTTCATTTTCCAAGAATAAAATGTTCACTATGAGGCTGGATATTGCTGAAGGCGGCAAACAAATTCTTGATATCAGGATCCAAAATTGAGCCATTGACCTTTGGAATCTTCAATCATATCTACAGAGCCCAAAAAGAGCACAATGTACCGAAGGCGCGAACGAATTAAATGATCCAATACTTTTTCCGAGTCAGTGTAGTAGCAAACCACTCCAAGTCTTCAATACAATAGTTTTGTTGAGTGCCACTGGTCCAAATTTTGTCTTATCGGTGAGATATGATCACCTTGCATAACAGTGTTTAATGAAATAAATCACAATGGTACTTGCTATTCTGCCTGGATTTTCAAGTACTCGGAAGGTTCCAGATTAAATGCCATCCTGTAGATACCAGGGTGGCAAAAAGCCTAGCTTTTTCGGGCAAAACATTGCCTCCGGCAGCTCTTAATTAGGTTGCTGCACAAAATGAACCCCCAGTTCAGTGTCGACCGGCCAATCAGTATATTTCTTTGGCCAAAGGTACTTTGTTAGATTCCAGATTAATTTTTTTCCATGAGCCTTACATTCCAATGCAATGTGCTCCAACGTCTCTGGCATATTATAGATATGGCACCTTCCAAATATCTCAAGGTGAAGTCTGGGTTGAATGTCATTGCTTTATCACTTTCCATAGGCTTGCTATTTGACTCTAGCTCCTCATTTGAGAGGGACGATGGACCATCGCATGAAGCGTCAATTTGGGTTCAAATCGGTTTGACCTGAGTTCTTCGCGCCTTCTCCAAACAAAGCACCCAAATGTTGATAATCTATATAAGAAAAGATGTGGTATCTCTGGACAAACGTCAAAGTGGAGCGAGGTGGAGTACACGGACATCTGGTCCGCCGGAGTACCGCCACAATGATCTCGGTCGATTTTGCTCTTGGCACTGCTCTGCTGCAGCTCCGAGCCTCCGGTAAACCACTATCTATGAATGTGGGTATGTACCTGTAGTGTCTCTATGCTCAGCAATAAGACTGCGGAGTATGATGCCAAAAGATTTGACTACATTGTATGAAAATTAAGGGAGGGGAAAAAAGCGGCGGAACTATTGCTCGAATGTTCGTGTAACCCTTCTTCGGCTGAACACGAGTGTAGGCTACCCGTGTGAGTTCAGTAACCTACATGTACAGTACTGCCTTAAATTGAGGAACAAAACTGTTTGCTCATTTCTTGAGTTCATTTTATAAACAAAATGATCTATTCTGTACAAATTTATGTACAGTAGAATGCTATAGCTAGAAAGCATTGGTCCTGTTACCAAGAACCTTAAAATCAACTGAACTATATATATAAAGACTATTTGGGGCCAGCTAATTGTCAATGAGGCCGCGAGGAACCAACCAAAGGTTGGTGACTATGATTCCAAGTTTCAACCATTGAGTTGTATGCCGAGATCACCTATGGATAATTGAAGATATTTTACTGTAATCTCCCGTGGCATAGCACGGGTAACTGCTAGTATGTACTATGATCCCTCTTATTCATATTTAGTAGGCTGCTTTGACGATGAGACCACACAAGCATTCATAAAGGAGGTTGAACGTGTCGGCCATGACCCGGTGTACTGGGTTTGAATTGAAACAGCAGAAGCATGCTATGTCGAGAGCTGGTACACAGTGCTGTCTGCTATGAAAATTAAACTGAGCCCCGAGAAAATTTAAAGTGCAACTCATTTTCGGGCCCTTTGAGAGTCTCCGGTCCATAAACAGGTGTGTTGGGTCGTCAAGTCACTATACTGATGGCAAGTAGAAACAGGCATAAATTTCAGGATTTCCAATCTGCAAACATATTTTTTGCCTTCCGCACTCAACTTCTGATAAAACTTCTTTAGTAAAAAAATGTTCACAGGCCCCATACCTGGGAAGATCTGAAAATATGATGGCTGTCCTCCACAAGGCATAATTTGGTGGATATTTTCGGACTTTTTTTTGTCAATTTTCAAGATTGATACAATCCTCCAGTACATAACACAGATAGTGGCATTATTATGAGTATTTTTCATCATGTGTATATACCCATGGGATCTGCGCAAGCCAAAAAAAAGTTTTGCCGCAATTGGGTCAGTCAAAGTGGCACTGGCAGAGCATTTTTCGCGAGCTCTAAATTTCCTGTAGATTCAAAAGGAATAAGGATATTTAAATTCACAGATTTTAGAGGCATTAAAAAATTGAGACTCCCCGCAACCCCCACATTATATAAATATTTTGCGCCGTGTGTATAATATCTCTATCAAACTGCTTTGGTGTTTATCTGATCCAATTCTGTTCCAACTAATTTATTCATCGAAGGTTCAGCCTCCGCCTCAAAGAGGCCTAATCTATGTCATTTCATGGGATATGTACTATAGACAAGTTCCTGAGTATAACTAAAAGGAGACTATGATTACAAGTCCCGGCGATGAGATGTCATGCCATGAGCACTAAATTTCAATGGTTTACAATGTCAAAGATGGCAGAGTTGGAAGTGGTACTGGTACTCGTTTGTACTGCAGCTGGTTCTTGGTTCGATCCAGCTGTGATTCTTTTTTGGTGAATTTCGGTGGCCGTTTAAACACCGTTTATTTGATCAGGGTTCCAGTTCAACGCTGTTCAAGCACCCTGTTTAAACGAGTGTTCAAACCCAGGTGGGTCTGACAGCCTCTCATGTTGGCCAGTCAGTCCCGTTCAACAGAACAATGCTCAAACATGGTTTTACGTTGAGACGCTCATTGTTTGAACAATTCTAATATAGATTTATTTTTTTATTCTTACATGCTGAGCCCAAGTCTTTCAACTTATTTGAATTTGAATTCCCATAAGGAGGGTTGGTGGTTCGAAGCCACCCGGGAATCGCAAGCACTACATTTCATTTCTGTTCGCCTGCGGCGTCGTGCTCTGTCTCGCAGGCTGGGGTAGATCCCAAGTTTGCCCTGGGGCGTGCGACAGGGAGCAATTTTCTGTTGAGGATGGGATCTAACATTTTTGCGCACTTTTATTAGGCTCTTTCTCTGCATAACCTCGAAACAAAGTCCAAGTCATGGTGGGGTGCAGAAATCAATTAAATTATGGACGATGCTAGGTGTCTCCTCGAGGTATCACACCTACAAGACGAGTGAACGAGTCCTTGTTGAGTAATGAAACTCACTCCCAGCACATAGCCCGAGAGGAATAAAGCAATACATGGGAGGGCCGGTGGTTCGAATCCACCCGAGGACATATGCGTGGGCCGAATGTATTTTTTTAATCAATTCGCTTTTCAAGTCCATATCTCAGCGACAGAGAGACGGCCGGAAGTCGGCGGGTGGAGTGGTAGAAGCGTCTGAGACAGAGCGAAGAGGGATATGGAGCAGGGAAGCAGGAACGAGCGCGAGGGTGATTGTTCTGGAGGATGAGAACCGATGAACCCGAGGGATCGCGGGCAGGGCAACAGATCTAGAGCTAGTAGGAGCGGGACGCATAGAAGAGAAGGATCGTGACCGCGACGTAGCATGCGCCGCACGAGACAACAAGGCGAGCAGCCAGCGAGCAATGTAGAGTATCGGATGGATGAAGGAGAACTGCGCGGGAACTCAGTTACCTTAAATTGGATATCAAGGACATATAGGTAGGAGAAAAAGGTAGGATGCGGGCAGTTGGCACCCTAGCTTCCGAAACCTGCGCGCGATCGAGCGTCTGCATAAACACTACAAAGCTGTCGGGGTGGCGATAGATGAGCGGGGAACCAAGGAAAGAACTGGGGGGTCATGCTGAATGAACGCGAAGCAATTGCAAAGGGCACGGCACTGGATGCGTTTATCCATCTCAGATTGAGAGCGGGAAAAGCGACGCAGCTGATACTGTACCAATCTGTATGACTGAAACACTTTTTCGACCGTTACTGAAACGGTTGCAGTGAAACGTGAAACACCAGAACCGTTACGCGTTATATTGTCAAATCAGTGAAACGGGCCGCAACAAACAGACGGTGAACAGGCCACCACGGGCTCTCATATCTTGAATAAAATACATTCAAAAGCTTGTTGAGCATCCGCTGCATTCTCTTCTCATGGAGCGCGAGGATTCTGCTTACCAATTC
Organism: Mycena galericulata; assembly: GCA_029289565.1. Classification (NCBI taxonomy): domain Eukaryota; kingdom Fungi; phylum Basidiomycota; class Agaricomycetes; order Agaricales; family Mycenaceae; genus Mycena; species Mycena galericulata. The sequence continues at coordinate 213,930 of JARKIA010000078.1, read as the reverse complement.
TATTTGGATGAGGACCGTAACGGTATTAACCGTGAAACGCTGCCGCCGTTACCCGTTACAGCTCAGAAAAATTGAAACGAAACGGTACGCCCGTTATGCGTTACGTTTCAGTCATACAGATTGGTACAGTATGGACCGGAGCGGACGTAAGGAGGAGAATCGAGAGAAGAGGGATAATGCACGTACGGCGTTGATCGTGTCGTCCATATCATCCGGGGGCCGCCGAGGACTCTGCGAGATATCTACGAAACATAATGAGTACTGCGGATGGAAGTCGGAGACAGATATGGCGGAGGTAGCCGATTCAACGAAGGAAGGTGGGAAATGCGATACCTGGGGACCGAATGCACCGGGTATGGTTGGAGTTGGAGAACAAGGGCCGGAGCGCATGACACGGGAACAAGCATAACGCATCTATCGCGAAAGTGGAGGGTAGGAACAAAGATGTGGATGCGGAGGTGAAACGGACGAGGTAGGGTGGAAACTCATGGGTGGATGATGAAGCACGCACACAGGAGTCCCGGCCCACGGCGCGCGCCACCGAGGTGCGGCAACGTTATGAGAGTGCGGGAATAAGTGCGCCACATATAGATACGACGGACCTAAAGGAAATTCAGCCCGTCAGTGAGAAATAACGCGTTGGCCGAGAGCGAGCTCCACGGTGGAGAGGCAATATTCCCGAGTATTCGCCTCACGTAAGTCAACTTGGTGAATGCGCGGTGCGAGAAGGGACGCACGCGAGGGTATCCACGGAGGACTAGCCAGGGAGGGATTGCGAAAACCGGGGCGCGGCAATATACTGTAGGATGCATCTTCCGAGCCCCCCATTTCGACTGGGTGGGCCGCAGGTCAACCCAGGTCTTTTAGTGCAGAATTCGACATAGATAGCATGTTAGAGACGATATGAAGATACGCCAGCTGGAAATGTAAACTCCCCGGCTCCAGTACCCGGCGGACTCGGTTGGGCGGCGGGGCAGTCGGGCCTGTTATACGACCACACATCAGCGAAAGAACGCGAAATCGGCGACGGGACCCGGCCAGATTATAGAGAGAGGGCTGACTAGATGGATGGCCGGATAGAGGGACGGAATACAAAGGACTTCCCAAAAGTCGTGATCGCCGCGGTGGGGCGAAGACGGCGGGCGTGCGTGATCTGTCCTGCGGGTTTGCGAGGAGCAAGTTCAGACGCCACTGCACGCACGCAGGCGAATTCGCTGCGCGGGCGCCGGTGCAGGCGAGGCTGTTGTCTTCCGCGCGGGATATGCGGCGCATGCCCCGTGCGCCAGCCCCCGACGCGGAGCCTTGCGGGCCGCGGGCTCGAGCTCGGGCGAGGACGGCGCTTCGCCGGGTGGCTAGATACACGAATATTTAGTTGGTCAATTTGCGCACCAGGCGAATAGACCATTATGCTTCGATGCTCATCAACTCTGCGCCTCCGAGTCTGGACGAAAAATCTTCGTCTCACCCGATCGGCATCGCTGCCAGCTGGAAGGGAGGTAAAAGGAGGAGCTGAGTTTGGATATCCAGGCTGCCTGCTGCTGGAGGGCGTCGATGTCATGAGATGAAGAGGATGGAGAGAGAAGAGGCACGGAGACGCGGTCCGGTGATGCGGTCCCTCTCGGGTATTCCCGGCCAGCACGCGCCACCATTTCCGTGTATTTGATCTTGTCCTCATGAACAATTAGGGCAATCGTTCATCTGACCTCCGGTATGAGTCATCCATGACTCGTACCTACCTCTGACTTGCTATTCCATGATTCAACTCTGCCTTACCTAAGGACTTGGTGCCCACTTACCGAAAGTATAGATTCGTTGTTCAGGTTGTGGACCACGCGAGTATAATATACCCCCCCCCCCAGTGTCAGAGGGGGCAAGTCTTCATTGAGTAAAGTACCTCGCTCCCTCCAAATCTGTGAGGATTTCCAGCTTTACATCAAGTGATAGTGGTTCGAACCCACCCGAAGACCTGGGGTTTCATTGATCATTTTTGGTCTGTGCTCCTCCCAGCTGCCGCATTTCTCACAAATTTATTCAAGGTACTTACCGACGAAGTCTTCGTTGGGTAAATCAACTCCCTCCCTTCCCCTTACCCCGGCCAATTGATCTTACCGCGGGTTCGACTCCGCGCGAAGACATAACTTTCGGGATCACCGTTTTGCCGGCACTCTCACTTCTAGGCAACTCATTCAAATTGCACGCTGAGAGAGGAGAGCTTCGTGCAGTAATGAAACTCACGCCTTCTCAATTCGGATTCCGCAGTTCGAATCCGCCCAAGGACCTAATTGCGGGCGCGTGTTTTTTGTGTCCGAGTCCGGATTGAAAGGACGGACGTGATGTACATTTTTTGGCGGGCTTGCTGCCAGACAGTCTAAATCGTATTCGGCTTTCTCTGGCCGTTCAATAAACAAATCTTCGTCGAGGAGGTCACTCACTTCCTGAACGCTAATCGGTAAATTTGCGGTGTATTCAAGGGAAGAAAGCCACTGGTTCGAATCCAGCCGAAGACTTGTTGCAGGCGAAAGAGGTTACTTTTTTTTCTTCTTTTTTTTTTTTTCTTTTTTTTTCTTCTTTCTTTCTTTCTGTCTTTCCTTCCTTTTCAGTCCTATTCGAGGCTTTCACGGTAATGGGCGGAATGCAGAAATTTCTTTGGGGGCACAGACGTGGTTACACTTACAGAATTGGGTTCCGGTCAGGGTGGGGACACGGCTCTCAGATCATTCGACGAGGTGGTTCGACACCACCCGAGGACGTATGTCAGCACGAACCATTTTTAATGCTGGTTCGAACCCAGCCAAAGACTTGTTGGCTCGGTAAACGATTCATTTTTTATTTCTGTTTATATTATTCTGCTGGTGGGGACAGTATTCCTCGGGCACCAGAATCGTGAGTATGTACCGGGAGCACGGGGAGAATGCAAACGAACCGTGAATTTCAATATTGCAGACCCAGACTAGCACCCAGACTAGCCTATCATGAGTGCATGTGGAGTAGTGGGCACAGAGCGATACATAGGTAGGAGTTATTATCCGCATTGGAGGTGAACACCGGACCCACGAGGACTGAGAAATATTATTATCTGCGACTGCTTAGTGGGCCACCATGGCCTTTTTGACCTCGAGCCCGACCGTAAAATGCGTTAAATACTCATATAGGAGGTCTAACACCAAGATATCTATCCTGTGAGTGAGTTGACATGGTTTCCGCGAATTTACGAGATGGTCTCTCGGCCTACGGAATTTTTTGTTCCGGCGGTTTCCTAAAACGGTAAAAACAGCTTAGTGGGCCACCTCTTCACATCGTTCATTCGGACTGATATCGGCCACCCTCATGTATCAGAAATGACTAAAGACATCCAATCCAGTATTCTATACAATAGCAGAGCACCTCCGAGGTATACGAGCACCTTAAATATTTCCCTTTGGGCCAAGGAAAAGGGGGGAAATCACTGTGTGTACAGAATGCAGTGTTCGCCCTAAGGCCTAAGGCCTTAACCCTTAAGGCCTTAATTAAGGCCTTAACTAAGACCTTAAAAATTTTTCACCCCAGCTCCGGACCTTAATAAGGGCTTAAAATATCACGTGCATGATTTGTAATTTTCCATTTTTCCACCCCGCTGATGTTGACCAGTCTCACTACAAAATATCTTATCCGGGAATAACGAACAGAATCTTTATGTAAGTTTGCCCGAATTTCTCCCTTTTCTGACTTGGCTCCATTTAGACTCGTGTCTTTCTCTCATGAAATATAGAACTGCATTGCGGGCTGAAACTTGAATAATGCTACAACATCAGCCTGAGGATAAGCTTGGACACGTTAAGAGAAACGGCGAAGCGAGGGGCCATGACTCGATAGAGCAATTATTCAACTCAAAGAAGGACTACCACTATCAAGTCTACCTACCGAGGAACCGTGGGAAATTTTCGAGGAAGCCCTTAAGAAGACCTTAAATTTAAGGCCTTAACCTTAATAAGGCCTTAAGGCTCCAGAAAACCCGAATTAAGGCCCTTAGGGCGAACACTGACAGAATGGCATGCTCTGCAAAGCACAGAGTTGATTGGGGGACCAAAATTGTATACGAACCAATAGATAATATAAATTCGCATACATAGTTTAATAACCGCTGACCTCTAGCATACAAAACCACTCCAAAAAAGTTCATACATCCGCGCGAACGAAATTCGGGTGTTTTGGGATGTATCCATCGGTGACCACCAAAAATCATAGGTAGAAATCCAGGATTTCGTTTTTGGAGAGATATTGGTGTCTAAAGTGCAGTCCCAAATTCCAACTCTCGTAGCATACATGGTTGGCTCAGCACAGAGAGGTCGACAATCTGCCACTCAAGCTCAAATCAAGGTCTTTTTGAAGCTCAGGAAGGGGAGAGGGGAATTTTTTGGTCTCCAGGATAGTTGCAGTTCATTTCCCAGGGTCCCGGGATGAGAACGAGCCCCTAACCTTGTGAATCGATTAGGAATTGGTTGAGGAACAAGCGTACCAAGGTTTCGGAGACAAGGAATGATGTTCACACGCCGTCATCCCGATCAAAAACCCGGCACATCTGTTGATCGCCGCCACCACTTTCCTCCAAATTTGATGTATGCCGTCCTCATACATTGTATTCCATCCTAGAAGTACCAAATCTTAGGTCTATGCATCCTACGGGTCTATATTATGCAAGTGGCCCACTAACTAGTGTGGCCCACTAAGGGGTCGTAGATAATAGAGGCCCGAGCAGAGCATGTGCTCGCAGCAGCGTACCTTGAAACGGAAATTCCGGAGTGCGATCGGACTCGCCATGGGGAGGAAAGGCTGGAATGGCTCAGGATAATAGGATTAAAGATTTGCTAGTAGTTGGAACTTCGAATTAGAGCCGTTGCATACGTAAGGGAGATTTCAACGTAGACACTCTCGTCAGATCGTCCCCTTCAACTTGAGGCTCAATGTTCACGAATCGGCATGCCTCCAACACGGTGCAATGTACTAGGACATCCCGCCGTGACGAGGGGTATGCGAGCATCAAAATTAACCGCGACCACGGAAATCGGGAATAGCAGGATCCAGTATCAAGTATCCGGAGGCCTTGATGGCAAAGATTCAGAGGGATGGGGCGGTCCGGAATGGACCGAGAAATCGAGTGAGATTTAGCTGGAAGGCGGCCGACGACCACATCGACAGAGATCAGGATTGGAAGAAGTTTACTTGGCGGGAGGATATGGTGTGCCAAGTCTCGCTCCGCGAGACTGAGACATATATCTTTCAGCCTCTCATGAAAGTCCCAGAGGGCGTCCAAAATCCACTGGCTCGTTCGCTACCCGGCCAGGGAAAGCTCGGAGGGTACTATCAGTGATACTATCAGCGGAAGGGATAGAGATCGGGAGAGCAGTGTATGGACTAGTGATGCAGCGGAGGCTTCAAAGACGGATGTGGGGAACAAGGACACTGTAGCCCATAGTCTGGGTGTGTTATGCGCGACATTGCGCCAATGCGAAGACACGCGAGTGAGAAGCAGAGGTGCCTCCCGAGCATCGGTGACGGAATACCGTGCAGATTCCGCGCTGAAATCTCGACAGCACAAGAAGATCTCCGCCAATATCTCGGGAGGGATGCATCGTATTGGGGAGAGCATGGTATATCCGTTGAATCTTGAGGCGTGACACCACCAGTGGTAACTTGGCAATAGCATCAGTGATATCTGCGAGTTCCGTTTCACCAGCATCCAGAAGGTATCCAATCTCAGGCTGTCCGGCCTGAAAATCAGTCGGCGCGTCGTTGTTGTAAAGGAGACGAGTTAGAGCGGGATCCATCGGGTTTCCTGCGAGAATCAGATGAGTTGACATGCATTCACAAAAGAGATTAGGAGGATGCACTTCGGCGGACGCGCGGTACAATCAAAAGAATGATCCCGATTCCCGGACGCCCTCGAAGGATAAACGGCTGACGCCTCGTGGGCAAGGGGAAGGTTGAAAAGTCACTTGTCTAGTCTGACCTCCTCGACGAGGTCCAAGCTGTTGGGAATGCGCCCAAGGAGGGCGGTGACCGTGACCGTGATGCGTTGATGATCACATCACCGGAGCACCGCCACCGCCGCGCGTCTAATGCCTCCCGTCTTCATCGTTTCAGTATCGGCGCTAAGTTCTGGGCCTCCTCTGGTTACATCGCAAGAAGCTCTTGTGGTTTTATTGTGCCAATGAAACAGCGGTGTACGGTGGCCGTCTCCTTCGTCTTAAGGACTCTCCCCGAAATCTATTCCAATCGCGACTTCAAGGCTTCACCTTTTCCTCTTGAGGCCGCCGTCATTATTTTGGTGGGCTTTCCACGATGCATCTCGTAGATCTTCCTTCAATAACATTGGCTGGTCAATATAATGCATAGATCCTTTTTTGGCCAACATCCCGCCCATCCACCCCGTGCTCCGTTTTTGCTCCGTTTTCCGTCACCGCTATTATGCGGGGTGGCCGTCGGAGCAGGAAGTCCCGCCAGGCCGCGATGCGAAGCACAATCCACATGACCCCATTCGTGAGTTTTCCTCCGGGATACTTTATAACCGTGCTCCGACATGTCTTGCAGGCCGAGTTTCGGCCCCTGCAGCAGACTGACTCGTATCAGTTGCGTCACTCGACAGTGTCAAGTCTTGGTACGATATTTCGCCGTTTTGCCGTCCGGGAGTGCGACCTCCCTGGCCATACCATGGAAGCGGCTTATACTGTCTCAACTCGACGCTCTCAGCATCATCTCTCCCTATTTTTCTGATGAATGGGTACAGTGACTCGAGATTAGTCTGTTTCGTCAATACTAATGTATGAATAATGATAGACCCCGCATCTGTGGAGGCTCGGAGGCTCGGAGCGGTTAAACGGTGCATTTGCATCACGCCGCTGAGTCAGATCCCACACCTGTCCATCCATGCTGCGTCAAGTCCAACGATATAAGTGGATACGACGTATAGACACTTCCACTATTCGCAACATGGCCCCTCGAGTGCCCCTTCCAATTCAGCCCGGGCTCCTACACACCCCTTCAACGCACGAAGCTACCGTCGTTCTCGAAGAATTGCTCTACAAAGACTATGTTTCGCACCACATTTTCTTCAATGATATGGGATTCCATGACCATCTTTCACACCAGTGCGTCGACTCCACTCGCTACTAGCTGCTGAAGATTGACGTCGGTCTCGTCTAGTCTCGTCTCAGCATACGATATGGGCGCCTCGCCCGCTTTGTTGAAGCTAATCTACAAAGATGTGTCCCAAATAATGCGCCCGTTGGACCGGAATGAAGCGGATATGACAGAGAGTAATTGGACTGCGCGGCTTGGCGAACGCAAGTAAGTGAATCTTTCATGTAATATCGCTGAGCTGCGATGCAAACTCACAACCCGTAGGGCGTACTCCAGCTATCTGGCGTTCTTTTCGGCCGAGATTTCCAAGCAAGGAATAGACGAAACGTTCCGGAAGTATGTTATGGCGCCATCGGCAAACGGAAATGGCTCTTTGATGTTGGCGCGATTTTTCGAGGGCGCGTAGGTGTTAGTTTCTTTCATTTCAATGCCATGAGGTTAATGGGAACTTCTGCAGAATCCATCCTTTCATCCACGCAGGAGTTCGTTATTCCTCGTATTCATCTATTCCAACCTGAATCCTACTCTCTAGCTCGGGGCCGAATTCGGCAATAATTTTATGTTTGCGCAAGGTTTGTATACAGTGTATAATGATATCGCGGGACTTCCATCTAATTCCACACAGGGCTGGCATTGTGTGCAGTGACGGAGTCGGAAATGACGGAGGGCGTCCTCGACCAGCCATCCAACATTCCGGAGCTCAAGGAAACGACAAAAGGCGTCACACTTCTCGCCCTCCTCCGCGAAGTGTACGACTCGGACATCCTCAAACCGATCCTGCCCGATAACCCAAACACCGCCCCAATGGACCGCTTCCGAAAATACACGCAGAACCCAGAGCGCATGGCGGAGTTGCGCCGCATCTACGCCAAGTGGTCTATCGACACGACCCTCACCGGCGCCGCCGCCGACAAAGAGTTCGCCTCGAAAATCGAGGAATGTCTCTGGCAGGCGACGCTCATCCTCGCCGCCACGGGCCGACCGAACCACGCGCCGCGCATGGACTTCTTCCTCATGCACGTCCTCACCTCGGCGATCTGTCTCCCCAGCGTGCTGAAAATGCTCCCGGACCCGTGGCAGAAGGCGCAGTTCCTGCAAGCCTACGCGCGCTCGGCGGCGCTGTGGGTGCTCGTCAAGGGCCGCCCGCGCATCGACATCCCGCTGATAATGTCGTACACCGATTCCCCTGCTCCCCCGGCGCACGGGCCGCCCGGCGGCGCGGACGCGCTGGCCGCTGCGGCGAATCCGTGGCTTGCGATTGTGCACAACGCGCTGCACCACAAGGACTCGCACGTCATCAAGACGGTGCGCGCGCTGTACTATGGTGCGCAAATGTACGGCTTGACGGCGCCCGGTGAAGCGATCGGGGCTCGCGATGACAAGGGTGGTGAGACCCACGTCGGGGCGGGGAAGATGGACGGTTCGATTTTCGTGCGTGCGGCGGGGGTGGTGAGCGAAACGATCGGATGGGCCGCGTACGGGGGGAAGGCCAATGAGTGGGACTTCAACCCTATTGGCTTGGGGTGGGATGCCGCGTGGGAGTAAGAGCCGAATAGTTTATCCTCCTTCAATTCAACGGGTTGCGTGTATTACATAAATTTTGAGTCGCATTCCATCTAAATTATGCTGAATGAATTCTTCGAGTTGTGAAAGATAGCAATTATTGAGGCCACTGGTTTAACTCCCCAACTTGTGGTCCGCATCAGCCACGACCGTAAACTTGAAGGACAATTAGCTGATATCACAATATCACAGTACGGCCACAGCGGATCTAAACGACTCAGAGAGGATTCGGAAAAAGATACTAGGCCTCTTCGCCGCCCAGTAACCGCTGGCACATCTCGGTATCACTCATGGCTCGAGTGTACATCAATCTACAGAGCAAGAGGTAAGGGACCATGTCTTCTGCTAGGTGTAGCATTTCTTAATTCCACTGTTAACTTGAACTTTTACCATTCAGCCAGTGTATAGCACGCTCGTGTATTGTCGAACCACCAGCCGGAATTTGCGCGCATAAGTTATGATGTTGTACACAACCGCGCACTGGTCCATGAGATAAGACTTAGACTGTAGTTCAAAAGAAAAATTTCCGGCCATCTCGGGGACCGAAAAATTCCACAATCTGGGAACACAGTAGACTAGTAATATAGTAGAAAGAATGGTATGAAGACTCAAATTCAAGTGATGGACCCGCGAATTGAATACATGGAGGCTCGAAATAACCCATGCGAGCAGAAAAATAATAAGTAAAGGTAATTCCATCATAGAGAACCAACGAATGACTCCCAATGCGTGGCCCATATCTCGTGTTAAATCAAATCGGTACAGGAGTCTCTGCAGGCAAGGAGTGTGCGGATGGATGGACGGCCTTGAAAATAGCCCGTAGCGTACGAATTGCGGCCACTGCACATACAGCGAGGAGTGCTGCAATCTGGTCCATCTCGAGAATAGACGTTGTCGTGGGGGGGAAAAACTTGATCTGCGGGAAAAAGGCGAGAATATACACAAGCAACCACAAGGTGATCCATAAAAAGACCCAAGTCGACCCGATCGCAACGAGTATAACGCTGATGCCCATGAGCGGTACCAACAGAAATCCGATCGCCACACAGAATGGTGTAGCTAAGGCTCCTAAAGCCGCTAGCAGTGCACCTTCGAGGTTAGGCTTCATGACCAAGCAAACCACGAAGATGGCTACGATGATAACGCCACCCAGACCGGCCATCAAGAGCCATAATGCCCGGATAGTGTATAGTTGCAAGAAGGATGGGATCGTTTCGCCCATCACCGCTGGAAAGTCTACGCCCACGGGGACCACCCATGGTTCATTGTTTGGGCCATCGACGTGCAGACACCAAAACACAGGTGCCGTGCGAGAGATGGCTTGGTGAGCGTGTAGGCAAAACCGCGAGGCAACGAGAGCGAAAATTGGTGGGATCGCGGCAATCCCGATCGTATGCAGGCGGTAGGGACGTCCGTATATGAGTGCGGCTGCCAAGGTGAACAAAGAAGCTCCTGACCCCAGCTCGACGGCGCGTTCCGCGCAGACCAAGGCGGGTAGGAGTGACGACTCGCTGGCTTTATCTCCGAGCTGCGCGATAGTGTTCGACTTGTATATGAGATCGATTGCCGCTGCGACGGTATACGAAGAGGCGGCAATGAGATCATAGTCCCACTCGGATGGTAGATGGCCCGTCCTCAGTATGACCATGATCGTGTGGCCGTGGGTCATCCCAATGGTAACGAGGAAAGCCCACCAAGCCCCTGGACCATAAAATCCTGAGATCGGTGTGTTGTTCGTGACCCGGGAAAGCAGCATCTTCTGGATGGCAATAATTTGCGGACTGAAGAGTTCTACCCCAATCACCAGTTGAGGGATCAGTAGATTGATTGCCGTGCAGAGCATCAGGACAGTGAAGACCCAACACCGAAAAGGTGGCGGCATGGTACACGTCGGTCTGCGCATATTTCTCGATGTTGAGCAGGGAACTGGGGAAAAACTGAAGATGGTGATGGAAAGAGAACGACTCTTGGCGCCTATTGCTGCTGCGCCGGCTTGCAATGGCCGTGTGCGAGCCAAATTTTGCACTGCGTGTTGATGTTTATCACCCCGACGTAATTCGAATCCGTACTTCCACTGTACTTCCCCGCGCTTCCGCGGTGCTACTTAAGCCAAAGTTTGCACCTGTTTGGCATTCAGCTCCCGTGACTCCAATCCTTCTACCACGGTTTACCGACGGATCAGCTGGGTCACATAACCGTTATGTGCCACAGCCACATAACCGCCGGGTACGGATTCATGGCCTCACAGCTACAGTATAATCACAAAAATATTTGAGCGGGAATTAATGGTCAATTGGATGATATCCCTCGCTTTGAATATCTCTAAAAGCAAATGTGGTCATTGTTGTAAGGCATCTGCACAAAACGGGCACCCATCAGTGGCTGTTCACATAACAGTTATGTGCCCGTCTCGCTCTCCTCCGGCCTCTTTTGCGATTTTTTCAGTCTTTGGAACCTCAGGGCATTTCCTAATTCATGCTCACACTCCCTGTTACACTTTCTTCCTATGCTACATCTATATTTTAGGTTCTAGATGGCTAGAACAGTTCAATCGCAACACAGGGAGAAATTACTCAAACCAGAGCTCTCGGCCTGTCATAGATGAAATCCGGGTACTTTGCATGAATGGTTTTAGTGTTTGAACAGGCTTTGAACCAGGTTTGGAAAGCCATTTTTGGATGTCAAAGGATTTTTCAACTGGCATGTTGAGTTTTATTCCTATTAGCCCTGTTGCTCAACATTATGTGCCCGTACTCAGGTGCTCAGAGTGGATCTGATCCCAAATACCGTGTTCTGGTATACGCACTGCCTACTCCGCATTTTATTTTAGTCTAAAAAAAGGGAAGTTGATGGCCCAGTCCAACTTTAGCCATGCTGCCTGTGCACCATCCCAGTTCATTTTGAACATCTAGTAGCATCAGACCCATTCTGCATGTCCCTCAATCTTCTTCTAACTTCCTTCTTTTTTATTTCTTTTTTCGCATTTTCCCCATTCGGCGACCCAGTACAATGGTCGGAAAACCTCTACCACTGGCACGCCAGAACAGTTACACAGATACGTAGCAAAGATGGCATCGTCGCTGCTCTCAGTCCCCACCGAGATCCTTCTGGTTGTAGTCGAGGCCATCAACGACTCGGCGTCGCTGCGCAGCTTCGCCCTCACCTGTAAGTTCGCTCGCTTGCTGGCCGAGCCAGTCCTCTACCGCGCCGTCCTGGTCGCCACTGGCTCGCAAGCGTTGTGCCTCGCCCAAGCCCTACGGAAACAGAAACCTCCCACGCGTGCAGAGCTCGTGCACACGCTGGACCTGCGGCCGGAGTACAGGAGGGACGAGGACATCGAAGCGCTAATTCCGCTGGTCGGGGCGATGACACAGCTGCACGCGCTGTCGATAGAGCCTCCCTCTGCAGATTACTTCCACTGGCTCTCCGACCCGATCCGGTGGGAGGCGCTGATGCAGGGCTACTGTGCGCTGCTCCTCGATGCCCAGTGCGGCACTGGCCTGCAGAAGCTTCAGAGCTGTGAGTTTTTCTTTGTCCGTTCTGGTCGCAGATGCTGAAGGGACTGGAGTGAAAATCCACTGGCCAGGTGACGGCAGCCGCTGCTGGCTGTTCACAGAATTCAAGCACATCCTCATGCTGCCGGCCCTGCAGAGCCTCACCATCGGGTGCGCCATCCTGGGAGACGACCTCGCCGACGGCCTGGCCGCCTTCGCCGGCACCACACCCTTGAAACATCTCGAGTTGGTTGAGTGCTTCGTGTCGCAAAAGGCACTGACCGCGGTGCTGGCACTCCCTCGCGCGTTGCGGTCCTGCCACCAGGGCATTGTCCGCTACCATGCTCCCCCCTCCGACACTTTTCACGAAGCGTCGCCCGAGCATCAAGTGGAGGCCCTGCGCCAACAGTGCCACTCGCTCCAGCAACTCACCTGGTTCGACGACGACTTCGCCTCCACTACAGACATGCATCGTGTGGCCGTCCTCGGGAGAGGCCTGTCCGATTTTACTGAGCTGCACACCCTCACCATTGACGGCCCCTCCGCTCTGCTCTTCTCAGCCCTCCTCTCCGATTGTGCGCCGCCCAGCCTGGACCGACTGCGCATCATCCGCCACAACAAAGACACCATTTTGGACCACCCCATTGACAGTGTCGCATACATGCGCATCCCAGGCATCCCGCCACCCTCAACGTTTGCATACGGTAGAATTAATCCTGTCTGCATTTTCCAAGAACTCCGGTTTAATTTTCACTTGTACTTAGCACAACTAAGGGCCCGCCCATTCTACCACTACCGAGATTTAATCTAAGCTACCCGGATTTAATTTCAGTCACTCAAATATAATCCAGGCGATGAGAATCCCCCATTGAATCTGAAGGTCGATGTCAGCTAGGTTGTCATGATGGTGGGTCGCGTTCGGAAAAAAAAAACCCACCTCAAATTAAATCTGGACTCACGGGATTTAACCTGAGACCCGCGGACCTAGGATTAAATCGTTAGTTCGGACGCGCTGATAGAAAAAAACCCACCTCGGATTAAATCTGGACTGACGGGATTAGATCCGAGACTCGCCAACCTGGGATTATATCGTTAGTTCGCTAAGCTACGCGGATTTAATTCAAGTTGCTTAAATATAATCCAGGCAATGAAAATCCCCCTTTGAATCTGAAGGTCGATGTCAGCTGGGTTGTCATGATGGTGGGTCGCGTTCGGAAAAAAACCCGCCCCTCGGATTAAATCTGGACTCACGGGATTATTAAATCTGAGACCCGTGAACCTGGGATTAAATCGTTAGTTCGGACGCGCTGTAAAAAAAACCCACCTCGGATTAAATCTGAACTCATAGGATTAAATCTGGGACCCGCCAACCTGGGATTAAATCGTTAGTTCGGACGCACTGATAAGAAAAAAACCCACCTCGGATTAAATCTGGACTCACGAGACTGAACTTGAGACCCGTGAGCCAGATTGAAACCTGAGGCCGTGTTAGTTCAGACGCACTAGAAACCGTCGAACCGTCATAAGCAGCACAGAAAAACCGCGACACTCCAAAAAAAAATTGGGACAAGAATTTATTATTGTAGCGGTACACGAATTACATTAGCCCTGCGAAGAACCCTGGTCAATTCCTCGTAGCGGAAAGCTCAAATGAAGACATACCTTATTTCTTCGCACGCGCCAGGACCTTCCACTCTTCCACATAGTCCTCCTCCCAAGTGTATGGGGCAGGCAATGGGTATCCCTAAAGCATCGTCTAGTTAGTTTCCCACCTACGGCGTCAATGAATGGCTTACGTGGGCGTAGAAATGAGCCCCAATCTGCCTGCCGGCCACCGGTTCCGGCGAGGGTGTACGCGCGTGCAAACCGCTCCCGCGTGTAGCACGAGCAGGGGCCGTTGCCGCAGGAGCATTTGATACCGTCTTCTTTACTCTCTTCTTCGCTGGCTCCGCTGCTGCGTCCGGCGGTGGTTTCCTCTTTGGCGGGCGGCCCCTTTTGGCGGGCGGTGCGGCGGGAGGCGGAGGCGGAGGTGGAGGCGGAAGCGGGGAAAGAGGCGGGGAAGGCGGAGGCGGAGGCGGAAGCGGGGAAAGAGGCGGGGAAGGCGGGGGCGGAGGGGGAGGCGGAGGCGGAGGCGGAGGGGGAGGCGGAGGCGGAGGCGCGGCAGGCGTGTCACCGCCCACGGTAGGAGGCGCGTTTCGTTTTGCCGCCGGAGGGGAGAAGTCGGCATCGTGGGTGTGATCGTCCTTGTTGCTGTCGTCCTTCTTGTCGCTCTTTGCCGCGTCCGCCAAATCTCCTATGGCCCCCACTTCCACCCTGGGCGCGAAAGCATCGCCCAGCCTCTGCCGCGCCAACATCTCACCGTAGACATCCCGCAGATCATCCACGCTCGCAGTCTCCAGTTCTATCGCCTCCACATGATCTGCGCTCCTCACGATTCGCAGAGTAACCCGCGAAGACGTAGAACCTAAACTCGGTCAAAATCACCGTCATCTACGCCGCACAAGAGACATACCTGTTAATCCCTGGATAAGACTGACAATAGTCTCGGACGACAAACCCTGCGGATTGACATCCGGCAGGAGCAGCTTCCCGTGCTCGTCGGTCAACACCCGGGGTACGGCGTTATCGTTCGCTGTCTCTAGGTTCAGTCCCGCCCGTGTATGATTCATCGAAGGCTGACTTACGCAGGAGAACGCTACGTGCCCAGGCGCCGAACTCCGCCTTCTCTTCGACCTCGTGAGCCGGCGTGAATGCCGGTACCTTCGTCTTCGGCCCCACGGACATGCTGGGGTGGTGGAGTACATGTCAGTGCACGCTCGTCGCAGGCGCTACGGTGACTCACGAAAATCTTTTCACCTTGTCCTCCCTGTCCGTGTAGGCACCGCGAACAAAGAAAACCATATCCCCGTGGCCACCCCACCCGTTACCCATCATCCCTCGCAGGAGCGTGTGAAGCGTGTTGTACACGGTCTCCTGGTTACTGGAGAACGTCGGGTTAGACCATGGCGAAGGTAAGGTTGTCGCGGATATAACTCACTGCTGTATGTGTTCCGGCGTTGGGCCAGCCTTGATTGCATCGTTCGTCTTTCTTGCCACGGCCTCCATCTTCTCTTTGACCTCCGGCTCGCTCTTCTCGTATAGCTTCTTCGCGTTCGCGTTGTATGCGGTTAGGTAAACCCCGTCCCTGGGCTGAATTGGGCCGGGATGCTCCGCCTTGGTAGTCGTCTGGATTTCCGCTTTATGTATCTTGGCGAACTCCTGCACGGGATTGGTGGCGCGTGGCTGTTTTGAGGTTGAGCGGACCTCCTTGGTGGAGTGCTGGTCCTCGGATTTGGCACGGACGTGTCTGTTCTTCAAAGTCTCATAGAGCGTCTGAATTTTATTAGTCCCAGCCACACACGAGAGGTTTAGATGGACCCACTTTGATAAAATTCCCGGTGTTGTAGCCGTCTGGCCCGTCGATATTAAATTCCTTGTTGATCAGTGGGAACAGCTCGCTGGACACGTATCCCTTCAATGTTCCGACCTTTGAGGTATCGGCGGCGGCGACTTTATACTTCGGATACAGCTCCTCCATCATGTATTCGAAAATGGGGTCGATTTTCAAGCCCTGTTTCTTCAGCTTGTCAGCCGGAATCTTCTTCCAAATGGGTCTGGTGGAATCGTCAGCAGCGCCGGTGGCACTGGCTGTCAAGGTTGGGGCCAGAGGTGGAGAGGTGGAAGGTTTCGGGGGTGGAGGCGGCGGAGGCGGCGGAGGCGGCGGAGGCGGCGGCGATTCCATCGAAAGGTGATACGGTGTGCAGTGGATTGACGAGCAGTGAAGAAGAGAGACTGTGAAAGAATCAAAAGGCCTGCACAATATATGTATGCTTTCACCCACCAAAGCGTTTGCCACCGCCGAATTGGGTGCATAAACATGGCGTTGCTTTGGTCTCGCTCTCTGGCGCGAAGACAGAGTGCCGCCGACGTGGAAGTCAGCCGTGAGTGACATGGTAGCCGCCCTGGTGGTGGTG
Organism: Mycena galericulata; assembly: GCA_029289565.1. Lineage (NCBI taxonomy): Eukaryota > Fungi > Basidiomycota > Agaricomycetes > Agaricales > Mycenaceae > Mycena > Mycena galericulata. The sequence goes on along the minus strand of JARKIA010000078.1, from coordinate 197,744 downwards.
GTCGCTCTCTGGCGCGAAGACAGAGTGTCGCCGACGTGGAAGTCAGCGGTGACTGACATGGTAGTCAGTGGTTGTGGTGCGGCATCCGATCACCTGACCCCGCATTGTAATATTTAAGTGTAAACAATCCCAAATAACGCGCACTCTCACTGGATTTGGTAGCGATAGTCGCTTGTCTCGACCCGCAGCGAGCAAAACATATACATATATTCATGACATAAATCGCTATTTCCTTCGTCATCATTGTATAAACGTCCGGTCTTCTAATTATCAGTCCACATCTTTCACAAATATCGGAATTCTAAGAACGAGACGAGAGGTAGGTAGGTAATTATATGAGACAAAATATAAAGAACGCACCTCTCAAAGCTTTCGCCCACCGACCGTACTGTGTCCTCGATTATGGCCGCCAAGCCCTCTATACCGCCCGCCAATTCCTCCCAAAAATATTCTTGGTGACGATGTCCGCACTTGCAAGCAAATCTTGCGACACGGGCGCCCCGGATCGATAGCTCCAGGTGTACAAGGCGCTCTGGGGCACGTCTTGAAGGTGAAAACAAAAGAAGCAAATACATACCGACGAGTTTAGTGTTGGAGGTGTTGTAATAGTACAACCAGGCGAAACTTCCTCCGCCGCACTGGTCATACTGCACCATTCTCCGCGACAAACAGCCCGTTCGCCCGAACTTCAAAACAATCCGATTGCGCAGAAGGCGCATATGGGTGTAAACACAACCCGGCCGTTCGCAGTAGGGATTGAAGATTCGGAGGATTGCCTTCTGGTCTTCAAGAGACAACCTCAGGCTGTAGTCATTAGTGCACGCCAATCTAATCGTGTAACACGTACATTGCACTTTGAATCAAACGCCGAAAACGGGCTGCTTTGTCGGCTGGCTTCGCATGATACTCGGCGGTCCTCGTAGATACCCTGCGAGCTTGAGGGTTCGCGCGTTGTGCTAAGTCAGCGTACACTTACATGATGGACGAGAAGAGAATCGGGAACTCGAGACGTGGACGAAGTGGTCAGCTAAAACAGAAGGCAGAGGTTGCAAGTAGGTCGAAATCAAAGTCAGAGATCGACCAGGAAGGGAAGTCAAGAGATCGAGATGTAGTCGAAAAGCACAAGCAGAGAGGTTGGAAACAACGAACGAGGACAGCCGCAGCGGCGACGAGAGACACCTCCATAATTGCGGTACTTGTCATATCAGTAGCTTCATTGGATTCCCCGGAAAATTGCTACACTCAATACTTACTACCACTACAACGAACCTGGGCAGAATCCAATTTGGGGATTTGTGATTTGCGCACCGCCACTGATTGGCAGCCTGACGTAAGTTTGAGCATCCCGATAAGACTATTGGAGACGATAAGATTGTTGCTACTGATGAAAAACTGCGAGGCGGAAGATGAAAATGTGCCTATTCCTCAAAGATCAGTCAAGTTCAGGTCGCGATGAATATACCGCACCAGATCGGCAAGATCCAACATTACTAGCAAGTCCTTGCGCTGAATCTCATCTCCGCTTGACATAATAGTGAGGTTTGCAGTTCCTCTTGGACATCAAGTATTTAATCGACGGAACAAGTATTTATTAAAGGTGGTCGGTAAACAAGTCCCAGTCGCCCATCTGTGTCACCCCTTTCAAGCGAAGCAACAGCGACTCGCCCTCCCCAACACGCACCCGGGTTTCCCAGCCAAGCCTTTTCCACACTCCCTTCGAGGGGATGAACCTTTCCAATTCGTCCGTCGTGTGTATGTCGATACCGTCGGCACCAAGCACCATCTTGTTGTGGCCCTGGTTCAAGTAGACGTATCCGTTCTGTGGCCCCGCCAGGTATACATGAAGGGGTTGTTTGTAATCCTAATCAACGAGGATTCAGTAAGCTGCGCCGCAATTAAGTAGCAAGTTAATGTTACCTCTTGGAAAATCAACGCCAGAATCGCCTCCCATCTCGTTGAGGCAGGATCATCGGGCTTATTTCGGGACCCTGCTTCAGCACTACGGCCCAAGGTCCGCCTGCGAGGGGCTGAGACACGAGGTGTGGGTTTTGCCGAGAAAACTTCGAGCCGCTTCCGCTCAGTCGAATTCAGACGCGCCCTGGCCTGGACGCCTACGGTAGGGGCGATCTTGGAGGTCGAGGCACGGGCGGGGGTCGCGCATTGAGCTAGCTGTTCAAGTATGACACTCATGAGTGGGATTTTTCACAAAGCTTTCAGCAGAATGTTCCACCTTTTATAGGTAGCTATTGTCAAAGCACTTGGGCCGTTTGCAGTCATGGCCAAAGCGCGGAAATGGTCCGAGCCCAAAGTCCGAGAGTCGAGTACAACGGTGTGTAACTGTCAGGTAATCCGTTAGAGCGGCACGAAGCCGTCATATGAGGATTCAACAGCACGCAGCCGTTCTTCTGAGACACCGACGCGAAGTCAATGTCGTCGACGTGGGGGGATCTGTGTATCAGTATGTTTGGCTTCATCGTTACGAAGGCCGGAAAAGGAAATCATCTTCATTCAAGAAAGGTAGCTATACGATGTATTACAAGGTCATCGATACTTGTCAGAGGCTGCAGTACGTTTACAGTAGGTACAGTAAATTATACAGATATTTCAACGGGAATTACATTATAAACGGCACTAGGTTCCAAACTCGTGCTCCAAGCGCATAGGTATCACGGCGGCGCGCCCGAAAAGTAGATAGAAGCTCTGGGTGTAGTACGTTGCGACATCGCACTCCAGATCCTCTATGTCCGCCGTCGTCCAGTCTTGATGGTCCTTTGCTTTATCGATCCAGGAGGGGCGAGGGCGAGATTTCCAGTCGTGCATCAGTTTGGCAAGCCGCTGAAGGTAAGGGAGGCGTTGCGACGATGCAATGGCCGCGAGTCCCTGTTTGCTCAGGCCGATGTCGAAGCCTAGAAGAGTCCCCCCCGCGAAACATTCCCGACATTCATTAGGGCGATCTATGCCCGAAGCGCGTGCGTCGAGAGCTAACAACTCGAAACGAAAATTCATTTCCGCCAGCCCCCAGAGTATCTCTTTGGCCCGGTTGCGCGTCGTACGAGGGACGGTCGATGGATCAACTGCGAAGTCCGTGAGCTCGATGCCGCAGGCTTCCATGGCCGGGCCCAAGAGCTTCTCGATGGCCACTGTCCGTCCAAATGCCTTGCTGCCCCGCTTGCCCCGCGCAGAGACTTTGCCCTGCAACACATCCCGCCATTCCTGCGTGGTGAGAGGCTCGTGTGACTGGTCGGGATCGCCGAGCCGATAGAGCAGAGCATCGTGTACGAGCTGATAATGATGGAGCAGCAGTTGGCGACGATCTTCATCCACTGGCGACGCGAGCAGGGCGGGCTCCGGAAACATGTAGAGGTGGGCCTTCGCTCCCCCTAAGAGTGGCGGCTGAGATGTGTCGACTTTGGACAGGGCTCGTGTCCAGGAAGGAATGCTAGACGGCATTTCAGGACTAGTAAAAAGCTCGAATTTGTTCCGCTCAGTTTTTTTCGGGTTGGCCGAGGTCGACTCCTTCTTCGCTTTGGCTGGGGCATCTACGCGCCATTAATGAAAGGTGGATAAGGCATGATCATGGTAGCTTACATGGTGACCCTCGGCTAACATGCGATTTGTTGCCCTGCGAACTGCCCCGGATCGGGCCAGCTACCCAAGTAATTAGTAACACGCTCACGACGGGCGGTACTGTACACTTACACGCCGGTCCGCAAGTTGGATCCCTGCTGTTGCCGCCCTGTGGATTCCGGCTCGGGCCAGCCACTGGCGTAGCTATCTGCATGGGCTGCGACAAGAACGGCGGTGTCCCCTCCGTTTTGAATGAGTTCGTGTACCATGGAGTGGTGCGCGTGCATTTATCCAGCGACTCGATCTTTTCGTCCACGTTGGATCCCATGGTGACGGCGGGAAAACCGGGCGCAGGCTGGCACTCGATACAGTCAGCACCTTCGACGGGTGTGGCGACGCTGAGGATCCGCTCGTCCACGAATGCGGCCAAGGGGCGTATGAACCAGTATGGGAGTCGCGCTATGTAGAATTGTTGGGCGATTATGGGATCGGATGTGAAGACCCCCACACGATCATCTGGTGTGATAGAAAGGCCAGAGACGCTAGCTGAATTCTCCATGCGAGGTTTATAGATTGTCATATACGCTATGAGACCTGCCAGTTGCAGATATGCACGTTGCACATTCGTCACGCCCATAACCATCCGTGTATATGTGCATGGCAGTGTCTGCAAGCGCTCCAAACCCAGCCGTAGATTGTCCTCAAGAAGGGGGAATAACGGCACAGTCTTTTTCGCCACGCATGCTCCGTATTCATCGAGGAGCAGGTTGACTGGCCACGCTAGGCGCGAAAACTGCTCCGGGCCAAGCTTCCCTAGCCCTCGAGTGAGACTACGACCGGTTTCCGGGCCCACGAAGTCGGACGGGGCAGGATCCCACCACATTACTGCCAGTGAATCATTGGGGTCGACTGGTTTCCTGGGGATGGCGCCGAGATGGCAGTACGTGACGCTGTATTGCTGGGGCCAACGACCGTAGTCGTCTGTTCCGTAGCGCATGTCTTGGCGTACGGACATCGTGTTTGTTGGCCCAGCCGCCGAAATTTCTGGGATGTAATGCGCATGCGTCGTTACGAAACAAGGTGTGCCCAAGATCGTGATGTGTGCGCCCACTCTGCCCTCAAACGGGCCCAATGTACCTGTACAACGACGTTAGATGAATTGCAAAAGAGGTGTCCGTTACGGGCACATACGGTCAACACCATTACTACGGTTTTTCAAAAGGTCCATTGCGGCCATGGTGTGCGATATGTCGTTTGGTTGGGATAGGATACGGCCAGACTGGCGCGAAGTCAGCCAAATGCGTAGCGCGGAGCCACGAATGGTCCAATCCGTAGCGCGTAGCCACAAGAAGCAGACCGTGGTTAGGACTGGGACCGAAAAATTGTTGTTGCTTGTTGGACGGTTCCATTGATCCCATCACCATCATGATTTCCAGTCCAAGTCGCGACTTCGTGTCGCACATTGGGTGTGCCTTCGCGGTACACTCCTGAAGCTTGACTATCAGGTCAAAGCAACCTCTATTGTGTCCCGACCATTGGCCTCAAAGCGGCTTGCTTGGGCCGCTTCGAGGAACAAATGCCAACAACGCTTCGAAGGGTCTCTGCGAGCAATATAAAATCCCACCAGCTCAAGAACTTATCGCCAATTCACAAGCAATGCCCAGAGCTTTCTCTCCACGAATCCGGCCTTGGTGCAGCCATCTCCCTCCCCGTCATCGTGTAACCTCGCTCGCAGCCCGGCGTCATGTTGACCACCTGTTTGGCGACTTGCTTGACTTTGAAACCCAGATTGCGACCATGATATGGATTGAGGTTTGTTGTTTTGTCATACACATACCGCCACACCTGAATTGTAATCCAGGACGACGTCGATCCCCTCCAAATCACGCTGTATCCTAGGGAAGATCTTCGGGTCCGCCTCTCCGATCACAGAGAAATCCTCGCCGCGGTGGGCTTCGAAGAAGTCTTTGCGGCCCGTCCAGAGCGCTACGTGCGCGATGCGCAGAATAGAGGGGATTGGATGCCATGCACCTGGGACACCCCGCTCAGAGTTTATTCTCCCGGTGATCCCCTCCTCCTTTGCCATGAAGCGGTGACTGTACTCAAGGATTTCGAAATTCATGAACGACACATGCGCTAGTAGCTACTAGCTACCCCTCCGTACCCGAGAATACAATAGACACAATAACATTTCTGTCGATCATGATCGTGATCTCTTGGCGCGAACTCGACTTAAAACAACAAGAGTGCCTTTATCCCCCCATCGCGGATGACCACCCACGACTCTCCCCAACTCGAGCCTCTTGAGGCCTCCTTCCCGACATCACAGATGACTACCTGCGATCCATTGCTCTCTCTGAGCCCACCATCCGCATCTCCGGGTGTCGCCAATGATCCTCAAATGTCCGATGTACAGGCCGCACAAAGTAAATTGCTTCCTGTCTTAATTACGGTCTATGCCTAGAGCTCAATGACACCTCGCAGCCGGCCCCGTGGCGTCGAGATTGCAAGCTGACGCACTTTCACTGGCTGAGGCTCTCCCCAAGTTGCGCGATCTATGTATGTCCTGCGATGGGAGCTTCCGGCTGCAAGCTCGACCCTCCTGCCTTCATCATGGCGAGCCTCTGGTGCCCATGGACTACAGCAACGCTATCCGGTCTGATCCAATGTTCGTCGCATCGTTTTATTCGTTTACTTTGTTCTTACCCTCGATCAGAATGACATACGATATTTCCTGTCAATACCTCCGGCAGGCGCGCCGACAACAGTCCTCCAGTCAGGTTCACGTCGAAGATGAAGTCGTAGATCCAGAAATGCCAGATTTAATGGATGTATCAGATTCAGAGGACGAAATGAATTAATGTAGACATGATCTTGTTCAAAAATCCATTTGTTGGCGAGAGGGGATTCGTTCTTGAAACATTCGACTGCGCGTCAATTTTCTGACATAGGAAGCCCTCAACACCGCCGATCGGTGATTCAATCTCATCCCGCCGACGAGCCTGACATTGGCCCGACATCGCCTACTCCATGTCGCGTCCATCAGCAGCTGATACTCTCCCGATCGCGTCTCTCAAACAATAAAACATCTCGCTCTTGTCTCTCGGCAGCAACACAATAGCGTCCAAGTCCTCAAAAACCTGGTCCTGATGGTGTGTCCCTGTGCTCCTCTCTTTCCAATGCCGCCGAAAAAGACCCCCGCTACAAGATGGTTAGAAGACAACATACGCATTCCGAGGTGGAAAAAATGTTCTTCGGGAAGCCATTCGGCCACCATCTACTCAGCTTCGAATCATCCGATTGAGGAAGAACGGTTTGGGGAGATCTCGTTTCACGTACGTTTTCCCTTCAGCATACAGCTTTATGACTGATAACTTCCGCAGTGCACTGGCACATGTACCAAAGCTTCTATAGCTCTCTCTACAACCCGGCGGTTGCGCCTGCGTACGGAGTTCTTGGAGTGGAAGGCCAACCACAAGGAGGAAGTAGCGGAGTCCAGACGTTTGGAGAAGCTAGCGGAGTCCAGACGTTTGAAGAACCTACCCGAGCCGGAGGAGGACGATGATGAAGATCCCGAACCTGCAGTTGCCCCAGCCCGTGAGTCTCTATTCTTTTTGTTTCCTTGTCCTGCCCGCTATCTAACCTAGCTTTGGTAGCAAAGAGGAAACCGAGCAAGCCCAAGGCTCCCGCCAAGCCCAAGGCTGCTGGTCTGTCTATCTCACATATCTTCAATGTAACCCTCAACCCGTCTCCAGCCAAGAACGCTGAATCAGTAAATACGACTCAGCGCAAGTCTCGTGGTGAGTACGTGACAGTCTCTTTGCGACGCGACGCCCAATATTGTATGTAGCCAAGAATTCGGACGACAAGCCTGCCAGGGCGCGCGCCGCCAAGTCGAAAGGTTAGTTATATTTCATTCGCAGAGTTACATCTGCTTACCGTGCGCCAGTGGTGACCACGGGCAAGACCAAAGCCGTACCTGGTGAGTCACCATCGGAGGCCATGCGAAGCAATACTCATTCGTGTCAGAGCTTGAACCCGATGTCGTCGAGGATGATCAATACGATACCGACTCTTATGAAATCCTGGCTGATGAAAGTATGGTATCCGCCCTCACCCACAAAGAAAGCTAAACTCAAATTCACTTTCAGGGCGCCGCGTTGAACTCATCATCTACACCGACAACAACAAGGAAGCTATACGTCACAGCGTTAACCTGAGGGCGGTCAGCCATTTCGAGTTCAGGTCCCTCAACATCGCGAAGGTTGTTGGCGCGGTGTCGGATTCCGATAGCGGTCTTCCATACACGCACTATGTGTGGTATTGTCCTCTTCGGGACCAATGGTTTCCGGTAGGTCAGCCTATCAACCTCAGGCGCCGCGGGGAGTATGTGATCTTTCGCGTGGGGACGATCCCCGTGACGGAATGCCCAGAGATCGTCAGCTGGGTCGAGAAAGCCCAGCGGTCTGTCTTGGTTCTGGCAGCGGCAGGCGAGTAAACACATTGCACGAAACGGAATACTACGTATCTAAACCGTTGTCTGACAGATTCGGACGCGGAAGACGAGCGTGACGTAGCGAGCGTTGCGTCCAACGGTACCTTAACGCCCGCCCCATCTTCCTCGCTCAAGAGGAAGCGCAGCAGATCCAGCACCTCCTTCCTTGACGAACAGGCGGAGATTCTGGAGGCCGAGGACGAGGAAGACGAGGAAATACATGCCAAATTGAGAAAGATGGGGAAGGGTAAGGGTAAAGCTATCAATTGAAACTCGTACAATATGCCCGTTCGTCAGATTAATACTCATGCAATACCCAATCTCCGTGTCCAGTTGCGAGTCCATCTGTGAGACACTGTTGGATCATGTATTATTATTGTTCTTTATTGTTTCGTACCTCCGCCGGTTCAGGTCTCAGACAGATCGATCAGTGAGTCTTGTTCGGCTTATTGTGCGATCGTCTCACCTCCTTCTATAAGTATGTACCATGCAGCTGTCAGAAAATGGAAGACTCGCCCATATCCTGCTCTTCAATGTCTTCGCCATGTAAGAAGGTATTCATTTGTTGCGTTCCCGGGCTAATCTGCTCTCAGATACTTCCTATCCTTTAATCCCGCGTTTGGAGTTAGTGTCGCGTCCTGTGGACGAGGTTTCAACACACGAATACTCGTGGAATACTTCTGGTGAACTGATAGAGCGCGGGTGGGAGCCAGGCATGTCACATTCCCTCTACTCATGGCATTTCTCACCCTATTGGCTCACAGAGTACCAGCGACCGACTGAAGTTGCCCTCGACGCTTTGCTCGTTGCTTCCTTCAATTACTACCAGCAGGTCAGAAAGCGGTCTGTCTACGGTTACGGCGCTGCGATCAGGAGCGCCACATTGTCCCGTGCTTTGTTCAACAACATCAAGGTCGCCGCCCGCGCTGTTCTGGAGAGCGGGATGACGAGCGCCGATGAGCTTGAACGGCGCTGGATGATGATGCGCCGCGAGGAGAGGCCCGGCAAGGAGATGTCTGCGGGCCAACGATGTACGTGTTTGGATTCATCTTCTCTTTTACTTTTCTGAACTGTTGCAGTGCCTATTCATTTTCATCAAGGGCATATTGTCGAATGCCAGTGCTGGTTTCAAACATTCGATGAGAATATCGACGAAAGCCAGTTGTCGCAGGAGAACACATGCCTTGTTATGGTCAAGTACGCACCGCTGCATGGATAGCTAGTTTATCGCCTGTTTATTATACTCGAGACGTATTACAATGGAAAAGTCCCCGTATCGTTTTCAGAAGTGGGTGTAACGCGTACAGCTACAGAAATTGAAACGAGGGATTCAAAAACATGTAACGCGTTAAGGCACGTGACCGTGTTTCCGCTGCGCAAACTCCAAGTCCGACTCCGATCAAATCTTGACGCAAACCACAACAGGCCGACTTCGCGTCGCCGTGTACCGACCACTGCCCCGACTTCGTGTCGGCGTGGCTGACTGACTGCGCGCCAGTTTTGCTCACTCCAGCCCCATCGAGCCCCAATCCAAGCGCCATTCATCAAGTCCCAATTCAAGCGCCATTCATCAAACCCACCAAAGCTCTGGCTACAATGCCCGTCGAGCTTTGGTATCCCTTCTCTTAAAAAGCCAGTAAGTCGGTCTCGTATCCCCCCCTCTAACGGCCCTCCCTCATTATCCATGCCATCCAGCTTGTATCTGAAGCGCGCAAAGAACGACACCGAAGCTATGCTTCGTGAACTAGCAGGCGAACCCGATGAACGACAATTCAACTGCGATCCCTGCCCCAAAGGGTTCACGCACGAGTTGGGACTCAACACTGGGGACGTTGTCGGATCCAGGGTAGCGACGTGGGAGATACGCTGCCCTGGTTTCGTCAGACCGACTCTGCCGTATGACGGGTTTTCAGCGGAGAGGTGCCGGCCTCAGTACGGCAAGGAGTTACCATTGGCGCAGATGAGGGAGGTGGTGCTCCTCAAGGACGACTACCGAGTACGGAACGACGCCGTGGTACAACTTTTCAAGTCTTTGGGCCAAGTCAAGGACGCGTTGGCAATTTTATCTGATCTCGGGACGAGCCCCCCGCTTCCCGAGCAAGCAGCGCATAACATGTGTACGCGACTGTCTACACAGCTTTTCTTCGAATTACTGACGCACCCTACAGCAAGGCAGCTAGAAAGCATCCGGCATTTGCTTGGCGATGTCCAGGTCGCCGTTGTGCCCGCGGATCCAGACGTTTTGGAACGCCAGGCTACCAAGGGGAAGCAGAAATCGAGTGCGGTTTCATGCAACATCTGTCTGATATCCGTTGACCACAATACAGGCCGCATCTCCACCTTCGACGAATCCGACTCGGACTCGGACGCCGACGATGATGAAAGTAAGTAGTTCTTTTCAAGTACTCGCCGCGGCTCATCTCCCCCTTCAGTGTTTGACCCCAAGGAATCTCAACTGAAGGTTCTGTTACCCATGGCCACAGATGAGACGCACGGTATGTTTTCTATATATATTTTTTTGGTATAAAAAGCGGTCCATACTCAGTTTTCCGTGGTTTCCTAGGTCGCCGCGTTCATGTTATCTTTTACATCGGACGCGGACTGGAACCAAGGGATGCCTCTCATGCCTTGTTCTGGCTCCCTCGTGGAATGGCCTTCCTATTGGCAAATTACCCTCTTCTCCCGGAATGGTCGGGGGTAAAATTCCATCTCTATTGTCCTTTCGGGGACGATTACGGTTCCTCTGAGAAGCCTGTGAACATGATCGGCCGCGGTAACTTCATGATCTATCGTCAAGTCGGCCTTGGGTGGACCTATTGCCGCTGGCTCTCGACGTGGGAAGAGCGTGCCCGAGATTCAGCCCAGTATGAAAGTCAGTGCTTTTACATTTACTATGATCATATCTCATATATTCCAGTAGACAAAATCACTCGCGGCGAACTCTCGCTCTTTTCCGATGACCCCTTGCCCGATGCAACCACCTCTGGACCTGCTCGTGACGCACTCCCGCCCTCTTCGGACCCTGCGCCTTCTTCGTCTCCGATTCGTGGTGGTGGGAAAGCGCTCGCCTCCTCGTCAAAGGCGCAGTACGAGGAGGCCATCCCCACTCCCCTCCCCGAGACGGTCGTCGGATCATTCGCAACGCCTGCTAACGTCGCTTCCTGGTCAAAGGCGCCCGCCATGCCAACCCCCCTCCGCCAGATGACCATCGCAGCACCTCCGAAGGCCGCAACTCGTGACGTCGCAGCACCTGCCAAGGCCGCAACTCACGAGGAACCCCAATCGACCGTCGTCGCTGCCTCCTCATCCAAGAGGAAGGCTGCGACACCCGTTCCAAACCCCGCGCCCTTAAAAATACAGAAGACTGATATCGGGAAACCCGGGTCGCGTACAAATCCTCTGGCCGTCGAGGACTTTCCATCCGACTGGGGCTCGGATATCGAGATAATCGAGGGGTGATAGTCGAATGACGAACTCATAATGTCTTTAACGTACATGACGACTAGCCTGTAGTTTTTTTGTTTTCAATTGGAATGTCATTATAAACTGTTTTTTCTTTTGCGCCCCATGCCTTCGCTTGTCTGAACCTCGAATTCCGCGCCTCGAATTCCGCGCGACACGTGTGTGACGGAGCGCGTAGTGTGACACGCAGCTGACGTAAGCGCTTTGTTTCTTGACTTTGACGCCCTCCTCCTTCCCTCGACTGCCACCTCGAGATGACTTCTATGTCACTCTATACCTGAAGGGAGATGACTCTCGTGTCACTCAATCCTCGACTGGATTCAAAAATCCCCTGTCTTCGCGCCAGGACATCAAGGCGACGCGGAACGATGGCTTCTCCACACCTACTTACCTCGACTGCCACCTAGAGATGACTTCCATGTCACTCACTGCCGATCCTCGACTGGATCCAAGAACGCCCTGTCTTCGCGCCAGCACGTTTCCAGTACTTCTGCTACCCAGTACTTGTTTAGGTGCGGCTTTTACTTCACCCCATTGCACGGTCTGTTCTTCGACTGAATACTTCCTCATGCAGCCTCTGTCGTCTCGTTGGCGCGTCACCTTTTTACTTTCCCTTTTTGCTCACCGGATGCCACCTTGAATTATATACCATTCTCTACCACTGTCTCTGTATACAACCCGACTACTTTCTTAACGGGACCGCGCCGGAATATATCTACCTGCCTACCTACCTACCTACCATCGTTTAATTTGTTTCACTCAGGCGTCTCGATCATACAATGATCGCAATCCGATCGCTGCTTATTGTTGGTAACCGGTGCGGATCTCACTTTGTAATCTCCCCACTGTTCTCAATCCTTCGCAGTGCACTACCATGAGCAAGCGCAAAATGCCCGCCGCCGCCGAGAATGAAGTGAAACGGAGAAAATCTGGCAGGAGCGCCACCTTCCAGGTCGACAGTGACGACGACGACGACACCCTTCGTGCCGAGTCAGGCTCACAACCAGCAAAACCCGCCGAGTCAGCCCGTCGACTCGCGGAGTTGCCGTCGACGTCTCGCTCAGGGCACCATCCCCGCTTACCGGGAGCGCAATTTCGGTGGGACAACAGCGATATCCCCTTGCCAGCCCCAGCGCCTGTACCATCAACGGCGGAGCCTTCTCCGGACGTCCCCCCCGCCCCTTTCGAAAATACCGAAAATACCGAAACGTTTGGTCCCCTGGACAAGAAGGTCAAGCCGACACGGTATCAGGTGCGCCTGAATGTCTTGACTTGCACCCAGTGGTCTGACTCCTCTTTTTTCTAGGGTGCATCAGTCGCGATGAGCGCCGTGCTCCCGCTTTTGCCACAAATCCAGAAGGACATCCTGGAGACCTTTGCACACTGTGGACTTGGACAACCTTGCGGTTGCGGCGCTCTGAATGCCATATTCCGCTGCGTAGAGTGCTTCAATGCCCCTCTATGGTGTCGTTCTTGCGTCATACGGGAACATCGATATACCCCCTTTCACCACATCGAGAAATGGAACGGGAGGATGTTCATTCGAAGCCGTCTTGGATCCCATACGCAGGGTGAAGACGATTCCGCCGAGGAGCTGCTGGTCTTGCAAACTGATCGTTGGCACCGTGGTCGGCCGTGCGTGAATGCCCATTCGACGAAGCCGATGATACGCGCGTTCACCATCGCGGATTATAACGGGTTTCACAATATCAAGATACAGTTCTGTGAATGCGCGAGCGCACACACTCACACTGCTTTGTGGCGAGAATTGGTGGCTGTCCGCCTTTTTCCAGCGACCTTCATCCAACCTAAAACCGCCTTCACATTCAACGTTCTCAAGCAATTCCACATTCATTCGCTCACTTCCAAGAAGTCCGCTTACGACTATGTCAAAGCATTGACGAAACTGACTGACAACTCCCAGCCGCAATCCATCACAGTAAGTTTGCACAAGTGAATGATACTGGTATGCGGAGCTGATTATTTGTGCAGGATCGTTACAGAGAGTTTTTGTTTGCGCATCGTATCTGGCGATACCTCGCGCTGCAGCGACGTACTGGGCAAGCACATGGTATAGATGCCTTCGTTCCTCACCGACGAGAGGGCTCCTTGACCTTGCGATGCCCTGCCTGCCCAGAAGTGGGCTTCAATATTAGCGAGGCGACGATGAAAGAGGCTCTCGAAACGGACTGGTACGGAATCTGAGTTTGGCAGGGTTTTCCCCTATACTGACGATCTTCCTTCGTAGTCACAAGTTTACCCTGTTTGTATCGGTGGATGGAAACTTCAAAATGCAGCGAAAAAACAAGCGAGATGATCCCAACGACTTCGCTCTGAATGATGGGAATGGATACTTCGTGGAAACGGAGGAATATAAACGCTACTTGAAGGTAGCTAAGCCGGTGGAAGAGGTATGTGATCGCCGTGGCCAATATGCGCGAACTGACCTCCTGTCCAGGCCGGAACGTGCCCTCATCTGCAAGCCGCTCGGATGCAGAACATGGCCAAATTCAAGAACGCCGTGGTTACTGGTGTTATCGCAGTGCAGTGCGCTCGTCACGGGTTTTATCTGCCACAAGGCATGGTCGACTTATCCAAGGGTGAAGCGTACGTGCCCTTGAATACGTGCCGGAGAGCTAGCTGACCTGGCGATTAGTTTTGCTAATACAGACTATGCCTTGTGCTATGCTCTTGGCGAAGCGACGCCCTTACGATGGATAGTAGCGACCTACGACATCTGGTGTCACTACGGCGTGAAGCTCGCTGCACGAGTCGAGGAGATGTTTCCTTCGATGGCGCCTATCATCGCCGCGATCCGTGGTGCAATCCCTAAGATGCACATCCACAACCACATCGAACGATGCCAATTGGAATGGAATCTGAATTGGCTCTGTTACGTCGCCTTCACGGTGGGGGAGATGATCGAGACCGGGTGGGCGGAGCACAACTTGACGGCGGGGAGTACGAAGGAAATGAACGCGGGGCATAGGCACGATGCCGTCGATGACACAAGCAACCACTGGAACTGGGACAAGATGATCGCGCTCGGTGCGGGAGCTTCACCAGCTGATGGCGACGTCAACTAACCTTTAGCCTCAGCGGACACCTTGTTGCGCCTGTATAGGTTGGCCATCTCTGAGCGCCGCACTCGAACAGCTAACTTCGAGGATGTGGATTCGGATGTGCGGGAGAAAAGGCCAGTGGCGGTAGCCAAGTGGGAGGCGATGGACGTAAAGCCGAGAATGGAGAAGGGCAAATTTTATAGTGTATTTCAGGCGACGTTCAAGAATGGTGAGCCGGCCGCGGCAGGGGCTCGATGAGCGGCTGATCGACATCCAGGTCCACCGACACACGCAGCCGCTTACGAAAAACTCCTGAGAGCGGAGGTGGAGAAGGATGAGGCCGTCAAGGGATCTCGGACGGGTGATGTCGGTCTCATTGAGGCATGTTTACTGGCCGAGAGAGATCGGTATGCGATCTGCCCCTAGTCATGGCTTACTTACGAGCGGGGCACAGGGAACACGTGAAACGGATGGTTACGATGTCATCCGCTCCTGATCTGATACGCGCAGCCCGTACCAGGCTTTTTCGAGACGTGACGGCCTTGAGAGGACGGCAGGTCGCGCGAGTCCCGGAGTTGGCCCAGAAGATGTCGGAGGTGGATTTCGACAAGCCAGAGGGCTCGCCACTACTCCTACCATCTCATTTCGTCCCGACTACTAGGGCAGACTTCGGGCTCGAGGCGCTCGCGACAATCGAGTACGACCTTCGGCTAGGGCAGGCTCACGACGCCCTCAATGATTTGCGCACGGCAATCCGGACTTTCAACTACAACCTTCAGATCAAGAAGACCGACATCCACGGGGTGGGCGCCACCACGAGAGCTCAAAACTTCTTGAAGACGCTGAGCAACGACATCCAAATCGCGGGAGATACATATCGACGCGCGCGGGCGGCTATGATTCAGCTTGGATTACCGGTGGATGATCCAGTACTACGGCCGCTGGACCGCAAGGAACAGCACGGGAAAGGGGGCAAGGCGCAGAGGACAGGGGATTCGCGCACAGTCGAGCCTTGGTTTTGGCGAGTGGGGCGACCTGCTGGCCTGTCAGCCGTGGAGGAGGAGGAGTGGGAGATCGAAAGTAAGCTCTGGCCGTGAAGATCGACGCGTATCAACTAATACTCCGCACCTAGTGGACCGCGTGAAGTGGTTTCGGGATCGTGCGCTCCGGGACCGTGCAGTAGAGGAACAAGAGACACTCGAGGCGGAGTTCGGCCGCGCAATCGAGTGGTTCAGGGCGACGAGCAGGATCTGGGAGACGATCGCCACGCGGACGATGGACGAGAAGGACAAGCATGGCTGGCGTGCGTACGCTCATAAGCAGGCTGCGATGTACGCCCGGTTCGCGGAGCGGTGTCAGAAGGAGTGGGAACGCGCGCCCGGCCTCGTTGCAAAAGATGAGAAAGATGAGGCGGAGAAGAAGCGAAAGGCGGCAGAAAAGGCTGTCGCAGATTCGGGACATGGGTTGGACAATGATTACTCGGTACGTTGTTCGGTCTGGACCTGGCGAGTAACTAATGGCCAACAGGAATACTACTACGTGCAATGAGGGTTAACTCGGCGGCGTCGACCCACCCTCGCCAGACCTTCCTAATTGGGCTGTGGGCGTTGTTTGGCATCCCTCATATTGAACAAACAACGATGCATGATCCGGGACACAACACAAGATTTAATCTGCAACTCAATTAATCCGATCCCTTTCGATTTAATCCCGGCTTCCTTGGTGTCCGGTAATCTCGTTGACGTCAAGATCAATGAGCAATGTTTTTTTTTTTACGGAGCAAGTTTAACTGTGCAGAATTAAATCCGGGCTTCAATTCGACGGTTTTTTTTTTGGTGGGGAAGATTTAATCCCGAACCACAGCGGGTGGGATTATTATCTGGGGTGGTCGCGGTTTTAATTCCGACATACAATATATGAGCACGGGTCGATTTATTGGGGTAGTCGGGATTTAATCGGGGGTAGGCAGGATTTAATTTGGAGTACGGGGCATGGCCTGTATTACTATCTGTGTAAAATTGCTGTAGAATTTAATCCCGTTCTCAACAAAATACCACACAAGGTTAATCTCAGCAACTGAAATCACTGCCACCCTTTGCTCTACACCAGCATCTCCCCAAGCTTCACCACCTCGACCTCATCTTCCATTGTGACCGCTACAATGCCGAGCCCCTTTGGGCCAAGCCCGACCGGCGCGACTGCGTCAAGCGCCTCGGAGAGGACTTCCAAGCCTGTGGCATCCGTCTGGTCATCTTTGCCGCCAGCCGCGGTAATGTGGTCCCGCCATACCTGTTCGGCGAAGAGGTGCCGTTCGAGGAGCCCGCTTACAGCGCCGAGAATGCCTGGTTTTCGCCTGGAATGACATAGGTGGAATATTTTCATTAGTGGTTAGGGATGGGTAGAAGAGTTTAGATTGTGTTATTGGTAACTTTGTGAGAGGCGGAGTGGAAAGCGAATCAGAAAGGTAGATTCACTGAGCTTCGAGCCAGATACTCAGACATAGATAGATCCCAGAGGACACAAATTAAGTAGCCCAGATGTATGGACAGCTACCCACGGATGTAGATCATAAAAGTCGCTTATCAAGGAACAATGAACGACAAGGATGGCGGGGTTTTCGGAAAAAGCCAAACACCAGAGAGATGTCCGTCATGGCAACTGCCAAGCGCAGCATCGCGGAAAGAAGAAACTGGGCGAGCGGAAGTGAGGGCCGAGATCGACGCTTTTTGAGTTGAGACCATACATATTTGTAGCGGCAGCTGATATCGGGGACGAGTTTCCGAGTGGGCGACAGAAGGTGTTGGAATAAGGATCCTGTGAAAGTCAAAAGAGGCGGTGGATTGACTTGCAGGAGAGCAGCGGGAAGGAGCGGGAGGCGGCGAAACACGGAGGTAAAGGTAGGACTCCGTAGGAGTGCCTGAGACAGCTACCAGTCAAGACTCAAACATAACGGAAGCATATTCCCATGTGAGGGATATTCCCAGAGACTGAAGGTTTAAAGGACGCAGAGTAACATGGTGAGTCGAAACTTGGGGCGATGTCGGAGTGGGGAGTCATCTGCTTGCCACTGGGGACCCGGAGCGGCGACTGTTCGGAATGCTAGAGAAGCCGCAAACAGAACAGGAGAATCATGCGCCGTATCCCAGAGAGGCCTCAACACAGAAGCGGCATGGGCGTCAGAACCTGAGCCTCGGTTTGCTCGTGTTTGCCATCCGGCTCCGAATATGATCGCCGTGAGTCTCACCGTCTTCCGTCGCACTGCGACTCGTCTTCCGTATCCTTCCTGAAATAATCTCTTTCAGTCAATTCTGCCCTCGTCCGCTGGCAACGTCGTCCGCCTCGCATTCGAGGGCAAATATTCCTAGGAGTAGTAATTCAATCGGAACACCCACTCACAAACTGCTCTGGGTCCCTTTTCTCTCTCTTTGATCAACGCTCGGAGTGCGGTGCGTGGGAGTGCGCACTTTATCTTGACGCAAGTCGCGGATGAAGGAACATTGGCCGTCTGCGCGTACACCGCGGCTTCCCTCTCACGGTGACAGCCACGAGGGACGACCCCGGACGAGTCCTTTTATCAGTGCGTCTCGGCCCCCATACGGGTCCGCTTCTCTCCTAACCACTATCAATGGCTCAACTCTGGGCGCATGCGTTCAACCTTGACTGAGTGTGCATTCGAGATTGGCTTTAAGGTTCTGACGGGAATCTGGCCTAAAACGTGTGCAACCGTTTCTGGTTTCTGGGTTTATCCTACAGGATACGACAAGTATATGTAGACTCCGTAAACCGGGTATACCAGATATACTTCGAGAAGATTCGGTAGACCGGTAATCGCGAAAGATGCCGTCAGTGTGACTGGCCGGCACAGCACGCCGAATACTCGGAGTTAGGGTGCGCTTGCCCAAACTCCGTAAGTCCCGCAACCGCATGTTTGATCTCCGAAGACCCGCTTGAAGGTGCCGGATATGCCGCCATCAAATCTGAAGTCTGCATCCAAATTCGCTGGTGCAGGGAAAATTGTCACTCGAGTCGGGCGTGGAAACACTAACAGTGTCAAGCAAGAAGAGTATACAGGTTAACATGATTTGCTACGGAACAATAGCTGAAAACGAGCCAAAACGTGCGAAACGACATCTCCGGAAACGGCCAAGAAAAGTTATGTCCGTTTGCCGGTGGGATGTAGGTGATATCAACTTCAGAGGCCGAGCAAGCCAATAACGAGACCCAGGCCAAGCTCCTGGAGGAGAATGGCGACACCAGTGAGGCTGTTCAAATCGGTTGAATTAGGGACATGAACTGGAGTGAATAACGGAATGTACGTACAGGCCAGCGACGAGGGTGAGGACACCGGCAAGGACGATGTCGAGGCCAACCAAGAGCTCGTGGAGCGCGACGTCGATGGAAATGATGAGCTCGGCGAGCGCGGGGATGGGCGGGTGAAAACCGTGGAGGCCGTTGAGACTGGTGCTGATTTCCTGGAAATCGGTGGAATATGAGGATGACAGCTGTAGATCTTATGTAGCGGGAAGACATACAGTGATGATGCCCGCAACGTTGTTGGCGACTTCCTGGTTAGTCTGGCGCTTAGAGGAAGCGGGGAGGGACGAGAGGGACGAGGTTGCGGTGTTGATGGCTGCGGTGAGCTCCCCAACGAGCGGTGTCACGTTCGCATCACTGGCGGTTCCGCCAGAAACCAGTGCATCTGATATATGCGGTTAGTTGGGGTGTTAAACGAGAAATGTAAGAGAGGACACACTAATCTGAGGGAGGATGGAGCCGGTAGAGCTCTGAAGCGTGGTGATGACATCCTCGACGCTAGAGACGGACGCGCGCTTGTCGACGACGGCAAGGCCAGCAGGTGCGGGCGCGGGACTAGCGGACGCAAGGGTCGTCGCGAGGAGGAACAGAGAGGCAAAACGGAGAGCGAACATCTTAGCTTAGGTTAGGTAGGGAGGATGCACTGGGTGAGTGGATGATTTTTTGGTTCGTTCAAAGGCGTCCTTTATACTGACTGGGACACCGAAAGAAATCGCCACTATGTTGTCAGTATGCACCATTTCCACGCCCCTCGGCGCTATTGCGTCTCATGAAGATCCTCCACTGCACACAAAAAAAAACTGCATACGGAGGAATTGAAACTTGTGTGGAGTGGGAGGCATCACAGACCGTTCTTCAAGCCCAAATGGAGAAAAGGCGAGCGGTGGTGTAATGTCAGAAGCTGTGTCGAGGGGATTAATGTTGCGACTTGGATTCGAAAGCACGCTTGTTACGTTCTTTGCGTAGCCCGTATCGTTCGGGACGACAGTCTGGCCGTGCCACTTCAGTGATGCTCCACACCGACAGAGGCCCCACTCCCATGTACAGGTTATTTTCTGTGCCGCACATAATTCGTTGCCAAAAACGTGAGCTTGAACGCAGGGGTCAAATGACACGGACCTTGATTTCGGTGCCTCGAATTGCATTGAAGGCAAGTGTACCAGAATGCAGATGCTGTCCGATCGACCAATTTCCTCTGTTCTCGAAATTTTGACTGCTTGACCTAGGTGAGGAAAACGAGGTTCAAAGGGCCGAGAAAACTCGTCAAGTTCATGTCTTTAGACTCGAAAACAGAAGGTGCACCGAAATAACGCTCAAGCCTGAATAATGGCGTCATGAAGTAGAACGAGGTTCAAAAGGGCTGAGAAACACGTAAAGGGCATCTCTTTCAATTCGAAAACAGGAGGCGCACAAGGGTAACTGTCAAGGCTGACTTGATGAATAATAGCGTCATGAAAGAGACAATGACACACGTGCATCTCTTTCAACTTGGAAACAGAAGGCACGGATATGGTGAACTTGATGAAAAATAGTGTGAGTTGTTCATGGTTTCTACAAAAGAGGGGGAAGAGTACGAATGTAGATGCCGTCCGATCGGCGTAGACCCAGGCGGGGAGAACGAGGTTCAAAGGGCTGAAAAAGACGTCAAGTACCTGGCTGTCAACTCAGAATCAGAAGGCGCATAGAGGTGCCAAAGTGATGAATAATGGCGTCAGATGTTGGCGGTATCTCACCATTCATACGAAAGAGGGGGAAGAGCGTACGAATTCCGACGCCGTCGAATCAGCCAAGTTCCTCTTCCTTGTTCCTTGAGGACACTCACAGGGTGAAACACGTAAAGCTCATCTCTTTCAACTCGAAAACAGGCGCATAGAAATGGCGGTCAAAGCTGACTAATGACGTCAGTTGGTCTCCCTCTCAGCGTTTCTAAACTGGCGCTTGGGAATGCCGGAATTGTTGTTCGGCCGATGCAAAGAAAGCTTTATATGTAGTACCATCGAAGGAAACAAGATTGCCAAGGTACAGGAAGCGGAAAACAACACAGTCTTGACAGGCTGCCAACTTACGGAGCTTGTATAGGGCTGAGGCACACGGTCCCAATCTTGCGCCGTCCCGCTCACTCGGATCTGCACTCCTTCTGCGATTCGCTCTCGAGATGGACGCTCACTGCGCGATTCTCCTTCTCATTGTGAAGTTCTCGTCTGCAGGCTGCATCCCGCTGCCTGTGCAAAGAAAGAGAGGAACCCCGCGCCCCGGAGCCCGCGACGGTCCGCCCAGGGCTGTAGTTCGGTTTTGACTCGGTCCGCGGATTTTGATTTCGCCGAGGCAACGCCGAAGTCAACTAAGTGTTCACCGGGTGTGACCTGTGACCTCAACTGTTCACTTTCAAAGTGTTCAAATTGCCTTTGTGGGTGATTCGTCGGCATTTTTCGTGGTCAAAGTGGCCTATTTTTCACGAAAACCACCATCTATAAAGTCAATGGCTGCATTACCTCGTTCCCCAAATGTCTGTGCCAATTTTTTTGGAGTGCATCCAAAGGTTGTGCCAAAGTTTCATCTCAGAGGTGAGGCTATCTATCTTGTCAGAAAAGGGTGCTATCTTGGAGTGTAGTTTGAAATGGGGAGGACATTTTATTTGGAGGGAGCAAAGAGTCAAGGCAAACTAGACCACAACGGCCTGCCTGTAATACACTTCAACAGTTCCTACCATTGGCTCGAGCTCAAACGATTTCTTTGTTTATGTAATGATCTGCGGGTTATTTTTTCTCGGCCCCACCTCCTAGTGTCATTTCCTGGTCCAGCCCGTGGTCTACGTCTTTGCGTCTTTACTGCGCCTTTGCTTGCTCCGAGGATTAAGCAGGGGGAGGACTCTCTGCGCCTCTGCATCTCATCGGCTTTGATGTGGCGTGACACTGGCGCAATTCCGAAGGGATGTGTACACATTCTCTGCCTCGTTTCGATCACATTTACCTCGTTTTACTCTCCCCAAACCTTAATCTATCCAAATAAGAGTCTCCGTTCTCACCACTGTGTTGTTTTCCTTTCTTTTTGTCGCTCTTCCAACCCTCGCCGTGGTTTTCGTGTTCCATGCGCTTATCGCACACCCGGACATACAGGCCTCTCCCGGGCCCCCTGGATTCCGATTCGGACTCGTCTTCAGACTCCCAAGTCGGCGTTCAGAGGCGGTCTCCTAAATGCGCGCGGGGGGAGTCTCGAGCGTCGGCGGGAAGCGATTGGGGAGCGTGTGTTTGCGGGGAATTATAAATTGAGTGTCTAGAGGGGTACGTCGAGGGAAGCAGAGCGCGAGGATGCACGGACGCGTGAGGCTCTAGTATTGCCATGTGGTTTGAACGATTCCCTTACATAACTTCAATAGGCCCCTGTATATAATCCCGGTTTATTTCCCTGTTTATAAACCAGTTTTCAAATGATTGGGCGAAAATGGCCAGTTTTTAAATATTGTGGAGACCCAGCCCGCCATCAAGATTTACAAAGCAGTGTCATGTCATTGTTTCTTGACTTGATCTAGCGGCCTGACAGAGTACAGATATCACATTGAGGCGTCGGCGTCTCGAGCAAGGGTACACGCTTGGCTGAAACCAACCTACGTATAGTCACAAATAGATACTAAATAAGTAATGAAACTTGTCCCTTTTTCTTCCGGGTCTGTTCACAGCACCGATGAGTTTCGCTCACCTATTTGATATGAAAATTAAGTCAGAAGTCTTCGTCGAGTAGGCCACTCATTTCCCAAAACATGGCCTCTTCTGCTGTCCCATACAACGGAAGAGACGTTGGATCGAATCCAGCCGAAGACTTGTCGTCCGACCGTTGCCTTTTTTGAAAAGAATATTATTAGCGCCTAGCATAGATTGTGCGCACAGAAATTGCGCCAACGCATTTTGGCGTGATGATACAGAAGTCGGGAAGGGATATTATAAAACTGAAGCAGCATGACTACAGGAGAGCCTGAACAATCCTCATGAAGAATTGGTAGATGGCTGTCGGAAGCAAGAGGAAGTTGATCCGATCGGCATTTCGGCAGCATGCTTGATTGATCAATCTTACGTCGGTCCGGTTCTCCGCATCTTCGCCAACTTCCACGACTGCCAGTGGATTCTTCACTCGGTCTCAAGACCTCAAGCCTCCTTGTTATAGTAACAAAGCTGCGCAATTGCGTCCATGTTCAGTTGAAGTAGCATACCACCGGTGCTGATCAGGTGACTACTGGCAGAATTCCGCACCCGAGGCAAGATGCGATGGCGTCGCCGCTGATTCCGGCGTCCGTGCGCCCTTATCGTAGTGCGACTTGCCGGTTTTGATTGAAACCGACGGCCTTTTTCTCCACAGTCCCACCAGACCCTGCGCCGAGTACGGAATCGCTTGGGTGCGCAACATTATTGAGTAGATATCTCGAACTGCGGGCTTTGCTGATTTCTACCCCGTGCCTTAGGTTCTCCTCGCTAGCACAAGTCGCATTCTTTTCTCCTCGGCGATGCTCGAGCAGCACGCCATACGCGCGTTGCTCTCGCATTTGCTGGCCTGATGCGTATCTTCCATATTGACCACTCTCTAGTGGGTGGCCGATGCCCTCTGCGTTCAATTCTCCGCGTATGTTTCACTCTGATCTCATTTGATAAGATCGCGACGAATGTGCTCGTCCATCATGCGCAACGTAAACTCCTTCTGAGTATTCTTGCCTTTCCTACCTTCTTTCATTCCTTTTTGTTATTCGGACTGGAATCTGAGGAGTTGGCCTGGCCCGGCGCACTCAAGTGGCGGGCGGGCAGCGTGTCTCGGATTCGTGTGCGGGATTTGGCGTCCTATCCGCGATTGGCCCGCTCGGTTGGACGGTGTTTGGAAAGGCATTCGGTTCTGGTGCGTATTTCGCATGAGATCATCGGGTCCTGGATCCGTTTTGGTACCCGAATTCTGCCTGTGGATTCGAGTTCTTGAAGCCATTCAAGCTCATTATCCTGTGGTGGTACGCGTTGCATCTGCCACGCATCGCTTGCATTCGAGCTGCTTCAAAGTTTGTTCGGGATGACTCAAGTTGGGGTTCTGTTCGCTGCGTTGTCGCGATGATACCTTGCGTTTTCGAACGGAGCTGCGTTTTTATTCTTTCTTCTCGATTCACGTTCGCTTAGGAGCTTGGCTCTCGCTCACTCTCCTTCAGGGCGGAGCCCCGCACTCCGGAGGATCTCTGCTTTCTCATCCAACACATGCCCTATTCAGTGATTCTACTCCGCGCCGCCCTCCTCTTGTCTTTACTTGAGGTTGGAGCGTCGCTGCCTTAATCACGCCTTGTGCATCCTCTCCAAGCCCCTGCGTTTCACGTTCGTCTACTACTTCACAATTCTGTATTCCTCCAACGCTGTCTAAAGGCTCGTATCTCTCTTCAGGACGTTCAGCGCCCTTAAGATCCGCCTTGTTTTCGACACACGTTACGCGTGTAGATCCCTTTCCATCGGCTCATACCTCGGCAACGAATTCACCCTCGGGCGATTGAATACGAGGGTTGGAGGCGATACGGGCTTCCACCGGCCTTTGTTCATGAATCGCATCAAGGTTGATCGGCAATCCCCCGTTCGATTCAGGGCCAATTTATGCGACATCGTCGGACGGTCTAACCTCTTTTCTTCTCTAATGTCCCGGACGAATTCACTATGAGGTCCCACGCCTGATATTGGATGCCACTAACACTTTTCCATTGTCTTTGGGCGAGCATGCAACTTGCGTTGACTCGGGAACTGCTGTCGATGGCGGACGCGGCCAAATCAACTCCTGTATTCAACACCCTTGCACATAGGTCATGAAGAACTGGAAGCAGAGCGGTCCGCGGCTGCTGCGTATCATGCATCTTCCTAGCTGTATTTACAGTCCTCACCCGTTCGATTCGGGGCCAGTTCATTATGTGCCCTCCCCATATCTTTTTGCTGTTGAAAGCGAGCTTGTATGCTTCCATGGTTCTCGTGCTCAAACCTGTCCTTGAATTGTTCAGGATCTCGTCGATGAATTGATATGCTAGCACGTGTAACCTGCGTTGACTTGTGAATTTGTAACGATTGCGGGCGCGGCCAAATCAATCCTTGCATTAAACACCCTTTACAGTCGGGACCACCTGGAAGCGGAGTGGTCCGCGCTGCTGCATGTAATGCATCTTCCTGGCTTTGCTAGCAGTCTTCATCCGTTCGACTCGGGGCCAGCTCTTTATCCACTCTAACCGCCCTCTTTGTGCTGTTGAATGTTTCGTACGCAAGCCTGTCCGTGAATTCTTCAGGATATTCAATATGATATTGTCGGCGAATTGGTCTGCTAGCACGTGGGGGGATTTCGTCGGAGTTTGACTTCCACTTTCATATTCTTCTGCTCGACACCTCTTTCGCTGACGGATTCACTAGGACTTCTACTCGCAGTGTGCCTAGAGATGAATTTGGAGGATATATCGGCCGTCATTTCCGGTGAATTTTCATTATGCTTCCACGGTTCATCGAACTCTTGGACGGCACCGCGGGAGAGACTTGACTCCAGGGTGCGTTCACTCATCACCTCTTCTTCGCATTGTAACGGGGAGGAAGGAGGAAAGCCGCTCGCCCTGGTGATTTCAATCAGAGCTGTGATAGAGAAGCAGGGTATTCCAGGTAAATCCGGAAGAGAGTTGGTTCAAGTAAATAAATCGGACGCACGGAGAACATCACGATATCCATAAGCGCGGTACAAGTATGTGACATATAGTCACCTGGAGTTGCTGAAGCGTCGCACGACTAGTCTCATTGCAAATGATAATCAAACCTATCGAGAATGGCCATAGATTCCGATTCGGCGCGGCATTTACTGCAAGACAAGTCCGATCACGGTATTCGACACGAAGGCAGGGAGGTAGACAGCAAGCGAAAGAAATATTGTTCCGTCGGAAGATGATCTCGATGGAACGTGAATTGCAGATGGCGGCTTGTATGTTCGCCCACTTAGGGTTATAGAAATGTTCAAATCCAATGAAACATGGTGAGTTGCATGTAAAGGGAAGGAAGAGAACGAGGAACCAGGTATACGTACATGTAAGGAGTGAAAAGGGAGGAATGTATTACACCGAATCGACTAAATCCTAGAAAGGTAGATTAGAGAGAACGAAAGTGAATGTGTGAGTGCTGTTCATGTTCCGTACCTTCCACCAGGTGCCAGATACGTCGTCACGACGATGAACCAAGCGAAGCTGAGGACGGCTTTGAGATCGCAATAAATAATCCATGCAAAGGGACGCACCATATCTCGTGCCCTCAATGCAGGAAAACTCTTCATTACCGTCTCAAACGTCCGATTTTTATTGTGGGTGACTTCAAACTCAATGGTAGGCGGGTCGGGCATAGGTAGTGTCGATAATATCGCGTCGAGCGCGGGATATTCGGATTCGCTAAGGCTACGGATGTGGCCCTCGTTCCTATCGTAGAAGTTTAGGTCGATGATGATGGTGCGAACGCTGGATGATGCGACAGTGGAGAGCGTGGAGAGCATCGTGGAGGATATACTAATAGATTCGTTGAGTGATACGCGAAGGACCGAAAGATTCGGGAACGTAGAGAGATCGAGTGCCTGTTCTCCGGCCTCATTGAAAAGTGAACAAAGTGCTCATCATGCAGATGAAGTACACACCGTGTCGTATATGTCAAGAACTCGAACAGTTTTAACAAATCGCTCCACAGGAACCCCCTTCGGATCACGGATTGAGAGCGCCTTGAGTTGGGAGAGATCGAAAGGATATAATGCCAACGGGTATACATCGGTGTCCCTTAGGTATGCGAGACCCTCATCGCGCTCGAATGCCATCTGAAGTGACTCGAGCTGGATGGGCACGCTGCAGGTGGGTTCGTCGCGGCGCCAATGCGGATGCCGTAAATCGAACCGAGAAAAAAGCTCCAGATGTCGGATCGTTGGCGAACAGTGCTTCCATATCTCCGAAAAAAAGAGTAGGTTCGAAACACTAGTGTCTAATTTGATGCGGAGGAGAGTGGGGCGACTGAAAAGCTGTTGCAACGCGCTTTCATAGTCGAGGTTCTTGCGGAGAAACAGAGAGACACTTTCTAGGTGTGTAAACGGCAAAGCACAGATATTGTCCAGGGTCGTTTGGGTGATCAAGCAATCGACGAGGACATCGAAATAAAGATCGCGGACATGGTGGGTGAGATGGGGGAAAGTGTGCAGGGTTTCATGAAATCGCGCCAGTAGGTGCTCGCTGCGATCGTCAACTAGTAAAAAGTAATTCGTGACGTGTGGTGCGCGCAAAAGAGCGGATTGGGCCGCATTCACCCAAGACCGCGCAACGAGAGCGCAGGACATGAGAGCGAGCCTCCGAGCCCGGCCATGCACGTTCTCGGCAAGCAACCCGATGCAGTGCTCGACCAACTCTGGGATTTGTAGAGGGTTGGGTGCCAGCGACATGCGTGTGTACCCTCGTGCGAGCGAGGGGGAGAAGAAGATGCAGTTGTTTGGTCAACTTATGTCAAGGGGCTAGGCGCATGACCTGAAGACGCGACGCGATGAGAAAAACACGGTCAAACACATTTCTATCTTCCCTCCGGTTTATTCCTTCCCCGACTTCCAACTATAATCAAATTCTTCTCCATTTCGTTACCGAAGCCGATGACTAGTTCTTGCTACCAAATCCCCTACAACCGAATGCACCTCTTGTTCACATCCCTTCTTTTGGTCATCACGGCCGGCCCGATGTTACTCACCGTAGTTGATTTTCGACCCGGCCGCTACGGCAGCTGCGGACGGTTCCGCCTTCATCTCTTTATGCGCCGCGTACGAAGGCAGTCGAGTGCATGTACACTTTCCGGCGCGGAGACAGGCTTGCTCCGAACCTACGCCAACTCTCCCTCACAACTACAACATACGAGGTACAAGTAAGGTCTGTTGTAACATTTGTTTATAAGAGACTACCTCACAACCTAACCATAAAGGAAAATGCCAAGAGGGGGAAGCGAGTTTCTGGATTACTCTACAAAGGCTTACACGTAATCTCTAATTCGAAGCCTCCCTACACCCGCACAGATCTTCCGATACTCCGACGCTTTGTTCCATCCCGCGCAAAAAGAGAGTCGGGATGATACAATATTTTAACACACCGTTCAAGTTCCTGCTGTCGTCCCGTGTTCTAATTCCGGCTCTCCAAGTGTCATTAAAGTAACACATCACACTTCAGCCTGAGTTCAAGTGAAGCCTGAGGACATTCCAGTTGAAGTGGTGTTCGCGCCGGTCTAGCTAGAGCCACGCGCGTAATGGGTAATTCTTCGTGGAGTAATATAACTCGCTCCTTCGTATTGCACGGCTTATTTATAGGACCGTCAGCAGTTCGACTCCACCCGGAGACTTGATTGAGCAAATGTGCAACATTCGTTTTAGTCGTGCATCCCGAGGCCATTGGGTGACAGTCGCCAATATACGCAGGATCTCGACGGAACTGTTAAGTTCTCGTGGAGTATGAACTCACTCCTATACCGTACATCTTTTGGACGGACTCCGATGTCCGGGAGGGTAGGTGGTTCGAATCCACCCGAGGACATACAGGATTATAGGTTTTTTTTCAGCCCTCAACCGAGACGGTTCTCTTTCCAGGCCCTATTCATGACAGAATTAACTCAAGAAGCCATTGTGGGGAACCTACGGAACGGTTGCCCAAGGAATTTGGTGGGTGGAATCCTATCGAAGACTCGGAGGCTGAAGAAAGTGTTTATTTCTCGCAGCTTCCCGCATCGAACTGTCTAAATCGTGGGTGGCTATTCGGCGTCCCAACTATTTCAGCAAGTCTTTGTCGAGTAGTCCCGTGGATATGATTTACCATCGTGTCAGCATAATTTAAATCACGCTAGTTCGAATCCAGCCGAAGAGTTGTGACGTGACTAGTTGTTTTGATCTTTGGCTGGCAGTGATGTTGTGTGCCCAAAGAGCACGAAATGCAGTTTTCAGATCCGCAAGAGAAATTTTGTTGCTCACCACTTGGATGGCGAGGGTATCCGGTTCTATCGGGAATCGGAGTCCAATATTTATCGGGCAAGTGCCGGATGGCCAGCAACCAAGTGTTCAAATTGACTATATCTGCGCGGAAGCAGCCTTGAATGGACAATAGAGAATGTAAATGTCATTTGGAGGAATCCTGGTCTGCAGAGCGCAGTGCTGTGAGGGAAGCATTACCGATAAATATACAGGTCCCCGGCCAACGGAGATTAAGGGACAGAGTTAAATGCTGAGGTCGCGGAGATCTGGACAGACCTTCCGAAGTTGAGAAGATTTTCGTGTTTCAAATCATTACCAGTTCGAGTTCGCGTCCTCGCTCGAATGTGCGTGATACGCGGCAGCATTCGTATTTGAATTTAGCGCGCATGAATCGACATTAAAGCACGCTGCCAGCGGTACCGGTCGCCTTCAGTGTGTTGGCGCATTTCTGCCCAAAGATATCCGGTAGTCGTTTTGGCTTCATGCGGTGAAAATTTTGCGCGCCTACTGATTGTCACGCGGGGCTGGGAATATCCTCCGAGATGTGATGCTCGGATTTGAGCACGCGAAGACGTAGGTGGTTGAGGGAGAGCACCAGAGGCCACAGGACGAGGCGCTAGATGTTTGTTCCTTGTCAGAGACAATCGCTAAGTAGGCAACTTGATCCGCCAGGCTTAGATGGAGAGGGAATGGCGCGGCGATGAGAATTAAGTATCGCCAGAAGGTGTCGCAGAACAACAAATGTCAAGTCATGCCCAAAGACGAGGAGAATTTGTGGTGCGCATCGGCCCTAATAGCCGTTTGGGATGCAAGCTAAGCTCACGCGCAGTATTCCATGCCCGGAGCCTGCTGTCCCATGAACTATCACCACCAACCCGTAGAGAATTCGTCCCGACCTCAGAAGGGAACACCAAATCAACGTCGCTAACCGACGCAAAGTTGATGTGGGACTGACTTCAATTTGACCTGTCTCCCATAACATCAATTTGACCCCGCGCCTGCATCGTATTGAGTGCCACACAGAAGTCGACCTGAGCTCGCCGACTGATCTTATTCCGATATGTAGTACTACTTATGAGGTGTCCCGAAATTAAATTTCCTTACTTCCGTTCATCACGGACATCAGTTTTTATTTACATCTCTTTGCCGCGTACTCTCATCGACTATTAACGTTCTGCTACAACTCAGCGTAGCATGCGGGTCCGGGTACACGTTCGATTGAGTATCGCGTGCAGCCCCTTCCACCCAACCTCCCTAGGCAGCCGTGTTCTCGCCGCCACGAAGCGGGAAAGATTCTTCACAACATGCGCTGTAACCATCCTTGGGCACTAGCCTCACAATATATATATTTGTATTGATTTTCTCTTGTCCATCCCATCGTGCTCCCCATCGTTTTCTCATCCCCGTCGTTGCCGCTTCTTTCCCCGAGGCTGGCTTCCTGACTCGGGGTCGTTGTCGTTGTCAACCTGCATTGCTCGTTCCTCCTCGTCATCAGAATCCTGGTCCCATCCGGGTCTGCCCTCAGCATCACTCCCTTCCTCCTCATCATCTTCGCCCTCAATGTTCCTTCCCTCTATTGCAGCTTGCTCTGCCTGTCGGGCAACCATTTCCGCCTCCAAAGCCTCTTGCTTCTTTGCCTCCGCGTTTTGTCGTCGTTTGGCTGCAGTCTTTTTACGCCGAGTATCTCTCTGTCTTCTGGCCTTCTGTGCGGCCACCTTGTGGAACTCTTCTCGTTCGGGGAATCGAAGTTCGAGTTTGGAGAATTCCGCAGGCAAAGCACGGCATAACTTTGGGAAATTGTGAAGACCTCCCATGTTGATGATGAAATGGTCGTCGTCCTGGTGCTTGATAAGGCTCTTGTCTCGAGCCGTCACCTCACGCTCCTGCCTCTCCTTTCCAGAGATCGCAACCTGACATTCCCCCCGTCGACAATCGTGTTGAACAGATATCCCAAACTGGATGTTGGAAGATGGCAAAACCAGAAATGAGTTGATCCCTCGCAAAATCTCTGCCCCTGTTGGACGACGCAAGATGGGCCAAGAAAAATCTTGATGCAATTTCTCACTGCAAGTGAAGTGCTCGAGAGTTACAAAACCCTTTCCTTCAGCGGTTAAGAGCTCGTAAACACGTCCAAAGATGGTGAGTCCCTGCTTGTCTTTTGCAACAACCCAGTTGTTGACCGCGATCCTATCTCCACTTTGTGCAGTGACATTCCGACCACGTCGCCATATGCTTTGTGCCTCGGGCACTCGGTCATTTGTAGAGTTCCAATATCTGCCTGCAGCTGAGTTACACCACTCGAGAGGGGGGTTCTTCGTGAGCGCAGCAGGCTCTATCTTCCCGGGGACAACAGTTGCCGTTGATACCCACCCGAGATGACGCTGGATGACGGCATCCGCATGCAAAACATTCTGAACGCCTGTCGCGGCCTGTGTCCATGTCCCCAATTGTGAGTTCCACCAAAAGCCCCCGGATAACAGGTGCTTAACACGGTCCATAGATGCAAATTTGCGCGATATATCACGACTCGGAGCTAAATGGTTGCTGAGCACTGAGCACAATCGAAACACGCCATTGTACGCCTCTTGAATTTCAGTGCAGGATCGAATCAATGGGCCGAAGCATCGAATATCGTCCATAATATGCGAAAGCAAGTGGAGTTTGATTTTCGTAAGGATCCGCAAGGGGTCGACGGCGTCAAATGAATCGAGCAGGTTGGCCACTGCTATTTCCATTTGAGCGAGATATTCATCCATGTCATCAATTTCAGGTGTCCAAAGTCGGGCTCCGAGATCCGCAGCGGCCTTGATAAGAGTAAACTCCTCCGGTGTGGAAATCTGATGTACGTGGAATGGCAAAATCTGCATCAGAGTTTTAAAATGTTTCCCAATCAGGTTATTTCGGTATTGGATCATGTATCCGGCACGGAGCGGGGGCACATTTAAGCCATTAAGATCCGTGGATTGCAGGCGAATCGCAAGGAGATGTCGGTCAGTGTCCGACCAATGGTTCGTGTTCATGTGGTGCCAGATGTACTTCAATAATCCAAGCAGGATCGTGTGCAGCAATTCGAGCGGAGTGTCCTGGGAAGGGTCGAGGCCGGGGATATCCAGAAGTGGGTTCATCTTGTCTCCGGGCTCCTGCGAGAACCACTGTCGGACCTCGGCAATAATTTCATCCACAGTTGTTCCCCTTCTGCTCTCGCCTTTTAACTGTGTGTATTTGGCGATGAGCAGTTCGATCCAATACTGCGTGATCTTGTCCTTGGTTCCGCTTTCCCTCTGCAACCTCTCGACACCTTTCGCATCCCCGCGCATCGCAAGCTCAAGTTGTTCTTGGAGCTTTGAGCGGATTTCGGCTGCTGATCGTGCGGCGCCGACCAAGTGACATTCATGGTATGTCTTATCGGTCTCTTTCTCCAATTGCGTGCCACCCCAATGACATTTGCGGCAGGGAAAGTTGGCCCTGCTACCCATGTGTGACGCCTCTTCAGATTGCTGGGGGTTGTCAGCAGGCAACCCTGGAACACGGATAATGAAGCGACAATTCCGTTTTGTCGCCGCATTATATGCCTTCGCTGGATTCGTCTCCGTGCTTTTAACGTGGTCCCGAAATGCTGAAAATTGTTCGGCAGATGATGCGTGTGGCGACGAACAGAGAAAATGGACATGAAACTCCTGCTGTAGCAGACGACCAGGAAGGCATCCATTCCCAGTATACATGTTCATATGTTTGTTGTATTGCTTTGACCGGTTTCCAGAGACGTCGTCCGCCCACGGGGAAACCATGACGACATATAAGTCTTCATTGTCACTGACCAACTGTCGCATTGGGTTGGGCATTTCAGGAACTTGTGAGTTGTCGAGCCATTCCGGCCGCCCACCAAATGTACTCTGGATATCTTCGTAATCATATTCCAGGTCGTCCGCTTTAATTGAGTCGAAAGCGTCGATGCCGGCATGAAGTTTCCATCGACCGTCAGCCAGATGGGTCACCAATAACACATCCGCCTCCAATATGCCATTGCGAACAATCCAAAGCTGGGGAATTACGAACCGTCCATCTTTATGGCGTGCAAGTTCATTGATCCAAAAGCGTCGTTGCCCGTTCGAGAACATGGGTGTGAGCTGCTGCGGTGTGAATTCTTTCCAGCGCTCGGCTTGGTATGTTTCCGAAATCGGACCATCTGTTTCCTCCGGGTAAAAGTGCATGTGCGGAGCAACAAGTGGGTTTGCAAAATCGTGCGCAATAACGTCTCTGATGTCGTTCATGTAGAAAATGTTTCCTTGGCTCGATTCAATCCTCGTAGGTGTGCTCCCACAGGTGGACTGAAGACTCTGTTGTATACCACGCAGGCCCTTCAAGGTGGGAACATCGGGAACCCCAAGATTCTTTGCGAGGTGGATGACCAAATTCATCTGGGCACTCGAGAATCGACACCGTGGTAAATTATCCATGATGTCGAGCAGCATCGCCTGTTGTACGTGTCACCCACAGTTTGTTAGAAATAGTGAAGACTTACGGCCTTGCTCGGATAGGGATGGTACGCAGATTGTGGTAGCGCAGACGCATCGAAACACAACGGTGTGGCTTCCTCCTCTTCCCCGCATTGCATTAGGCCTGTAGGAACCTCATCTCCAACAAACTGTTGGTCGACACCGTCGTCATCTTCAAAGTGAGCCTCCTTGTATGCGTCCATGAGCATCTCCTCGTATTGCTGTTTCAATAGTGCCTTCTTTTCTTCAACACTCTGGGGCATTTCGTGCTCTCTGTTACCAAGCTCCTCGATCATTTCCGCCACACTGCGAGCGGGTCTATAGAACCCCAGGTCAGGTTCGGAGAACATTTCAGGTGGGTATGACGGGGATGGCGGGTCAAATTCTGGGAAGGCTGATACACCGGCCGCATTGTAGGCCACAGAAAACTCCTCCATCTCTTCGGCACGAGCATTCTGCTGCTGTAGATGTCTCGCCCAAGCTGTTTGGTGTGAGACACATCCCAAGTGGGAACGCAACCCCTTGCTTGCAATTCCGTGTCTTCCAAGACCAATTTCACAACCTCCGTGGCATATGGTGCATCGAACGAGGCTCTTGTCCTCCGAATATTGAAGGAAAGGAATTATCTCTTCGCTATTATTAAGTCTTTGACCTATCTGCAGATTATATACCTGATATTTACCTTCGGGAGGGGTCCAGGCTGCACGAGGCATAATTCTGAAGGCCTGCCACCGGCGGGGAGGAGGATTAGGGGTGTGTGCGACGCGATCTCGAACAAATTATTGGTGTCACAGGTGTGACAATACACGTCTTTCTTTCCTTTCACCACCATCTCATGTCGTCAGCCCCGTCAACAAAAGACCTCCTTTCCCTCTCTAAGCGCCGCCGGGAGGCGCGTGAGCAACGTCGACTGGACCAAAACACGCCCTCTAGTCCAAATCTTGATTCATTCTCACCACCGAACACATTGGTGCCACCTCTCAACCTCGACGGCACTAATACTCCGAATCCATTTGCTACCAGCAACAACAACAACACCCTTGGCACCCGTAGCACTGGGGCCACCTTGAAGGCTTTCGGTGAACGTGCTCTGAAGCGGGTCAAGCTCGATCCTGCCACTGAGAGCAAATATAAAATGTATCTTGAGGTGCGACATCATGCCACCCGGGCCAGGGTCCATATACTGAACTCTCCTCCAGACAACTAATAGAGACGAACGGGAGGCATTAAACACTCTTTGGATGCTCGAATTGACGGACAAGGTCAACAAGCTTCATCAAGACACCGCGGCAGCATGGGAGCCATCGACTGCACTACAGAAAGCCGGACGTAAGAACGTTTATTCAGCGCTCCTTCTCCCCAACATCCATTTTTATTCTGGGAACGTCGACGAGGTTATCTTGGTAGGTGTCCGTCCCCATCTCCGCTCCCTCACTCATTGCCCTCGGAAGCATGCCATGCGACACGCTGAAATCCCCGAAGTCCCAGTGGAAGGTGGCATTGGTAGCGATGAATTCCTGGCGTGGCTGGGGAGAGAGATAAGTCTTGCACGCAGCAATATCAAGAAGACCGTATGTGCATCACTCCGCTTTTCATTTTATCAACTCACTTGTTTTTCGAGATCGGGGAAAACATGAAAACCAATATTTCGGAGCTTGCGAACATTCTTTTGTCAGACACCCATGCACAGCATGTTCCACTGACATTGGGGCTGTTGATGCGCATTGCGTTACTGGTGAGTCGTCTTGCTTTCGTACTTTTATTTCTTTTCTCATGATGCTCAGCGCCGCCATGTTGGGATGAACCACAGCTCGAATGCATTCTGGAACAAGGTCGACGAGGAACTGGAGGTATTTGCAGAGAATGGGCCGGATGAGTTTGTCGAGTGAGTGTCAACCCTTCGCCGATGCCATCATGCTAACACTTGTTTACAGGAATCTAGAAACCCTATACGAACTGGACATTCAAGCAAACGGCGATCCCTCCGAGGCCCAGAACGATCGCACTATCGAGTCCTTCAACGACCCCAACGTGACTTGCCCGTCTTGGCTCAAGCACTTGCATTCATTTGCACCGCAAGTGAAGCGTGCGCAGAAGGGAAAGGGCAGAGCGGCTAGAAACAAGAAGCGCAAGCGGACTGCGAGTGATGCAGGAGAGGGAGAAGCCATGGGCGCCGCAGCGCAGGACAATCGTGTGAACGATGGGGCGGAGCAGGGGGGCGGAGAGGGGGACGAGAGAGGTGAACCTGCGTAGTGCCATTATCGAGAAATTTGAATTCATTTCCCCGTCTATATAAATTTGAATCGTGCTCGAATATACAATTGAAAAATAAAAGATATAGACCCGATATTGAGCTCTTTCCGAGACACGGACTGACGCAGTGCAACCTTCAAGCAGCATGAGTACAACGTAAGCAACGACTTCAATTCGAGCTAAACATCGACCTCAATTTGTGGTTATGATCAATTGACCCTCAATTGATACGAGCTTTGTTACCACTTTCGACATCAGGAATAAATGGATTTGATGTCGCGCATAAACATCGTCTGACATTCACTGCCGACTAGTGATGTCTTTGGCTTGGCTTGGCTCTCAAACCCTGGCTTTGGCTTGGCTTCACCTGGCTTTGGCTCGGAAAACCTGAAGCCAAAGCCAAAGCCATGGGGTGTGGCTTGGCTTTGCCTGGCTTTGGCTTAAGCCATGGCTTCAGATCCAAGGATTCCCACGGTTTCAGAGGGTGGAAAAGGCCAGAAAAATGGTCCTATTCATCTACAAAAATGCTCAAGTACCTTGAAAGTTGTCAGTGGGCTGGAAAAATTGCTATAAATCTTTGAACATGCAAAATCAGGCTGTCTCGATGCCCGGGAAGCATCAATTCAACCACACTAGGTAATTTACAGTAACTGTTAAATCTACTGGTTAAATATGTGTCATAACAGTGTCAGTTTTCCTGCATTCCCAGTCTTCTCAGAAATTATATGAGCACCAATATGTTGTTCCTTATGGCAAAGTCAAAGCCATGGTTTAAACCCTGGCTTTTGGCTTCCCAGATGTCAAGCCAAAGCCAAAGCCAACCTCAAGCCATGAGTTTGGCTTGGCTTGGCTTGACGAAGCCATGGCTTTGGCTTCTTGGCTTTTTGGCTTTAAGCAAAGCCACGGACATCACTACTGCCGACGTCGATTCGAGGTCGCTTCGGATCCGTGGTGTAGTACTATCGTCGCAGACTAGAAATACTATTCCGAGATTGGTCGGGAGATACACTTGCTGTTTGAGATAACGGAAATTGTTAGAGCAAAGGCGGATGGAGAAATCCGCTTCGCCTCTGTGGGAACCAGTTGGGAGATCGGTGCTGATCAACGAGGAAGATATACGTGACCGATGTTGAAAGGTACCCCTCGAATATTGTAGGAGGTCACGACAGGGGACTGGTGGAAAGACGTCGTGGTTTGAAGGAGAGAGCAGTTGTCGGCTGTCGGCTCCGAAATTAGTTCTCACGCACTCGGCTAATCCAACTTGCTCACGACGATCATCTCATCCATCTGCATCCATCGAGCCGGAGCGCTGGGGCGGGGCTTTAGTGAAACTGAAATCTTGGTCAAACGAATGCAGACTCGTCCGGCGTGTGGTGCACCATACCCGCGGCTGCATCCAGCCCAACGATGTGCCGCGTGCGTAGTACGGGTGGCAACACGAGGACCTTTGGCCCAAACTTATCGGATGGCGTGCATCTCGTTAGCGGCTTATTGATTACTTCGCCGCCCTCACTCGCATACGCGGACCCAAACTTCTAGCTTACTCGTCTGCGTCTGCATTCCCGTCCTTGATACTCCTTTCGCTGTCCACAGCCACCTGCTCGTTCTCGCCAATCCGCTCTTTCACCCTGCACGGAGTCGCGAATCCAGTCACATACGTGCGCGCTCCGATGCTCATGGCCCAATTTCGTTCCTATCTCCTCTTTTCTTACGGACACGCAGAGTGCATGCACGCTCCTTTTCCTTCTGTCCATCTTCCTTCCTCCCTGCTTCCCTTCCTGTTTTTTTCTGCCTTGAACAGGACGCCAAAGAGCTGTTGCATTGAACGGGGAACTCAGGTTTCAATGTCGGAGTGGGCGTGCCTTCTCGGTGCTAATTCTCATTGTCCGAAGATTCTCCGTTCACATTGAGTGTTTCCTATCCAATGCTTTGATTTCTCGAGGTACTTCTCTTGAGCGTTCCCGGGATGTACTCCGCCATTCTAAACCTTTCTTTATACTTACGTTCCTTGTTAACAGGCTCATATGTTCTGTACTCAATGGATCTTTTCCTCTGCATACGAGGATTGGAGGCAAGAACGGCTCGCGCGGGTCCTCCAATCAGAACATCGTTGGTCGACGATTCCCCGTTCGATTCGGGGCCAGTCCATCCCCCTTTCGCGAACTTCACCTTTTTTATTCAGCAAGTACCCGGACCCTCAACTGTGGATTCCGGCAGTATAGGATGGATGTGGCTGACGCATTTCTGGTGCCATCTAGGTGAATTGATTCAACCTAACTTAACTAACAACGAACTTACTACTTAATTCCAAGTGCGAATGTGGCACAGGTAATCGTGGCGCTGTGGGTAATGATTAGCCGCACTCAGCTCCCTTTTCAGACGTTGGGATATTAGAAGCGGAACGGCCAGCAGCCTGTCACACATGGCATTCGGAGGATTTAAAATCTGAATGTGATACTATAAATCGTTGAAAATGGTGCATTTCTCCCGCTCAGCCCTTTGTAGATGGACTTTTGATCTGAGTGCAATTTACTCTTACCCTCCACTACCCAATCCCTTATCATCATGACTTACGGACGGAGAGTTGAGCTTGGTTGCAACAATCTTGGTCCGTGGAGACTTTCTTTTGTGAATATTCCATGCTCACAATTCGTACAAAGATATTATTTACGTTAACGTTGCCTGTGTCAAGCACTGTGAGAAGTCTGTGATATTTTCAGCTTTGTTTGGATTCGAGGCAGACAGACATGTACACCCACGACTTTCATTTCAACTTGATCATCCAAACCAGAGTCCGTGGATAGCTCCCGACGGATCGAGACGACGGCCGGTTCATTCACCTGAGTAGTGTGCCTAAATCGTGGTTCCGAAATGATGACATCGTCGGAGGCCCCAGTTCCACGCCCACCTGCAATCTTGATGCGTGAATTCAAGACAACCAGCATACTGTTAGCGTAGACAGTGGGCATCACAGCACCTGGTGCTGCGTAGTATGAGGTCGAAGATGAGGCGAAGAAGAGAGTCAGAGAGGTCAAAGCCACTGCAGCTGAAAACTGGGGGTGAGGGTATATCTTTGTGGGTAGGATGATGGATACCTGTCAGCGAGCCGGTTCCAACTATCAAGCGAATGAGCTTGGAGACCATGGCATGGGTTTGGCGGAATTCAACATCGTGTTTAATCAACTTCTTCCATTTTAAATACACTCTCCAAGGGGAGAAGCCCACATACCCAGTATGTCATGTAACCGGCAATGATGAAGTCGCATACTGCGGATGTTGCGAGCCACACCTGCTAAATGAATCAATATCTAATTAGTGTCTAAGTTATTAGGTTCTTTACCCCTACAGTGATAAACATCCGCTTTGTATTTAGGAGGGTTCCGTTCGCCGCTGTCTTTCAGGCCATGATCAGTGATTCAGCCCTATGAAGGAAGTAAATTTCCGCACCTTCAAACAGAAAGGCACCACATATGAACGAGGTAATACTGCTGGTTGCAGCAATCTACCTGAGACGTCAGTTGTGGCCAAGAGTCCGTGCACGAATTAGCACTTGCCGCCGCTATCAAAAAGGGAATCAATCGGCTTTTAGATAGCACATAGATCCGGTATGCGTAGAACGATTGAGTGAAGAAGGCAACTGCCAATGGACCCAATGTTAAATGGTTCGCTGAGCTAAAAGGTTCACCTACCGAGGCCAGGCACAACGATGCTGGTGAACCAGGTCAAATTAATTTTGACCAAGGCCGCGGTATCAGTAAAACCGTATCCGAATCTTTCGAACGCGTCGCGAATAATCAAAATTGTCGTAACAAACTCGATAATGTACACCGTATAAACCGGGATCTTGACGAACAGTCGATCTTTGGGGAAAGCTTGGTAGTACAGGTCTGAAATCCGCTCGTCAAGTGATGGACACTCCGAAGAAACTGTTCACTTACACAGCTGGACACTTAGACACCCGAAGAGAGTTGTCTCTATGAGATCTGCAATAATCTACGTGTAAATAAGCTCCTCTGTTCCGACAGCTATATCTCCTAGTGAATGTTACCACGGGTCCGGACCTGCGTGCTGTATGAGCGAAAGATCAGTCAAAACTGAATCCGACCTACACCTGCACAATTTTTGTTCCGAAAAGACCGGCTGACATAGGGGCCTTTGGAGTGAAGGTATCGACCCCCAAAAGTTTCCGAGTCCTCCATTTAAGTAAAATTTGGAACAGCCACGATCAATATTCATGGGAGCGGCGATGGTGTTTGACTTCCGGCCGCACAGCTGTGGAGTGGGAACTTGGGATGGATCGCGGATGCGTGTTGATACCTATAGATAGAAATCAATGTCAGACGAAATTGTCCAGAATCAGGGTGTTTCAGATATAGGTCCCAACTTCAGACACAACTTTTCACCATTTGCTCCCGGGAAGCACAACAGGTGGGCCAAAATGAGTGGGGGAAGTTGAAGCATGAAGTTGTGCTCGAAGTTGGATGTCAAATCGTGCTGCAGACCACGATTTGACATCCAACTTCGAAATCGGAACTATTTCGTGTTCCAACTTTGTGCGAAGTTGGGCTCCAAGTTGGGCCTCAAGTTGGGCTCGAAAAAGGATATTTGAAACACCTTATTATAGTCTACTGCACTTGCTGATTTTGAAGAAATTAATGCGCCCCCCAGGTAGTATTCCTCGCTGATCGGCTTGAGCTGACGGGGATATATAAGAAAGCCACTCTAAGAACTCAGCTACCGAGATTTTAAGACTTGGATCAATCAGTGGCGCTAGCGCTAGGGTTCTGTTCATCGAAGTATATCTGTAAGCTACAGCAGGTATGGTTCACGCACAGGCTTCACCGCGTGGACCTCGCAGGGCTTTTAGTGATGTCAATGGAAAAGCCAAGATAACATACACTCATGACTTTCATTTCCATTTGATCATCTCAAGTCAAAATCGGATGCATCTGATGACCTCCCGGTTGAGAGGAGTATGAGAAAAACGAGGTTCCGAAATGATCTCGATGGAAGAGAATACTGTTGGGGTAAGCCTCCCCCTCTACTTTGAGGGCCTTTACACCTTGATTGTGTACCGACCTGGATACTTACATCATCTCTCACGATGTGATAGATTCAATGAGATAAAGCTATGTACCGCGTGGTACAGGTAGGTAGTATTACACGGCCGGTCCTGTTGAAGAACGCCGGGGCCTAGGAGTATACAGTAGGGTACGCGGGATGGGCCAGGCTCGATTTCTCGATCAAAAATGCGGGACAGGGCGCTGTTTAGAAGACGGGCGATTTCGTAATCCCGTTTAATGAAATTAATATCGGTACCCTGATCCTTGGTCCCCATATAGATGGTATGATATTGATCAAGTAAGGAAAAAATAGAAGGATGGGCCGGATACTGGATGCCGCCTTGGAGCGAGGAATCAAAGTGTCCTCGTGAAGTTACATGACAGATATCACTGAGGTTTCAGGCGGGAAAATAGTGGTGTCTAATCGCAACCTCGGAAACAAAGCGCAGATATTTTCCCTAGAAACGAGGCGGTCTAACTATCTTCTGCGGGAGAAGGCATCAAGCGGCGTCTGGACACCAGACATGCTGTACGGCTTGGATACGGCTTCGGATTCGGAGGTCGACCGGAGCTTGGCTGCAGATTCTGAGGTACTAGTAGAGCAAAGACGACGAAGGAACGTAACGATCCCAGAGACAGGAAAGAGTGCAGAGTAGAAGAGAATTGAAGACCAAATGGTCCAAAGCCAGCAGGCTTGTATAGCATTATACATTGAGAAAGCAGGACGGCCAGAGAGAAAACAAAAAGAAGATACGTGAATGAAGATAAGACCAAACAGGATATCGTCAAGAGAATAATGTGGAGGAGCGCGCCTACTATCGGTTTCCGCATGGGACTGATTTCCAGCATCCCCGGGCATGGACAGGGCTGCGTGATACTTAATGACTCACAGGCATACTTTGAATGATAGCCCTTACCTTACTTGGAACCCCATACAGTTTGGACGGTCCGTGCCTCTCCTGAAAGTATGGACACTCCTTCGACCCTTCCTCCTGGCTTCCAGCTCGTGCAGGTATCGGTATACACTGCTCGCCGTCTTTATCTTGTGATCATACCTGGCGCTTTTTCCAGGTCAGATCCAGTGGTACGGCATGCTCAGCGACACGGGGAATTCGCTCAACTTGAAGTAGATCCTTGGATATCCGGAGCCCTCGACGTTGATGCAGGGCCATTTATCGTGGCTCAACAATCCCATCCTCACTGGAATGTTCACAATCTATGGACTCCCTCTTTATTGGCTCTACATTTTCTCTGAATCTCGAATAATCCCTGCCTTGATCGTGGCCGTGAGTACTTTCCCCTCATCGTTAGGGAATGCAACGAATAACTGGCACAGAACTGCCTGAATGGGGCTGAAACTAATGTGTTAAATTATTAATGTAAAAAGCACCAGATCGAATCAACCCCTTCCCGGCGTCAGCATAAGACTACGCCAGCGCCACCTCCATCTTCGGCAATAGCGACACATCACTCCACCACCAAATCTGCGAACTATCCTGCTCCGCCCACGCCGCACCCGTCCAGAACGTATTCTTCCTCCCCTCAAGTGCGTACAGCTCCTTGTAAAACCCGCTCGCGACATCGCGCGGCGCTGCACCTAGGCGGAACGGCACGTGGATCTTCAAAAAGTCATCAAATTCTATATCACCGCCGTTCATGCGCGCAACTTCGTCCGAGATGAGGGCCTCCACGCGCATGGGCGTCCACCCCTCCTCCTTGAGCCCGCCGAACCACGCGGCGAAGCGGCCTTCGGGGAGCGACAAGAAGCTGAACGCGGCGGGGAGAGAGAGGAGGTTGTTGGGTGTCTTGGTGCCGACGTTGTGGTACCATTCACTGTTGTTGAGCCCTGGGGCAGAGAATACGGTGACGCCGTAGGTAAAGCCGTAGAACGTGGCGAAGAGCGAGCGCTCGTGCGCGTCGAGGTCGAGCTGAGCGGAAGCGAGGGAGGGGAGGGAGGATGGGATGGCGACGAGGAGCTTGCGCGCTTTGGTGAGCGTTGTGGTGTTCCCTGTCCCCGACGATGCAGGGGCGGTGGAGAGCACGCACACGGCGGCTGCCGCCTCCTCCCCAAAGCACGCGCCCGAGCGATCGACGCCCAGGATAGTGCTATTGAGAAATACGTTCTCCGACCCGAGATACGCGGCGGCGGCGGTGTAAATATCCTGGTTGTCGCCCGATGCCGCATTAATGAATCCTTGGAGGAAGAACTGGATCAGCTTGGGATCGAACGCGTGGATTGCGTGGTACGTCGGCAACTGCCACAGGTTGCCGATATTCTGCGCTTCTGCGTCGTACAACTGCAGCATTGCAGTGAAGTTGTGTCGCTCAGCGAAAACCGTGAAGGGCTCCAACAACTCGTCTGGGACAGGATAGGTTAGGTTCTCGTACGAGAGGGTGAGGTACGGGTACGTCTCGCTGATGTACGAGTTGTAGGCCAACAGCGCGGGGAGAAATGCGTCGACCTGGGTCTCGGGGTCAAAGCCTGGCACGGGCTTTCCCGTGGCGAAATCGAGGTATGTGTTGCTTGCGGCTGTCCCTATAGCAGGCGCCGTCGGAATGCCGAGCAGCGAGAAGTATGCGTTATTTATGGTGTTGTTGTAGTAGTCAATGACACCAAGATTAATTGGCGCATCCGTAGCGGGGTCATGGTACGTCTCAACGTGACCGCCGAGACGTCCTTGTTGCTCGAGCACAGCAACGGACCGG
This sequence comes from Mycena galericulata, assembly GCA_029289565.1. NCBI lineage: Eukaryota > Fungi > Basidiomycota > Agaricomycetes > Agaricales > Mycenaceae > Mycena > Mycena galericulata. Next base: position 154,333 of record JARKIA010000078.1, on the reverse strand, counting down.
CCGCTCACTAGCAGGTTTACGGCCGCATATGTCCCTGAAGAGCCGCCGCCAATGACAACCACATCGCGCGAGATGGTTGTGTAGTTCGTTGCGAGTGAAGTGGCTGCGTGTACGAGGAGGAAGAGAGAGGGGAGTAGCAGCCAGACCACAGAGGAGGCCATCCAAGAGGAATAGCGTGCTCAAATCCATCTTTTCTCACTGTCAGACTTATATACATTTGCGTTCTGATGACATACACTCGGATCATAAGTATGTCTGCCGCGTTTATCCTCGACAACATATGTTACCCCATTCACAGAAAAGCAAGATTCGTTGCGGATTCGCGGATCACAAAATGTGATATCATCTTTCACAGGGCCGGCTCGGGAATTATGTAGGCATTTTAGTTAGGAACACTTTTCTAAGTATGGTAAAACAAATGATTCCGAAGCCCAATTGAATATATCTGATTTGGGACTTGACAAGATCTAATCAATAATCTCATCAATCAAAGTCCAAGTAAAGTGGACGAAACTTCACGTATCGCCACACCTTTTGCCAGCGAAAATGCAATAAGAAAACTGAGGTATTTTTGAAATGAGTTCCAAAACTGAACATTTCGAGTCTGTTGATATCCCTGTTGATTCTTTAGACTTTGAATTAGGTTTAGAGGAAGGTGAAATGAGAAGTATCGATTCTCGTTCAAAGGTGCATGCAACTGGATAAGAAACTTGAGGTTTCAACTTAATCCTAAAAAGGTAGATTGCCGTACCCGAGCACACGGCATTTTCACTGGGGTTGACGGTTAGACCCGCCCGAATACTTATTGATAGCATATGCACTTTTTAGTCCTCAATACCGAGGCCCTTCGTTGAGTTTGGCCAATGTATGCAGGACCTGTTAAGTTCTCGTGGAGTATGAACTCACTCCTATACCGTACATCTTCTGGGCGGTCTCCGATTTTAAGTTCGAATCCACCCGAGGACATACGGATTATAGGAAGTATTTTTTTTTTTCGGCCCTCAACCGAGACGATTTGCTTTCCACTGTCCAGGCCATATTCATGACAGAATTAACTGAAGAAGCCGTTGCGGTGAACCTACGGAATGGTTGCCCAAGGAATTTTGGTGGGTTGAATCCAATCGAAGACTCGGAGGCTGAAGAAAGTGTTTATTTCTCGCAGCTTCCCGCATCGCACTGTCTGGATCGCGGGCGGCCATTGGGAGTCCAAACAGTTTCAACAAGTCTTCGTCGAGTATGGAAATCACTTCTGTGAATATGATTTACCATCGTTCCAGTATAATCACGCTGGTTCGAATCCAGCCGAAGAGTTGTGGCGTGACTAGTGGTTTTTATTTCTGCTGGCATGGATACTGTATGCTCAAAAAAGTCTTCAGATCCGTCAGAGGAGTGGGCTGCTCACAATGTGAATAGAGAGGGAATGCTGTTACATCGGGAATCGGAGTCCAATATTCATCGGGCAAGTGCCGGATGATCGGCAACCAAGTGTTCCGATTGACTACATCTGCGCGGCGGCAGCCTTGAATGGACACTAGAGAATGTAAGTGACATTTGGAGGAATCCTAGTCTGCAGAGTGCAGTACTGTGAGCGTCGCTGGGTTTTGGAGGCATTACCGATGAATATACATGTTCCTGGCCAACGAGAGATCAAGGGACAGAGTTAAATGCTGAGGTCGCGGAGATCTGGACAGACCTTCCGAGGTTGAGAAGATTTTCTTGTTTCAAATCATTACCAGTTCGAGTTCGCGTCCTCGCTCGAATGTGCGGGATACGCGGCAGCACTCGTATTTGAATTTAGCGCACATGAATCGACATTAAAGCACGCTGTCAGCGGTACCGGTCGCCTTCAGTGTACATGTGTTGGCGCATTTCTGCCTAAAGATATCCGGTAGTCGTTTTGGCTTCATGCGGTGAAGATTTTGCGCGCCTACTGATTGTAACGCGGAGCTGGGAATATCCTCCGAGATGTGATTCTCGGATTTGAGCACGCGAAGCCGTAGGTGGTTGAGGGACAACACCAGAGGCCATAGGACGAGGCGCTAGATGTTTGTTCCTTGTCAGAGACAATCGCTCAAAGTAGGGAACTTCATCCGCCAGGCTTAGATGGGGAGGGAATGGCGTGGAGCTGAAAATCAAGTATCGCCAGAAGGCGGCGTAGAATCGATGCCAAATCATGCCCAAAGACGAGTATTTATGGTGCGCATCGCCCCCGATGGCTGTTTGGGATGTAAGCTAAGCTCACGCGCAGTATTCCATGCCCGGAGCCTGCTGTACCATGCACTAATATTATCGTCGTAGGCCACAAAGACTATTCCGGGATGGTCGGGAGATACACTTGCTGCTTGGGAAATCGGGGAAATCATTCGAGCAAAGGCGGATGGGGAAATCCAATCGCCTCTATGGGAGCCAGTTGGGAGATTGGTGCTAATCCTCGAGGAAGACATGCGTGACTGAAAGGAGCGCCTTGAATATCGTGTAAGCTCACACGACAGGGAGGACCGGAAAGACGGCGTGGTTGATGGATGCTGAGAGCAGTTGTCAGCCGTCGGCTCCGAAATCAGTTCTCACGCTCTCTGCTAATCCAACTTCTCTCCAACGCCCATCTCCTGCCCAAGTACTCTTGCTGTCCATCGAACGAGAGCGCAAGGGCAACTTTCACTGTGTTACTGAACTCCGGGCAGCAATTTCTAATGCTGACTCGGTCGGCATGTCAAGGCCACACCCACGGCCGCATCCCATCCAACGAGTATAAGTGGGCGAGCGCCGCGCACCTATGTAGGTACGGGTGGCCACACGGGGACCCCGCTGGTCCAAACTTACTGGACGGAATGCATCTCGGCTCCTTGGATCACCCCTCCGCCCCCACACGCGTACGCGCCTCGTGTCCGCGTTCCCGTCCTTGATACTCCCCCGCCGCACTATCCTCGGCTTCTGTCTTCAACACCAACCGTCTCGTTCTTCGTTAATCGCGCCCTCCACATTTTCCCCGCACAGACATATATGTATCTAGGCTATTGACGTTATTATATTCTTTCTCCGTGATCCCTCTTTCAAATCTCTGCACGCTGCTACCTTTGCGACATATTTTCGGATCCGACTTCTACTGTGGATCCTAGTCTTGGTTCTTGTATCTCGCACCACCCAGGCCGTCTCATCGCAATGTGTACTTGGGGGGCGGATCGTATCGCCAAATAGCTGTGATCGGTCTATTGTCACGCTCGACATGTTTGCGGAACTGGGAATTCATGAGCCCACTATAGAAAATGGCTTGCATTCCCTGTCGCTTCGCGAGTTCTTCCTCTGTCACCCTGCACGTAATCACGAGTCCAGTCACATACGTGCGCGCTCCGATCCTCATTGGCCATTTTCCTTCCTCTCTCCTCTTTACTTGTGGACGCAGATCAGCGCGTAGAGTGCGTGCACCCTCCTTTTCCTTCTGTCCATCTTCCTCCCTGCTTCCCTTCCTCTTTTTTTTTGTCTTAGACAGCAGGCCGAAGAGCTGTTGCAACGAACGGCGAACTCGGATTTCAGTATCGGAGTGGGCGTACCTTATGTATGCATAATTATCGTCCTCCGAAAGTTTTCCTTTCACATCCAGTGTTTCCTATGCAGTACTTTGATTTCTTGACGTACTTCTGTTGAGCTTCCTTAAACCTCAGCAGGCCCCTTTCAGTCACACATCTACTGCGAAGTCCCGTACTCATATCTTCGGATCCCAGTGTGTACTCCGCCACTCTAAACTTTTCTTTGTACTTACGTTCCGTGTTAATCTTCTGTACCTAAGTAATGAATATTTTCCTCTGAATACAAGGATTGGAAGCAAAAACGGTCCGCACGGATATTAAAATGAGAACGCCGTTCGTCGATGATTCCTCGTTCGATTCGGAGCCAGTCTATCCCCCCCTCGTTTGTCTAAGTTTTTATTCCGCAAGTAAATGCCCAGACCCTCAACTGTGGGTTCCGACCGTATGAAATGGATGCGACTCACGTATTTCTGGTGCCTTTCAGGTGAATTGATTTAACCTAACCTAACTAACAAGGGACTTAAAGTTACTAATTAATCTCAAGTTGCGGGCGCAAGCCTTGTAATCGTGGCGCTGCGGTTAATGATTACCCACACTTAGCTCCCTTTTCAAAGAGGTCAGGACGATTCAGAAGCGGAACGGCCAGCGACTTGTCACATATGGCGCTCGGAGAATCAATCCCAGTCAAGGAGGGAGGGACTGGGAGGGAGACAATTTGCCTGCATGCATTACAGGAGGATGAGTGAAGTAGGTGAGACTCAAGCAGGTAGGAAAGGAAAGGACAGCAACATGTACATAACAATCACAACAACCACCTCTCAACTAATTCATTTATCAAGCTAAACTTTTCTAACCATCCATAGCTACTATTCCACCTACGTCAGTCATGCCAGGCGAGAACCAGGCGTTCTCGGCGCGATAAGCGGGCTCCTCATATGGCACCTCTTCGCCGAACAGGTAGGGTGGGATCACGCTGCCGCGGTTGGTGGTAAAGATGGCCAGTCGGATGCCACAGGCATGGTAGTCTTCTCCGAGGCGCTTGACGCAATCGCGCCGGTCGGGCTTGGCCCAGAGGGGCTCGGCATTGTAGCGGTCGCGATAGAAAATGAGGTCGAGGTAGTGGAGCTTGGGGAGATGCTGGTGCAGAGAAAAGGGTTGTGGGATTCCCGGGATGCGCATGGGGGCAACACTTTCGGTGGGGTGGTCCAAAATGGTGCCTTCGTCGTGGCGGATGATGCGCAGTCGGTCCAGATTGGGCGGCGCGTACTCAGAGAGGAGGATCGAAAAGAACAGTGCGGAGACGCCGTCGAGGGTGAGGGTGTGCAGCTCAGTGAAATCGTACAGGCCTCTCCCAGGGACGGTGGGCACGCGACGGATGTCTCTGTTGGAGGCAAATTCCCCGTCCTGCCAGATGAGTTGCTGGAGCGAGTCGCGCTGCTGGTGCAGGGCCAGAAGTTGTTGCTCGGGCGAGGCTTCGCGGTAAGGGTTAGAGGGGGAGGTGTGGTAGCGCATGATGCCCAGGTGGCAGGACCGCAACGCGCGAGGGAGTGCCAGCACCGCGGTCAGTGCCTTTTGCGACACGAAGCACTCAACCAGCTCGAGATGGGTTAAGGTTGTTGTGCCGGCGAACGCGGCCAGGCCGTCGGTGAGGTCGTCGCCCAGGACGGCACACGAAATGGTGAGGCTCTGCAGGGCCGGCAGCGTGAGGATGGGTTTCAACTCTGTGAGTAGCCAGAAGCGGGCGCCGACACCCGACCAGTGGATCGTCACTGCAGCCCTGTCAGGACCTACAACTAGAACAGACGAAGAAAAACTCACAGCTCTCGAGATTTTGCAGGCCAGTGCCACACCGGGCATCGAGGAACAGCGCACGGTAGCCCTGCATCAGCGCCTCCCACCGGATCGCGCTGGAGCTCCAGAGGCCGTAATTCGCGAACGGGCTCTCCATCGACAGGGCGCGCAGCTGTGTCATTGCCCCGACAAGCGGTGTCAGTGCCTCGATGTCTGTGTCCCTCCCATAGTCCGGCCGCAGATCCAGCGTTTGCACGAGCTCCGTACGCGTGAGAGGCTGCTGTTGCTGTAGGGCTTTGGCGAGGCTCAATGCTTCCGAGCCGGTGGTGACCAGGATGGCGCGATAGAGGACTGGCTCGGCCAGCAGGCGGGCATACTTACAGGTGAGGGCGAAGCTGCGTAGTGACGCCGCGTCGTCGATGGCCTCGACTACAGCCAGGAGGAGCTCGGTGGGGACTGAGAGCAGCGGCGACGGTACCATGTCTGTAGAAGGATTGGAGTCAGTGGCGATACCCGGAGCCGAATGTCAAACATGAGCAAACGGCGCTTAAATTTAACGCCCATGCCCGTCATTTACAGTCTGTTAAGTTTCTGTACGTCCTTTCCGTTGGGAAATACCGGCAACTGCCTGAAGACTGAGTTATTGTTTCTGCATGTCAAGATCAATTCCTGAGCAATTCCTAAGTATACAATACTTCGGGGCTACATTTTTCGTTCCGGTTCTCCTACTAATCCCCTGAAACTAGTGATGGTCTGGCTTTGGCCTGAGGCCAAAAAGCCGGGGCTTTTTGGCTTTGGTACCAAGGCCAAAGCCAAGCCAAAAACTTGGCCTGGGTTGGCTTTTGGCCTGGCCTGACTCACTGTCAGGCCAAAGCCAGGCCAAAAAGCCGGGGCTTTTGGTTTTTATTTTTGATATATTTCCCACTGAAATACAACTTGATTTTGCGTGATTTGGTCGCGTCGCGTCGCGTCTGCCGCTCAGGTGATAGGTGGCGGTGTGAATCGATCACTCATCAATCATCATTCATCACTGCACACGCCGAGACTTGACTTGTTTGCTACGTTCGCCGCCGTTCAATCTCGAGTTCAGGCTCTGGGGTTCGCAAGCTGCGTTCATCCCTATCCATTTGTGGGCGGACTTCTCATGAAAGCTTTGTTTTTCACTCTGGGGCTATTATTCTCTCTCCGTATCTGCCCAATGGACCTAAGTTTTTCAAGTATCCGCATTTGCTGGCTCGCTTGACTTTCGGTATCAACTTTGAGAGACCACCACGCGCTCCTCCATGCTCTCTCCATGCTTTCTGTTCGATCTCCACACCTTTCCTGAATTTCTACATGTGCCTTGTGTCGGATTGCGCCAAGGAGGGTGTATATATATATGTACAACAAGTCGACCATTGAATCAGAACCTCCCTCCCACAATGCCCCCCGGGATCTTCCTGACCAAACCCTCGTGTTGCCCGGTGCTCGCAATCGCAAACCGTCCAGCAAAGTTCGCGAGACTGCTGGAGCCCCTTCTGATCCTACCTCTCAAGGCGACGGTAACAATGGAACTCACAAATCAGCAGGGAAAAAGCGAGCTGCGTCTATGTCAAACACGGACTCGGGGAGTGATAAACGTAATATTTCATAACTCAGATATCTAAGGATCCTCAAATTAACTAGGCGCGCGAACCACTGGATCTCATTCCCCGATAGAGGTGGATGGTCCGGACGATATGAATTTAACAGGTTCTTGTGAGTTGTTCAATTGCGATTTTGGGATGTGGATTGATGCAAACATTCAGCATCGGCGAACCACAAGTCCACTGGGGATCCTACCGCTGTTGATGCGGACGGTTTCCTTGCCGATATCGACGTAGCTTCCATTAGCGGAGCCAAGAAACCAAAGGTCGACGGTAACAAAGATCTTGATCATTTTTTCGGGGAGAAGTTTCAATTCAAGAAGCCGGATTCCAAGTACCACACGCGCCGAACATGCTTGAAGTGTCCCGGGTACGTTTTTCTCGCCAGAACTTCCTTTTTTAACTTGCAAGGGTATAGCGGAAAGAAGAGTATTGTTGCGGAATCCACAACCCTCAGACGTCATTTGGAGGCAGAGCACTACGTGAGTCAAGGCTTAATTGGCGGGTTGTATCGTAATGTCTAATTTTTCATGCAGCAAGCTTATAAAAAGTGGGCGAAGGGCGCCAACTTTACCTCCGCTCTTCCCGGGGATCGTAAAGCCCTGAAACTGGCCACCACGGAGGCGCTCCAACCTCAGGCAACTCTTGATTCCAACCTGAAGGAGATACCGCCGAAAGAGAGGGTAATCCCTTATTCGCATGAAGTGTTCCGCGAAGCAGCCATTGAATGGTTAGTCGCCACTGACCAGGTGAGTCTCGTATTCATTCGATTGCTCCGCTGAACTCGCACGCGTTTCAGCCTGTCGATGCGCTCGATCACCCGAAATTCCGAGAGATGATTGATATCGCCGCCCGCGCAAAGGACGGTGTCCGCATCCCCGGGAGAAAATCGACTCGGGAGGAGATTATCAACTTATTCAAGAGGCGCATGGAGCACTTGAAAGAGAAACTCAATGTACGTGTTTCTCAATAATTTATCTCATATATTAATCGCCTCAGGGCCCGACGGTCACTGGTGATATCCATTTGACGGATGATGCCTGGACCGCGTCGAATGGGGACGGTTACCTCGCTGCTTCGAGCCACTTCATCGAAGAAGTTTCGCCAGGTGTATGGGAGTCTCGTGAAGCATTGATCGGATTTGTACGTCTCAACAACGCCCATAATGGGAAGCGGCTAGGGCAGGCACTGTACAAAATTGTTGCGCGGCTGGGAATTCAGAAACGGGTATGTTTCGAAACCTATCTCACCAGCTTCACCCGACACGAATATACTTAGATTGGATATATGACGACCGACTCCGCTCCTAATAACGGCACCGCCGCAGTCGAATTTGCAGCTCAACTGCTGATGCGCGATAATGTTGTTTGGGACCCAGCGGAGCGCCACTTACCGTGAGTACAATCCATTTTTTATTAGGCTGTTTCTTACCTGTGTTCCCTTCAGGTGCATGGCCCATATAATCAACCTGGCGACACAGGCCTTGATATCAACTTATAGTAAATCACCGCATTTCGATCCCAAAAAACCCGAAGCTCATTTGCCCGACACATCCGCAACTCTTCGGGATGAAATCGGGCTTATCCGCGCAATTGCAGTGAAAGTACGTACTGTGGTTTCTCGTCTGCTTCCAGTGACGGAACTGCTTCCAGGAGCGTTCGTCCCCGAAGCGCAAGGAGATCTTCAAGGGCCTCCAGGTCAGCGTGCGGCGGACGGGCAACTCGGATGTCAATGTCAGTGTCACCGTCGGGAAGCAGTTGATTTTGGACATGAAGGTGCGGTGGAGCTCAACATATCATATGCTCCTACGAGCACTTGAACTGCGTCCGGTGCGATGAATTTTTTGCAGCCGTAGGACTTAACTGATCTTTCGGTAGTATGTCGATGCGTTCATAGTCGACATATCATACGATGCTATCAATGCAGAGGAGCGAGCCAAAATCCGTGAACTCCAGCTAACCCCTGAGGAGTGGAGGCGCGTCGACAAGTTTGCTGGACTCCTTGCGGTGAGATTCATTCACTCTCATTCAATCAGACTCTGACGTGTTCGATCCGTGTAGCATGCCGAGAAAGCCCAACAAGCTTTCTCGTCAGGCACCATCCCGTCCTTGCATCGCGCCATTCCCGCGCTCGAGGCGCTCCACAGTGCATGGAGTAAGAGAGCTAAGCTAACAGCCAACGCCAACTTTGCCCCTGCACTCGAGAAGGCGGCGGATAAAATAGATGAATATTACCAGAAGACATCGCGCTCGACAGTTCAAGTCCTCGCAATGGGTTTGTTTATAGTAATACTCTTATTATCGTGTCCTACTAATACCCGGAGACAGTTCTGGATCCCGAGCAGAAGGGACAGTACTTCAAGAAGAATTGGGGCGACACGTTGGCGCAAGAAGCTCGGGAAACGGCGAAGACAATCGTGAGTCCCCCCCCACCTTGCCAATCTTCCCGCACATCTGATCTCTATGTCAGTTTGAGGAGCGCTGGCGCAAGCTCAATGCAGAAGCGGAGAAGACACAACCTGCAGCAAGAAAATCGTCGAAATTTGGCCAGCTCCTTCGAGAGGCTTCACCGGAGTTTGATGACAATGACACATCCTCCGAGGTCCATCGGGACCCGGCTCAGCCCTGGCTCGATGAGTTTGAGGAATATTACGATTCTCGTCCCGAGATTCTTCCTGAAAATGATTCCATGGTATCGTGGTGGGGTGTATGTCATGCTTTCTTTGTGTATCGCGACATAGGACTGACTTTAATGTCCAGCGTTGCTTGGGCCGCTTTCCCACATGGCGGTCATTAGCACGAGACCGCCTTTCCATCCCAGCGTCTTCCGTTTCCAGCGAGCGAGCATTCTCCTCTGGAGGAATCACTATCAGTAAGCGGCGCAACAGGCTCAAAGGTGATATCGTAGAGGCGCTGCAAGTTTTGAAGTCTCTCATCCGGGGCAAGGATATGTTCCGCGCCCCTCCCGTGTCCACAATAGAGGAGGACGACGATACCTTGGAGGAGGATGACGATGCAGAGGGCTGGGATTGCTTTATAGACGATGACCCTGATAATTACGAACTTGATACGACAATAGATTAATTTTTGACGACGTGCTTAGTGAAAATTAAAAATTCACGCCTAAAGCCATGGCTCAGGCCAAAGCCAGGCCAAGCCAAGCCAAAGCCTGAGCTTTTGGCCTGGCCTGGGTTCTCGCTGAGCCAAAGCCACGCCAGGCCAGGCCAAAGCCCCGGCTTTCAGGCCAAGCCAAAGCCAGAGCATCACTACCTGAAACCAACTCACCACTGGCCCGGTCGCTTCATTTAAAAATTGCTCAAATCCACGGATCTGTGCTCAGTGAGCCTGAAATATAACCATGATTAAAGAGAAAACCAACTTATGAATAAGTCTTAGGCTGGAGTCGAACCAGAGTCAGGAGGGATAGTAAACTCGTCGTTCAGGCATTTGGACCATGCGAGTATAGTATATCCCCCCCCATGAATGGAAATGAGTTTCCTTCTCTACAATGACTTGCATATTCAGTTGTGATGTTCAAACAGTGCGAAAATTCTGCCTGAAAAGAGGAAAGTTACCGACCGCCTTCATCACGTCCTGAGGGTGGATTCGAACCACCCTCCCACCCCTCTCCGTAGTGTGTGCCTCTAAAATTGGCCCCGAGCTTCCTAACACACTCAACAAGCACTTCTTACCTGGCAAGATATATTCCTTCAACGTTAACAAATCGTCAGAGATTTCACATGTCCTCGGATGGGCTCGAACCACCGACTCTCCCAGAAATTCCTGCAATAACTACGGAGCGGAGTACGCTTCGGCACTCTACGAAGATTTGTAACATCTAGGCCATACACAAATATACACCGTCTCGTATCGCCAGCACAGGAAGATCAAGGCAGAGAAAGACACCAGACATTGTCGGAATGAACCCAGGGATGCGGTCGTTAGATGTGCAAAATCTGGGATGAGAATCAATTGGCTCTGGTACTTGAAGGATCAAAAATACTGTCCAACCATATCACGTCCTCAGGTGGATTCAATCCATGTAAGAGTTGAATTGCCAGGATGCAGCTACACATATCGGTGTCTAGCCAATTAGGGCACGCGCACGGTGTTCATTGCGGTACAGAGAATGCCTACAACCACGTTGAGGAATAAAGCCAGTCAGATCTTCCACTGGCAATTTCAAAGTAACGTTGAAAAACGAGGACAGTTTACACTCTGGTCTCACGCGCGTTGAAATAGGCATAGAGAAAGTTTTCATGGAGTAAACGAAACTCACCTCCACGCCATGACACCATCCCTGGAAGGTTTACGGAAGAGCTGGTGGTTCGATCCTACCCGAAGACCTTGTGAGAGTTTACGAAACCTTTTTTATTTACTTCGGAAACTTCGGAAGTATCGAATTCATAATCGTTGGTCAATTGAAGGAAAGCCCTCGTGGGCCCGGTGGATCAGAATTAGTTGGAACGTCCAATGTCACCAGCGCTGGACATGCGAGTTGGGGGAAAGCATGACGATGGAAAAAGGCGCGTGAAGCCGGTCGCAGTGAGACATTGCACGTACCGTGCAAGGTACGAGAAAGGCTCCCGTTGGTCACGCCGAAAAAATTAATATGGGTGAGGGTTAGAAGCCGCAGAGAGACAACACGGTACCATGCGCGGGAAATTGTCCAAAGAAAAAATTGTTTTTGCGCTGCCCGAGGGATGCCGATGGGTGTCTGTGTCAGCCGTACCTACGCATGTAGTCCGATATTGCTTTCGGGGATGATGAATCTTCGTTGAGGAAATGAAAGTAACTTCCGCGCCATTAATGTCATTCTCGGCAAGGGACGCCTGAGTTGGTGGTTCGAGCCCACCCGAAGACTTCATTGTAATGTGGATGGGTTTTTTACCTTGCGGATGTACGCGGTCACGCGGACCTGAGAATATCAACAGTTAATCGAAGGACAGGATGAAAGCGGACACGAGGAACCGAACGCGGAGAGCAGTTTTCCGGAGAGGAGTTTTGTGTACATATCTCTGTTCAATGGAGGGAAGAGAGCTCCAGAGAAAGTGCAGGTTCTCCGTGGCCACGCAAACGTAAGATTCGGATCCGCTTCCTGAAATGGGATGTCGACTGCGAGTAGAACAGGCTCCCTTAGAAAAGAACCTCCGAATGCAAGTAGGAGAGGTGCAATGCAGCGACCATTAAACGCAGCATCACAGTTTCCGAGCAGTTGGAAGGATAAGGGAGAGAGAAGCGGAATGCGGAACACGTCACCGGCGGCGCACGCGGGCAGCGGCGGGTCGAATGCGGAGTTGTCGGCCGAGATCAAAATGCCTCTTGTTCCGAACGGCGATGTGTTGGCGATGTGCGGGTCATTTTACACTTCGACTCCCAGCCATTTCAACCCACATAGGCCGCATTCGGGCCCAGCCCACCCCGAGCTTCAAGTTTGCCTCACGCTCTACCGCATCCCTCCTCGGATGGTACGAAATGAAGGCTCTGACTCGACGTGCTGTCTCCTACTATTTCTCCTATGCCTTTCTTCGCGCCTGCAATATATTTTGCTGCTTTCTAGTCTGTGAATTCTTATACCGTATGCGACGCTATGTCTGGAAAATCAAAAAGATTATTGCAAACCCGTCAAAGTCGTCGGCTGGATTCGAACCAGCGTTGGTTCCAGCCCTCAGGAATGTGAAGGGAGGCAATATTAGACAAGTAAGGTGTGCATTCCACGAAGACTTGCCTGTCCTGGGGGTAAACTGAAGAACTTGTTGTCCACGGCTATACCATCGGTTAAAAAGGCGAATGAATGCTCGAGTTGGGATTCCCTTGAGTGGCTTCGAACGTCTCTTCATGTAAATCCCGGGTTTGCGGAAAGGCCTTTTCTAGAAATAAGAGTGCGAACGCCTTTCTCGTTCCTGATCCTGGACATACCGATGAAGTATTCAGGCCCTAGAAGAAATCAAAAAATGTTTATCTTTATGCTGCCAAATCCTCGGGTGGGATCGAACCACCATCTCTCCTACTTCCTGTACCATCGTGTTTTACAGACTGGGAGCGAGTTTCCGTACAACTCCAGGAATGATCATTTGTTATGCTGTTAAACTTGTCCCATCTTCGAGAGCATACCAGCCAATTCAATCACCTTCTTATCCCGCAATTCTGCCTATGTGCGTCCTAAAAAATAGAGTCTTTATCCATATGCCTTTGGGTGGGCTCGAACCACTTCTCCCAAAAACGTACGGACAGACTTACCGATTGGGAATGAGATTCAATTCTCCACGGAAGCCCCTTTGAGTTTATGCGTGGTATGAAAGGATGATCATTGATCATCAGGTCTCCTGTTTCCTGCATTCATGTCGTTCTCGTCCAGAATGCTTCTTTGCGCCTCAGGTGCTTGTTTAGTGGTGTAATCTCCACGATTTTGGTGAGACAAGCCTCAACTCAGTCAGACCACCCAGCCCAAAAATAAGCCCTTTTGATCTAAAAGAATTCGCTGCGAATCAGAATCATCAGGCTCCGCGATATGCCCCATCTCGACATTTCCAGTGCTGTCTATGTGTGCGCACTGCCCTGTGAGTAAAGGTTTTCGGAATGAAGGCATGTCTAGGAAATTCCCTATGAGCAGCGGTACGCGACAGCTTGTCGGGGGAGGACTCCGAAATTTTAGGGTCGCGTGGTCAGGGGCCAGTGGCTTCGTACACTTCCAGAACGAAGGGCGGGTGCAGGGGAAAATCATGTGTGGGAATGCTCAAGCTGCTCCAATCATAATATGACAGCATTAATGCCTCTGCCGACTTCGCTTCTTACTTCTTCAGCGTCGCTGCATACGCTCGCACCGTCTCAATCAACGGCCCATCCTGCGACAGCCCCAATCCGAGTGCTCTCGAGATATCGAACTTTTCTGGCCAGCTCAACACGATCTTCTCGATGACGGGATCCACCTTCTCCTCCACCAACGCCCGCACCTCCTTGCCGCCAACGGTCTCTAACGCCTCGAGGATGTCCGCCAGTTTGACCGTCACGCCGGGCAGATTCACGGTGCGCGTTAAGCCGCCAAACTTCTCCACGGGGATGTCCTTGATAGCAATGAGATTCTTCACGATGGTGGCCGGTGAGCACATCCATATGTCCAGGTTCTTGTCGACAGGCAGGACGCTCTTCTCTCTGTTCAGCGGCTCGCGCACGATGCCGCTCATGAAGCTGGACGCCGCACCTGTGGGCGCTCCTGCGCGCACCACAACGGCTGGCAGACGCACGATACGCGCGTCAAGCAGGCCACGGCGTGAGAGGTCGTTGAGCAGGCACTCGATCATGAGTTTTTGCGTGCCGTAGCTAGTTTGGGGAAGGGGCACGGTGGCCTCGGAGAAGGTCCGGGCTGAGCCGGCGGTTGAGGGCGGCCCGTAGACAGCGACACTCGAGGTGAAGATAACTTTCGTGCCGGGCTGGTGCGTGCGCAGGTAATCGTAGAGGTGCCTGTGCGCGTCGAGGTTGACCCGGTAACCGAGCTCGAGGTTGGCCTCGCTGGCGGAGGACATGATGCCGTGCAGCGCATAAACGGCATGCCATTGCTGCGTGGAGAGGAGGGCGGCCGCGGCACTGGAGTCGGTGAGGTCGGTTTGAGTGGAGATGATGCGCGAGGGTTCGGCGGCGCTGAGGAAGACTTTAGGTGAGGTGATGTCCGTGAGGGTGAGGTGGTAGTCCAGGGAGGAGCTGAGGAGGGCGGTGGCGAGCTCTTGGCCTACGAAGCCAGAAGCGCCAGTAATGAGGATGTGTTTCGTCATAGTGGTATAGGGTCTAGCACCGTGAGCCCGGGTCAACTGGTCACTGCCACGGGTTCGGGTCACCTGCCACTTTTATCGGAGTCCCGACAAAAGCCGCATGCGGCCCATGATTATCCTTGGAAACATGGGTTAATATTACCGGAATAACTAATACCAGCCCACCGAGTGTCTCGTCGCCCAATAATCACAGTTGGAGACGATGAGCGGGAGCGCTCGAAGTTCGACATCAGTTTAATTACTTCCGTATATCGCACGTAGTGTTTTCCGGGTCGGGCCGGGCCTGAAAGCCCGGGGCTTGGGCCGGGCTTGAGCGGGCTTAGGCCGGGGAAAACTTCAGGCCCGACCCAACCATCGGGCTTGAGGCCGGGTCGGGTCGGGCTTGGGCCCAGGCCCGGGGCCTAGCAGTAAATAATCATATATATATTAAATGTATTAAATGGCAAGCAAACTTGACAAATCTTTACTGAGCAGACACGGAAGCTGCAGCACTCTATATGCGGCACACCAGTATTGAGTGCGGCACAATACCAGCAAGTACGGCACATTGGGCATATTGTCACGTGACTCTGTGTATCCCGCGCGCGTCAAAGGCGCCTCCAAAAGAATGAATTCTCACCGCCAAGGCTTGTGAAGATGTTCACTAGCCTAAATGATGCCTCCGTGTTTACGGAAATGAGCACATGAGTTGCAAAATAATTGTTGGAAAAGCCCGGGCCTAGGCCCCGGGCTTGGGCTTGAGCAAATCTCAGGCCCGACCCTAGGCCCAGTTGAAAACCGGGTCGGGCTTGGGTCGGGTCGGGCCTGAAAGCCCCGGGCTTGGGCCGGGCTCGGGCCTGAGCCCGAGCCCGGCAAATCACTAATCGCACGTCAAACGCCTGTTAACGCGCGTCTAAAATGATCTGAGTAACGCCGACTATGGAAGCGAATAATTTGACTTGCCTGTACAAGGCGGGCCTCCGCTCCGCTCCGGCTGAGATACGAAGGATATTAACGTGCGAATACTCAGCGTGATGGACTAAATACACTTTTAACAGGTGGTGACGGGCCGAGTGCGGAGTTGTCGGCCGAGATCAAAATGTTTCTTGACCCGAACCTTGCCCGAACCGCGATGTGCGGGTCTTTTACAATTCGACTCCTAGCCCTGTAATTTTGACGTACAGAGGCCGCTTTAGGACCCAGCCCACCCCGAATTTCAATTTCGCCTCATGCTCTACTGCATACCTCCTCAGATGGTACGAAATGAACGCCTGACTTGACGGTGCTGTCTCCTACTATTTCTCCTATGCCTTTCTTCGCGCCTGCAATATATCTCGCTGTTTTCTAGTCTATAACTTATTATACCCTGTGCGCCGCTATGTTATGAAAACTAAAAAGATTACTGTATAATTTCGTTCAATTCGACAGGGGGGGTGACGCGTGACCGGAAATCTAGGTTCGACACTTCGCTGCGAGCCAAAATTTGGCGTGACCGACGGAAAAAATTCGACAACCAAGCGAAAATTTTGACTCTTTCACGTCGCTGAGACAGTTATGGGTTGGGGGTCACACAAGGCCATTTTCGACAGAGGCCGCCGTGACGGGCTTGTCTGCGTTAGGAACTACGTACCTCGCATGCAGTGCTGTGTTTCAAATTTATTCTCCCGAGCCCGGAACTTGAAAGCTTCTCACGGCCCCGTGCACTTACGTACGCGCCCACACTCACCATCGCACCACCATGTCGAGCCCCGCCCCAAACAACGTCGACTCAAATCCATTGCCTTTCGTCCCGACACAACCATTTACCAAGGCCGCCGGGGCCGATGCCATCCTCCGATCTTTCGATGGTGCGGATTTCTACATCCACCGCGTGATTCTATCACTCGTCTCGCCCGTTTTCGAGACCATGTTCAGCCTTCCTCAAACGGAATTAAGCCCCGCTGTGCCCATCATCGACGTCCAAGAGGGATCAGCCACTCTTGACCGAGCCCTGCGGTTCTTCTATCCTGCTACACAGCCGAATGTCGCCACGCTGGAAGAACTGCAGGAGGTAATCGAGGTCCTGATGAAATACGATATGCAGTGCGTGGTTCCGGTGGTTAAACAGCACCTCGAGAAATACCACTCGTCTCGGCCTCTTGCTGTATATGCTATTGCGTTCAGGCATCAGTGGAAGGATGTCGCGGTCGTAGCCGCAAGGGAATCTCTGAAACACGCACTTCGAGTGCTTCGCGCGGATGCCCCACCGGAACTTGAGGGAGTCACAGCTGTAGCATATCACAATTTGCTTCAGTACCACTCTCGCTGCGGGGAAGCTGCACGGTCGACAACGACATCCCTCAGGTGGTTCGTCTGGCCCGGCATCCTCCAATATTGCAGCTGCAACAGGACTTCGACTATTTTCTCCGATAATGTGGACCGCCCAGTGCCCATGTGGTTTTCGAGTTACCTCACGGACGTGGGCGATCTCTTGGCAATAGCTCCTGGGTTGAATGTACGCGAAACTGGGACATTCTACGCAGCATTGGGGGAGGGGAAGTGCAACTATTGTCGCCAATCCAACTTTACTAGTTTTGCTACTTCTCAATTGCCGGTACAACTGAAGGCCGAGATTGACAAGGTTTGTTCAATACTCTGACTTCTTCCAGCGAAGAATCTGAATCTCTTGCCAACCAGATTGAGTTGAAGTTCTGAAACCTCTGTTTGGCCGTCATGTAACTTTGCACATTTTTGAATTTTGTACTATGTTCCTTCCCAAACGTCAATTTTGGATCATCATCGGCCGATAGCGAAAGGATGGCGGTGAGCCCGGTTGTCCCTCTTCAACATGAACCGACTGTTATATGTGTCCGGCGAGTTGAACTCGAGGTTATGAATTACGGAACGCTTCATACATAGGTGTGGTAGGTAACGTGTCTGCACATTTGGCGGTGTAGGTATAATAGATACCCGAGTCGGCACACTATTCCTCATACAACGACTTTGATGCGCTCTTGATCTCTCAACAACACTCTGGATCCGATAAGGACACCGGGAGTAGTACAGAAAAGAAATGTTAGGCTGTACAATCTGTCCATGTTTGATCTCGCTGGTATGACGGTATTTATTGTCAAAAATTATGTACTTACTTTTGTGCACGTCTCACGTTGTACATCTACATCCAGAATTGAACATCTACTTCCATTTGAGGTACAGGCACAGTCAAAATGCATAAAGAGAAGGTACTTTAGGCACTTTTGGTTCATCTACATACTTGATAGTAGGAGTGCACATTATTGAACACTCAACTGGTGAGTATTTCACTCAGCAGCTCAATTAAATCGTACATTCAGATTGATCGTCAATCCCAAATGTCAATCATCCCAAGCCCACATCAATCCCAATCCCAAGGTCAAACCAAGGTCCAAATCCCAACCCAACTGGATTCCCACGGGTTTCAGCCTCACTTAAATAGCACCATTTTCTGAATGGTTTAGAGCATCCCCCTCCCCCATCTCTGTAATTATAGATACAATATTCTAATTGGCTTTGTTAGCAACTAGACTATTTGTGATATGAACAATTTTTGGACTGAGACTACTTGCTTCAGTGGCACTTCGGGGGAAATCAGTATAGACAGTGTTCATATACTAGATGCCTAATCAATTTTGCAGCAATTAGGGTCGTTCACGGTAGCCTTTTTTCCGCTCCTTTTCACTCCCTTTTTCACTTCCTTTTTGTTTCCCTTTTTCATGCCCCAAGTTTTGTTCTCTTGATTGTTCTCTTTCAAGTTTTCATGCTCTCAGATTTATGTTATGAAGTCAACTAATAAATGTTTCCACAGGTCACATCGGATCGATATCAGATGTCCGGAGCGACGGGCTGTCCACGTGTGTTGGACGTTGAAATAGATTGAATTAACTACAAGAATTATGCACAAGAGATAGAAGGTCTAGTAACTACTCTGAAATGAAAAAGGGATCGAAAAAGGACGGAAAAAAGGAGTTGCGGTTGGGGGGTTTCACAGTAGCCCTTGTTCCTTCCCTTTTTGGCCTCCTTTTTCACTCGATTTCCGTTGTTTCTGGGCTTATGGTTGATCCCCCCCCCCCCTTTTCAAACCTTTTTACATGCAAAAGTTGAAAAGGGAAAAAAAACCTAGTGGAAAACAAAGCATACCCGAGAAGTGAGAAAAAAGGAAGGGAAAAGGGAGCGGAAAAGGGGCTACTGTGAACGACCCGATTGGTTCACTTGAGAATTCATTGTTGCCTAATAGAATCGTTAACAGTCTGCCACAGCATATCTTAATGCAAGCACTTTGCTGTAGGCCCGGTACTTGAAATTTTAAGTGGGCCAGATCAGATCATGGATATTTTTGTTATGTAGTCATCCAAATCGGATATCCTGCCGCTGAAGAGCATTTATTAGATTTCTAAAGAGACAGAAATATAGCTAAGGGATGTCATAACAATTGTTCCGAGTCATAC
Organism: Mycena galericulata; assembly: GCA_029289565.1. Lineage (NCBI taxonomy): Eukaryota > Fungi > Basidiomycota > Agaricomycetes > Agaricales > Mycenaceae > Mycena > Mycena galericulata. The sequence continues at coordinate 135,186 of JARKIA010000078.1, read as the reverse complement.
TAGTCTGCCTACCAATACGGTGCCTAGACTAAGATATGCTGATCATAGGCAGACTGGTAAGAAGTCTAGCTGCATAACTATAACTGCTTTGCCTTCCTCTATTGACTACGAAGGATTTTGAAGTGAGCTGATTTAACAGAGACCCATCAAAACCTAAGCTGAAGTATGAGTTGGGAAAAATTTCCAGGGATCCCTTACTAAGGGTAAGAGACTACACATTCTGAAATGAAAGCCCAAAACACATCTCTCACAGAAAATAGAAGTGCATCACAGTCATCCCCATGAAGGGAAGTCAGAGAATTTAAGCAGAACCAATTCAATTGAAGGCTTACTCTGAACCCGACTCTCTAGCCTTACCATTTATTGGGCAATTCCCCAAGTGAAAAAAGGATGCCTGCATCCGGGGGAGGGCAGTGCTGTTAAACATTAAAATTCCAACAGGCTGGCTACTCCAGACGACTGAGCCCCCTGGCTACATTATGTAAGATACCTGTTGCAGAAATATACAAGCCAGTAAAAAAAATCATCATTGATTCTAAGTCATTTCAGAGTTTAATTTTGCCCCTGTTCTGAAGCCGGTGATGAAAAGGGGGATCGTATGGGGAGTAGTACTGGGTACAGAATATATAGTAAGTGAAATAGGAGCTAAAATGGAAGATACCGAGTCTAAGACAAAAAGGCTGTACTAAATAAATTGGATTGGGCAGATACGAAGCAGCGGGACATGAAGCAAGTCTCCGGAATCAAGTCAGAATTAAATGTGGCTTGGATCGGCTTGAATCGTATCTGGATTTGAGAGTCAATTCTCACCATGTTGAGGGAGATTCTCTTTTAATTCTTGTCTCTGAATCAGAATTTTCAGAATTGACAGAATAATGGCTATCTCTCAGATAATAGAATTCTGTGCTGGACTGACACACTTCTCAACATTCAGATAGAATCAAGCAGGAATCAGCCATGGTGACCCTTTGACTTGCCCTAACTAGAGCAGGCTTATGTCAGGTTCAAAAACAGTGGACTTGGTTGGTAAATATCCCAAGCCTGGCCCTAACTTGGGCTTTGGTCCTGGTCAGGTCAGGCTGGGTTGGATTTTTTCTCACTTGATTTAAGTCTTTTGATCTGCTCATAAATGTCCTATTTTCATACACTCTAAGTAACATCGGGGACATTTTGACCTTCAGATTTCAGATTTCAAACTTGTACCTCCAGATTTAGAACTTCATTGATGAGAAATATTCCGGACCACCTAGAGAAAAAGAACGAAAGACGGTCAATTTTGGGCTGGCAGAAACTTCTCTCCTCTAGATCTCGTACCCTCAAATGCAAAATTTGAAATGACAATTTTATAAAAGAGGTCCTGGGTCCAAGCAGCATGGGATACCCACTGTCCCGTCAACGGGCATGGGCCTTCCATTTGCGATGCCACGACCGGTGTGGGCTGCCACTGTGGCTGCCATTTTTTTCTATTGGGATCCAGGAGTCAACTTGGGATTCTGAGAGTTCAGTTAGTTCAGGAGTCCTCTGGTATGCCCTCCATCAGCTTTCATTTGATAATTCACGTGAAGGAGGTCAGTTTATAGGCGACGCGCCAAATCAGATTATATCATGTGGTCATTCTATCCCATTCAATAAATTCAGTGGACCATTCGCAGGGACCATGGTCAGTCTCATGGAATTTTAGTGCCAGAGCATCATTTTATTTTTATTTTTATTTGCATTCTCATTCATTTGTTGGCTCAAAATCCACATGAAAGAATTGGTTTCATCAAGCGAACACCTAGACAGGACAGGACGTCCCCCTTCACAGTCAAGATGGCGATGGTGGGCATCCCCACCCAAGTTTGGGTCATGAGCTTAGAAAAAGATTGAGGCCGTGAGCCTCACTCACGCTGGCCTCGGGTCCGGCTGAGGCTCAAGCCCAACTGGGGAAAAAAACACCCAACAGGTGTGGCCAGGAGGATGACAGCAGTTGGTTTGGGGCTGGAATTGACAGGCTTGGTATTGATGGCTGTTCCCAAGTGGGATTGATAGCAATTCTCACAGTTCACTTGGTTTTGATTGGACAACCCAACTGGTCAGGTTGGGATTGATAGAACCCCATTAGGGTGCTGTGTTGTTGTGTTATACAAACCAGGCACCATGAATTGTACAATTTCATCTTCAGGAAGTTGAAACATCTGTATGGACTGTACACTATTGTAAGTAGTGTGTAGAAAACTGATTGCTTTCTCAACTAAGGCTGTGAGTTCAAAGTGCAATGTACAATGTACAATAAAGTTGTTAAATTTTCAGATCAAATGTACAATAACCCACTCCCTGTACCCAAAATAACTGCACATGTACTTGTTGGAATGTAGAAGTAGAATGTTGAATGTTCCACTCTCATTGTACATAATTTTTGACGAAAAAAGCTTTTATACGCTGGCGGGCCTTCTTTTTGTTTGCTGCCACCTACAGTAGAATTGCGACATATGAACGCCTGAATTAGCGCACCTACAAGTCTTCGTAGAGTAATCTGGAAACTCGCTCCTCACATCTGGAAGATCGACTCGTAGCAATTGCACGGGAGGGATGGCGGTTCGAACCCGCCCCAAGACATACATTCTCGAAGTGCAGATCCATTTTTCCCCTTGCAAGCACACATAGTCAACAGTCGACGTATGGCTCTACTGAATGCTCCATAGTTGTGGTAGGGAGTCGTGCTCTTTAGTGGTGTAGGTACAATAGATATTAGATACCAGAGTTGGAACACTATCCCTCATACAACGACTTTGAACCACTGTTGATCTAAGCAACACTCTGGATCCGAGTACAGTAGCACAAAAAAAATTAGACTGTGGAAAATGTGTCCATGTTTGACTTCGCTCAATGGCGGGCCTTCTTTTTGTTTGCCGCCACGGAAATTGGTTACAGCAGTAGAATAGCGACATACGAAGGCGCGAATTGGCACCTGTAAGTCTTCGTGGAGTAATTTGGAAACTCATTCCCTATATCTGTGGGCTCGATGGGTGAAAGTTGAACGGGAGAGTTGGTGGTTCGAGCCCGCCCGAAGGCATATCAGAACTGGTTCCATTTTTCTTCTCGTGGGCACATACACGTTGAGGGTGCCCACCTTTTTCCCAATTGAATTCAGGATGAAGGCGGGACCGTTCGCGTTCGCTGTGGAATGAAAACGCGTACACCACGAATATTATTCCTGGTTGACTTCCATTTTTAAAACCGCACAGGATGAATGTGCGACGAGAATTTGGCCTGCGGCGCATCAAAAGAAACGGACCGGGAGAAATTCTCATGCCTGCTCTGACGTACGGTGCCCGCGAGGCAAGAACACAGTCTGCTGTGTGCGCAGGAAAGAAATTGGAACCATAAAATTCCGTGCGATAACGCGCTCAAGCAACGCGAACAGCTTGGAGATATAACGCGCCCCGGAATCAATAAAGAGATGGATAATCGAAAGAACAGGTTCGGGTGATTAGAGGGGAATCGCATAAAGAAGACAGCGTGGAGATTCCGTACTGGTTAGTTTCAAGGGCCGGAGCGTGTTCCTGCTGCTCTGGAATAGCCGAATATGCATGGTGCGTCTTTGTGGAGTAAAAGGAAATCCAACTCGGCGTGTTCAGTCTTTCGTATTAAAGTGCACAGGAGAGTTGGTGGTTCAAGTCAATCCGAAGACGTATCGCGGAGGTTTCCCCCCTTTTTGCCTTGTTACACCCGACCGACCAAATGGAAGAATCAATGTGGAGTCTGGAGTCTGCGTTGAAAGAGCCGATTGATCATGACATGCGAGAACATAAGAGTAGTCAGTGGATGGGAAGGAACGGTTCCGAGTTGCGGGCTAGCAAAAAAGCAGGAGTAGCAAAAATAAAATAGCAGGTCAGCGATAAACACACCGGATCCCGTGGAGCTCACGGGAGTGAGCAAAGCTTGAGGAACCAGAAATTTTGTGAAATAGCGTCATTCCGAGTGAGTTAGGACAGCGATGGGAGGGGGCGGTGCGAAGCGCCGAGTGACGCAGAGGGTCACATACCAGCAAACCCGAAGCCGGCAAGAAGAGTGCGAACGCGACGGAGCGCAAGACCCGAAGAAGGCGAATGGCACGCGCACATTGTGCGGCGCAATCAGGAACGTAAATGCAGATAGACTAGAATAATCCGGAACCAAGATACCAAAAGGTACCCGCGAATTGCGAGCCGTGTTTGAACCAGGAACAGGATAAATTGAAGCTGAAGTCCTCTTGAAATGCATGCGAGATGTAGAGGCGAAGAACCAGGAGTGAAAGAACGGGGGGCGGACACATCCCCAACGCATCCGGATCGCGGCAGTAAGGTAAACACGCCTTCCGAGTTTGTAGTTAGGTTCGAATGGGAAGTCGTATCCAGCGCGCAGAATACGTCCGCGGCGGCAACACTGGGTAGCTGGGCATCCGACGGACTAAGTCGGTGGCATCATCCGAGTAACCGAGCTGTCCTTGGAGTTGTCCGATAGTCTGGGTGAAGTCCGCCGGCGATTGGCCCAAGGAGTTGTCTAAGACCAGCGTAGTTCATTTCGTGGAATGCTGGGTGAGATGTTCAGAGGCCGCACGAGTGGCGAAAGATCTGGTCGCAGGAGGAGAAGAAAGTGATGCGGCGATGCGGGCCGGTCTTGCGGCGATCAAAGAGGCACGTGACTGAGAGTTTGAGACGCCGAGATCAATTCCCTGCTTGCTTCTAACGGCGATGTGCGTCTCCATTCCGAATTTCATCGTTCTTTTGTTGGGCGCAAACGACTCTTTACCCGCATTTATTCCGCGCCCCAAGTGTTTGACTCGTCTTTCCCGCGGAAATCCATTTGTCGCTCATTCTCCAGAAATAGTCCAGAAATCCCATGCTATAATTTCTTCGTCAACTCATTTTGTGTGGTGCGCCCGCCAAGCTGGCGTAGAAACAGCCTTTTTACCCTCTCGTGCTCCGAAATTTGCTGGTCTTCCCATGTCTCTCAGACTGCTTTGCTTATTCGAAATACCCTTGCCAATGGTACTTAGCGCTCAGCGACCGCAAGATCTGAGATTCCGCACACTACTCAGATCTCTGCTTGTCAGATATACACCCTGGGTCCGTGCCAATTATTTCCTCAAAGTTCCTGGAACACCCCCGCGGCACAGGAGTCAATCCACTGCAGTTTCGCATCGGATTTCGTTTGTATTCGGATTCTCGACTCACTACGCCATTTTGGCGGCTCCGGTCTATACTTTCGCGTTTCATCTCGTGTTCTCATTATACACTATACGGAGCTTCTCAATTAAGATCATCTCTCGCCATTTCCTCGTTTGAATACCGGTCCGCATCATCTCTTTGCGACCCGGAATACGAATGCTGACGGAAAAAAAAAATTACTTTGATGGATGTTTCCGAACTACGTACTAGGGTGGATCCCCGCCAAAAAGTCACTAGACAAATTATGTCTTTGAGTGGGTTCGAACCACCGACTCTCCCGGAATTATGCCATACGTTTGGAAGGATCCACTGCTCGGGAGTGAGTTTCATTACTCCACAAAGACTTATTGGCTCTCTTTTGAGCCAGAATAGGTGCCGCACAAAAGGTCCATCGTACTTTGTGCTCGTTTCTCGTAGGGACAGACCGAGGATGAATATGCAGAGTAGCTATCAGACGTACACGCAGCGCCGTTTCACCATCCCGCTCACTGCGCCCTCTCCTCCGGATTCCTCGCTCTCAACCATCTGCTCAACGGAGTCAGGCATTGGAATATTATAGTATTGAAACACATCCTTCCTCCCGCAGTCGACGAAGAAGGCATCAAAAGCTTTCCTTTCAGTATGATTATATCTACTACGGGAAGTTAGTGAATAGCTCCCGTGGGATACCTACGGTACCTTGACTCCCGCGCGTTGCAATGGACAGCTGGTGGTTCGAATCCACCCAAAGGCGTTTTTTACTTGGGCTCGATGTGGTTCTCCCTAATAATTTTGAATTTGCTAGATGGGAGAGCCGGTGGTTCATTTGAAGATATTGGACAGCGATCCACACCTCTTTTCTTCCTCAGGCTTCCAGATTTGCTCACCTACACAGCGGGCTGCGGCACACATGAGAACACAAGTCTTCGAGGAGTAAAACGGGAACTCGTTCTCATACCATATGCGTTCCACCGGTTTTAAATATGCGAGAAAGTCGGTGGTTCGAATCCACCCGAAGACGTTGGTCCACATTATGATTGCTTCTTTTTGCAACTGTCTTGCTTCTCGAGCGTAGCTTTTCCTCGATCTACGTGTATTCCAACTTTCCGAAATCCACGCACCGTATGCGAGCGACAGTGATAAAAAGGGACACATCGATTTTCCCGAGTCTTCGGCTGGATTTGAACAAGCGTCCCTCCCCAGTGAATCGAATACCAGTAGTACATCTTGACAAGGGAGTTGCCTCCCCAACGAAGAACTGCCTAGAGTAGTTTACACATGGGCCAACGTGATACTATGATACTGTTCGTGTCCGTGAATTACTCTATCGACAATCCTCCCACTATCATTGCATCATTCTCCTGCCAAGGCGTAGTCAGGGCCTCTCATTTTTTTTTTATGTCTGGCCTGCAAGGTTGCTTTCGCCCCTGTTCCCAATTTCGGTTAGACCAGTCTCTGTGTCCGGGAATGGGTGCTCATCCATAATATACCCCGCGGAGCGGAGATACCCAGCAAGCTGCGGAATTGATCTCGTAAGCCCCCGGGAGTCAGTGGAGGGCATCATGTCTGTTTCCTCGTCATTGGGGTGTCCATCCTCGTCATTAGACTCATCATCGCCCACATCTACCAAGCGCTCCCGGATGAATGCGACGATGCCGGCGGAATTAGACCCAGGACGACTGCCTTCGGTATGAAGGGCAGGGAAGTCGACGTGCCATTGACGAATTAATGCACGGCGCTGGAATATATGAATGGCCCCAAGAGCCGAAAGCGGCCTTCGCCCTGGGCCGCCTTTAGCACATCTTAATTATAGCACAAAAGAACTTGCCCAGGGCAAAATACACGACATTTGCCCCGAAAAAGAGAGAGAATGCACCGTTGACGAAGGTCCAAAAACCTCCGAATGTGGAGATTCCGGACAAAGGAGAAACCCCAAGGGTATCTGCTAGGACTTCCGTAGGTTGGTAGAAACGGCTAAATAAGTTCAGATTGGCGATACGGGAGCCCGAAGGCTCGCTAGATGGATATGGTTGCAATCCATTTACTATGCCGGTCAATAGCACCTTCTGCCACGACTAAGGACGTCAGGTCGGCTGGGATGCGCAGTGTATCGTAGAAATCACACATACGGTAGAGATTCCCAAAGAATTCGGCCCCGTTCTTCTCTGCCTCCAGGTGACGAGCCCGAAAAGATTTGATCCGGCGAGCAGAGGCGTAGCCTCAACGAAATCATCATCGGGGGAAAAGTCACCTTGTCCCAAGCAGACATAAACTCCAGGCGTTGAAGATGGAATGGTTATGGAAATCTGGACATCTATAATGGCACTCCAATCGTGAGGGCCTAAGAAGTAGGGTGATATAAAAACTCTACGTAGTTGAATCCACATACATTGGGCGAAGGCGTAACGGTAGGGGGATGGGGCGCCAAAGGTCAGAGGGCAGTCAACGATACTGTTGGCTGTAACTTTCAACCCATCTTCCGAGGTGAGTGGCTCTTCAAAGAATAATTTCTGTGAATATATTAGTGTCACGACTAGACATCTATGTTCAACGGGATACTACACACCAAGAAAACGGTGGCATTTCCGGGGGTAGAGACGTAGGGGTTCTGAGATGCCCACACAATCGATGTGGTGTAAATTTCCGATGAAAGTGGATTCACAATGATGGAATATAGGGCGAACGCGGGGACTCCAAGCGTTATAAAGCTCAAAATAATGGCCCTTGTTACGATGATAACAAAGGATTCCCCCCTAAATAGAATGGTAAGAGACCGCAAATAACTTGAAGACAGGCCATCACTACCTGAAGAGGGGACGGGTAATGGATCTATTGAGCAAGATTGCTAGTGGTGTATAAGGGGGCCGCGCACGCGTGCAAAATCCCAAGAATTCAAACCGCTGGGCGCAAATTGGGGGCTTCGATTTGAGAATCGTTGCGATGCGAAATATTCCGGACATCGTTAATGCCAACAACAGCGGGATGGCGAGGAATAGGAATAATATCGACTCATGAAATCCCAAGTAAGTACTATCGAATATCGTCACTAGAATGGAGGTCGAGTTTAATTGAGACTGATAGCGATTTCTTACCACCGTTTTCAATCCCCACGATTATCAAGTCGATCGCCGCAAGGCCTTTCATCCGCCATCGGAATAAACTACCTTCCTTTCGAATCCATGTCAGAGGCATTATTTGTGTAATGTCGCTTACAGGAGGCTATGGTGAATTGGTATCACGATGCAAAATATGCCGTTGAGGACAACCAGGGAATCTACCAAGGCCAACGAAGAGCTACCCCCAATGTTCCTGGGGATCAAGGGGATATCACGGATGACCCGGGGAGCCAGTAGCACGAGGGTGACAGCAGAGGCAATAGTCCCGAGCAGGAGCAAGCGCAAATTGTACACCCTCGCGGTAGAGCTAAACAGGATATTTGACAGTTTTCCCATTGAGATGCCTTTGACTCGGAATATGGCGGAGATATTCAAGCGAGGATGTCGATTTTGTGGAGGTAAGGAAGAACAGCGAGCTGACCAAGCATCAGCTGCTGGCGCGGATAGAATGCGGCGCAAAGGTCTGATCGGGCCACCAGGCTGGGCTAGCCCACTCCAGGAAATTCGGCCTTTGTAAAGTCCGGCAATTAAGTCCGGTCATCAACTCCGGCGGCATTCTCCGGCCAAGGATCGGAGTTTGAATGTGCCGCCTACAGCGGCCAACTCAACGCACCTCTCCGAGTTCTCTCCATATGCCCATCTTTGATTCAACATATTCTATGTATACATCCATTCTCTGTTGCCTACTTGGCCGTGCGCCAGATTCAACGCATTTAACCATTACTATAAATTTGTTGGTCTGAATTTTTTATCGCCCTTTATCGCCCTGCGTTGGGTAATCGACTCTGAACTGAAAAGTGATGCATCCTCGAATCATGTCTCCGGGTGGATTTGAACCACCGACACCGTGACTCCTCAATCATACCGCAAGATTGCGTAGTATCCATAAGTAGTGAGCTGCATTGCTCAACGAAGACTTGCTCGAGCTTGCTCCCTCAACGTATATCTTCAAATAAGTTCAGTTTGAAAGAAATGAGGTCGAAAAATACATCTCTTTTCCAGTGCCAGGTCTCCGGGTGGATTCGAACCACCGATACTCTCCGGTGGAGATATTGTGCACAACGCGTCTGGGGATCAGTCATTCATTCTACTCCACGAAGACTGGACGTCTCAGTGTATTCCTTCAATAAGTTCGCGAGACATGAAAGCGTTAGGCAGAAGCCCCCCGAAAAAATGTGCATGCTTGCCATGAGCTAGGTCTTCGGGTGGATTCGAAGACCCTTCTGGATGAGTAAGTTCTAACGTAGTCTCTTATAAACAGACGCTACAACAGAAATTACTCATACCTCTCGTACCTCGTATTGTAGTTCTAACCTGGATATATGCGGACCCTTCTTTCAGTATCGTATCATAACCTGATTTGATTCGACGGAAAACAGATACGCTGAACCTCCGAAGCCGCTGGACGCGGACTTTACATATACAGTAGTTAACCGGGAAGCGAAACGCTACGTAGAAGCGAAATGCCGGCTTTTTCCCGGATCCCAGGCATCTGAAGGACCCCAGTTTTTGTGAGAGGATAGTTAGCCATGAGAAATGACTCATAGCAAAAGGAATTGTGCAAAAAGGTTCTGTAGAACCTGTGGCAGATCACTTTGTGTTCGCTATTTTTTTGGCCTATTTTGTTGGATATAATCCATCGGAGGCACGGTATTTCGGGCGTGCAATTCCTCCTGCACATGTGTGAACTGGGGGTTTTCAAGGTCGTATAACACGAATATAAACACCCCTGGGGCTGGATTGCAACGAACGGCGGCCCACAGGTTATTTTAAGGCTGTTTCGTTCAATCACGTTCGGCCTTCCCTCCCTCAAGTCATGCACCCTTGAGTCTCGCCGCCTTTCGATCCGAATCCACCAAGACGCGCCGGTGTCGCCCATTTTCTCATTCACTTACGTACCTCGTCTTGCACTCTATGCCTCCGACTTGGTTTCTGGCGTATGGCACATATACTGTGCAAAAATTATTAGAGGACATCTTGTGAGTGGAAACAGGGTTTTTGGATCAGTGATGGCCCTAAGGCCTAAGGCCTTAAATTGAACCTCAGGCCTTAGGCCTTAATTAAGGCCTGAGGGTAAGGCTTAGCTTGAGGTCCAGGACCAGTTGCTCACCTACGGCCTTAGACATCACGTGTCACTTACGTAATTTAATCAAATATTTTCGCCGCTGTTCAGTGTTCTTCTCATCATGGGCAACGACAAGGGACCGCTCAGGGCTTACTTCCACCCACGTCCAGAATCTCGCGTCATGCCCGGAACCAGGAGGAGATGTATATGCGGGTCATGGCGGAGCTCGATGAAGCGGACGACTCACCTGACGATGGAGCTGACGACGACGAGGTAGGAGGAGGAGGAGGAGGTATATTATACTGACACGGTCCCACAATTGGAACAGCCAGTTTACTACGTAGGACATGGTAACTTATATAGGCTAAAAGTCACCCATCCTATACATAGATGATTAGAATTTAGATGCATATGGCTGGTACGGGGAAACGGTAATTCGTAGATACAGTTGGGAATAAATTTCCTTTTTTGGTACCTCAGGCCTGAGGGCATCTAAGGCCTACGGCCTTAACCTAAGCCCTATGGCCTTAGAAATTCTGGGGGTCGATATTTAAGGCCTTAGGGCCATCACTGTTTTGGATACATCTATGAAATGGAAACAGGGTTTTTGGTTGCATCTCTCAAAATGGGGACATCTTTCAGCTCAGCTGCATTCTCTGTAAGAGGATCACAATTTTCCCAGTGCCAGTGGGCTGCTTGGAGTGCCTTTGAATTTTTTGACTCCAAGTCATCACTCGGGCAGCGGAACTAATCGGATTGATCGGAACAGTGATCCGAGGGGCGGCTGGGATCCGAAGAAGGATATTTTAACCCTCCGAGAGCAGAGAACCATAAATACGATGAGAGATGTATTTTTTCTGGTAGAAATAGCTACTTGAGAAGTTATAAGACGAATCCTAATGCCCCTGAAACTTTGGGCAAATTGTTAGTCCGTGATGGCAAAGTACGACAAATTCTCTTCAGTATTTAGCCAAAACTTGTTGTATCTGCTCCGAAGGAGTCTTATTATGTTGTTGTATCTATAATATCACATCCGAGAGACTTGAGATAAAGCAGAAAGGTAAGGTGGCCGACAGAGTACGAATTGATCCCGGGCCGGCAGTGGGATCTGATGCCAACATTTCAGCGATCAATCCTAATTTTGCCGAGATGGCAGCCACTTGCTAAGATGCAAGCCTAAAGAAGTTGCATTTGAACTGAAGATGTAAACTTCCTGTGAGTTGCCAACCAAGCTAATCTACTGAGATGCAAGTTGTCATCAAAAACCCTGTAAACTGAGGCTAATTTTTGCACAGTATATCACCCATATACTGGCGCATCCGTTCATCCTGCGCGGTGTGCTCTCTGCTCATTCATCTTGACCCGCACTCTCTTCCCGGTTCCGCATTCAGCTACCGTCGCGCCCTTCGGAAACGCCTCCGCCTTCCGCCTTCACTGATTCTGGCTCGCCCCTCTGTGCATCCGTGCTCTGCGCTCAACCGCGACCTCCTCCCCCATTCTACTTTCCCGATGGTTGCAATTTTTCTATAGTGCCGCCATCAAGCATGCAGGATGCCCGGATAAACGATATTTGCAAGTATACCGTACGTCGTTCACTCGCTCCGTCTTTTGCTCTACTCTCCCAACGCCGATCGCTATGTACGTGGTTCGGACTCGAATTAACTCATCTCTGCTCCCATCCTACTTCGCATCTATACGGACCGCGTGCTTTCTCTATCGCTGAGTTCTGCCGCTGGGGCCCGATTGCGACGTGAGAGGTGCATCGCTCCTGTGTCCCGCCATCGTGTCCCTCTTTTCTGGTTCTTTCCACCGCTCATCCCTACGAATACTGCTGCCTATCCACTCTGCTTCCGATATCCTCTATCATATCCGCCATTCGTGTCTTTACACCCCCTTCAAGGCCTACGTTGTATTGAAACGTATATTGAATATTCTCGATAAATATGGTTTTGAGCACTCTCGCCAGCCGCTGCATGTGCTGTACAGTTCAAATCTTCTCTTGGTTCTCGGAGTCGGACAGTAAAAAGAAACCATCTACAAAGAAGATCACGAACTGACCCCGAGTCGAACGGGGGAAGACTGCGAACAAAGTTGACAAGACGCGCCATATGCGGCAGTCGCGGACCACTCCGCTTCCAGTCCTTCCTGTTCTAGGAGTATATGCAAGGATAGAGTAGAGGGCACGCATGCACGAACTAACATTCCCTTTCTACATGTATTCACACTGTGAGCAGCCCACTCCTCTGACGGATCCAAGGACACCTACCTATTCGTCCTCTTTGAGCATAAGTACATTATCAATTCCAGGAGAGGATCAAAATAAACTCGCCACTTTGCCTGGATTCGCACCAGCGTGATTAGACCAAAACTGCGATCAACCATATACGGAAGCGGAAGTGATTTCCATACTCGACGAAGACTTGTTGAAACAGTATGGACGCCCAAAGCCGCCCACGATTCAGACAATTGGACGCGGGAAGCTGCGAGAAATCAATGTCCTCTCCAGCCCCCAAGTCTTCGATTCGATCCGACCCACCAAAATCCCTACAGTAAATTCCGTAGGTAAGGTAATCCAGGACGGCCTCTGAAACCAACTGTATAATGAATACGGCCCGGAAGAAATCGTCTGAACAAAAAAAACTTAAGGCGATCTTGTATGTCGGGTGGATTCGAACCACCTACCCTCCCTGAAATCGGAGATCGCCCAGAAGATGTATGGTGTGGGAGTGAGTTCATACTCCACGAGAACTTGACAGGTTCGTCGAGATCCTGCCTATATTGGGGAAACTCACCGAGTGGCCTCGTCCATGCAGGATCAAAAAGGTTGTTTCACTTTCGCTCAATCAAGTCTCCGGGCGGAGTCGAACCGTCAATACTCGTAGATATTGACGAAACTAGGGATCAATATGAAGGAGCGAGTTGCATTCATCCACGAACTCTTAGCTACGAGATGTGGAACTTGAACAGGTGGTCAAAATTGTCGACGGGTGAACCGGCGCAAACACCCACCTAGACAGGAATTTCTTCGGCTCTCGTGCAATGTGCCGGCCGTCGGAGTTTATGGGAAGTTGTGAATTTCTGCGCCGCAAATCGACGGCTCCTATATATGTAACCCTGGACAGGAGGATAAAATATTATCACGAGCAAGGGTCATCCGACTCGTTGCATTCTTCGAATCGAATTTTCCTCATCGGGCATTGTCCCGCCGTTGCTGCCGGTCCTTGCCATCACTACTCGTTTAGTTTTTCTTCTGGATGCGGGAACCGGCGCATACATACACATTAGATTACATTTCGCCTTTGAAGTACCCACCCTTCCTGGATTCAGAGTTCTCGTCCTCCGCCCGCTCCGCACACCAACCTTTTGACTCTACCCGAGCGTCAAACACGTCGCTACCCCGGAATTGGAAGCGGAATCAAATTCACGTGTCGGATCCACAGCGGGTATTCCTGGGTCAATGCACGTACTTGGTTCGCGTCGGGTGTGAATTTCCCTGCGAGCTCAAGATACATGCATACGCGGGTTGCGCATCCCGGCTGCTCACATGTGGACCTCAGATTCGACTGTAGTTCTTTTACCGAACTTTGCCTGACAGCGATCCCGGCAGATTGAATGCCATATGCGCGATGTCTTTATTCAAAACTCAGCTCAATTCACAAGCCAGAGTAGCGCTTGGCGCGCGGCCGCTTCTGCAAGTTAAGCTGCTGGGCCGGTACAGGCAGCGCGTTCGATTGGTCCAACCGTTTCATCGTTTCTGTCTCAGGTGCTGCCTGTCTGCTGCCGTTCGTCATGCTCTCACCAACGGCCAGTCATCTATTTTTCCAATTCTCATATCCAAAACTGGAGAAAAGGGACCCTGTGGAAGGGGGGTATTTTTATTATAACACGGCAATTATAGCAGCGGCTAAAATAATTGGTATACTGGGAGACACGGTAGTTTTGAGTGGGGACGCAGCGTTGGAAGAATGGCCCGAGGTGGTTGCAGGGTTGGAAGAATGGGCCGGGTTTTTACTGGGTGCGGGGGCAGTGGTGGATGGTGCGGGTGTCCCCCCCGTGAGCGTATATAGCGGCACTAGGCTGCCTGTGAACTGAAGATCCCCGACAGTGGACCCAGGCAGGTTTTCGACACAAGCGGCACTTGCACCGACACCGAATATACACGTCTGGGCAGCCACTCCCCCAACGGTTTCCCGGAGTCCGGAGGCTCCCTCGACGAGGGTTTCTGACACGGACTTAAAATGATGAAGAGGGGCATAAGAGTGGGGTTGACGGACCAAAAATGGTGTATTCGAGAGTCACAGTTGGAGCATCGATTATTATCTCCGTCATAGCGGCCACTTCAACATATGTAGTCCACCCATCGGGGCCGATGCCCTCAGCAGTAACGGAGATAGACTCTTGGAGAGAGACCGCATTTGAAGCAGCCGGAGCGCCGGTGAGTGGTGGAACGGAGAGTGTGACATCGTAAATCGTTTGCGGCAACGCTGCGGAGATCAGATCAATAGAAATCTGGCGTTCCCTGCATACCAAGGGCTGATACCAAAAACAGTGAAGAAGCGTAAATGACCCGAACCCGCATGGTCGAGAGCGAGGGTGCACGATAGAGTGCCTTTGCTTCTTTGAGACGGTGGGTACACCGTACCTGCGGTCCGAATTAAGACTCTGAAAGATACAATACCACAACCATTTTAATTGACTCACAATGATGTATCGGCACGACCTGCTTTGAGAAGGTTTCTAGACGCCGCAGCTGTCTGAGGATGGACTTATATATGAGACGGAGATCCGGTCTAGCCTCGTTGAGGGTACCATTTTATGGCGTCAGACCTGTATAGAGCGTCAGACCTATATAGATAGACGGCGCAGTCCAATTAGAACCCGTAGTAGCCGCAGGTCGGAGGGCCTCGAAAGGCCTGAGCGGAGCCTATGTGGCGTACACCCACACCGTCATGACCGAGACTTCCCGACGGAAATAGATCGCCGCTACTTGGCCGATACACCCGGCTATGAAATGCGCCATGGACGACTGGGTCATCGACGGACGGCTGAACACCGTGAAGGGCACGCAAACGACGAAGTGAGACAACGCAAATGATTAAAAAAAAGCGAGAGCCGCTATGTCGTTGTCTGAGAAAACTCGCTCTTTGGGACGGGCTGGACAGAATTATTTCGCACGCGATGCTCAAGGAAAGCATCGTTCGTGTGGCCCCATTAGCAAAACGGACCTCCGCCGGTGTTCCGCGGGACCTCTGGGGAATGGAAAAAGTAAGCATCACGGAATGACTTCAGCTGGATTCGACCCACCAGACTCCGCTAACACGGAATTCGAAGCCAAGTGCAGGATAGTGAGTTGTGTTACCTCACGAGGTGTATACCTTGGATCAGCTGGCAAGAAATTAGAGTGCATGGACGTGCACAAAAAAAGAACTACTTGCTCGGGACCAAGTCTTTGGGTGGATTCGAACCACTAGCGTGGAATTCCCTTGTACTGGAGCAACTTAAACCATATTAGAAAGGAGTGAGTTGATTCAGTCCAAAAAGACTTTCCTGTCCGTGGGTACCTCCAATGAGATGTGAAGAATCAAGAACTCGAGCCTGCATAAAAATAGACTGGAGTGTACTGGGTGGATTCGAACCACCAACATTCCCCTGTATAACTGACAGTCATGTGAAATTGTAAGGGACGGAGCTACTCGGCTCCACGAAGACTTTCTGGCGTGCTGTATATCCAGAAGAATGCCAAGTGCACAGGAAGCCGCCTAGCGTCGGCACGGGGATGGCTAGGCCAACCCATTAAATGGGATGTCTTGAAGTGGATTTTATCCTCCGGCACGGAAGGAATGGATATAAGAACACTCTGAACAAAGAATTAGGACCGAATCCGGAGTACCAAAAAAGTGCGGAAATCAACAATCAGGCCTTCGGGTGGATTCGAACCACGGCGAAGGTACAAATCGATGAACGATTGAGGAATGGGGGGAGTGAGTTGATTTACTCCAAGACTTTTTGGATGGGTTAGTAGAAGTATCTCATGTTCCGGACGAGTTGACGAGTCGACGACTGGGACACAGTAAATAACGGCGCCTCCGGCGAATCCCGCGATCAGAACCGCAGCCACGTGGCACCGCATCACCGGACCGCCCATCCGGGCGTCGTCGTCATCCTTCCTTCATCTCACGACATCAACATCAAGCCAGCCTGGTTGACCCGATTACGGTACTCTATCCTCTACCTATCCGTATCTGATCCAGCGTGAAGACACATATAAAACGACAGTGCTAGCGACTGGTAGCGAGGCACTCGCGGGGAAAACGCGCGATGAGAAGAGATCCTCCTACCCGAATCAAGGCTATGTTCGACGACGGCACGACGATCAACTGTAGTTATATCGCAGAGGCAATGGTATGGCGAAGCATATCGTGGATGGCGTGTGCGTGTATTCGCCTGAGTGGGGGCCGCCGGTGCGTTCGAGTTCGTGTACTCAATGAATAACCGTTGAGGAATAGTGTAGTGTCTATATCTAATGCGTTCCCTGCCCCCGCCCGGGTGGGCGGTGCACTCCTCGCGTTGAAGACAGCCGGCCCCGCCCTGAATTTTCCTGCGTGGGTGCAATGACGTCGTACATCTCCACTCTCTTTCTCTCGGTTGGTTCATGGAGAGTTTATATATGGCCTTTTTTGCTGCAAATCCGCAGCCCTAGCACGTCGTCGTTGCGAGATCCGGGCTTTTCGGCACATGCTCGCACTTCTTCCATGTATCCTTCCGTCCGTCCCTTTATCCGCCCATCGCCCTTATCGATTATGTGTGCTTTAACGTGATCAATTTATCCACGCAGGCCCCAAGACCCCGTCACCGAAGTGCGGTGCGGGCGCTTCAATTCCCGGTGTTCCCCCCCTTCCTCCTTTCTCCACCCCCAATTCTCCTTCTTATATCCTCCTTCCGTCATTGTTACCATCGCGTCACGTCGTTGCTCCCTCCTTCCTGTCGTTGCGCACTCCGAACTCATCCATCTATCTCGATTTCAGTGCACAAAGACGACCACCCCGGATCGACAATCCCGCGACTCATTCTCGCGTTACCTCTCTCACGGGAACCTCTCAGCCGCTTGACTCTATTCGGACACTGCATCCCGCAGCTCGCCTGAGACGTGCGTGCGTGGTCAATTATCATCCCTTTGCTGCTGTTCCCGATCAGTGCTCCGTGCGTGGGTTTCCTTATTTTGTATTATCGATTCCTCCTCCCCTCTCACCATTCGCAACGTTTCTCCCTCCGCCTACAATTTGTTTTGTGGTGCATACATTCATCCACATCCTGCGTATGTGCGCCTCGCCTGCATTCATCTTGACCCGGCAGTTTTTCCCCTAGGTCTGAATTCAGCTACCCTCGCCCACTTCCGCCTCCAGTGGATCTGGTTCCTCTGTTCATATACTCTTGCGCCACCCTACTTTTCCGATGGTTCCAAGTCTCCTAGTACCGCCACTATAGGTGCAGGATGCTGGACGCGGCATTCGAAAAACGAGTATTTGCATCGCACGGTCCGTGCGTCGTTCATCGCTCCATCTTTTACTCCCCCAAAGCCTATTGTTGCGTGGTTCGGACTCATCTACCGATCCTATATCTCAGAGCTCGCCTCTACACGGGCTGCGTACTTTCTGTATCGCGGGGCTCTGCTGCGGGCCTCGGATATTGATTGTGGAGTGAGATAGAGATAATACTCCTGCCTCGCTTCTGTGTCCCGGCATCGTCACGGTGTCCCTCTTCGCTCTGCCGACAGCTTGCTCGTCGTTACACCCACGGATCGCGATGCGTATACACTCTCATCCCGCTGCCTATTCACTCTGCTTCCAATATTTTCCGTCATATTTGCCATTCGTGTCTTTGCACCCCCTTCAAAGCCTACGTCGTATTGAAAGGTGTGATATTCTCGACAACTGTATTTTATTGCCGTCACTCCCTATGACGGTTTTCAGAAATCTCGTCGGCCGCGGAGTGTGCGGCAGAGTCTGAATCTTCTTTTTCTGGTTTTCGGAGTCGGACAGTAAAAATAAACCACTTGGAGGATCACGAACTGACCCCGAGTCGAACGGAGGAAGACTGCGAGCAAATTGACAAGACGCATATGCGACAGCCGCGGACCGCTCCGCGTCCAGTTCTTCCTGACCTCATCTTTCTTTTGACGTCACACCAGATTGGCTCTCATACCGGTATAATTTCCTCAGGTTCAGCACTAGTCTTGTCTCGGTTGTACGTACTAGCTTTTGCTTTTTAAATTCATCCGCCTGCCCTTTCTTCAGGGCGGCACAGGGTTCCAAAGTGTACAGCAAGCGCACTCCATGAAGACTTCCTTTCCCCCTTTGAAGAGTGATAATACGATGTCAGTGAGTATCTCGCTAAACACGACGCATATCAAAGTCACCTTTATGCACTCAACCACCGACTCTCCCGGGGCTTTTGAGAGAGTTCAGTGCTCCATGAAGACTCTTTGACCCTTTAACGCCGCATGGGATTCCAAACTTCCGGGATCGGTATGCAATTTGAAAGAAATAATTTGCGTAACTACTCACGTCGGTTTCTTGAAGGCGGAGAACACGGCTAGTTTGGTATAGCAGCATACGTCTATTTTTACGCAATTTTTAGACTCTGCGGCTTGGCGCGTACCCGTTCAGTAGGAATTCTTGTTCTATGTAGCAGGTGTCACATTCGATTCGGGGGCCCGGTATATCACATTCTTGTTCCAGATTTTTTTTGATTCATCCAACCATCAAGACAAATTGAACGTCCAGTACCAGGCCCAATGTCCCTGCCAGTGAAAGCTCCCGATCTCCCGGTACATTAAATCCACAACCTGCTTGACCTTCAACATCTGCTTCAGCAGGATGCTCCTTCGGGCCCAGCTCTGTGTATTTCATCTCTTCATCGCTGCTTTTAGTTGGGTAGGGCATACCCTATTGGACCGCTCACCGAAATCCTAGTGCAGACACGAGGGAATTACAGACACGAGGGAATACCATTCCTTTCATGGTTTATCCAGGCTGAGCAACGATTCCAGGCGTGTTGCGCGTGAAACCGATGCATTCGGGTGGGGGTCAACTCTTCACGAGGCGGTATTGGTTTTTATTTTTATTCTCGACTCCATGCCAAGCTGAATTTTACCTCTGCTACGTTATTCCGTCAAATATATTTGCAAGAGATTGATTGGGGGAAAAGTGAAGACCTCAACTCCGCCTCATTCAGTGGCGCCGCCGCCAGAACGACACAGTACGTCACCAAATTATTGTCTCAGCAACTCGGCCATCTTCCTACTATTAAATTTGAACCTCGATGCGAGCAGAAGGGAAGCTGACCAAGAGTTCCGATCGTATGGGAGGGATAAATGGTGCCCTACGGTCGGTGTAGTACGGTCGGCGTTCGGCGTCAGACTGCGGGCCAAAGCGGTCACAGCAGTAAATGGACGCCACGACGCCACACATCGGGATGACTACATACGGCGCTCTCTGCCCGTGCCACCACATTCATTTCCAACAGAGCGGCTCAGTCCGATACAACAGGTTTATCAATTCTGACATTGATAAATTGCTTCCTTTCGAGTCTGTTCATTGGGATCGAATATGCGGGCTGACTCTAGGTTATTATGTCCGTGCAAGAAATGTGTTCCTTTCGGACCCAGTTTCTGTTCTACTTCCAGACTCTGCAACAATTCTCTCCCTTGAGTTTCCCGCTCCTCCTTTACTGTAATATAACAATAGCTCTGTGGATGCACAATACGATGTGTTTTGTACCTTCCGAGGCAGTGGTTCCGTACCGCTCGGTCAAACATCAGGTTTCAACGCCATTAATTGTGGAGCAGTGATATTGGAACGGGCTGTGGTGAATGCACTATATACGCCATTGCATAGCAGTGCTTTGTACCATTTGAACGTCTGGGCAAAGTCTTTTATCCACTGGTCGCCCGTGCGCTCAGCGGCATCACTTGTAGAGGAGTGGGGTATTAGAACGGGCGGGGATGTTAGAACAAGGCTATTATGATCATAATAATAGACTCCAGGAAAGCCAGATATACTAAATCCACTCAATCTCAGAGCGCTCATTCGGGAATTGGGCGAGGTATCCGTAACATCGGATTTATTTAGAGGTTAGCCACAACCGACTATATATGGGCACGGGTTGGGTCAGAGTGATTAGGAAAATGAACAGATATCTATGATACGATCGAGAATGGAAGGGTAGAGTGTGTGGAACACCGCCCAGATGCACTGTTTCCATCCCCTGTGAGCTTGACGATGTCGTGAGTCGGTGGGACCAAAAGGCGTTGTGGAGCGACGGCTATTTGGAAACGTAACACAGGCTCCGTTTGGGACCGCCAGAGCAGGTATAAAACGCGTCTGGATTCGCTTGTGTCCACTCATCTCAAACCACCATTTTGAATATTTTCTCCCCTCTCATCATCATGAAGACCACCATGTCCCTCGGGCTTCTCGTCGCCGTCGCCCTTTCCACAACTGTCGGCGCCATATGCCCTGGGTTCAACTTTGCAATCGGCAATGTCATTCCTGAGGGCGACGGCATCAATCGCTGTAAGTCGAACTGGGCATATAGTTAACACGTTGCTGATCCTGAGCTTGAAGGGAACGTCTATGACGACAGCTGCAACGTTGTCGATGGACTCACCACTAACCTGAACCCGTGCACTGAAGGTATCTTTGGATGCAGCCCCCCGCCCATCATCTTCGACAGCTACACCAATTCCTTCAGCGGGCTCATGTGAGTTCGCCTGCTCCGCTATCCTATGAAATCAATGCTGTACTCACACCAACCCGGGTCCAGTTACGCCTGTCGCACCGATCCCAACTCTGGTGTCTGCGGCAATGATGTTATTTCTGTCTGCGTAAGTTCACCCTAGCGCTGCGGTAACTGCCCCAATAATTCATCTTTTTCAGTGCCGCAACGATGGAAACTGATACAGCACCGAATGTGAAGCTAGCCTAGGAGTTTAAATTAGTACGAGGAATTGAATCACGTTGTTTTGCGGGAAACAAATGAATGTAAATGAATGTAACTAGACTCGTACTGTAACCAGTCTGTCTTTTGACGGCAGACCTTATGAAAGCACTATGCCGTAGGCAGAATGGTGCAACTCGGAACCTGCCAAAGGGCTGAGCATTTGATCTCTACTGTCCTGGGCTCAAATCTTAGTAGTTTTCTCTGGTTAAAGCTGGAGCGCACTATTATTTAATGAATAAACCTTGATTTGTCTCCTCAATTTTTATATCTAATGCCTTAGTGGGCCAAATATGAAGGCCGAAATGAATTGAGAAAGTGGTTTTCGGACCGAGATGACCAGCCCTTTCAGAGGTCCCGAGATGTATGACTCCGCCTACGGCATAATAAGACTTTCCATGGAATGAGCAGACTGGCAATAAAAGTCCGGATAGTCTTTAGAGTAACCTAGCTGTTACGACATCGTTCTCTACATGCAAGCGCCTTCCCACCGCCCTCCTGAACATGGATTTGTCCCACATATACCAGATGATAGGTATGCTCCGCTGGTGTGTCGATACATCCGCCGCTCCAAGCCTCCGACACTGAGAAATATTTCCCAACTTTACTGTGCCGGCCCCCATCTTCGGCTAGATTCGAACCAGCGACGCTTCCCATGCCTCATTGTGGAACAGCCACGTAGATGGAGATGACTCCTCTACTCAACGAAGACGTTTCTGACCCTGCATGGTAGGTTGGCGAGAACACATACTCGGGAACAAAAAGGATAATTTTTTTTTCCTTGCAAACTTGTTAGTATCCTCCGGTGGATTCGAACCACCGACTCCCTAGGAGTTACGGATGCAACTGTAATTGTCCAGGGTGAGTTGCAACACTCCACGAGGACTCCTTGGCCTTTCTATGATCCTGAATAAGTTGACGGACTCTAGGCGTAAGAATGAAAAATACCCCATCTTCTTGTCCAGGTCCTACGGTGGGATCGAACCACTGTCGCACATTCACGATCCTGAGGTCAAGAACGAGATGTCATACGTGCTCCATAGGACTTCCGTGCTCAATCCTCAACCAGACCTGAGTCGCACTAGAAAGTTCCCATGACGGAATTTCAACACGTTTTCTTGCCCTAGATAAATTTCGGGGTATTGGGTTTCAATTACTGTACGGATGTGTAGGGAGGCGAAGGTCACGGTCACGGTGCGCCCGTCGCGTCGCCGACGTTGCTGGCGGGTCACGGTCACGATGATGAAATACCGTAAAACTTTTTAAAAAAAATTCTAAATAAAATGAGGGAATCTCACATCCCCATTAAAACAGAGACAATTGACGAAAGAACTTGCAAGAATTGCTCTAAGATCCTCAAATTCACAAAAAATAGGTGAGAAATTTGAATTTTAGTTGCCCAAATTGGCGACGGTCACGGTCACCAGCTACCTCGTCGCGTCGCCTTCGGCCGGGGTACCGTGTCACGGTTGTCGACGCGTTGCCTCCCTACACATCCGTACAGTAAGTGGCTTAAAGCTTTGTGGCTTCCACATCTCAGTTGCTGGCAAAAAGATCCTGTGGTGCTGACTTACCCTGTTAAATGAGTGTTTTTTTCCAGTGTTTGAGATGTGTTTGGTTTGCTAGGTCTATGTGAAACTGGTGGTATTTGTGATCTAACACCACTGATTCAGGTGGGATCGGTAGTGAATTAGTATTCTTATTGCAAATCGGAACCTTCGAGATAAAACACCTCTGAGGCTTGACTGACCCCGAATAAAAAAAGAGGTCGTCGCGGGACAACATGTCCTGGGATGGATTCGAACCACCGTCACCCAACCGAATTGAGTCGTAGTGGGTGCGAGTTTCCATATTTACTCCACGAGGACTTGTGCATCGCGTTCAGGATGTAGTTTACGAAATCGTAGTGTTCTTCTGGAGGAAAAAACCGCACTTAAATTACTAGCACCCTCGAGGAGATCCAACCGTCGCCTCATCCTCAATTATGGGCATGGGGAGCAGGATCCGGGAGTAAGTCCCCTCAGACATCAAGTAGGACGGAGGGAATGCGGGGAGGGGGCCAAAACGTTTGAACCATCTCATGTCTCCGGGTGCATTCGAACCACCAGCGCTCCACAAAGTTTGGGAACAAATAATTGAGACGGAGGGAGCAGCCCTTCTCCACGAAGACTTCAGGACTGACCGTATATCCTGAATACGTAAGACAGAATGAAACAGACTTTCTGTGGTCTTTGTGGTGAAAGACAGGATCAAGTCAAGCTGGGATATGACGCAACTCAAACACTCACCTTGAGATCTGAGAAAAAAATAAGGGGCAGAGGCCAAAGTGACGAGGGAATCAATTCAGTCGTCTCTGATCTTCGCGCGAATTTCCGTTGAGGCGTAAACAGGCTGTGAGATGGGGATTGCAAGTCTTCACGGAGGAAAGAAATTCACTCCAAGGTCCTTGATCCATATGGTTGGACGGGAGGCGGTGGTTCGAACCCACTCGAAGACATTTGACTGTGGTCACCAGTTTTTCTTCGCGGATACTTACACGAGAGAGACCGGCGAACAACTTCAGGATCAGCGTGGGAGGGCTGTGTAAGGAGATGAGCGATATGGATGCAAGGTACTGGCGGAGCGAAAGAGATACTCGGGATCGCAATCTTGGGCGGCGAATGTCAGCTCGAAACAAATTAGCATACACACGCATCGGTGAGTGGGGCAGGATTAACGCGGGTACAAGTCACTGCCCGGAGCGCACGTACATATCAGTCTCGAGCAAGCACGGGTTTCCCGACCTACGCGGAAAATGGGGCGCCGTTGAAATAAAACGAGTCACCATATTAAAGGTGTGCCACTGATGCGAGATGCGGAAGCACATCGTTTTTTTAAATACGTTTCCCGCCTAGTTTCCGGACAGTATACCGCCCATACACAGAAGCCGTATGACCCATCAGATCGCTTTTGTGCGGTGCGCAACTTGATGGCTAATGGCTCATATGGCTTTGGATGACCTCCATTATTTTCACTATGATGTGTATCGTAGCAGATACTCACATCACACTCTATGAGGGCCCTTTCACGTCTTCACGCCCCATTATATGAGAAGCAGCCGAAATCCGCAATTTTTGGATATAAATTGGATCATCGTACCTGAGAGAAGTGCCAAGGAGGGCGACGGAAGCAGTTTATGTTGAGATGGCACATGATAACTGCATCCCGAGCCACCGGGAGAAAAAGCCATACAGTAGGGGGGGGGATTTATCGTACAGCAAAAAAGCCATCAGATGGCTCATAAGGCTTCTGCGCAACCAGGTTAATTATGCTATAAGGAAATATCGTTAGCTTTCCAACTTCTCCACCCGTATCTGCTCCCTCGGGAGCCGCCATGATGTTACCCTCGGTCCCTTCGGAGACGCCGAGGACGCGATGAATGACTATTTTATTTGGGCAGAATGAGGAACAATTAATTTACACCGCCAAAGTGCTGGCATGCTGACCCCAGCTGGGACGGTCACGCGGCAGACACATGTACAAAAGGGTGGATTCTAGCTTACGGCCAGCTGGTAGCCAGCTGAACCACCCAGTTTATTTTCCAGCTGGAATCTACCTTTCAGTCATCTGGCGGCTACGTGAATTAATTTCCTGGATCCCAGCGGCAACTTATATTATAATACACTCTACTCAGAGTAATCTTCTCCTGAATCATGGTATAGGTCTTCTTCATCCAATTCTGAACCTCCCGTGTCCAAATCATCGTCACTTTCATCCGACATCGCTGCTGCCTTCGCGCTTCGGGTAATCTGTCGCCTGCTTCTATTCGCCACCATGGTATCGGTTTCAAGAGCACTGGTGCGACGCCTCCCCGGATTCGATTTTCTCTTTTTCCCGGGCCGAATCTC
Organism: Mycena galericulata; assembly: GCA_029289565.1. Taxonomy (NCBI): domain Eukaryota; kingdom Fungi; phylum Basidiomycota; class Agaricomycetes; order Agaricales; family Mycenaceae; genus Mycena; species Mycena galericulata. Next base: position 109,949 of record JARKIA010000078.1, on the reverse strand, counting down.
AGTGTCTTCTTCGAAGTTGGCTTTCCTTTTTAACGTCGCTGCTGCTTTTTTTTTGGCTCGCTTTGTTTCCAGTGTTCCACGCAGTGCCGTCGCGAATTCATCATGTTTTTGACGCCGGTCTTCAAACAGGGGAACCGGAGCGAGGAGATCTCGAGGAAGTGTCGCACGGAGGAGATGGGCGTTGTGGAATGCGTGCGAATTGATGATATATCGGTCGAGGGTGTTGTGGACAATATAATTCTCGGTTTTTTCGGATTCAACTCGTTCTTGCATTTGCATGCGCACACCGGTGGCTTCGCATTTTGCAGTATGGCAATCGTGCTGAACATTGACGTTGAACTTGATGTTCTGATGGGTGCTGTTAGTGAAGGAAGCTTGCAGAAAGCATTATATTTACCTTGGCCGGAAGTATAGAGAAACAGGTCTGTGAGTCTGGACGCACGGCGACTGGCATTCCATACAGCTCATCACGCTGTGATGATATTTGGAACAGTTCCAAGACGACGAGAACAACAGAATCATTGTTCTGTAAGATGTCGGAGATTCGTCCTGATATTGTGCAAGTCTGAAACTTTTTAGGGTCCGTGTCATCCAAAGGGGTGAACTTTACTTGCCTTGTCAGTTGCGGACTCCGCGAAAACCCAGGAACCAATAAAACAATGGTCCAGTGACGCGCTGACTACATGATGACATTTGAACCAAGTTGACTCAGCAGAGTAGAGCCCGTAATTGTTCGCCCGTGCTGCACTAGTCGACGCGAGTTGATGCCCTACTCTCTGACTTTCCCCCCGGGGCACAGGTAGTAGTTTAGCGTCTCCTTCCAAGTGTAGTCAATAAATTGGAGGGATCAACCGAAATGGAAGTCCGCATACCATGCACTAATATCTTGTTTTCTGTCCATCCGAGAAGCTTCTGGAGCAGCGGATGTTTTGCGATGAACTGCCGGACACCGGGACCTGCTGTTTGCCGGTCTCCGCTACTACCGTGACGCCACGATCCACCAGTTAAGCGGTGTTTCAGGCCCTCTTGATCGCCTAGCTGGATTGCAATGTCGCGGCTCGGTGAAAGATGGTTGGAAAATATAGAACAGAAGCGGAAAACACCGTTGAAGCATTCGAAAATTTCCGTCATGACACCGATCAAAGGTCCGAATTCAACGGCATCGTCATCTATATGGACGAGAAGGTGGTACTTGATTTTAGTGATGATTTTTGAGGGATCAATCATTGCGCATATGTCGAGTACATTGGCCACCGCAACTTTGAGATCTTTCTGAGTACAGACATGATATCAGGCGAGGGCGGATGAGGCAGAATATAACAAATTACCCGATATTCCGCCAAGTTCCGTATCTCCGGGACCCACAATAGAGCAGAGAGCTCACCGGCTGCTTTCCAGGCCATGAACTGGTGCTCCGTGACCAAGCCGCGCACATGAAATATATTCGTTTGTATGAGCGTCTTGAATTGACGCCCAATCAGGGAACCGGCGTATTGCATGATATATTTGGCTCTAATGGCATGAATTGACAGCCCGTCCGTGGTCGTTGACTGAAGCCGAAGAGAATAAGTGCGTTTCTGTTCCTCTGACCACGGCGTGTGCGATATATGCCAAATATACTTGACAAGTCCGAGCAAAATGGTGTGGAGAATTTCAACGGGCGTATCTCGGGTTGGATCGAAACCTGGGCTCGGCCATCAGGAGGGAAAACATGGCAAGAACATGGAAAATACCTTTCATTGTGAGGAAGGGACTATAAATTTTATCGCTGTTTGCCCGTGTCCACTGGACAAGCTCTTCCTCTATATCTGTGTTGGAGCGAGTAGGGTTGTCTCTTTTATCTGTTTGAACCGAGAAATCAACTGATCAATCCAATATTGGGTATACATGTCCTTGACTCCCGTCTCTGTCTGAGAGTCTTTGACCCGCTGGGAGACTCCAGAACATGCAAGTTTGACCTGGTTTTCTAATTCACCAAGAATATTTTCCTTGGTGCGAGGCAGCCCGGACTGAATGAAGAATACGTGAACTATAGTCAATTTTTAAGAGCGAGCTGTGCACCTCAAACAAAGCATGGTAGCCGTCGTTGCTGGCCTTTTCTTTCTGGGTGCCGCCGACCTGGCATTTGCGACAGAAACGGTTTCCCTTCCCGCCAATATGGCTGGAGATTTCGCTTTGCATCGGATTATCCGAAGGGCCCGAATTGACGTAGATGCAAAAACATGTCGTGTTGCCGTCTTCGTCTTGAACTTGCACTGGATTTGTATGAGTGGCTCTAATTATCACATCAAGATCAAGCGAGGGAGACATTGGGGAAAGAAGGACTCGACCGCAGTCTTGAATTCCTTGAATTGCTCCGTGGCGGTAGCATTGGGTGACGTCGAGACAAAATGTACATGAAACTCCTGCTGAAGAGCTTGACGGGGGAGATTTCGGTGAGTCATATATGCGTTCCAGTGCTTGTTCCAAGACTTGGTGCGGTTTCCCGATACATCATCACTGAAATAATCAACGAAGCTGTGATATAACGGATGTCCGCCTGCTATGGCACGCTTCGGATTAGGCATGCGACTAGGGTGCCCAGCCTCTACTGTTTCCGCTGCCAGAATGGATGAACAGAATACGAAGGTGCGAGCACTATCTATACCTGTCCATTTCGGAATTTTGCCGTCGTGCTCAAGGTCAAGATAATTTGCAACAAACTCATCCGCACAGATGAGAGAGGTTTCGGTGTCTTTAACTGTGGCCTCGCCCTGACTTGGAGGTTAGACCAACAGCTCGGAACGAGAATAAAGACAGACTTGATCATCAAAGGATATGGAAAACACATCCGCATGGAGTTTATCATGGACGATGATCCAACGGACAGGTATAACAAATAGTCCGTTTTTGAGACGCGAAACTTCATTCACATAGTAATGAGAAGCACCAGAATCATACATGGGACTCAGCATGTCGAGATCCATATTCTTGCACCACTTTTGAGCATGCCAGATCTCCCGAATAATCCCGTCCTTCGGAATCTCTGGATATACATGAATGAGCTTCCGAGTGGTCGGATTAGACCAATCCTGTAGAATTCGGTTGAGAGGGTGCAGGAGCAGAACATGCAACAAACCTGGGCAATAATTGCTGTTGGATCGTTCATGAAAAACACATTACCCTGAACGGACTTGCACGGAATGGTGGGAACTCCGCATTCAGACCTAATGGATTTCTGAACTTGGCGGAGACGGTCAAACGACGGAACATCTTTGCAACCCGCTTCTTTCAGCGTCCAAAGGAAGACGCGCATCTGGGAGCTTGAAATGCGCAGTCGAGGTAAATTGTCAATAGAATCGAGTAGAAACATCTGGTAATGTGAGTTTTTATTTTATGCATGAAGCAATGAGTGCGCACCATTTTATTTGGATAAGGGAACCATTTTGCATTGGTGGATGTTCGAGTGGGGCCATCGGACTGAATTCCCTGGGGATCAGGGTCTTCAATGCCTAACAGGAGAACACGGAGTCAGTGAGAGGCCATAGTATTACCGGGGAGTGCAGAAAAACACGGCGGGATGCGTGTCCACCTGCGCGGTGCTGAAGTTTCACTGAAAGGGACCGCGGTCCCTTTTAGCGCCCAAGTCATGTGACCGAATCCGAACCATCCACACTCGCTCTCGACACTCACCTGCATTCGCCATAATCTCGCTCAAGAAGTCGTCTTCCTCATCCTCTTCCAGGATCTGAGTCCCCACATCAGCATTTCCAAACCCCAGCTCGGTCGCCACAGCATCGGGGTTCAAGACACCCAAAGAGTCGGCTTCCTTGCGCAACCGCTCATGCAGAATTCGGGGGTCTTCTGGGTCGTCTCCAGCGCTAAAGTCAGCCCCGCTTATCTCGTAGTCCCTCCACATTTCGATCTCCTCTCCGCGCGCTGCATAGGACCGTGAAGGACCCGCATTTGGAATATCCAAACTTGGTGCCGCAAATTCGATACTTCGCAGGTCCGTGGTCGCGGATTGAGTCTGGCGCTCGCGTTCCAACTCCTTGAGTCGCAAGCTTTCATCTTTAGCCAGCTGGGTGCTTTTGAGGTGCTCGGGGGAAGTCAAATGTCTCGCGGCGCTCCCAATCAATATCCACTTTCCAACGCAAGTTTTGCATTGAACTTTGGAATGGTCCTCACTGTAACTGAAATCTGTGCAACTTTGAATCAAGCAGTTTCGCACATGCTCTTCAACTTACCTTCCTCACGTAGCTTTGCTTTTGGCGGCATTGGTCAAGAAAGCGGTCAAGTTGGTGCTAGATCGGTTTCCATGGTACCATGGACAGCCTCCGACAAGCTCAAAGCTTAACTTTGCGAATGAATACCTTTAAACTCTCTGATTTGTCGGCGGAATCTCCACGATCAGGGTTGACCTCCTGAATGCGGTTATTCAAGGAGCACTTAATGTCGAAACATTCTCTTCGTCTCCCACCCCCCAAATGCCTCCCCGTCCTGCCTCTCCAGATGAACTCGACGACGACTTGGCCCAAGCCATGGCCCAGAGCTCTCCTGATCGGCCAGCGCAATCACGTGGTGATAAGAGGGCTCATTCGGAGCTCGATTCGGACGCAGAAGAGACCCCTCAAGCCGTGGCACCGTCGGGGCCCGTCAACCAGAATCTCCTCTCGGCAGTTCAGAAGTATGCTTCCAAGAAGCGCCTCCGCACCGAACAGAAGACGGAACTGGAAATCTTCCTGAAGGTGAGTATCAAGCGCAAAGCACTGTCTCTTCTATCCTAAATCTTTCTACCAGGATCCTCCGGCCCTGCGCGAGGCAAAATCATATGCCCGTAGCCTCCACCTTGAAAATTTGATCAGCAAAATCGTAGTCGCCACTCCACCGTGGCAGGTCGGCGATGATTTGAACGTATGTTGACGATTACCACCTTTCTCGTTTCGTTCCCTTTAACGTGATTCAGAAAAATATATATAGTTACGCTGCTGCCATTATCCTGTCCGTCAAACTCAGCGCGTACAAAGGCAACACACCGAAGAATATTCTTTTTGTGCGCCATCTTCGTTCCCTTGTCCCGCTGCTAAACTCTGTGGTCAAGGCAATTCTGAAGAAGCACCGCTTCGATCTCCCTCCAGGGATTGAGCACAATCCAGCAGACTGGTCTAAGGTCACGAAGGCCGTCCAAGAGGCATTCACTCAGTTACGATCCAAGTTCAAAAAATGTGTACGCCAAATCGATTCCTTGTTGCCGTTGCTCCTCACATCGTACATCCAGATCTCGAGCAGTGTCAAATCCAGCCCGACGGCCGAGTTACTTCCGAAGAAAGAGCGGAAGAATATTTTTGAGCTTACTCAAATTATGGTCCAGAACACCCAATGTGAAGTCAACGTTCATCTTTGTGCTCGTGTTGGCTTCATGGTATGTCAATTACCTTGTTTTGACCGTATCGCTATGAACAAGCCTTGGCAGCGCAAAACATTTCTTCAAGACCCGAGCTCGACGTATTGGACAACTGTCGACAAGGAGCTCGCGAAGATTCGGAAGCAAGCCAAAGGAGATACTGTCCAGATCAGCCGGTACGTTGTTTACGAAAAAATATCGACCGCATCGTCTCATAGTTTGTTTAGCGCATTCCGCCATATTCTTAAGAAAGACCGCGCCGAACATGGCATCGATAATTACGAAATTGAGGACACCGTTGACCCGTTCCAGGAAGGAGTTGACGAGATCATCGAAGAACGCGCGCGAATTACTGCCCATCCCGACGCTAGCGATGCGGACAACGAGAACTAGTAGTAACACATTTGAGTACAACGATATGACATGCAGATGAATGGATTTTGTTCGTTCACGTAGTGGGAAATTGTATAAGTCAGGTAGTGTATAGGTGACTGCTCACCCGATAGCCAGCTTTCGGCCCAGCTGGCTTCCAGCTTCGACTGGATCCAGCATGTATCCATTCAGTATTCCTCTGGATTCCAGCCTTGATGAAAGTGGCCACCAGCCTTTCTCCACATGTGTCCAGCTGATAGTGCCCAGCTGGCAGCCACGTGTGTGCACTTTGGCGGTGTATAAAGTCTAAGTGGCCCTACCCACCTGTCGGGAAAGAGATCTCCGAATCCAGTTGTGCTACTCACAATTCAATACCCTACCCTCCTCGTCGACTCCGGCATCAGCGAATTGCAGAATACTTCTGAATGGTCCGTGCGTGGGTATCGCTGATCCGATTCGAGCCGATTGGACAGATTCATTTTTTCATCCGACAATCCAGCGTTACGGCTTCCGCATCGACAGTGCATTTTAGGGAAAACTCTGGCGTTGCCAAATCCTGGTATGTTCTTTTTGTCTCCATGGAGATGGCGCCTTGACTTGTCTCGGATTCAGTTCCCCATGGATTACGATCTAGAATCGCTCACTCGTAGTAACGCTCCTCCCACCGAACTCCAGGCTCAGCAGCTTCAACTGGTACTGGATGATGCTCTTATCGAGCTCTCCCACCTCGACAAAACAATCGGCGAAACAATACTCTCCCTTCTGAAATTGGCGGAGGAAAGACATCGGCGCACCCGTTTGGTCCGGAGCGTGAAGGAGGCTCTATCGCCAATACGTCGTCTTCCGACCGAGATATTAGCCGAAATATTCCTTTGGTGTAGAGCCAACAATCTCCGCGCTGGCAACTATTGCGTCGCGGATCCAAGCACGGCGCCGATGCTCCTCGCTCAGATTTCGAGTCGATGGAGAAATATCTGCCACGGTACCCCTCAACTCTGGGACCTTATCCATCTCACGACCAGCAAAGTTTCGCCGGCATTGACCGCCGAATTACTGGCACGATCTCGCAATCTTCCCATTTCCGTTCAGCTGTGGGAATACAACCACATTCCTCCGACCGCCACCCACACCGTCGGGATTCCCTGGGATTACTGCGATAGATTAAAACGGTTCAGTATCACGAGTACCGTCTCGTTCCTTCACCCGGACTTCCTCCGCCAGCATCTCATGTTCCCGATGCTCACTTCACTCCAAATCAAGGTCGATGGCACGCCGCAGCTTGCCACTGACGCTGTTTCCTTGCTAACGGCATTCAAAAACGCACCCTGTCTGCACAGACTGTGCCTCACCGCGGACTGTGCCCCCGCACTTCCCTTGATCTTCGCATGCCCATGGTCCCAATTAACCCACTTGGAATTGATTCTTCCGATTGACCTGGCCGAAATCCGGGATATCCTGGTGCAATGTACGGTATTGCAGCAATGCAATTTGCTTGAGGTGATCCAGCGCCGTTTCATCGCACCACCACCGGATACTGCAGAACTGCCATACCTGACAAAGCTCGAAATCGATATCGAGGATGCAGATTCTCCGCCGGATAAGTTCTTTGAAGCATTTTCATTCCCAGGACTTCAGCATCTCTCCATCAGGGGTTACAAGTGGTCGCCACATATTTTACAAGATCTATGTGGCCGCTCCCATTTTTACCTGGAGTCTCTGGAGCTGCTTCACCTTGACATGAGTAGCTCGAATCTCGTTCCAGTCCTCCGTTGTCTCCCAACTTTACAAGCCCTCGAGCTTGTGTATACCTGCATCGACGACGAACCTTGCTGGGCCTTCACGTGCTCCCCCAACTCCTCTTCCCCATCGTTGACTCTTCCGCTCCTCAGGTGCATCGGCATTACAGATGAGTCCGATACGGTGGACGGTGAGCTCGTCGCCGCTATGGCCGAGTCTTTATGTGAGTACGGTGGGAATCAGAATGGCGCCTTCCCCGCCCTGGAGTCTGTGCATCTCGACCTCCCCGGGCCGAGATACTCCAGAGCAGTCGAAGATCGCCTTGCCGTCGTCTGTGCCACACGCATCGTAATATATCATCAAGCAAAATTCTTGCAAGCCCCACCGTAGGTGTGCGAAGACATCTTATCGGCCCCGAAATTATCTGAATATTATGCGCAGCACGACTTTACAATAACTCCACTCTCTCGTGTATTCCTCCCGTTCTCGCGCGAGGCCGGATTGTTCAAATAAATTGTAGGGTCGAGAACTACGTGGCAGAAAGATACAGGAAGCAGGTAGAAGGGGAACGTGGATTTCGGGCTGACACTGTTCATGACGGAGGGAGATAAATGTATTTACCCAGAACTCGTTTGGAGCAGATGTGCATATGCAGTGCAGTTGAGGTGGGATGCGCGTCCGAGCAGGAGATTTGATTTACAGACCTGGTAACAGGTAGCCGAGTGACAACATGCATAACTGTAGCCAGACTTGATGGAGTTTCTGCTTTAAGGACTTCAAGCCTTAGATCCACGCAGTAATTCGGTTCAATCAAAGATAAGATTTACACGATGCCCGTGAGGGCGGGTGGTACAAGCTCGTGAGGAAACCCTCACATTACTACTGTATATATACTGATTCTGTGAGTCAATCCGAGTCATAAATAATTGTTCCATAATATTCGTTACGAGTGCTATGTAATAAGTAATCGTCCATTTGGGAAATCGATATGAGGATTTTTCGACCTCTGAACAAGTCAGTCCCCCGGGATCGTTATGATAAAATAGTGGCTGTGTTGAAGTCTTTTTTACAAATTTCATTACATTTTTTTGTGATAAAATAGTGGCTGTGACCGGCTATATTACCGGCCCGCTTTCTGAACTGCATCATCGCGTGTGTTCGATCCTCAGTAGGCACACATTAAATGTGTCTAGGAGTGACATTCACTCAAGCCCAGATAAAATTAGGACAGACATATATCACCCATTCATCTTTGTGGTGCACGAGGCGCTGAAGAAGAGAAGATTTCCTACTAGTAGTGTGGACCTGGAGATGTAGTGGTCATACTGTACACAACTTGTACAAGTACATTAGAAAACATCAGGGAAGAGGGATAAAAGTGACTCAGCAATAGCGGCTCGATGTGAGGACTCGGGATGAAAAAAATGGTGTAGACTGTAGACTCGGTAATTCGAAACTCAGGTGAGAGGGAATCTCCCATGAATTTCCTAACCAGTACTAATATGACAACGGAGGGATGGCTGCAACACCTACTCTCATGCATCGGGCCCCTGTACCTAGGAACAACATCAGGTATGAAACACACAGGAAATATGTAAAGTGTCCATGATAGAATGAAGTACCTCGAGCTACCCAATATCTGGACCCTCAAACCACCCAGGATCAGCGCAAAGATGGAATAGGGCGAGTAAACTGGCCCCCACAGTGCTGTCGAAAGGATGACCAGTCCTCCGACGTCTCGAGCCCCAGCACAATTTGAGATGGCTGAGGTTTCGATGTACGTGACTCCGTCGGAGTATGGGTAGTATCTGAATTGTATCTGAGCAAAAACTGTGTATGTGAGCAGACAAATATTATATAGAGGAAAGAGAGCTTAATAAGTATGAATGAAAATATGAGAGACAATGACCAAGTGCCTGAACACCATCCTACGACGCATTTTACGTGAATTGATGTGCGATCACATGGTTGGAATGAACGCGACTCCTCAGGACACTGGCGCACTGTTGCCGTCATAGGCATATTTGGGATCTTGAGGTGCAGAATTGATGTGGATGAGAAAAGTCCGTAGTACAACCAATTGAGAGGTAAGAGAAAATCAGAGTGGTCATTAACGCTGGATGATGAGCTTGCATGTAACACAGGTGCGACGAGTGGGCCTATGGCCACTTCCACAGAGCCAGGTAAGATGGGTCGACCCCTTCTCAATGAGACGCTGTGGCTGTCCGCATCTAGCGGACAGCTATTTTCAGACAACATGCACAAACAATATGATCAGCTGCCTTTGATTGAGGTCGTGTAGATGAACTCAATACAATCCCGCATGTGTGATGATTTTAGTACTTGCACTGTATTGCTGAACGCCATTTCTCATTGTTCAACGGTTGATAGCATTGAGTTCTGCTCGTATACAATTCTATTTTAGCGTGAGAAAACTTTCACGGGTGAGCAAAAACCATTGAAACTTTAAGATATCGAGGTGTTCTTAGTCACACACACTTGTGATGACATTAAAAAATTGTGCAGGATTGGTTCAGAAGAGGCAATCAGGCTCATAGAGTGCTGATAGTCGACAAGATAGGTTTGAGGTCGCAGGAAGCAGTGAGCAGGAAAAAGAAAAAAAAACGGGAAGATGGACAGTCCTTGTAGCGGGGTACCTATTTTAGGGTCATATCACTAAGCATAATCATCCATTAACTCTGTTATTCTTATCACTGTCTGTGGTTGGTCATATATAATTCGATGTAACCATGGGAAAAATAGTTTCGGCTTTTCGTCGGCATGATTTTGGCAATGTTGGCATATCCAGTGCCCCAAGTGGGCCACGCATCTCTCCATCTTTTTTCCTATGCATATTTAGAGCCTGGGGCTACTCTGACACTTCTCCCGTTGCATTCTCAAATCACAGTGTATCCGTAACACCGATTAGCCCATCTCAAATGGACTCAACTCGGTCCTTTGAGACTTTCGGTTTAAAGGAAAGTGGTGTATATATATCAAATTGCTACGGGTGCTTGGACATCTCGGGCCATTACACTTTAGGAGGTGTGATATGCATATCGTCCATCCGTTTACTAGTCTCTGGTACGTCACTATCACTGTCCTCTTCTTCGAACATCTTATATCTCTTTGCCACCGGATTGTTTGCGAAAGTTGCTCTCTGGGACTGTTTGGAAGGAGCTGCCGCTTGAGCGCTGCGCTGTATATACGCCCCCTGGATGGCATTAATAACAGCTCAAGTAGTTGTTTGATGCCTACCTTGGCAAGCGACGTATCCAACAGCGTCAACGTTCGCATGACCAGCCTACACACATATTTCTCAGGTGCGTCCTTTTGAATCATCCTGTATGCGAAGATTGCAAAGCCAAGTTCAACATCGCTGGCTCGAAACCCAGCAGGATCCTTGATGACTGGTCTAGATCTCATATCGTGTTAGTACATGTGGTTAGACTCATCGCCCGAACTTACTTGTCGTCTTTCAACTCCAAGTACGAGACGTCGTTGTCCATACAGTGAGCGACATGTTCTTTGATGAAGCGGTTTAATACCCCGGCAGGATCGACATATTTAGCAAACGGGATTCGATTCTCGTCCGCAATATTGCGTCCGACTGTGAAATATCTGCAATTACTAATACTGGATATCGAGCTGCCGTAGTCATCGGAGATTGCGTTTGGAAGCCACGATTCCGCACGACCTTCAGGAAACGAAGTCACGATCTGGTATGTTAGGTCCTGAATGTAGCTGATCGCTGTTGAGAATCGCTTGCTGCTGTAGCCGACTATCTATCGTTACATGTTGCCTCGCGTATTTGACTCGGTGCTCAGAAATTCTGATACAGGTGAGTGAATATTTTTCTTTTGGAAAGCAATATGATACCTGTACTCACTCGCTCCTTTTAACCGGTGGTAGGTCATATTCTTTCAGCACTCCAACGACAGTGAAAACAGCTTCTTCGCGGTGGTTGTCCGATCTAGGGAGCATCAACTTCGTCACACTGCCTCCCATGATCTCCTTCAACGAGATCTTGTGCGACTTTAAAGGGCATCAGTGAGTCTAAATGTTCCCTCTTGCATGTTCATACCTTCATATTTAGGACCGGCACAGTGTCTGGAAGTATAGGGATTTCCGCCGAACTTAACTTGGCAGCCCAGCTTTCAACAAGTGCCTCTGTATCTTGTTAGACATTTCAAGCTCAGCGCAGTGGATAGTGCTTGCCTGCTGCTTTGTGGTCATAGAAGGCATTGAAACGGTACACTTGTGTGTAGCCGTGAAATCTAATTGATAAGTAAGAGCGCAGCGAGTGACCTCAACTAACACTCAAATCAAATCTAATCAATTCACAACTTCTCTCAAGTATCTCATGTGTGTGTTCGGGGTTAGGGTACGGATCACCCGCAAGAGTTCAATGACAATTCGGAGTCTTTGTTTTATTCTAGGGTGGGTGAGAACAGGAATAAAGTGGGTAGGTTCAATTAATTACACTGCTGAATCTGTCCGAGCTTACAGCTTCTAGGAAATTCGATTCGCAGGTAAGTTGCTCTTGTGTGAGAGAATATAAAACCAAGTCCCGAGCTTACAGCTACAAGCGTTCAAGGAGTTGGAGGCTGAGTAGATACTACTGGCTTCAAGTCTTCACGACGAGCACTTAGGTAGTCTAATATTCAGGTATCGAAGGTCTCAGTTCTCTCGGTTCAATAATCTCAACACCACTTCTATTCTGTCTCGAGTCTACTCAAGCTCCCGGGAAATAGGGGGAGAGTCTACTGACTACATATGAGTAGTCCTACAGCTTTTATACAAGTTACAGATAATAAAAGGAGATAATATCCAACTGGGATTCTGCTTTTGCTCAGTCAGCTCGCAACCTGTGACAGGTCTAACTGTGCCTGTTCGGGTTTCTATACCCATTTTGGTTATATTGTCTGTTCCACACCTCGGCATGCCATACTCCTTAATCGCATCACCGCTGTGTGTGGGAACTTGATCGGGCAAAGGAGCCCAACAATTCAATTCTTAATGAATTCTATTTCTGGATCGTGCCCAATGTCTTCACTGCGATGAAACACTTGGAAAGAGTATGGTATAATTAATTCTGGTTCTGGCCCCGGTCCGTGCACACTCATTCAGACTCCCATGTCGCTTCCTACTGCCCTTGTTCACCTCGAACACACTAATGTAGTGCCCAGTGGAGGCTCTAGTCTCAATTCTGATCCTTTATGTACCATCCTCGAGTACTATAGCTCTTGGTATGCCAGCTTTACTATTCCTGTGGTGTAGTACACCATTCCGGGCTGAATGTGTACCCTCATTTGTATCTCACTCGGGTAGTAGATGGTTGGTTGAAAATCGCGAAAATGCGTATTTTCATGCATGCATGAATGCATGCCTTATCACCGTCCATGCCGGTGCGAATAATGGCTTTGGAAGTGGGTAGGGGTAAAGTGAAAAAAAAAAACCTCATAAGCACGAGTTTTTGCCGGGCACCGCCACGGCCCCCCACCCAAGTGAGTGTTCCATAATATTCCGATACCTTCTCCAACATTCCTGGTGAGCCAGGCAACTTCACCGAGATGCCCGAGCCTCGGTGATGCGCCCGAGTGCTCTCACGCTAATAAGACTCGATGAGAAAGGAAGGGGATGTCGGGGGCTCCATATGTATTTATCCTGGTTCAATTCAGGCAAAAAAGTCCGCGTGCAGTAACGAAACTCACTTCCATTTCTTCACACCGTTTGCGGTGCTATACATGTAAGCAAGGGTCGGTGGTTCGAATTTAGTTCCCCAACCTCACCGTGTCTGTGCGTCCGTTTGAAGCAAAACGTGAGTCGCCAGTATTTACCTGTTGTGTCTTCGGGTTGGCTCGAACCACTGACTCTCCCTTACCGCATGACCACAAAGGAAAATGCCAAGAGGCGAGAGCGAGTTTCTGGATTACTCCACGAAGACAATATAACTCGGGGAATTTTGGTGGGTCGGATCCACGCTAAGCCTCGGAGGCTAAAGACACAATTTATCTCTCGCAGCTTCCCGCGTTCAACTGTTTGAATCGTGGGCGGATATTGGGTGTTCATCCTGTGTCAACAAGTCTTCGTCGACTAGGCAAATCATTTCCGTGAATATGATTTACCATCGTTTCGGATCACGCTGGTTCGAATCCAGCCGAACACTTGTGGCGTGACTAGTGGTTTTGACTTTTTGCTGGCCTTGTGCACCAGAAAGTCGAGCTTCGAGTCCGACGGTGTGTCGTCGTCGTCATCAGAGATACGGGTCAAATCAGAATCAGCGCTGTGATCTTTGGGATCCCAGTTGAGGACATTAGGATAGTCGGATTTGCACAGAGATGGGGGAGAATTAGCATGAGAGCCTGAGACGCTTGAAGTAGGTACAGGTATTTGATACGGATTCGGGATAACATGGAAAGTTTGAGGAATGGCCATCGCAAGCGTGTGAAAATTATATCTGGTAAGAGTTGAGTGAACATTTCGATTTAGAGAGAGAGTGGAGAGACATACTGTAGCTCGCTGTATCCCGCCATGAGCTCCGAATGCATTTCTAGCAGGTGTGTGTAAGCGGGATTTCTTTGTAATACAAGTGCAGTGTGGTCGGCTGTTGAAAGAATATTTTGGACCTTTACAATATATTAATGTCAGTGCAGAACAGCAAGACAATATGGATCTGCACACTAACAGGAAGAAAAGAGCCTCGATTTTGCGCGCGATGAAGGAGGGAATTGTTGGTCTTCGGATGGCCCGGGCATGCTGTGGATACAAAAAGGGGGGGAATAGGAGGTATCGGGGTCGGTATAGTTCGAGGAGTGTTGGTTTTGCATCCAGGTGGACGAAGAGGCCGACCCGTCCATGAAGGAGAGCACTGTGGAAAGTAAAGGTACTCCATGTGAGTACCCGGGTACTATTTATGCAAAAAAGGTACTCCCACTGAGTACCTCAATTAGTAGTACTTTTTTGGGTACTCTGTCAGAGTGCTCATCAGAGTACTACTCCCTGGGGTACTCCATCGGAGTGCCCTTTGAGGCACTACCTCTATGGGTACTCCACCTGAGTTCCCTTCGAGGCACTACTTTTTGGGGTACTTCATCTGAGTTCCCTTCGGGGCACTACTTTTGGGGGTACTTCATCTGATTTCCCTCGAGGCTACTTCTTCCGGGGTCCTACATATGAATTGTTGCCCAGAGAACATGAGAAATGTCGTTGGATCAGGATTATTTTGGTTGTCACTCCCCACACCAGCCCTCCGTTGGAGTGATTTTTAGGAATCAGACCGCCCATCCTCGGAGCTCGACCACAAAGTTTAGGATACCTTCAAAATTCTGTGTATTTCAGAATTTACAGAATCTGATTCAAACTCTGTCCATAGAGCTTGAGGTTGTAAACTGGGAAGAACACGACTCAAAAGATTTCGTCAACTCAAAGGTCGAAAATTCCTCGATATATGCAAACCATTGATAATAGTAGCATGATTTTAAATAGCCCATATATGTAGGTAGATAGACTGGCTGGAGGTGAAATAAAGACGTTATTGGGACAATATGCGGAATTACCATATTGAGACCTTTTATCCCATTCTCTGCATTGGTTGTTTAGTCCAGTGGTATGTTGTTCTCCGTTGTAATTTTGAGTGGATCCACGCGGTCCCTCGTTCGATTCCGGGAGACAGCAGGTAATTTGCTCCTGCGTACTGTGCCCTCTCAAGTTCTATAATGAGCCATTCCTGAACCCTTGGCGTCAATACTGGTTCAGCAAGGTTGATTTTTCTTGCTTAAACTACCAAAAAGAAACACTCAAATGGAGTGCTTAAAGCACTCACAACGAGTACCTCTGGGTACTCCCATTGAGTACCTGAGGTACTCACATGGAGACGGTTTTTTGCAGAAAAGCGCTCAGATTGTGTACCTGGAAGCACTACATCCGAGTACCTCACACACTCCATTTGAGTGCTTTCAGGGTACTCCATCTGAGTTCATTTACTTCCCACAGTGAGAGGTAACGAATGTCACCTTAGCACGTGCCGTGACACCCGGCAGCCTGACGTCGCGCGATCCGGGATTTTCGGTGCGTGCTCGTACTCCTGTCATTTGTCCTTCCTCCTTACCTCAGTCCTTTTATCCCTCCACGCCCCTCACCGATTGTTCGCCGATAGGTGTATGCACTGAATGCAGGACCGGACACCGAAGACCCGAAGTGCAGTGCGGGCGTTCCCCTTGTTCCTCTCCTTCCACTACCAACTCTCCTTCTCTCCTCGCCGTCCTTCCATCATCCGTCTCGTCGTAGCACGTCACTGCTTTTTTGATCCTGTCGTTGCGATTTTAACTCATGCCATCGATCTCGATTTCAGCACAAAGATTGCACCACGGATCAACACGGCTCATTCTAGGCGTCCCTCTCTCGCGGGAACTTCTCAACAGCTTGACTCCATTCGGATATTCATATTGCATCCCATCGTTCAGTCGCCGTTCGTCCTCCCCTCCCTCAAGTCACGCACCCTTGACTCTTACTGCCTATGGATCCGGATCCCCCAAGGCTCGCTGGGGTAGCTCACTTCAAAATCACTTCACTTGTTCTCGTCCTATCCGTGTATGATTGCCGCTACTCCCCTTCTCCACTCTCCCTTTCCCCGCCTTTGAGATACCTACCCACGTGCGTCCTGTCTGGTTCTGCCACCCCTCGCGCATCGCGCCGCCCGTCTGGAACCAACGCGGCCCTGCGGAAATTGCCTCCCCCCCAAGCGCTCCTCGTGGTCGATCAGCGACGAGGACATTCGCGTTATCGAGATTTCCACTCTCGCCGGCAAGTCGTACTGTATCTTTTCGAGACGAGGTGCGTGGATCCCCTTCCTCATCCGATGGGTTGGTTGTTCATCCTCACCTGTCCCGTTACGTGCCTGTACGTCTTCGGACCCCAGCCGACCGGTGATGAGCCGGCAAAATAGCCACGCGTGAAATACAGTAATTTTGCGCTTTTGTTCTATTTATTTTAAATAGAACAAGGTTACGTCCTAAGTCTTACCTGAGAGTACAGGAGTTAGTGTGAGGCCCGAACAGCTAGCTATGGGACTATACACCGTTATGAGGAGCGGAGACTACCCACTTCATGATTCCACTATGGGTCAGAGAGCGGGAGTAGGCCAAACCGAATATCTAGATAATCAGATATCCAACCATTCGACCGAATTGGGGTATTCTGGGTGTGTTCTGAACAAGGGTATAATACAACGGGCATATCAGATAGTAATAAACCAGTCACAGAGAGCCGAGGAGACCACAAGAGTGGTAGGGCAAGATAATCGCGCACAAAGACTACAGGTCCGAACAAAGCCGATAAGTCCGAGCCAGCCGAGACCGGTCCGAACAATAAATCTCGCTTTGACCAGCGAGATAAGGGTTCAACCCTAATTAAACCCAAGATGGTTATAGGGTGAGGGCTTGTACATGGAAAATGCCGAGGGCATGCCCAATAAAGGAACAAGGACAAGGGTTGTGGAGCATTATATGGGTCTATAAGCACAAGACCAGAAAAGCTGTGTCTAGGGTTGCGGGCAAGGGCACGAATTATAGGGTTATTGTCTCATTGGACGATAGTCCTCCGAATGAGGACGAATTATAGACTAAAGGGGCAGGGTTCCCATTATACCATGTGTTTAGGGTTAAGATTATGGCCCAGGGCTAATATTCCGAATATCTAGATAATACGTTCTTTTGTATAAATACGAGTCAAATCCGAGTGGAACACCACTAGACCCCACCTTTCTTACTAGACGCACGTAGCTCTGCTAGTGCGATCGACTTGGGAAAGATCTGTGTCTATTCGGGATACCATTGGGAAACCTTACTAGTTTCTTATTGTGTGTTTTTGGATACAGTTAAATTGATTATTGTTGGATTGAATTTGTGTGCAGTGGTTTCATAAAGTGATAAGGAAACGGACGAACGGACACGGACTTCGGTCAAAATAAGCATCAGTTAGGAATTGTGACCAGAATTCAGATATTAGGAACGTTGAAGTTAGCGTCGTTAGCGACACCCAATCAGCATCCCACAAACCTAAAGGAAGCAACAACTTCTCGAATACCCTCTAGTTCGCTTATAGCGCCTGGAACGGTCATCTGAACGTTGACTTCGATTATCCAGATAATCGGCTAAATCATATTATCGCTTAAATTGCAACAACCTATACTTGGTTGGAACCTCGAACTAGGGCTACTGTATTATTGAGGTGTTTGTGGTTATAATTAGATTTATTCAAGTGTTTACATTCGGATTTGTTTGATTTATTTTCACACTTGTTTATATAGACAGTGGTTCACCGGGCGACGTGATTTGTGAACATTTCGCAGCTCGCCTGAGCCGTGCTTGCGTGCGTGCTCCGTTATCCATTATTCGCGCCTTATTCCTTTGCTGCTGCTCCCATTAGCAGCGTGGCCTCCGACTTGTGCTGCATCCATTCATCCAGTGCGGTGTCCACCCTACTCACCCACCCTGGCCTTTCCTTGGTTCCTGATCTCACCGCCTTCAATGGATCTGGCTCCCTCCTCTGTGCATCTACCATTTCCGACTGGTTCCCACTCCTCCGAGCCCGCTAATGCTTCCGCACTCTTGCAGGATAGATTCCGTATCCGGGAACAGGTATGTATTCATAATTTCATATGCCGTATGGTCTAACTGCAATGCTACCCTCTTTTGTTCTCAATGATATCAGCGTTGAAGCGGCGCATACGCCCCCACTCGACACGTTTCCAATACTACTTGTTGTATGTAGGTTGCGCCACCACTCGGTTTCTCGCTTGACACAATGGCGCTGTCGCGATCCGTCCGGTGTACCTCTCAAGCTTCAACTACAGTACAATTCAATCTCCCTTTCCTTGCCCATCCCTCGAGTATTACGGCCCCAGAATAAACACATCTACGGGATCCAAGGCCTGCCAGTTGGACTGGCTGCGTGGTTGACTTTGGGGAGAAATCTAGAGTCTAGACGCCGGATTGCCCTCTTCGGGACCGATCAGGTAAAGTCTTTATCCTGAATGATCTCAGCATCGAATATGATGAATTTATAATGGAAGGTGCGGAGGATGCAGAGGGTATCTGGGATCTACATCGTGGAAAAAATCAACATCCTAATCCAACGTGAGGCGATAACTTTTCAAGCATCGCTTTCGGAGTCATTCTCTTTTTCGTCGAGCTTCGAGAGCTTCAAGACTCGCTCGTCCGCGAAGGGGATCAGAACGATCGCTTCTCGTCGCAATCTGCACAACAGAAGCGTTGAAGCCTTTGAGGACATATTCAAGGTCACCACGAGTCAGCAGATGCAGGAATCGACAGACGTACGCATCCCGCGATGATGGCCAAATTCGGTAGGATCCCGATGAAATCTGCGGCAACGGAGCGTCAGCTACATGTGCTGCATCCACTGGGTATCACACCGCACCGATCAGACATCCTGGGTTGCGATGTCTCAGCAGGATTCGTGCGACTATAGTGACATACCGAAAGGAGGATTTCCGGGCATGACGGCACGGACGGATGGGAGTGCGAATAGCCCAGCGAATGGTAGCGCGACGCTATCCATACCACTGGGTAGTTTACGCCTACCGAAGACCGAAAGAACGGTCATGTACAGCAAAGCCAACGCAACAAGCCCTGATTGTACAGCTCTTGAGTATCTTTGCCTGCAGCTTTGAAGGAGGAAATCCACCTACAGTTGAGCAGCAAGATCAAGAATGCGGAGATCTTGACTACGACATGACGTCGAATGGTCACAAAAACGGCGAGCTTCGCAGCCTGGCCTGTAAGGTCGAGATAGTTGTAGCTGGTGGACAAATGCCACTGGCTCATGTCAGGGTTGAAGATACTGGCTCCGGCCATCGGAACTGTTTCGTTTGTTTCTGGGGAGAGTGCGGCTATCAGAAACTCAACGCGATACCTGCATTTGAACGCGTCAAGACTAGATAGCCAGAGTTGTTAAACGCAAACATGCCAGTCGAAGGGGTACAGGACGTCCGACTCCAACCCGTCCACGTCGATTTGCCCTGAGCGCGTTGCCTCTTCGATATTCATCTCGATGACCTGTTCGAATCCATACTGCAGGAATCCCTGGCGGTCACTGTCGAAATTCAGGACCGCATTTGATTGATTGAACGACGGAATGCCAAGTGCGTCTCTAAGCAACGGTCGGCGAGGAACTACGGCTGCGAGGTCTAGCGCACCCGTCCGTGAAGAAAAGCATGTCGGACAGCAGTCCAATGCAGTTCCCCCCAATAGGTTCACCAAATGGCGCTCCGCATTGATGTGGTGCCCAGCGCACGGCTGAATTGATTTAGAGGGCACATCTCAAAGAAACGGACAGACGCACATAACACTTTATTATCCATGTCCCACAAGCGCACTCCACCATACAGGAACAACTGTGCATTGACAAATGTGAATGATCACGATGCTGCATTGAGGGAAACTCACCCCTTCTCGCTGGTGGGTTGCCATTGACAGGTTGGACGAGCAGAGGCTCATGTTGCCCGTCCTCCACGAGCGTTGCGATGCCTATACCGATTGTAGAGCCCACCGACAGAACTAATGACCACCTACAAATGCCGAGATGAACCACTTCGGCGAGACAAACTTCCGGCTGAGGAAATGCCATGTCCAGGGCCGGTGCCGCCCTTGGTCACCATCCCCTCTGGAAATTGTTGCGGGTAAAGATTGCATGTGTGGCGGAACGCTCGGTGGAGGTTGTGGAACTGGTGAGAGATTGTGAGCACCCCCTCCTGAATTGGCAAATGGGGGGGAAGATCTAGAGTCCAGCTGCCCAGCCATGGTCACGAATGTTGGTTTTAGAGCCAACGGGACGAAGCGGTCTCCATGGAATAACAGCGGTACTTATACAAAAAGGCGAGTAATTCTACGCAGAAGGGGATAGGCAGTAAGGCAAACATGAGAGGGGAGTACTAAACTGTAGAGCGCTCATGAATACACGACTTTATCGGATCATCAGTAATCCTCTGGTTTGAAACGCTTCCCCGGCGCTTCAGCCCTTTGGTAATACTTCCTTTCATCTTGTTCAACAGCCCGTCATGTGTGCACAGTGTAAGCTTCCGGCATAGTCCACGTAAATATCAGGGTATAACCATGGTGGAGGGAAGGCAATCTGTACTTCCGACCTGGCCGTCTGTGAGCCAGAAGCTCCCGAGGGTTGCGAAAGGCAGGAAAACTGCACGAAATAGCATGCCACCTGCATCCTAGAAGCGGGCAGTTGATGATAAGTTGAAGGCTGTGCTCACGGGGGCCCCCAATCGGACGGCGAACATAAACCCTTGCTTCCATTCTGACTGTCTATGTAGTACTACGTAAGTAGTGTAGTGTGCTTCCGATTGGAATTTTGGAAACTTCCTCCTCAGAAGACAGGATTGTCAATTGTCTGACAGTTCTCTAAAGCTCGCGAGTATTCTGTAATTAGCACAGATTAGCACTCAGTCCTCAATGACGGGCGGGAACGCGAAATGCAAAATGAATAGGCGGCAGTGGCGAGTCGCGACCTTGACCACGGTGGAGCTGAGGCCCCACAACAGCAGAGACAGACACTACACCAATACTATCCCCCGTCGTTATAGTGTAAATGTCTAAATTACAGTTGTTTCTGAAACCCTTGAGACAACGAGTTTTTTTTTTTGGCGCACAACAAACTTCTCAATGGAGTGCTAATATGGCACGGATCAGCTGCCTTTTCGGGATCGGCACAACCGAGGTCCACCTCTTGGGCCCCTGAACCTGCCTTACACCTGTGAGGTTCAGGAACTTACACAAGACCACTAACTCAGTACTATGAGAAGGAGAGCTCTCCGAAAGAATAAAATCTCGTGGGTCAGCAAAATCGATTGGAAGCGACGGCTAGCGACGGCAATGTCGGCTGACCATCTAAAACCAGTAATCCCTATCAAAAATTTGTGCTTGCAAAAATTTTCACAGCGTTGTCTCAAGCGCTCTGCTGCGCTCTGTCGGCAAGTTCGTGAGTATCAACTCTGCATACAGCAACGGTCGCCAAGTCCTCAGCATCGTTGCATGTCATTGCTGTGGGTGTTTGTTGCAGATGGAAGATGAATTGACTCGGATGGAGCGAATGCGGATCATGCTAGGACGAACGTGGTCTCGCCTGGTCTCGCAGGCTCCGAGTCTCTGTGCTATCTCCGATTTTCTGACTTACAACCATGTCTGTTTCCATGTGGTGAGTGAATGTGCATCGTGGCTCCATCTTTTGTATGGCATCCCTGGCATCCTTCGAGTTTGCTAATTATCTGCGCTATTGCTAGCCCTGGCGTGGCAATCGAAAAGTCGATCAACTCGCCACAGGGCGGTGTGACAGCTTTTTGACTACATCAGCCTTATTTATTTTATTTTAGGAGCGTTTGGGATAATGAGTTTCAGTCTGCAGAAGCATTCCGAAAGGCATCCGCTGGGTCTACTAGAAGATCCCAGTTAATGCACCTCTCTATTGTACTGCACCGAATTCAAGGATGCGCTTGGAATAAGTCTTTCAACCATGTTCAACGAGGCAAACGACGGTTATACCGGGTTTCGGGCCTTCTTTGCACGAGAACCTGACTGACCATGCGCGTGAGGTTGTGTTTGGATGGGAAGTGAGTGATGATCTCGGAGTTACTACCGTGATTGGCAATCTCGGAGATACCTGTTCCGGCCGCAGCGGCGCATCAACGTCGCCCGCCAAGAAAGGAGAGAGTGATGTGCGGGAGGGGTCGTGGGCCACCAAAGGCAATGGACAGGCATGGTTGTGAGCTACCAAAGGCGATGTCCGGGCATTTTTGTACCACGACAAAGACAGTAGTAGGGTGGCAACAAAGACAACATTTATTTACATGGTGTGGTAACCAGCTAAGAGGCAGTTAACTGTGTGCCGCCGGCAGCGGGCGGGACGAATGAGAGCGCACCCGGGAACATCAAGCCAGCCGTGCTCTGCATCATCCCGAGGCCGTAACATATTCGTTCCGGCTTCCAGGGCCACATCAGGCCATCACTTGTCATAGCCCCGATGACATCTGCCGCTTAGCTGCCCCTTGCGGCAGCAAATCTTTCGTGTACAATACATACAGACCTTCTGGACTGAGGAAATACAACGTAAATATTTCAAAATACCATAGGTCATTTATTGAATCTCAGGTAATTATCAGTTCTATCTACTTAACTACAAAGACCTTTCTAACAAAGGGAGGGTGATTCCGTCACACCGGCATGCAAACGACATTCGATCCACGCATGTCGCTTTGACATGCGTCGGTCTTTGCCCCCAGTGTATGGTCTGATTCCACTCGGGCAGCAAAAGCCGTAGGTCGACCTTCCGGATTAGGAAATTCCCAATTGGGAAACCCTTTCTGGAGCTCAGTGAGATTATGGTGGGTTGTTTTGGCCCAGAGGTGATATATATTGACTTTTTAAGGTATTTGGTCTTCAAAACAACTGTTGAACTAAAGAATTGGGGGTGTGGTGCATGTTTTAGTTTGCGATGATGTGGCTGTGCACGAAAGTCGCACGACAAGAATTTTGGTTTCTGGTAGCAGCTTAGGTAGATAAATCGAAATAAAAATACTAATAGATACCTTGGCATGCTGTTTAAACTTATGGTGACTTTTAAAGTCATAAATACACGTTGTGGCCACAGTGCAACAGTCGCAGCGGAAGGTCGACCTACGGTTATCACCTGACAAGTAAAACTAGACTAGCTAACTGGTGGAAAAAGCATATGCTCAGCCGGTATCTTGCGAGAGTAGACAAGAGGCACGCGGAACTAAAGTTTCTAACATCAACCTCCGCAAGTTTTGACATGCTGTGCACACGAGGAGGAGGAGGGTCCGGATCACGGTCCGTGCACAGCTTCCTGCCTTTTGCGGCCACTGCCGCCAAAACCTCGTCGACAGCGCTCCTCCCGCAAACCTGGGGGTTCGACGGGGTGTTCACAGAGTAACGGATGGGCGACGAAGTGAAGGAGATGGGGATTGATCGACAAGGGAGATTGCTTTCCGACTTGAAGTGCGAGACAGATGCGGTGCAAGGTTGAACATGCGGGAAAATTCGAAGCGAGAAGCAGCATCTGCAATTCCATTCTCCTTGGTCGGGATTATGACAGTATTTATCACGGAATAATAAGTGAATGGTGGATTGTACTGTCTGGATAGTGGAATGTACACCAAACTGTACAACCTGAACCATGCTCGTGCAAAAATTCATACTCTGTACAGCAAACACATGCCGTCAGAACCGTGGTATGTGGTGCCGAAAGGTGCTCATTTACCACTGGCGTAGTTTATATTCCATCGCTTTAGTGCGTTTACGTTCACTTCAGATGTGTGCCGTGGTTTATTTCTTTACCCGCCAAACTCAACCAGCCATTGCCGGGAATTTGGCGAGAGCCGGATCATTCTGCCGCATTCTCTCACTCAGCCGCTGATTGTGGGACACTTCTTGCCTCTCAATTTCTGCAAGGATATTTCTGTACGAGATCACAATATCTGGATGCTTGGGATTGTCTTAGGACCAAAGTGTGGCCACCAAGTGCCACAATATCACTGTCCCTGTCTTCTAAACTGAACCTCATTATTGCCTTGTAATGGCTACGCCACATAAAACCATGTCAAGGCAATTTTCAGCTTACATGTAAGTTAACTCATACTGAGAAATACTCATCATCATTCAGATGGCTTTCAGCTAGTCTGGCCCCTTGCCATCCAAAATTTGCGATTTTCTTTGATTTTCTGATCGGGTGATACCCGTGAGAATGTTGGTTGGCCGAGCTCGGCCACCCTCGGCAAACCAGATGTATGGAGCACAAAACGCGAAAGTACGGTGTACGAACACCGCTCCACGAACCACATAATATTCGGTGAAAAAAGCTTTTATACGGGATCCAGTGAGATTCGAACGCGAAGTCAAAACGGCAAGCAAGGCCAAGGAAGTGCCGAACAAGCTCCATGGTAGGAGCTGAGTGAATAGAGAGGTTGCGAATGGCGGCATCGACGACGGACGTCCTGGTTGTCCACGTGGAAAATGACGTGCTTGCCAGAGAAGCTCGGACCCCATCAAATGATCGCATGTAACACAGCGAAGAACTCCTTGAGCTGGACAGGAAGGATAGATTAGATATCAGGGCAGGGCTACCAGTTTGAATCTGACCGACACTCTTGTGAGGAGCCATCTGGTTTGCAGTGAAGAAAAGACAAACCCCCCTCCCCACGATGACGCACGTCGAGTCAAACAGGGACCTCAGCTCTAGCCAGACCTCCAATCTAAATGCGAACACGAACAACTTCGACGCGAACACGGAGATTCTGAAGTGGCGGTAAATCTGCGACGAGTCAAGTGTCCAGCAAGCACCAACCTAATAGAAAAAACATGTATGTATAAACTCCCATGAGGGGTCCGAACTCGAAAAGCGGAGCAAAAATAGACTGTTCGTGCTAACGGACGGACATCCTCGAGTGGGTTCAACACCTGTCGGAAAAATCCAAAACACGTAATACGGCCTAATCTGGGCATATAAGGTCAAATCAGGCCCTCAGGTATCCCCGCTCATTATCAGGTTCAGAAAACCGGGGAAAGGGTTGACCAAAGTTTCCAAACGACTGGACACAGTAAATAACGGCACCTCCGGCGAATCCCGCCATCAGAACCGCGGCCACGTGGCACCGCGTCTCCGGGCCGCCCATCCGTGCATCGCATCCTTCCTTCATCTCACGACATCGACGCCTCCCGGACAAAGCCAGCCTGCGTTCCTGTGTTTCCGAATGTTGGAAATCGTCCGCTTTCGTACTGCTCGATGACTTCGCTACTGATATCTAATACGTACAAACATCATGTACTGGATCTGCAATCTTAGCGTTCCCCCTCATCTGCGGGTCTATCCGAGTCCATTCGAGTCCTCTAGGAGTCCCATTTCTAACAGGTTATGGGCCCCGCGTCTACACCTTCGCTACGAGTCTATTCTGAGCACTAAAACACCCTCACCAATCGCCACGTCATCACCTCCACCTTACCCCCGCCTTTCGACATCTTCTTTTGGCCGCTTCTCAGCTTCTTTTTAATCATGACTACACCATTCTCCCTTCTTTCTCTGGCCCAGACTGTCGAAGAACTCACTTCTGACAATTGGCACAATTTCAAGGACGAGATTCTCATCGTCTTCAATGCTGATGGGGAATCTGCTGGAATCGTCGATGGCAAAACCCCCAAACCCACAGAGGCCCTTGCTGCCGCTGCCTGGGATAAGAGGGACAAGGCTGCTATGACGATCATTTGGGCTCGCATGTCCAAAGATCTTCGCTCACTTGCTAAAGGCGTCACCTCTGGCTCAGCCCTCTATGCCAAGCTGAAAGCCAAATTCGAGGCTTCCACCTGGTCACGTCGCGTTTCTCTCCGCACTGCATTTCACACTGTAACCCACGACACGTCCCTGCCCGTGGAAAAGTATGTCGACAAGGTCACCGAAATTCGTGACCAGCTCATCGCACTGGGTGAACCCATATCCGACAACTATTACAAGGATGTTCTCCTTGCGAACCTCGACCCTCTCTATGTCAGTGTTCGCAACACCCTACTTTCCCAGCCCGCTGGTGAAAGCAAACTTGACTCTGTCAAAGCCGTCCTTTGTGGTGCTACCTATATCACCCCAACTGGCAGCCAAGTCAAAACGGAATCCGAGGAGACAGCCCTCGCAGCCCGTAGTGGTGGTGGTGGTAGAAAGGTGTTCGCGTCGAGTGGGAGTGGTCACGGGAATCCCGGACATCGCGATCGCGATCGCGCCGCTCACACCTCTAGCGGTGATGGGCAAGTTTTTGGGAAGGATGACGAAAAAGGTTTTCGTTGGTGCGATCCCACTCACGAGGATCATTGTCATCGCTGCGGTCGGCGGAACCACATAGCCGCTCGATGTGTTGCAGATATGCCGAAGGAGATCAAGGCTTGGGTTCTCGACCGTCCTGGCGCTAACGAACATTCACATGCGGTCCACGAAACGTATGTGGCACATTCATCTTTCTTGCCTCGTCGCCGCCGCCCTTCTCCTTCCCACATTCATTCCAATTGGCGTTCAGACATTCACAACTGCAATTCCGACTAGGTATTGCAACAACCAGGAGTGTGGATGCCACGACAACTCGGATTTGGAAGAAGATCAAGTCGACGTTGGAGTTGTTTATGAAGCTTTT
The DNA here is from genome assembly GCA_029289565.1 of Mycena galericulata. NCBI lineage: Eukaryota > Fungi > Basidiomycota > Agaricomycetes > Agaricales > Mycenaceae > Mycena > Mycena galericulata. The sequence goes on along the minus strand of JARKIA010000078.1, from coordinate 83,244 downwards.
CTTTGATTGAGTGGGAGCATTTTTTATTTCTCTCCTGCTTTTGTTTTTGTTTCAGTGGGAGCTTGCTTATCTCGCAGAGTGGGAGTGTTGGAAATCGTCCGCTTTCGTACTGCTCGATGACTTCGCTACTGATATCTAATACGTACAAACATCATGTACTGGATCTGCAATCTTAGCGTTCCCCCTCATCTGCGGGTCTATCCGAGTCCATTCGAGTCCTCTAGGAGTCCCATTTCTAACACCGAACTCAGTGAATAACTCCAAGGAAAAATGTTTGTATCTAATGCGTGCCTTGACCCCGGATGGCGAACTGTTCACGCTCCCCACGTTCCGCGTGTGCAAAAGAACAAAAGCTTACCCTCCACGTCCGCCGGCACCCACGGCGGCCTCCGCTGTGAATTTATCTGCGTGGGCGCAATACCGATGTACGCCTCCATTCTCTTGGCTGGTTGATGGAGAGTTCTCATTTGTGGCTTTTCACAGAAAACCCGCAGCCCGAGCACACGGACCATCGTCGCGCGCCCTCGCCGCGATGCAGACTTTTCGTTACATGCTCGCACTCCTTTCATCGAACCTTCCCTCCTTCTATCCGTCCGTACATCCCTTTATCCGTCCTCCTAATGGATTCTGTGTGCGTCTGCTGATCGGGCGCGAATGGCCTGCGGTGCGTTCGTGTCTTCCTGAACTGAGTGAATAACTCCAAGTTCTGAGGAATGATCTCTGTATCTAATGCGTGTCCCGCCCCGCTCTGGGAGGATGGCGCACTGTTCATGCTCACACCTCCCGCGTTGAAGACAGCCAAAGCTAACCAGACGGCGTCTGCCGGCAGCTCCGCCATGAATGCAGCAAACCCACAGGCCGAACACGCGTGCCGTCGTCGCGCGCGATCCGGGCTTCTGCATGCGTTCTCGCATTCTTTCATCTAACCTTCCCTCCTTCCGTCTGTATCTAGCTATCCGAGGCCATATGTTGACGCACGCCAATCTTACTTGATTGTTCGGCGCGTACAGCGAACCACGCGCCTGTCGCGATTCGGTGCGTGCTCGTACTCCTGTCATTTGTCCTTCGCCCTTACCTCCGTCCTTTTATCCATCCACGCCCCTCACCGATTCTGTGCTTGTTCGCTGATAGCTGAGAAGACCCCGCCACCGAAGTGCAGTGCGGGCGTTCCCCTCGCTTCTCTCCCTCCACTCCCGACTCTCCTCCTTCTCTCTTAAGCCTCATTCCGTCATGGTTCTCATCGGAGTATGTCTTTTCTCGCTCGTTACTCATGCATCGATCTCGATTTCAGCACACAAAAATATCCATCCCGGATCGACAATCCCGCGCGTTAGCTTTCTCGCTGGAGCATCTCAGTCAGCTGCTTGACTTCGCTCTGATACTGCCAGTGTATCCTATCATTCAATAACCGTTCGTCCTCCCCTTCCTCAAGTCATCGACCCTTGATTCTCACTGGAGACTACCTACCTGTAGATCCGGATCCGTCAAGCGGTGTCGCCCACTTCAAAATTAATTCACCTGCATGTATGTACTTCGTCTTGTACACGTGTATGATTGCCACGCTGCCCCATATCGTCGCAGCCCCTTATCGGCTCTCCCTTTTGGGATACCTACCTGCGTCTGTTTCCACCACCCTTCCGGCCCCGCGTTCGGCGAGCTGCTTACTTTTTTTGCATCTAACACTAACCCTCGGAATATTGCCGCTCGTTCAAGTTGTGCGCGATCAACCGTTCTCGTTTTCAAGATTTTCATCCTCACAGGCGAGTCGTACTGTATCTGTTCGATGTGTGTGGTTCCCCTTCCTCAAGCGATGGGATACTCGTCATCACCGCAGATCCTTCCTGTGCGTCTAACCGTCTCTGCGTCTTCTTTGTGCCCCAAGCGACGGAGGGGGACGCGAACCTCCATGAGACGTGCGTGCGTGCGTGCGTGCTCCATTATCATCACGCATTATTCCTTTGCCGGCGCCTCCTGACTACATGTGTGGGTGTCCATATTTCATATTTCATTGGATCCTCCCGGTCACCACTCGCAGCGTGTCTCTCTCCGCCTCCGACTTGGTTTCTGGTACATCCGTTCATCTTGCGCGGTGTGCACTCTGCTCATTCATGTTGACCCGCACTTTTTTCCTGGTTCTGAATTCGGAACGCCGAGCAGCGAGAAGTATGCGTTATTGATAGTGTTGTTATAGTACACAATGACACCGAGATTGTGTGGTGCATCCGTGGCGGGGTCATGATATGTTTCAACGTGGCCCCCGAGACGTCCTTGCTGCTCGAGTACAGCAACGGACCGGCCCCGCGCGAGCAGGTCCACGGCCGCATACGTTCCCGAAGGGCCGCCCCCAATGACAACCACATCGCGTGAGATAGTTGTGTAGTTCTTTGGGAGTGAAGTGGCTGCGTGTACGAGGAGGAAGAGAGAGGGGAGTAGCAGCCAGACCACAGACACTGTGAAGCTGTATTAGGTTGAATGTCAACAAAGCGTAGGTTGAATACAACACTTCAACCTATGCCCGGAGGTATTTAGGTTGATCTACTTCAACCTATGCGGGTAGGTTGAAGGTCAACCTATCATTTTCAACCTATACATTGTGGACTTTCACGAGGCGGCTGCCCAGAAGAAAATCAACCTACGGTCGAATCAACCTATCACAGGTTACTTTTAATTTTTTTTTTCACCGCTCCCATTATATAGACAAGGCCATTGAGAGATTTTCTTAGATCCGGCCCTATGCAAGGTCTTGGGAACCTCTGCACAAATTAGGCCAGCCCGTGCCAGCCTCAAGTCGGAAGTTACTTCCCGATAACCCGGTACGTCCTACGTGCACGCGTGCAAACATCGGTTGGATTACTGGCTTCCGCTCCTCAAAATCCGTTCTCGTAACCACCGTTAGGGGCTTATTCAATCATTTAGAATGTGAGAAGTACAAGTTAGTCTACAACAGTGCAGCGCATTCATAAATTTACCTGATTTAACCAATGAATGACCTAGATACGCGGCGGTACGGCAGACAGTGACCCATCCGCTTTGCAGAAGGAGTGATGCTATTGTGTCTAGTGATGTCTGTGGCTTGGCTTAAAGCCAAAAAGCCAAGAAGCCAAAGCCATGGCTTTGCAAAGCCAAGCCAAGCCAAACTGGTGGCTTGGGGTTGGCTTTGGCTTTGGCTTGGGGTCCAGGAAGCCAAAGCCAGGCCAGAAAGCCATGGCTTTGACTTTGTGGTACAGTTGTGATAAGGAGCAATGTTTTGATGTTCATGCAAGCATTCATGTGGTTTTGAGGAGAATGGGAATGCAGGAAAGCTCACACATATTCAACTGGTAGATTGAGCACTTACTAAACAGTTCCACGTCAGGTTGAATGATAGTTCACAGGCATCAGGATGGCCTGATTGTGCGTGTTCACAAGTTTATATCAATACCTCCAGCCTCTCAATACATATACAGATGCATTACTTGTTTTACCGGTGACGAGGACCAGTTTTCTGACCTTTTCCAACTTCCAAAACCGTGGGAATGTTTTGATCTACAGCCATGGCTTAAGCCAAAGCCAGGCCAAGCCAAGCCACGTCCCATGGCTTTGGCTTTGGCTTCAGATGTCTCAAGCCAAAGCCAGATGAAGCCAAGCCAAAGCCAGGGTTTGAGAGCCAAGCCAAGCCAAAGAAATCACTAATTGTGTCGACAAAAGTTATGCGACGCCGGACGGTAAACAGGGAGCCAATTCGGGCTCCACAGTCTGAGGAACAAGTGCAAGGACATTCCATGAGCTCAACATAGCCCAATCGTTCTCTCTTTTACAATGTATCCCAACCGTTCTCTCTTTGGTTGTATTTGTTCATTCCCCTTCTCTGAAGTACTCTTCCGCCTTGATCGGGTATTATACTTACTCGGTTTCGATCCTGCATAGGTTGGCGAAAAGATCCTGGTGAACAAAGGGATAATCACAAGGACCTTTCATGTCCTCCGGTAAATTCGAACTACCAACTCCCCGGGAAGTACGGATGCAAGTTTAATCTCCAGGGTGAGTTGCAATACTCCACGAGGATTTCCTAGCCCTTCTATAATTCTGAATAGGCTGACAAACTCTTGCCGAAAGAATGAAAAATCCACAACCTTTTTGTTCAGGTCCTAGGGTAGAATCGAACCACCGTCGCACATTCACGATCGTCAGGTTATGAACGAGATGTCATACGTGCTCCATAAGATTTCCGTGCTCAATTATCAACCAGACCTGGGTCGCATCAGCATTGAAGAAAGAGCCTATGAGTGAATTCTAACATGTTTTCCTGCCCCAGATAAAATTTCGGGTATTGTGTCTCGACTGAGTGGCTTTGCGGATTCCACATCTCAGTTGCTGGCAAAAATGCCCTGCGGTGCCGACTTACCCTGTAAAATGAGCGTTTTTTCCAGTGCTTGAGATGTGTTTGGTTTGGTAGGTCTACGTGAAACTGGTGGTATTTATGATCTAATACCACTGCTTCAAGCGGGATCCGCAGTGAATTAGTCTTCTGGCCGCAAAGAATCTTCGATACAAAAAAACTCCCAGGCTTGACTGACCCCTAATAAAAAAGACGTCGTTGCACAACACCATGTCCTCAGGTGGATTCGAACTACTGTCTCACCCAACCGTATTGAGTCGTTATATCAAGTAGTGGGTGCGAGTTTCCATATTTACTCCACGAGGACTTGTTACATCTGTTATCGAGTTCGACAAGTGGTTTACGAAGCGTGGTGTTTTGAAGGAAAAAGCCACACCTCAATTGCTGACATGCTAGGGCTTCTTGTATCCTCGACGAAATCCCACCATCGACTCGTTATAAATCCTGTGCAGGAGTTGCAGGTTGCGGGATTTAGTTGCCTCAGGGAAGCGCACGAAGGGCTGACAAAAAGTCTGATGTCCGTGACCTCATGTCTCCGGGTGGATTCGAACCACCAGTGCTCTGTAAAGGATGGGAGCATATGATTGAGACGGGGGAAGCAATACTTCTCCGCGAAGACTTCAGGACTCACGTGTACCCTGAATACGTACGCAAGAATGAAACTGACTTTCTGTGGGCTTGGGGACGGAAGACAGGATGGAGTGAAAGTTGGGATATGACGCTACTCAAACACTTGAGACCTGAGAAAAATTAAGAGGCACAGGCCACAGTGACGCGGGGATCAATGCAGTCTTTTCCGATTTTCGCGCAAATTGGCGCGGTATGACAAGGAGGGCGTAAACAGGCTGCGAGATAATCATAGGGATGGTAAGTCTTCGTGGAGTAAAGAAACTCACTCCCAGGTCCCTATTCGGTTCTTGATCCAGATGGTTGGACTCAAAGACATGGGCTTTCAAAATCCTTTTACCCACCAGGAAAGAAACTCGGGATTGAGTCCTTGGGCGGCGAAACTGATAAATTGAGCGCCCCGGTAGTCCGCTGGGAAGATGATGCAGCAGCATACGCACATATCGGTGAGTGGGGAAGGACTTAGTACACGCGTAGAAGTCACCGTCGCAGCACACAAATAATCCGGCGGTACACATCAGTCTGAACCAAGCACGCATTTCCCGACGTACGCGGAAAATGGGGCGCCGTTGGAATAAAACCAGCCACTATATAGTGTATGAGTCGTGCGGGAGGCGGAAGCGTGTCACCACACGTAGGTTGCCTGCAAGAAATCCTATGCGTTACGCACTACATCCCACCTAGAGAAGAGGGGGACACAAATGAAGACCAAACTCGAGAGTTTCCAGGTGGTTCGATAAAGAGTTGAGTCGCAGGGGACACCGGACGATTGCGGGTGGTGAGAGGCGGGAAGGAGGGCCGACAGCGTGTGAACCAATCTGCAAACAGCCGAGATCCCGGATCAATCCCTCTTGCTCCCGAACGGCGTTGTCGGGACTCCTTCCGCTCTGCGTGGCTTTCTATCCCGTTTGTCTTGCAGTTGTCACCCGCGCACCCCGCACTTTAGGGCTTTATCCTCCCGTCTTATTTCAGCCTCTCTCGAAGTCACGGCCTGAAGACATGTCGCCCTTTTGGTGCCAATCTCGCGCAGCTTGGGCGTAGCACAACTCGGCTAGCTGGATTTCTTCCCTCGCAGTCGGAATCTTGCACTTATATTTCAGATGATTAAATCTTGTCCGCACTGCCCTTGATACTGGCGCCTAGCTAACGGCCGTCGAATCTGATCTATCCTCGGGTCAATTCTTTCCAATATCTGTCCTCTCTGCCTGCCGCCGCTCTCTTGCATCAAATTTAGCATTTCACATTACTTTCTAAACCTTTCCGCGTAGTCTCTATGTCGCAGGTATTCCTACGTTTCAAGCCACGCTTTGACTTCGCACGTATCATCCCGAAATCCCCCAGTCGGTCTCCTGATCCAGGTACATATCTAGGCGCAATTCCTCCGGAAATCTTTCCACCGTCGACGTCCGCGAGTGCGGTTTTCTTTGGATGTCATATCGGATTGGCTTTCATGTCTGTAGAATTTCCCCAAGTTCAGTGCTAGTCCTGTCCCGATCGCGCGTACTAGCTGTGGCTTTTCAACACCGGATTCCTCCCGATCCTGATTGAATTCCCTTGACATTTTTTCGTCACGTTATCCTCTGCCGTATTCACCTCAATTAATACACCCTCTCGTTGATGACTCTCTCTGCGCAATCTCCTCAGTCCTATTACTCCTTCCCCGGCTCTTGAAACACCATTTTCTTCTCTGCGCCATGGCGTGGCACCTGGTATGTATGTACCTTCTATTCTCATCTACAGCCCTGAGCCACCTGTTTTCAGTATACACGGCACCAAAGATTAAATATAAGAGACGAGAACTACATGCGGCTTGCTACAAGTCTTCAGCTTGATTTGAACCAGCATCCTTGCCCTTGCTCGAGGGCGGCCAAGGGAGCCGTCGTGTAGGCGCGTTCCACTGGGTTCACTTGTCCATTTGCGGACTTCTACTGTCAGTGAATATCTAGTCGAGTAAAAACACGCCACTATCAAAGTCACCTTCACGCCCTTGAACCACCGACTCTCTCGGGGCTCTTGAAGGAGCTCACCACTCAATAGGACTGAGTTCAGTGTTTCATGACGACTCCTTGGCATTGGATGATTGCGGCCGCTAGCGGGCTCTGCCTCGGAGACATTGCCGTAAAGGGTCCCGAGTATCTGTGTGATGAGGGTGTAAATGAGTGTAAATAATGCGTTTCATGATTGCGGCCGCTAGCGGGCTCTGCCCCAGAGACATTCCCGTGAAGGGTCCCGGATATCTGTGTGATGAGGGTGTAAAGGAGTGTAAATAATGCGTTTCATGATTGCGGCCGCATTGCGGCGGCAATCATACAGCCGATACATGGCGTGCTCTGCCGCGGAGATATTCCCGTCAGCAATCCGAAAGCGGCTCTCTAAGTTCTAAGACCCGTACCTTACGGATAGACTTGGCAGACATACTTATGATCCGAGATGGGATGCAAAGTATTTAAGTCTGACAGTGGAAAAAATGGGCTTCAACCCGCTATTCGTCTTAGATGGTTTCCTCTTTGGTCTCGCTGCTACTCCCCTCTCTCTTCCTCCTCGTACACGGAGCCACTTCACTCCCAAAGAACTACACAACTATCTCGCGCGATGTGGTTGTCATTGGCGGCGGCGCTTCGGGAACGTATGCTGCCGTAAAGCTGCTCGAGAGCGGCCATTCCGTTGCTGTGCTCGAGCGGCAAGGACGTCTCGGCGGTCAGATCTACACGTACCGTGACCCCGCTACGAATGCGCCATTCAGTCTCGGTACCGCGGTCTACTATAACAACACCATCAATAACGCATTCTTCTCGCTGCTCGGAGTTGCGACCGGGCCCTATGTGCCACCAGCCGGAGGCAACGTCTACCTCGATTTCGCCACGGGCAAGCCCGTGCCAGGCTTCAACCCCGACACCCAGTTCACCGCATGGCTCCCCGCGCTGTTGGCCTACAACTCGTACATCAGCGAGACGTACCCGTACCTCACCCTCTCGTACGAGAACCTAACCTATCCTGTCCCAGACGAGTTATTGGAGCCCTTCACGGTTTTCGCTGAGCGACACAACTTCACAGCGATGCTGCAGTTCTACGACCAGAATATACAGAATATTGGTAACCTGTGGCAGTTGCCGACGTACCACGGAATCCACGCGTTCGATTCCAAGCTGGTCGAGTTTATACTCCAAAATTACCTTCAAGCGGCATCGGGCGACAACCAGGATATTTACACCGCCGCCGCCGCGTATCTCGGGTCGGAGAACGTGTTTCTCAATAGCACTATCCTGGGCGTCGATCGCTCGGGCGCGTGCTTTGGGGAGAAGGCGGCAGCCGCCGTGTGCGTGCTCTCCACTGCCCCTGCATCGTCGGGGACAGGGAACACCACAACGCTCACCAAAGCGCGCAAGCTCATTGTCGCCATCCCACCCTCTCTCTCCTCCCTCGCTTCTGCGAAACTCGACCTCGACGCGCAGGAGCGCTCGCTCTTCGGCAGGTTGTCCGGCTTCACCTACGGCTTCTCCGTGTTCACCGCCCCGGGGCTCAACAACAGTGACATTTATAACAACATCGGCACCCACACGCCCGACAACCTCCTCTCTCTCCCCGGCTCGTTCGCTTTCTTGCCGCTCCCCGCAGGCCGCTTCGCCGCGTCGTTCGGCCCACCGAACGACGCGACGTGGACCAATGCGTACGCGGAGGCGCTCGTCTCCGGCGAAGTGACGCGCATGAACGGCGGGGATATAGAATTTGATGACATCACGGTTATCTACACGGATTTCCGCCTGACTGCGGCGCCGAGCGATGTCGCCAGCGGGTTTTACAAGGAGCTGTACGCACTGGAGGGGACGAAGAATACGTTCTGGACGGGCGGGGCGTGGGCGGAGCAGGACAGTTCGCAGATTTGGTGGTGGAGCGATGTGTCGCTGTTGCCGAAGATAGAGGCGGCGCTGGCGTAGGCTTGTGCTGACGCCGGGAAGGGGTTGAAGATCCAGTCTAGTGCTTTTTACACTAATAATTAGTTTCGACCCTGTGCCAGTTATTTTCGTTGCATTCCCTAAAGAAGTTATTTCGAGTCCGCAGCACGTAGTGATCGTCTTTGGGAGAGTGAGTAATTGAACATGGAGCGAATGAACGACGTACGATACAAATATAGTTTTCTGATTCCCGAGTTCGGCATCGTGCAACAGATGCACAGAGGATCCGGATCCAGAATCAGCGAAGGCAGAAGACATCGGCGTAGCTGAATGCGGAACGTCAAGGGTCAAGGATGAATCAACACGATCGCGAGGCGGACACTGCGCTGGATGGAAGTATGTACTTATGCATCACAAATTGGAGGCTGCGCTGCTACTGGAGTGCGGGGACCTGGACGTGCGAGGATGAAGTACATAATAAGTTGATAATAAGACAAGATATGGAATATGAACACCCACGTACGGAGTATTAACCGGGAGCAGCAACGGAGTGATGTACAATGGAGGGTGCACGCATGTCTCATGGCGAGATGCGGGATGTTCTTGTCCCCTTCGGTGGGCTGCGGCATGAAGGAAGGAAGGAAGTGCGGTGGGAATAATTAACCAACCCATCGCACGCGGAAACGGAGGGAACCGACAATCCAGTACGACTTGGCAGAGAGAATGAAAATCTCAATAACGCGAATCGCTTCGAGAGAACCACGATCCCTGGTGGGAGAGGCAATATTCCGTTAGTTGCGAAAAATGCATAGGGGTGGCTGAAACAGACGAACGTAGGTATCTTAAAGGAATTGAAGGAAAAGGAGAGCCAAGAAGGGGCTGCGAGAATATTAATAGGGAGCGGCACGGCAATCGTACACGAATTTAAGAGAAGACGAGGTACATACATGTAAGAGAATGGATTTTGGAAGCGAGCGACGACGGCGTGTCTTGGCGAAACGGAAGCCGGCAGTGAGAATTGAGGATGCGTGACTTAAAGAGGGGAGGTCGAATGGCGATTAAGCGATGGGATGCAGTATGAGTATCCGAGTGGAGTCAAGCAGCTGAGAGGGTCCAGCGAGGGAGGTAACGCCCAGAATGAGTACCGGGATTGTGAGTAGCTGAGGGAAAAGGCTCCGCAAGGATAGGTGTATATATGTAGAAACGACACTCTCGAGGTAGGCGGGATGACCTAGGCTGATTTTTGACATTATGACATTCCGGTTCCGGTAATATACTCTTCTTGACGGCCAGGTCGGAAAATACCAAGAGCCTTCAGGGAAAGTGGGATGCAATGTCAACGCGGGATATTGTAAGTGGATTTGTTCCTATGCGATCGGTGCAGATGGTCTATTAAAGTCTCCGTTGATCTCATAGGTGTCTGTGGTTGACGATATCCCGCCTCTGTGGGAGAACGGAGAGTGCGTACGGGGACACTGGCATTTCGTATCTTTGTAAGTATCCGTGGTTAACGATATCCTGCCGCCTCGTTCACATTGAATATCAATAAATGCATACACAAATAGCACATAGATATCAAATCGCCGGTGGTTTGTGAAGATACGACTCGTGGTGACGCGTATGTAACAAATCCACTTGCGGCATGTTGAGCCCCGTGTTGATATTGCATCCCGATCCCGTGAAGGGCTCTGATTAATATATTATTACCCGCGGCCATGAACACCTAGATTACGAGAAGTTACCCGTGCTGCGCCATGGAGGAAATTGTAATCAGATGAACAGACACATTGAATTATGTAGGTGCACTGACAATACCTCTTCTCGTTTATTTCGACGCAACGCTCAATCGTTGTTATGCCACGGCAACCGCCCGTTTGAAGCGCCTTCTCCCTCGGCATCGGCCTCCTCTACCGTCTTACGCTTCTTGATCGGGGGTTCATTGGAATTAGTGTTGCCATTAGGACCACCCGAGAACCCGGCAAATGCATTCCAGAAGGCTTCATGACTTCTTGTGCACCGTAGCGCAACTCCGCTGCTTTCAACTTCTAGTTAGAACCTTCGCAATGTTGCCTTTATCGTTCCCGTTATTTGGATCTTGTCCGCCCTGGCGTTGATACTGGCGGCAAACTAACAGTCGTCAAGTCTGATTCATCCTCGGGTCAATCCTTCCTGATTTCTGTCCTCTCAGCCCGCCGCGGCTGTCTTGCATCACATCCTTCATTTTACAATATATTCTACACCCTTTCGCTTCCGCGGAGCCTCTATGTCGCCGGCACTCCTATCATCCAAAACAAACTCTGACTTCGCTCGTATCACCCCGAATCTCCCGGTCGGTCTCCCAATCTAGCTACTCATCTAGGCGCACCTCTGCAAATTTCTCCGAGTCCATCTTCGTGAGTACGTCTGTCTTTTAATGAATGTCATATCGGATTGGCTATCATGTCGCTCAGTTCAGCACTAGTCCTGGCCCAATTTCTGTACTAGATGTTGCTTTTCATGCCCGGATTTCCCCAGATCCTGATTCTCTTGTCATTTTTTCTCATCCCGTTATCCTCCGCCGTACTATATTCAGCTCTCATCAATACTCGGTCTCGTCAATCTCTTGCTCTACATACACTGTCTCCTCCTACTCCTTCCCTGGCTCCTTGAAAACCATTCTTTTCTCTGCACCATGGCGTGGAACCTGGTATGCACCCTTCTATTCTCATCTACAGTGAGCCACATGTACTCACTATATGCAGCACGAAAGGTTTTAAATACAAGAGGCAAAAATTTCCATGATTTCCTCCAAGTCTCCGGCTGGATTCGAACCAGTATCCCTGCTCTTCCTTGAGCGCGGCCAAGGGAGCTGACGGGTAGGCGCCCTCCATGAAGACTTCCTTGCCCCGTTCATGATTGTTGATACAATGTCAAATATCCCGTTGGATAAAAGACGACACATAAAAACACTTTGTGCACTCGAACCACCGACTCTCCCAGGGATCTTGAAAGAGTTTCTCACTCATGTTAAGTGCTCTATGAGGACTATTTGGCCTTTTCACGCTGTATAGGATGTCCAACGTCCCGGGATCGGGATGCAATTTAGAAAAAAATTGTGTATCCACCACCAAGGTCCTCGAGTGGGATCGAACCACCGTCTTTCCCTTTGTCATGGATAGTGCTGTAAATTAATAGGCTGGGAGTAAGTTTCTATGCTTCTCCACGAAGACTTACTGGCTCTGCTCCCACCCTGAATGCATTCGAACCTCGCAGATCCCATGCGGGAGTATCAACAACGACCGAGGGCATCGTAGACTGCAGTCTTCCGCACAAATATCTGCGGGACTATTCGAATCTTGTTGGTATGTTCGCCCTGCCTTAAGTACTCGACTCTAAACTAAAAAAGGAACTATACACTCTCCGATGTCTCTGGGTGGATTCGAACCACCGACACTCCTTGATATTGCGAGAATTTAGATGTATGAACCGAGAAGGAGTGAGTTACATTACTCCACAGAGACTTCCTCCCTCGCTGTATATGTTTATCAAGTTTGAAAGAAATACGTGTTCTGGCGTGGTTGAAAAAATACCCTTTACTTTCTAGGTCTCAGGGTGGATTCCAACTCCCCGAGCGGACAACTCGTTAGGGGATGGTTTATTCTACTCCACAATGACTCGCCTTTCCAGTGTATACTAGAGGGAAATTGACGTATTCAGGAAGAAGCCCACGCAAAAAAAGAAGCTTAGAAGCCAGGTCTTCGGGCGGATTCGAACCGCAAAACTTCCCTATACCCGCTATTATGTCCAGAAGCTCGAGTGAGCGGGAGCGAGTTGGTTTACTCCACGAAAACTTTCTGGATAAGTTTCAACATGAATATGGGGGAAGTTTCTTTTAGTATCGCGAACTGACATCTCAAGTAGACTAAGAGCAGACAAGCTGAAGCTCTGAAGCGGCGAAGCCGAAGCCGTTGGAGGAGTATAGTACTCCAGCGTGATAATCCAGTTTTCGAGCCTGAAACTATTAGCAACCAAACTATTAGCAGTACATCAGTAGTACACCTCCGATGAATGACACCAACCTAAGTCCCTCGCGGAATGAACTGTTCACTTCGAGCGCGGATAATAACGGAATGGCTCCGAGGCGAACCGCACCAACGTGGCCGCATCATCGGACCGCACTGCCGTGCATCGCATCGTTCCACTCTGACTCTCTCTTCGACGAGTCTTCGTCCTCCCTCTCCTTCTCATAACATCGATCGGCGCCTTTCGGACGCATTCAGCCTGAGTGTTCTGTCCTTCTACAGATCGATACGTGTCTAATCATGGTGTACAGCAGATAGCTTTAGGCCCTCCCCGGCCCGTCTCGGTGAAGATGAAGATCCTCTTCGCAGAGGTGGGGACACTGCGGGATCAGAAGAGGGCGTCAGTTGTGCGTCTTCACATTCTATGCCTCACCACCCGGGCTGATTGACGACGATGGCGGGATCGGGAGTTGATGAGCATCCCAGGCGAAACACAGCCTGAGCGCGGTCGAGGACAATGCCGAACTTGAAGCTCTTCTTGGTCCCTTCGTGGCCTGCGAGGCAATCTCATCTGTCCCTTGTGTGGATACTGGGCACGTAATTTGATTAGGCACGTTCATACTTTCCTCATTGCTCTTTGATATTCCTCCGACCCAAAGAGCCGTATCCGCGATGAAATGTCTCCGATTGTTGTACTCGTAGTGCGTCGCCGCGTTCTTAAAAACGATCCCTTTCCATGGCTGCTTGCGTCCTCCTCCCGTCGCGCGTTCTCATTCTCCCGTAGATGAGGCGCACCTCGGAATATGCCCGAGTTCGCTGTCTTCGGCTGACGATTCCAGGAGATCTTTTCGTGGAGGGGCCGTATTTCCGTGAGATGCGGCGGTTCCGTTTCCGCATGCGATGGGCCTTTTGTCGACACCGCAGTTCATTGGTGTTGCCCTGCGTCCCGCACCCTCGTTCGCACTTCCCATAGCCAACAGCAGTGGTATGGACAAATCTTATCATATTACGGCTCACCATGAGCAGTGCGCGTCTCTGTCCTGTCACCTTCGCTGAGCCTCCCCGCTCGCCCGTGACTCCTCGCTGTTCCCTCTGTGTATACCCCGGGCCACTTTGACCTCAGCACGGTCCTCAAGTTCGGTTCTTTATATGGGGCGACATCTTCACCTCCTTCCTGACCTATTCCCAGTTCCACGCTGGCCTACCCGCCCTTTCCGTTTTCAGACTAGCTGGGCGCTCCATTTTCTCCTTGCTGCGTCCCATAGATCTCGCGTCTGCGCACCTAGTCCTTCCCTGCCTCGTAATCTCTCTCATACGTCCATGTCTTCTCTATAGTGATGCCTCTGGGGCGGCATCTCCTTTTTCTTTCCTCGCTCTAGATCTTACGGCATTGCTCTCTCTTTCTCCTATACTCCTCGGTGCCGTTATCCCCTCGATAGCGTATATCCAACGTCCCTACGTCGCGTCCGGAAGCTCGAATTTCTCGCAATCGATTCGAAGATCTGTTGGGTTGGCTGTCTCGCAAGGACTGCCCAGTACGTATTCCTGTTGTATTCGGCTGTTTCAGATGGTGCCACTGGTATTGACACCCTGTGGCGAGCAAAATATAAAAATAATTATCTCGGTGCCTAGAACGACCGGCTGGCTGTGGCACTGAAAAAAGTAAACGGTCGAATTTGAGCAGTACGGACTGAGCCCGAGTCGAACGGGCGAAGGCTGCAGACTTCGACATGACTTGGCACCCCTAATGTGTGCAGCTGCGAACCGTTTCGCATTCGGTCCTGTTTATGGCTTGGACGAGTGGGGGATTTCCTTTCATTGGAGAGGTGGTGTCATAACTTCACAATATATAGTCTATAATAGTAAGGCCTCGTGGAGTAGCAACGGAATTCAGTCCCACCTTCTCGCAGGTGCATTCAACTTGCACGGGATGCATAGGCACACTAGATGCGCACCCTCTACAAAGGATATCATGGCGAGGGAGAAAAAAGTCAAGCACCGTCGGCCTCGTGCAAATAAATCTTCGGCTGGATTGTAACAGCGAGATTAGGGTAGATCATATTCGCGGAAGTGATTTGCCTACTCGACGAAGACTCGTTGAAAGTTGAATGAAACACTTTGGATGCCCGATAGCCGCCCACGATTCAGATAGTTCGATGCGGGAAGCTGGAAAGAATAAACTGGATCCGACCGACCCAAATTCCTCAGGTAACCATTCCGTAGGTAGTCAGCGACGGCTTATGAAGGTAACTCTGTCATAAATATGGCCTGGAAAGAAATCACCTTGGTTGAGGGTTGGAAAAAAAATGCTTCCTATAATCCTGTATGTCCTCGGGTGGATTCGAACCACCCACCTCCCGTCCAATCAGGATACCTGGAAATGCATAGTGTGGGAGTAAGTCCATACTCCACGAGAATTTCCCAGGGCGTCGAGGTCCTGCATATATTGGCGAAACTCAACGAATGGCTTCGACTGGAGGACTAAAAAGGACATATGCTCTCAAATAAGTCTTCGGGCGGAGTGGAACCGCCAACACTCCTAGACATTCTCGCAACTACGTCTCAATATGAAGGAGCAAGTTGCATTACTCCACGAAGACTGACCTACAAAGGATAGAGCCTGGATAGGCATGTAAAAATATCAATGGTTGGACCGGTGCGAACGCACACTGGAATGTCTTGGTGTCCACTGCAACGTGCCAGTCTCAGTCTTAGTGTATGATTTTCTTGCCCAGCGAATCGAATACTCGTATATGTAACCCTGACCAGGAGAATAAAGTATTATCGTGAGCAAGGGACGCGTATAGCGTCACTCACCTTCTGCACCGGAGAAGTATAGTAAGATCTGTGAGGGTTTAGGAAAGCAACTCGCTCCTACACCTTGGAAATTGATGTATAAGGCATCGGAGAGTTGGCGGTTCGAACCCGCCCGAAGACATTGGCGAATCCATATCACCTTTTTCCTCTAGCGAGTACACGGAGTTTTGGCGCACTAAATTCGGCCGGATTGAGCGAGAAGAATCATTTTGGAACGGTTGCAGGCAGATGAGATACAAATTGAAGTAAAGTATCCGGACTCTCCGAACGGCGATGTGCGGGCTCATTGATTTTCGGACGGTTCTGTCTAAATTCATTGAGCCACAAAAAGACGAACGGATTCAATGGAACCATATCAATGTCTTCGGATGGGTTCGAACCACCAACACCCGGAGTCACTTGAGGGACACAATTATGTGGGAGCGTGTTACGTGACTCCACAAAGACTTTCTGTCCCGGTGTAAACGCTGAATAAACTGGCAAGGAACGAGAGCGTTGGGCATGGGGCCAAGAAACATGTGCTGACAGAAACTCCTCTCAAGACAAAATATCATTGATAAAATTATGTAAGGAGTGAGTTATTTCACCATACCGAGACCTCTTCCCCCAGTAGCCCTATTTTATTCTTCCCGGCCCTCTCAGAGTGTAATTCGAATAAGTCGCAGCCTAGAGGTGAGAGTGATGGGGCCGGGGGCAAAAATCGGTCCAGAAATACACATGTCTTCGGGCGGATTCGAACCTGCAATCAACGGGTGTAATCGGAAGGAGGGAGTTGCTCTACTCAACGAAGACTTGGTCGACCTTGACTAAATTTATCAGAAATGCGGCAGTTCGGAGGAGAACAGAAAAGGAATCAGAGGAACCATACCAGGTCTTCGGGCGGATCCGAACCACCAACACTCCTATCCATGGTATCGGCAGAGAGCGAGTTACTTTATTGCAAGAAGATGCTCTGGCTTGGCGCGTACTTGGAATAAGTCGGGTTGTAACATCAATTTTGGATAGAGAGCACCAAACAAATGAGAACGGACATGATCCAGCTAGGTCCTCGAGTAGATTGAAACCGCTAACATTCCCTTAGCCACTCAAGGAAATAATTGAGAAGGTGCGGTTTATCTTACTCTTTAAGGACGTTTGAACTTTGATGATGCCCTGAATAAGAGTGCTTGCGCTGGGTGACAAAAAAATACCAGCTATCTGGTTCCTGACACCGGGTTAGATTCCCTAGATTGCAGATACGATCCCTTTATTTGTATTACTCCACAAAGGCTTCCCCATTGAATACGCCCCGTGAATCACCTGTCGAGAAATATAATACACCGTTCACGGGCGCTGAACTCAGAACAACCCTGGTTCAACAATGCAGGTCGGGTGGATTCGAACTACCAACATTTCCTAAAAGCATAGTGAGACTCAATTTAGAGAGGGGAGTTAAATTTTACCGCAAAAACTTGGTTGGTCGAGTTGATGCCGGAATTTATGCGGAACTGGGGACATTATGGAGCGCTCGGAGAGCTGGTCGGTGGAAAACGGGATGTGCGGCACCAACCCGGCACGTTCCCCGAACCGACCCACGTGGCACCGCATCACCGGACCGCTTACCCGTACCTCGCTCCTCTCTCCCCCATCTCATGACATCGTCAACCTGGAGGACCAAAGTCCGTTACTCCCTCTCCCTTACCCTATCCTCAGCCGCGATATCGATGTCGAATCCGACGTACTAGGTACATTACAAAACGCTCGGGGACATGAAGATCCTCCTCGCGGCTGAGAGATGAGAAGCGTTTTAGTCGTGCGTCTTCACGGTCTCCACCTCGGAATCGATGACAGCATAAAAGCGACGAATAACGCAGATGAGATATATTCGCCTAGGTCGAGCCCGCCGGTGCGTCTCCGACGCCGTTCTACTTACCACCAACTGAATAATATTTCGTGTTTCTAGCAGCGAAGAAGTCTCGCTGCTGCCCGACCCCACTCCGACCCCGGTCCCACCTTGAATTCTGCAGGTATCGTACGGACATTTTATCTGTATTATCTAACGCACAAAGTGGTGGGACAGAGAACCCTCTCCTCGCGTCTGGTGTCCTTCGGGATCCGGTATGCACGCCGTAATTGTGCCCCGTAGCGGACCGGGTTTTTCGGCAAGTCTCCTTCATCCATGTATGTCCTGTCTCTCCTTCTGTCCGTCCATTCAGCCGCCATATATTTGCGTGTCCGGATGTCTGGAAATGCGCGATTCATCCTTCAATGACACGGGCCCGAAGGAAGTGAAGGTAAGCTCTTGTTTTCCATCTCTGACCCCATAGGTTCTCGTCATACTATGTCCTGGCTCGCGTTCCTCGTCTCATGCTCCCCATTTCAATTTCCTTGTATAAATACGGATCCCAGCATCAACCGCGCAATTTGGCCTCATCGCCACACCGGCTCCTCATCGTCTTATCTGCTCACCGCCCACTTTACCGAGTCGCGGCCCGAAATCAACATGTCGAGGCCTATCCACAATTCTCCGCGTTCTCGAACTTAGGTACCCGATAACCTTGTACCCCTGCTGCTGGGTCGTCGCATTAGTCAATTTACTCATCGGGTATTACCCGCTGTTCTCCGCCTGGCATTATATTCTATATGGCCTACGGATCTCGGTGGTAAGTACCCACCCAACCTGGATCCGGCGTTCCCGTCCTCCGCCCACCCGGCACCGAACCTTCTGACTTTGTGCGCGAGGCTGGGCGCGAGCATTAAGCACGTCGCTAGTAGACCCGCTACATACCACGGAATCGGAAGCAGAGTTAAAGACCCCGTTCGGATCCACAGCGTGGCGTGTATTCTTAGGAAAATCCGCATACTTGATTCATGTCGGGTGCGGATTTCCGTGCGAGCTCACGACACACTTGCTCACATTTGGATCTCGCGGCTCGAGCTCGCATACGGACCGTCGTGTATGTGCGTGCGGGAAAGCTTTGATTTCGATGGAAAGAATAAATGAAGTATTTTACATTCAGATATACGCCGATGAGCCAGATAACTGGCGTGATTTGACCCTCGGTATCTTTCAAGGCACTATGAAACGTTTTACTGAGAAAGAACTGCCCACCCATATTTGTACAATGATCCAAGGCCTAAGGCTAGGATCAACCCAAGCTTGAAAAATATCGTGAATTTCCAGGTCCAAGATTGAGGAGCTGTCTCGTCAACATCAAGGGAAAAAAACTGTTGCAGGTTCAAAACACACTCTGCAAATTGGAGTTGAGTATTTCCGTGTAAGCATGTGGGAGTTTTATACACACTGTATCCGAGGTTAGTTGATTCATGGAGACGATAATCCTCAGTTCTCGCTAGAGAGCTGATTTCGCTGGTTTCCGCATCAGAAATCTTGTCTACGCTGCAATGAGTTAGAATGGGACAGATTAGATATCGGCTCACTGTGCGCAAATGGCATTTCCATCCCCGAAGATACCTGATAGAGGTGGTGGCCAAGATGCAGTGCAACGTCCTGGCTGTCTGGGTCAAACCCTTTACCCTTGTAGAATTTACGGAATCCAGCGTAGGCATGAGCATCCCAACACTTTGTTCGTACTTCTGCTTCCAGATCGATGGAAGGAAACCCCAGATACATCGCTTCCTCCGTAGTGAGACGTTTGGCACCGGATGGATCCAGGGACCAGTATGCTGAACAATCCGGCCATTGGAACGAGGCAGGCCCGGTTTGGAGGTCTCTGGTTTGACAGACGAATAAATAACCTGTCGGAGGAGTCTGTCGTGGTGCCGGAATTCGAAGCCGGAAGTCAATCCACCGTATGCATGCTGGTCACCGTAAATATCAGACAGATCATTATCGAAAGACGCACCAAAGTCTTCATAGTTGGATTTGATCTGAAGCTGACGAAAAATGTGGTTTGCCTGAGAAAACCAAGCCATTTGATCGGGATAGGTCAGAAACATCGACGAGCAGATAGTGGTACCAAATATCTTGGCTGCGTTGTAACTTTAGTGATTTAACACAATTAGCCAACCTCAGGATGAGACATGAGCGAAATACAGACCGGGTCCAGCCATCTTCCATGATATCACGAACCGCCCTGCTGCAATACCAACTGCTGATATATGGGTTGTTCGCATTGGGCAAGAAGGCAATCTCAACTGAGGCATCCAGGTCAGAGTCTGAGGGAGAATACATTACTGCTCCCAAATGCAACTCTGCCTGCATGGATGCCGGGAGAATTCGCCAGTCACCAAGATGCCAGTAACAGACCTGATGGTATTCTCCCAACTGCAGAGAATCAATCAACATGGCCTCTGAATTCGGGTTCTTCAAGGGAGGTATGTGGTCAAATGAAGGTGTCCACTCTTGAGGGTACCAATCGGGTGCAGCAACATCACCAGGGGAAAGTTCCACACAGAGCCGACCTGTTGAAGGACGGATCCAACATGTGGAATTATCGGCATCCTTCATCGGTGTTGTAATAGTGAACACTGAGTGATAACTGATGACTCACCAGGCGACTGTGGAATATGTCTTGGAAATATTGAGCTGCTTCCTACAACGGAGATGAGACCCAGGACCAAGATATCTATATCTCTTACATCATGATCCCTATCCTGGAGGCATCTCAATATCAGAGAAATGACAGGGAATCAGTGTACAAACCGAGAATGCATAGATATAGATGGTCAAGATTGGTGCATCACGATGTAGTTGGAGAAAATCATAGAAAGGTATCAAGTCTGTTCGATGATCAATTCCATTGTTGAATCAAAGGTGAAGGACGAACCATCATGTACTACAATAGCATGGATGCCTGCCGAACGTGCAATGGCGAAAATTTGAAGAACATTCGGATGGCTATAACTTCAAATTTAGTGACACCCAAATTAAGCTTGTTGTGAGTGTTACCGAAGGCGTGAATATCTGGATATAGCATCCCGCCACTCCTATGAGAATTGATGAGACCTATGCGGGTAGGCAATACTGCACAAACCTCCTCCGCGTCATCCCCTTGATACACAACAACAGTCATATCTGACTTCTCGCCAAAGATCCGGGCTGAGTACATGCGCCGCACAGAGCCATGTACATGGTAGCGATTGACAATACCGGACTGACGGTGGAGTCGCATCTCGTGCTTCAAATTAATATTGCCAAACGGGATCCTACGAAAGTCTACATAAGAATTAGGCTTTTCGCGTCCTTACAATGACAAAAGAAGAGATTTACCTGATGGGACATTGATACTGGTATGGTTGTGAGTAACACTCGTGAGTGTGCTTCCCGAAACTGTGAAGTTTTGTGACTTGGAGAAAAATGCGCCCGCATATCTGTTTAAGTGTCGTGAGAATGGGAGTGATTCAGCTTAAAACGGGTACTCACGGAGCAAATCCATGGTTCACTGTCGTTGATTCAGAGCTGAACTGAGCTTCCGAAGGAGAATTGTTGTCCATTGGTGGTGGCGGAAATAACACAAAATCTAGGTACCGTCCGTCAGTTGACATATTTATGATATTTTAAAATAAAATTCAAGAGCTTGTATCAGCCATTTGACATTTTGACAGTGGCGTTCCACGTGTTTCGGTGTTGCTCACTCCAACACCGATGTGAACATTGGCTGCTCTGAGCTTATCTGCTGTTTAGGCGTTGTCAGATTTTCATCAAGAATTGTCGGCATCGTCTGTTGCCGTGTTGCGGTGTGAATTCGAGCATGGAGGCCTAGATTCGGGACCTAGCCTCCGACGGCATAAGAAGGAGTCCTATGTGTCGTTGCACAACGCCACGAGACAAAATGTCACATGGCTTTCACTGGCATTGAGTTCAGCCTCTATTTGGAATATCGCCTTTCTCACTGATCTTCTCTCCCCGTCCTCCGAGGCAAACTGACCCAAAGACTGAGGCACTCTGTTCGTCAAGACATACAGCTATCGCCAAACAATTTACAGCAATTCCCCTTTTGGGCATGATAATGGCACCGAGCTCAGACTAAGTTACCGTCACTAAGGCGTTGAATTCCTATGCTTCTGCGGGCGTGGACCTCGATCCCGAGATGCTGCAACGTGTCCTCAAGCTAATCTCCTTCCTTTTAATCTATGCAATTTAGGCCTCAATTAACGCAAACATAGGACTTTCGGTGAACACGTGTTGTACATGCTGCTGATGATTGTCAATAGGCAGATTACAGCTTTTGAATAGCCTGCATTCAAAGCTGTTCGGCTTTGTAGCGGGTTCCTAATTTTTTGATCTGTGGCGCCTCACCGCAGGAGTACATATGCTGTGGCACATACACCCCTGCCGGCATCTGACTCCGGGCAAAGTCCACCCACGACTTATCGTGTGATATCCGAGCCGCACTGCGGGATAGACGAGATGCAGACCTGACATTTATTCAACGACACGGCACATCCAGATAAGAGACGGCACATTTGCCAAAGTGTGGCACATGGGCTCGGTTATGTGCCACTTCTGCACACA
This sequence comes from Mycena galericulata, assembly GCA_029289565.1. Lineage (NCBI taxonomy): Eukaryota > Fungi > Basidiomycota > Agaricomycetes > Agaricales > Mycenaceae > Mycena > Mycena galericulata. Next base: position 61,071 of record JARKIA010000078.1, on the reverse strand, counting down.
GATGCGGCACATTTCTGGAGTTTAAATTTGTTCTAAGTAGCTGGCTACTGTGTAGCTCTTCATTCAGCAGTAGTGAAACACAAATTTATCAAGTGAAAGGAAGTTCTAATGGAAAAATTACAATACAAAGCCCATGTAGCTACGCTCTAAATATGTTACGGAAAAGTTGCAAGAATTCAAGGCTGAAATAATACAAGAAGAAATGTACAAAGTCAGGCCAATTATTGGGAGAGAGAATCAGGTTTATACCTTGTTTTCTTGATGTTGAATTTCGGATCACGGAGGTCGAAGAGGCTTGCGGTTCGCTCGGGAAGCTGGGGGTAAACACTCATCGACATATTCAATGCATTTGACTTACTTGTTCTTGGGTGATCTCGAAGTCGCCGGTTCGCGTACAACTTGATGGGGACAGGCCACAGTGTCTCGGCTGGAAGAGACCCAAATCATTGTCAGAGTCTTTGGGAATGAGGACGGGGACATGGGAAAGAAAATAGGAGCTCACCGTTTATCCCTCCATGTTCATCAGCACCGGACTCGCAATGTCGATCCATTCATGGTCGAGAAACCGGACCTTGTTCGACATAATGTACGTTGAGTTGAAGATCTATCGCGCCGACAGTCAAACGTTAGTGGGACACGTACATAATGACGGGATTCTGACAATATTCGACCCGGAAGGCTATCAACGAAGGCGTCGTCGTCGGCCGAGTGTTTTGATGTCATTTTGACGCGCTTTTCAACGCGTGAGCGGCGTCAGCACGTCGGTGGGACAGTGGTGGTAAGAGGAAGAAAGTGGGGAGGAGGCGGGCAACACGTGGCGGCTCCGGAGCCGACCGCAAGGCAAAGATGGCGCATTCTGAAAGAGGAAAGTGCCGCCTCTGGGTCGAGAGGCGGCACATCAGATCAATGTGCCGCCTCTCATCTCCTCTTGAATAAATGTCAGGTCCGTCTCTTGTATATCCTCGCCGCACTGCGAGTAGGCCAAGAGAGAGCCAATTTCAGATACTTCATGGCACTGCGATGAGCAAGAGCGGGTCTAATGCGAGCGATATCCACCTGGGGCATAAGTAGTCTTTCCATGTATCATGCAAACATGTTCTCACGCCTTCTCGCCTGATTCGGGTTCAATCCTTCAGCACCTATTCCCACTCGGGGGAACCGTGCTCACAATATCCAGCGCATCCAGCACCGACACTCATGGCGACGGAGTGCGAGGGCGTAGATCCTCATGCGCAATACCGCGACCTAGGGCTGGACACCGTAACCGTATTACGGCCGTACACCAAGCCATAAATACGGTTACCGTAACCGTCCCGTACGAGCTGATGTACGGTACGGCAGTGTACGGCCCACCTGCCGTACAAAGCCGTACCGTCACCACCGTATACGGTACTTGTCGGCGTTTCTCGGCAATCGAGGGCTGATCGAGGAATATAGAGCACGAAAGAGCCCGAACCTGTCCCGTAAGTAAGCCGACGTGCCTGCATCAGCCGGCGCTCTCATCAGGGCGCATATGGTGGCCGGGTCATCCCCGGCTTGTCCTCGGCTTGGTCCCGCTGAGCCGCTTAAAAGATTTGATAACAGGGAGAGTGGCCACCAAGCGTCTTCTTGCCAACTTCTTGCCAACTGGAGTTGTAGAAATGTTGAACTCCCTTATAAATGTGTTGAACTCAATTTATAATGAAATATTTGCTTCAAAATCACTCTCTCGATGGAGTACGGCCGTATAGCCTTATACCCTCAAGGCTGACCCCCTCCCCAGACTAAACCCCTTCACGCGCTCCTCCACACATCCGCCGCGAAGTAAATCCCTCTCCTTACCATCTATGCTCTCTTCCATGGCGAATGAGTCCCGAGAAAATACATGTTATGAACTCTCGTACTATCGTACACGACGCTATATTTTTGTTGTAGCGTCTGTTTATAAGAGACTAACACGACGCTCCGTCCCGGCAATTCTTATCCTGAAAACTTAAACGAACCGACCACTTCTCCATCATGCAGGAGCTGCAGCCCAGTCACCCTCACTGACAGTCCATTTCCCCCATGTTCCGCCGCGTACTCGTCCACCAGCCTCTCAAGGCGCCTGCGGATGCCCGCCGTCCCCATCCACTCGTCAAAGTACGGGATGTACGCTCCGCTCTTGGGCCCACGGTACACCGTGATGTGCGGCTCCTCCACTGCGTCGACGGGGACCCTGTGTTGGTCTTTCAGCTTCCATCCACTGCATTTGGTAGGTCCTTGAGCTCCTCCACGAGCTCACCAAATGCATCCCCCTCCCCATCCTCCTCCCACAGCCTAATCGCCACCCAATCATTGCACTGATCCGTCCCGCACTCCCCCAGCACCCACGGCTCGAACAGCGCCGCCACTTCCTCCAGCCGCTCGAACAGCGCGGAGTACTCGTCTTCGTCGGTCGAGAAGACGGGGAAGATGGTGACGTGCACGGGGATCTGCCCCGGGTAGAGGTCCTTGCGCAGCTCGTTCATCCAGCTGAGCTTGCGCCCGCGGGCAAGCGTGAATTGGATGGTGAGGCCATCGTAGTAGGTCATGGCTGGGGTCAAGCCTTGGGTCAAGCTGGGGTGGTGGGCGTTCGCACACGTGAGATGCCTTGTGGCAAGGCTATATTTGTTGGGACCCGTTTCCGCCGCCCTACGATAGACGCCAATATTAGTACTGTAAGTAATAGTGGATGGGCTTGGGCGTTAAAGATAAGCGCCGATTTGCTCATGCTTGCCATCCGGCTCCGAGGATCGGCAGCTCGGCTCGGAGTCTTCGGTCTCCTCCCTTCTTCTATCCGCACTACGACGCCCACCCGTCTGCCGTATCCTATCTCCACTCACTATGGTGTAAACGGAAGTTGCCCGAAGACCTGTCGTGGGTTTTTTCCTGAACACTCTTATTTCTCGCTAGTATACACCGAGACAGCGAGTCTTCGTTCAGTAGGATAACTCATCCCCTCGCGACTTGTCCGCTAGCCGGGGAGTCGGTGGTTCGAATTCACCCGGAGACCTCGAAACCTTGAAGCTTTAGGTATATATTTTCGACCCCGCTCGAGAGCTTATTTCTTTTAAACTTAAGTTATAGAAAATAGAGATTGAGGGAGGAAGTCTTCGTTGAGTAATGTAACTCACTCCTTCTGCATAGCTGTTTCTCTCAGTATGACTAGAGAGTGTCGGTGGTTCGAATCCACCCGGAGACCTGGGAGCCTTGAAGGGTAGGGGATACATTTCAACCCCGCCCGAGCACTCATTTTTTTCAAACTTATCCAGAGTATATATTAAGGGAGGAAGTCTTCGTTGAGTAATGTAACTCACTCCTTCTGGATAGGTGTTGCCAGTATCAGTAGGGAGTGTCGGTGGTTCGATTCCACCCGAAGACATCATTGAGGATGAACGGCTTTTCAATTCATAGTCCAATACCCAAAGCAGGGCAATAACAAATTCATACCAACAAATTCATTGCGACACAAAACGGATGAATGAAGATTACAGCAGTTTCGCATATAATTGTGCGGAAGGCTGCAGTTTAAGATGTACTCGGTCTGACGTCGTTGTACTAGCTAGGAGCAGAGCCAATAAGTCCTCGTGGAGTGGTAGGGAAACTCACTCCCACCCTGTATTATTATAACACCCCACATCGTAAAGGGAGATATTGTGGTTCGACCCCACCCGAGGACTGACAAACTTTTTTTCCCCTTTAAATTGCATCCCGATCCCGGGTGGTTCCGACATCTCATGCGGCAATAAAGAGTCAAGGAGTCCGCATGGAGCACTGAACTCACCCCACAAGGTCGCTGGGAGAACCGGTTGTTCCAGTACGTTAATAGTTTGAGATGTGTCGTGTTTTTAGTCGACTAGATATTCGCTGATATCATATCAACAATCATTAACTGGGCAAGGAAGTCATCATGGAGTGCGCCTACACATTGGCTCCCTTGGCCGCGCTCACACAAGGGCCCGGATGCTGGTTCGAATCCAGCCGAAGACTTGGAGGAAGCCGTGAATAGTTTTTTCTCTTGTTTCTAGATCTTGTATTTTCGTGCCGCGGATAGCCAGAACGGGTGTCCCACGGGAGTTTAGGTGAGGATGTAGATGCGGCTACAGGGTACATAACAGCTCCCACGCCGTGGTGCAGAGAAGAGCACGGCGTTTCAATGAACCGGGGAAAGAGTAGTAGGAGAAGTGGTCGCAGAGCGGGAGATTGAAGAGACCGAGAATTGATGAATACGGCGCAAGGAGATTAAAGATAAATCATTTGTTGATCGAATCGAATCAGGATCGGGGAAAATCCGGCGTGGAAAAGCAAGAGCTAGTACGCTCAATTGGGCCCGGACGCGTGCCGAACGAGCGGAAATTATGCGGACAGGAGAGAAAGCCGATATGACATTCAAAGAAAGACGTACTTGCGGACGTCGAGCTCGGAGAAATTTCCGCGGGAGCTGCGCCTAGATATGTGCTAGATGGGGAGCCTGACCGGGAGATTCGGGGTGATGCAGGCAAAGTCAGAGCGTGCTTTAATTCGCAGGATGAACAGCGACATAGAGACTCCAAGGAAGGGTACATAAAATATTGTGAAATGATATATTCGATGCAAGAGAGTCACTGCGTTCCGGCCTCCCCTAGACTCAGACTCAGGTCAGGCACCTAAGCATATAACTCTGGCTAGGTGACTAGACTTAGTCTGATTAGCTCTGGGTAGGTCTGCATAGCTCTGAGTAGGTCCTTGGAGGTCTGTTGAGGTTAGTTTAGGTCAGTGTAGCTCTTTCTAGTCATCTACACAGAGGTGCCCTCAGCTGAATATCTGGCATTTTGTCAAATTTGGACCATATTTTGACAATCTTTTTTGAACACTGGGTATCAAATAGCCAAAAGTTCAAAATGGCTACATTCACCTATACAGATCAGCGCTGAGCTACACAGAGTCAGTCTAAGTAGTATGTCACCAGGCTACACAGGGCTAGAGTCGGCTACACTCAGCTGTCCAAAACATGTGTGTAGTGATCTAAACAGGGTCTGTGTAGTGATCTAGGCCGATCTAGTCTGGCCTAGCCATAGCTACAATCCGCTGGCCAGACCCGAGTTTAGGGGTTAGCGGAACGCAGTGAGTCGCGGTGGGCAGAGAGGACAGAGATTGGGAAGGATTGGCGCGAGGATGAATCAGATTCAACGGCCGTTAGTTGGCCGCCAGCATCAAGGCCACTGCGGACGAGATTCAATGAACGGAAAGAGAAGGATCGAGCTGAATAACTCAATCGGCGCAGTTGTGCTGCGCGGAAGTTTGCGCGGGATGGAGACGGAAACGGCGACACGTCCTTAGGCTGAGGCAATGAGAAGGGAAGATACAGACCTCAGGTGCGGGCACACCGGTTATAATGTCTAGACCAACGGAATAGAAAGCCAGGCAGAGCAGAAGGAGTCCGACGTGGAAACAGCGGCGCCGTTCGGGAGCAAGAGGGATTGATCCGGGCTCTCGGCTATTTGCAGATTACTTCACACGCCGTCGGTCCGCCTTCCCGCCTCTCATCAGCCCCAAACATCTAGCTTCCCCTGCGACTCTACTGAGTACTGATCCACCTAGCAACTCTCGAGTGTCCTCTTAAAGTGGGATTTGAACCCTTCTCCCGGCCGCTTGTTTGTTCCAACGGTGTCTCCGACCCCTGTGCGCGCGTTCGCTTCGGACGCAGATTGAGACTGAATTTGGAGTTGGCATCCGCCATTTCTCTTCTTTCTCCAGCCGTGGACACCGCAGGCCTACCATTACACTAATGGTGTCCTCAGGCCCCGCCACATCCCTCGTCATTCCGATTACCGCGCGCACCCTTCTTGTAACATTGCAGGTCCACTCACCACTGACTCTGCGTGGGGAAACTCCATCGCGCCTCCGCACCTCAAGTTATCGGCGCGTGGTGTGGCTCCTTTTCGTCCCCGATGCATCGCGGTGCGCTCGTCCTGTTTTATTTTACCTTCTGGCCGGTTGGGGGAGGCACAGACGTGGGTATCGTAACCCGAGAATGTCAGACTTTTCCAATTGCTCGAGGAAACGACATACCCATGGTCGGCGCCTCTCCACTCGTTTGTCTTCATTTATGTCCCCCTCTTCTCTAGGCGGGATGCTGATCAGGCGTCGCCCGCGCAGCCGATATAATTTCTTGCAGGCAACTTCGTTCGGGAAACACACTTCCGGCTCCCGCGCGAGCCGCACGCGATATGGTGGCTGCTTTGATTCCAGCGGCACCCCGTTTTCAGCGTACATCGGGAAACCCGTGCTTGCTCGAGACTGATAAGTACGTGGGCTCCGGGCAGTGACTTGTATCGCGTTGGTCCCACTCACCGATGCGTGCGTATGTTGCTGCGTCCTATTCCCAGCAGACTGCAGGGACCTTCAATTTGTTTCGAACTTACCAGTTTCGCCGCCCTGGATGCAATCTTAAGTATCTCTCCCGGTGAGTACCTTCCGTCCTCCATCTCCTTATCTCGTTCATTTCTTTCCGCAGGGCTCCCACGGTGATCCTGACGTTATTCGCCAGGAATTAATTTCGGTCTCTCAAATACGTATCCGCGAAGAAAAGACTGTAAATCATCCATTATGTCTTCGAAATACGGATCAAACCGAATAAGGACCCGGAGTGAGTTTCTTTACTCCACAAAGACTTACCATCCCCATCCCCCAACCTGTTTACAGTACGGCCTCCTTGTCATACCGCCCCAATTTGGGCGAAAATCGGACACTGAATTGATCCTCCCGTCACTGTGGCCTGCGGTGCGTCCCTTTCTTTGAAAAAACTCTGAAGGTGAGTGTTTAAATCACGTTATACATCCTAACTTTCACTTGCCTGAGATCCTGTCTTTCGACCCAAAGCCCACAGGAAGTCTGTTTCATTCTTGCGTACGTATTCAGGGTGCACGGTGAGTCCTGAAGTCTTCGTAGAGAAGGGCTGCCCACTCCGTCTCAATCATTTGTTCCCAAACTTTGTGGAGCGCTGGTGGTTCAAATCCACCCGGAGACATGAGGTCGCGGACATCAGACTTTTTGTCAGCCGTTCGTGCACTTCCCTGAGGCAGCTCAATCCCGCATCATGGAGGCCATGCACAGGATCCAGGACGAGTCGATGGTCTGATCTAATCAAGGCTATCAGCAATCGACGTTCGAGGCTTTCTCCTTTGGACCACAACGCTTCGTAAACCACTTCCCGAACTCGATAACAGATGTAACAAGTCCTCGTGGAGTATATATGGAAACTCGCACCCGCTTCTTACGCAAGAATCACAATAACAGCTGGGAGAGACGGTGGTTCGAATCCACCCGAGGACATGATTTGTAGCGAACCAAGTTTTTATTTCTCAGGATGAGTCGAGCCTCGGAGGTCTTTTCTATCGAGGGTTCTTTGCAGAGGGGAGACTACCTCACTGCGAATCCCACTTGAATCAGTGGTATCAGACCATAATACTACCAGTTTCACGTAGAGCTACCAAACCACAAATCTTAAGCACCCGAGAATTGAACGCTCATTTGAAACGGTAAGTCACTGCCTCAGGATTGTCTCTTTTTTCTGTTACTTTGGGACAATTACAATAAGTCATCTCAAATTAACCACCACCTCCGAGTCTCCGTGTTCGCTTTGCAGTTGTTCTCGTTCGTATTTCAGTTGTCAGTCGAGCTGAAGCTACCGTCCTCATTAGAGTCGACTTGCGTCATCGTGGGGAAGGGGGTTTGTCTTTTCTTAACCGCGTACCCGATGGCTCTTAACAAGAATGTCAGTCTGATTCAAACTGCCAGATCATCTGTTGCAAATTTTAACGTATCCTTCCCGATTACATAGTACAGCTTTTGACGTCGCGCTGAAATATCTTTGCGTACCCAGGGATGTTCATGCGCTATCGAGAAAGTCCTCGTACAGTGCGGTGACGCTCCTATAAAGATTCCTGGCTCCTGATACGTTTACCCGGGCCGGGCCGGGCCAACGGGTTTTAGGCGACCTGATCAGGAACGCGGGGGAAACTAAACGTTTCAGATACGGTTTTGGGAGAGCCAAAACAAGCCGTTTTCCTGAGGGAATTCCACGGAATATATAAGATGCCTCCTCTCAACTAATTCTTTGAAGATCCCGAGTGTAAAAGCAGCGAGTTTATCCTGCGGGACGTGGAACCACGGAAATGGGAAGTATAGCGCCGGAGCTAGGGGGGAAGGGAGCTTGTTTCCAAGAAATCCGTACATCCCGATTCCCGAATGGAGTACATGGCTGCGTAGGGTAGTCACCGTATTGCAAAGCTCATGCACAGTCTTCCGCGCGCGATCCCGCTGTCCCGTGCAGGGTCATTGCAATCAGGCCGAGCGGTTGATGCCTGAAACACGACATAGGGATCAACACGGCGAGATTCATACGCACAATTATTTGGTCATCGACCACGGTTGAGCCGGTCACGGCTACCGCATCAGACCCACACGTATCTGCGAGGCATTTGTAAGGCATCAACCCTAACGCCGAATCCATTCCTTTTCCAATCCGCCTGTCAGAGCAACTCGAAAATCGGGCTCTCTAATAAGACCCGTAAGGTCGGGATACGCGCAGCCAAAATCAAAGCAGATGCGGCGGGCATATGCCGTGATTTTGGCGAATCTGCCTTCGGCAAGCAGAGCACCCGATCAGGGTCTAATAGACGCGGCAGACATACTTATGATCCGAGGCTATACGCAGATGTATATAAGTTTGACAGTGGGAAAAGATGGGGTTGAGCACGCTATTCCTCCTTATTCCTCTTAGATGGCCTCTTCTATGGTCTGGCTGCTACTCCCCTCTCTCTTCCTCCTCGTACACGCAATCACTTCACTCCCAACGAACTACACAACCATCTCGCGCGATGTGGTTGTCATTGGCGGCGGCTCTTCAGGGACGTATGCTGCCGTAAACCTGCTCGCGAGCGGCCGGTCCGTTGCTGTGCTCGAGCAGCAAGGACGTCTCGGCGGCCACGTCGAGACGTACTATGACCCCGCTACAGATGCGCCACACAATCTCGGTGTCATTGTCTACTATAACAACACCATCAATAACGCATACTTCTCGCTGCTCGGCGTTCCGACTGCGCCCCTTGTGGAGACAGCCAGAGGCAACACCTACCTCGATTTCGCCACGGGCAAGCCCGTGCCAGGCTTTGACCCCGACACCCAGGTCGACGCATTTCTCCCCGCGTTGTTGGCCTTCTACTCGTACATCAGCGAGACGTACCCGTACCTCACCCTCTCGTACGAGAACCTAACCTATCCTGTCCCAGACGAGTTGTTGGAGCCCTTCACGGTTTTCGCTGAGCGACACAACTTCACAGCGATGCTGCAGTTCTACGACGCGAATGCGCAGAATATCGGCAACCTGTGGCAGTTGCCGACGTATCACGCAATCCACGCGTTCGATGCCAAGCTGATCCAGTTCTTACTCCAAGGGTTCATTAATGCAGCATCGGGCGACAACCAGGATATTTACACCGCCGCCGCCGCGTATCTCGGGTCGGAGAACGTGTTTCTCAATAGCACTATCCTGGGCGTCGATCGCTCGGGCACATGCTTTGGGGAGGAGGCGGCAGCCGCCGTGTGCGTGCTCTCCACCTCCCCTGTATCGTCGGGGACAGGGAACACCACAACGCTCACCAAAGCGCGCAAGCTCCTCGTCGCCATCCCGCCCTCTCTCCCCTCCCTCGCTTCCGCGCAGCTCGACCTCGACGCGCACGAGCGCTCGCTCTTCGCCACCTTCTACGGCTTCACCTACGGCGTCACCGTATTCTCCGCCCCGGGGCTCAACAACAGTGTAGATTATCACAACGTCGGCACCCAGACGCCCGACAACCTCCTCTCTCTCCCCGGTGCGTTCGACTTCTCGCCGCTCCCCGAAGGCCGCTTCGCCGCATGGTTCGGCGCGCTCGAGGAGGAGGGGTGGACGCCCGCGCGCGTGGAGGCGCTCATCTCGGGCGAGGTTGCGCGCATGAACGGCGGGGATATAGAATTTGACTACTTGAAGATCCACGCGCCGTTCCGCCTGGGTGCAGCGCCGCGCGATGTCGCCAGCGGGTTTTACCAGGAGCTATACGCACTGGAGGGGAGGAAGAACACGTTCTGGACAGGCGCGGCGTGGGCGGAGCAGGATAGTTCGCAGATTTGGTGGTGGAGCGATGTGTCGCTGTTGCCGAAAATTGAGGCAGCGCTGGCGTAGTCTTGTACTGACGCCGGGAAGGGGTTGAAAATCCGGTCTGGTGCGGTAGGGAATTATTTTGAGTCAGAACCATGAAGCAATCGGCTTAAAGATGGAGCGAGCGAACGACGTACGGTATACTTACAAATATATCGTTTATTCGGGCATCCTGCACCCATGATGGTGGGACTAAGAAAGTCTGGACCATTGGTCAAGTAAAATGGAGGAGGTGGCGCAAGAGCAGATGCACAGGGGATCCAGATCCACTGAAAGCGGAAAGCGGCGAGGTGAGCTTAGTTCGGAACCAGGGGAAGGTAAGATGAATACGCACGAGGCGCTCCAGAGTGGATGAATGTATGCGCCACAAACCAAGTCGGAGGCAGAGAGTGCAATACCGCTGATGGTGAGTGGGAGGAGGAATCGATGATATGAGATATGGAAATCCAGGAACAGAGTCGGGAGCAGCGGCAAAGGAATAATGCGTGATAATAATGAACTTGTAGCCCATGCACCCATGTCTCGGGCGAGTCACCTTGATACTCATCGGCTCTGCGATCTCACCGTCGTGTAGTTGCCAAATATGTAACCTTGATTCCGACTAGGACTCTAGGAGGACCTCTTCTCATCGCTCGTTTTCCCCGCGAGCGGCTCGCTAGCAGCCAAAGTCGTTTATGTACCTTCACGGGTCAGACGGGATCAGTATATAATAGATTTCCGTAATAGGCTCCACTAGGCTTTGTTCAGGAGGCGTCGATGCCATGAGAAGAAAGGACCGCGAAGGGAGGGAGAGAAAGACACAAGAGAAACGTCACGCCGCCAGCAAGAGCTGCCTTCCTTCGAAGATGAACCCGAGCCCGCCGACTCCGACGGAGAGTCCGGCGACGACGAATAGACAGGCAGCAGGTCTGCAAGCACATCCGTTGGATTCACACCGCCACTCGGTCGCGCACGACCACGCCGCCAGACCACTTCTCCTCTTCCTCTATGTGTTATGTTATGTTTTATGGCTATAGTACTGGCACCTGACCCGCGCTAGCACCCAGCTCATGGGCGCCTCCTGGCACCAGTGTTCGCACTAAGGGCCTTAATTCGGGTTTTCTGGAGCCTTAAGGCCTTATTAAGGTTAAGGCCTTAAATTTAAGGTCTTTTTAAGGGCTTCCTCGAAAATTTCCCACGGTTCCTGGGTAGGTAGACTTGATAGTGGCAGTCCTTCTTTGAGTTGAATCATTGCACTATCGAGTCATGGCCCCTCGCTTCGCCGTTTCTCTTAACGTGTCCAAGCTTATCCTCAGGCTGATATTGTAGCATTATTCAAGTTTCAGCCCGCAATGCAGTTCTATATTTCATGAGAGAAAGCCAAATCAGAAATTCGTGCAAACTTAAAGATTCTGTTCGTTATTCCCGGATAAAATATTTTGTAGTGAGACTGGTCGACATCAGCGGGGTGGAAAAATGGAAAATTACAAATCATGCACGTGATATTTTAAGCCCTTATTAAGGTCCGGAACTGGGGTGAAAAATTTTAAGGCCTTAGGCCTTAGGGTGAACACTGCCTGGCACACCTTCCTCCACAACTTTACTATACAAACACCCGCCAGCTCACATACACTCACTTATCTATATTAGCTCACTGGTGGGGCACCGCGTCTTAGTAGTTAATTTACTTGTTGCGGTATAGAAATTAAGGCTCCAACCATTTCCGTTCGCAAACGGTTTCGAACGGTAAAAACCGTTTTTATTTCCGTTTCGTTTGCCAGGATAGACAAACTGTTTCAAGAATGGTTTAGAAACGGTTTCCTCCAGCCCAAACTTTCGAAACTTCCAGCCACATAAATCCAACATAAATCAGCATTTTCCGACGCTCTCGGCTACCTCAGATCAGTAATCAAGCTACCGCCGCGTCTCGCTGCCTGATTGCCGCTCCCCATTGCCCTATGGCATCATCTCGACAATCCAGCAGGATAAAATGTGACCTTTAATGGGACGCATAAGTTCCTGCCAAGAAACAAACATCATGGCCCCGTGCACTGCTGTTGACCCGTCCCTCGTGCTGGCCAGGGTTCTCGTTCATTTTGAATTGTTCGGCGCAGCAAGCGGGAATATCAATGATCGTCAAATACGGGCAGCCAAATTTCATGGAGCTCTTCTGATGTAGATTTGGATGGTGCAGGACTCGAACCAGAGCACATTGTGAAGGAGATGGAATAAATTTGTGGTATTGTGACTTGTAAGTCATAATTAAGGCGCTAATTTAACATATAAGAAAAAATACCATTCGCAAACCGTTTCTAACCGTTTGAAACGGTTTCTTTATCGTTTCCGTTTGGTTTTCCCAGATTGGCGAACGGAAACGAAATGGTTGGAGCCTTAATAGAAATGCAGATACAAAAAAAAAACAAGAGAAACGTGACGCCCGGATGAACGGTCCGGTGATGCGGTGGCACGTGGTCTGATTACGGGATTCGCCGAAGGCACCGTTATTTTCTATGTTCCGTCGTTCGAATGCCATCCGGAAAGCGAGATATTCTTACTACACCACTCGGAAAGTATTTGTGGAGTAAATCAACTCGCTCGCCCCAATTTATCATTAATTTGGGTTCGCAGAGGAATGTAGGTGGTTCGAATCCACCCGAAGGTCTGGAATTTTTTTGATAATTTTTTTGGTGCTCCGGATTCCGGGTTCAAGGTCTTCTTATTTTGCTCCCTTCCCTCCAATTCAGTGTAAGGGGTGAAATCCACTGGAAGACATCTGATTTGATTTAGCTGAGCCGTCCCGATGCTTGGCTTCCCGTGCACTTGACACTACCCTGGATGTACAGCACCCCAGAAAGTCGTCGTGGCGTAAAATAACTTCCTTCTCTCCCTTACAATTCTCACCCGAAGACCTGCATAAGTATTCCCGAGTTCGAGTCTATTTTATGCACCCCTGCTCGAGTCCTCATTCTTGACAACTTATTGGAGGCAGCAACTGAGAGGATAAACATCTTGTTATCTGGAATAACAGTTATTAAAAAAAGGGCTTCTAGAATACCCTCACAAACTGTGTGAGTAACTGTGAGTAACCCCCCATAAAGCAGTGTACTAGGAAAGGCGGTACCTTGGCGATCAGGTACTCGGTAAGGTGGCTGAAATAGGATATTTAAGGAAGTGTAACAATTGCTGGATGGTTCCAGTTGGACTTCCGCTTGCTGGCTTAGACTCGGAGTAGTGTATTCCACGGTTCAAAAACAATTCCATAAGCGACACAATCAAATCCTTATACAGCTGGTGTAAAATGGAACGAGAGCACTACAGCATGAGGTGCCGGAGATGAGCTGGGGCATTAAGTAGCTAAAGGGGAGCCTGTCAGTAGAAGCCAAGTGAATGGATGAAAACCATCCTCACTATCGCAGATGTAACACGTTAAGGTCTGGTCATAGTCTGTATTTGTAAAATCCGCGATCCCATCCGGAAAAACGACGACCCAACCTCCAGCGCCACCGCATTTCTCAGTGCTATGAAGTCTCAGAATAGTTCAAGTCAATATCGAGCTGTGCACACTCACACATAGAAGGTACAGACAATCCCCTCATTGAGGAGGAGGGTGGTTGCGGCGCTGCTGAAGCCGGACGGGAAGTTCGTGCATGGGCTTGGGATAGAGGAAACAGTGAACGTTGTACAATCTCCAGTGAGGTCAGGGCCAGTGCAGGCAGTTCCCGCAGGCAAGGCCTCAGGTTGAATGGAATTTGCACCGCGAATGTCCTGCAGTATATGCCAGGTAAAGAACTCCCATAAATGTGGATTGCAGAGTATGCTCACCACGCTCACGGCGCCGGCATGGGCAGTAACTGCCGTAGCAACGAGGTATAAGAACAGTTTGGAGAAGAGTTGCATTTTGCTCAAAATGTTGCTTCCACTTGCACTGAGATGGTTTGAACTCTGAAGAACGACATGGCTCTTATACCTTTGAAATTGCCCGCCTCACCTGAATTGGAAGTAAGAATTAGAATTACACAGGTCAGGCAGCGAGAGAGCGCACTTGCGCCGAGATTCGACAGCAAAATGCTTCTGATATCTTAGGTAGGTAGGTAGGTAGGTATATTCCGGCGCGGTCCCGTTAAGAAACAACCGGGGCCCGTACTACATACATCGCGTCAGGTGTAAGCTACGGATGCTATCAATCTTCAGCCACTTGATCACCTGAGTAACCCTCTGTCTGCCTCCAACCTCAAGTACGAAAAAACAAAAATACTGGAGCTGGGATCTTGAGGCATCGAGAAAAGTCCCCAGGGTCGTATAGCATCCGAAATCAAGCACGAGGAAATCCACGATGTCATCCAAGAATATGGTACAAGTATCCGGCTGGTTTGGAAACCCGCTAGCGAACACCGCTACTAAACACCTCATATGTGTACTTCGCCAGTCGCTGAATTACATCAAAGCGGCGACATTGCTCCAGTGCCTGGAAAAAGTCATTGACCGAGTTCCGCATGCGAAGGAAAGCAGGCGTAAGTTGGAAAACATAAGCCAGAAATCCCCTTCTCGACGCAACGAGGGACGGTTCAAATGGCTCTCGCACCGGCAAAAGCGACAAAACCTCCACTCTCGTGGACAAAGTTGGCGGTAACGCTCCTTGTAGCGTAACAGCTCGATCCCGAGTCTGTGCATAGAGGCGGGTAAAGTTTTGCGAAGGGCAGGTATAAGAGCACGGAGGTATTGGCACAGTTTGACCGGGTACATGGACTAAATCTCTCGTGTCGTTGCGTTCCATTTATTGCACAGTGCCACTCTGAGAGCAGTTCACATATTGTCAACTGCCTCCTGTCGGGAGGTCAACGGGAACCGGCAAAGAGCGCAGAACGAACATGTTGCAAGTCCGATTTCCAGCACGGGTAACCGGTTGCAGAGAGAAGCAAGGAGTCCTTGTACGCCACGTTAGCGAGGTGGATCGAAGGCAGTGCTATAAGATAGATGAGGTATCCCAGAGTGAGGATAAGCCGATGATAACATGACTCGGGATGACACCGGGTTCTGTGTAAAGGGTGAACAGAATGGAGTGGGAATGAACACCGAGGAGCCGACGGATGAACCTTTCTGGACATCGGTGAGCTCCCAAGGTGCCCAAAGACGACATTAAGCAGACCGTGCATCCAAATGAGAGATGCGGGTCTATTCTGGCCAGGTACAACCAAATCTTTTCCGGTAGGTAGACAAGTGACTGATCACAGATTTGGCCGGAAAGGTCGTGTTAGTCGCCACCACTCTGCTCTTCGACGCTTTTTGGAGTGCTGGGCCGCGAGGATGTCGCGGTCCAGAGGTAAACAGCACTTACATCAGCGAACTTGTGGGTTTTTAAATCATTTGTGCCGACCAGCAGCGGGGGAATACGAGAAGGAAGTGCGCCGAATATCACCCACTCCGTTTTCGTTGCTCTGATGACCATGAAATGGACCTCCCACCAACCAAAGTATTGATTCAGTTTTAGCTCTAAACCGGAGGTAGTGGTGGAGAAGAGGTTCACATCGTCCGCCTGCTTGAGGTGAGAAATCGGGCGCCCGTTCAAAGTTGTATCGTCGGGGTCTGCCTCGAAGACATCTGCCCCAGCTGAAATAGTTTCATCCGCAGAGTTGCTAGGTCGGTGGCAGGTAAGGCTTGGTCAAGTCAACGAAAGCAACATAGAGGTTTTTGCCTTCGGCACGGGCTCGGTCGATGGCGCACCTCAGGATGAAGCTGTTATTGTGGGTCCGATATTTCTTGCGGAAACAGTAAGGAGTCCAGCAGAATATTGCAAGTGTCTGCCCATGCACGAATACGCATATGAGGAGGAGGATCAGACTTTTGAGCAAGCAACACTCGAAGCCAACGAGACGATAGCTATCTTGATCGTCACCAGGCTTTAATGTCTTGAAGACATTTGAGGTCAGCATCAAAGGGAGCAGGCGTTACTAGTAGCGCGGGCGGGTTCAGTCAAATTTAGAAGACATCATGGACTAGTCACTTGTGCATCTCCTGTATTTGCGTCTGTGAAGCTGCGGATGATCTCAGGCTGTCACCATCCGCGTGGAATCTCCGCACTTAAGAGCCTGTTGAGATTGTCTGCCTGGATCTTTCTGACTCTTAACGTCATCGGCGTATATTCATGTGTGATTCCCGGAGGTACGCACTTCGCTCGATTCATATGAGGCTCGGGATCATGCCCGACATCCAGCTGGTCTGCTATGATTTCAAGAATTGTGTTGAGTTCCTGTGCGTCTGCAGCAAGTAACTTCGTCACGACATTTGGGAGAGTAGCCATAGGGACAGTCTGAGAGGAGAATCTGCGCCAACGCGGGGAAGGGTGTAGGTAGTGCCACTCAGACAAGTGGCAACCAGTGCCAGTTTCTTTTCCTGAGGTATCCAGAGTTAGCTCCGGGTTTACCAACCCAGTAAAGTCCAAGCTGAACTTTGTGTCGCTGGATTATAATCTCGATTAGATCACCGTTCGCGCAATTCCACCCTTTGGTGTAGCTGATGCCCGCCCGATAACAAATTCCTCTAATAGCAGATTTCGATGTCGTGAAGAGATCTAGCTGTTGCACCGTCGAAGTGGGAGCAAGAGCGCAAGATTCCGACTATGAGAGAGGTGCCAGGAACAACCAGAGGCCCGTGCGTGGTGCCATGCATTGAATACAGTATTGTATGGATTTCTGCAAGGCTGTTCCACCGCAAGTTTCGAAAAGCAACCGAGATCTCATTCGTGGAAGCATTCTCAAGCACAGTATGCAAGACGTGGTAACTGGTTAACGCACAGAATGATTTCACCGGACCTTGATCCGAGTCAGAACGCGGGCCGATGGTCGACCCCTATCTCATAGAGACGCGGGTAAAGCATCGTATGTAGGCCGCACGGACGTCTCGCTGCTCCTATATTGTGGAGCACCCGAGACTGTCGTGTTCGTTGCCCGGTATCGCCCGCAGAGGTCACAGCGATTCTCGGAAAGCGTCGGTATGAATCGCGACAAGACCGAGAAACGCGCGCAAGGAGTGCAGGTGGATCCTTCACATCACAATGCCCGGATATGGCCGATGTGAGGCAGAACGTGCGATTCAAAATTTGTAGAGAGGCGGTGACCGCTCCCTGACCAGTTATTTGGGGAATTTCAGGTGTCTGGTGTGCCTCAGCAAGTTTGCCGGGTTCCCAAGGCCCTGCGCCTGTTACATGTGGCATACATCGAGGGATGGACATCTCGTGTTGCATCGACATGGGTGTTAGGCGCTTGGAAGTCTATTAGGTAACCCCTAGGTATAAGTATGTTCAGGTTCAGGAACAAATCCTACTGGTTGGCTTCTTGGTACCTCTCCCTGTGTCGTTCTTCACATGGATGTCGAAGTACATTGAATCAACACCCAATTCGGCGTTGATGTCGGAGCCTCCCTCTTTTACACCTCTCAATGCGAACACTGGACAACTTTGGGCCTTTGGCTACAACGCACTTTTGACAATCGGAAACGATTCCCGCAGGGCGGTAAATCACCCTAAGCCCGTATCCCGTGTAAAGAGCCCCTGTCATGAGTCTTATTTTTGATTATTTCGATCAGAGCGCGGTGAAAGGAGGGTTCATCGAGGATACATTGATGTCGGAAGAGTCAGTACGAGGACACTCAAGCGATGTAATCGGAGACAAGGACTCGGCCTTTCTCATCGCAGATCGCAACATGTATTCTAATCGATCACCGTACAGGTGACCGCTCTTCCTCCCATTCTTCGATGAAGTGATCACCATGTACTGTCAGTGGGGCAGGAGTTCTCAAAGGAAGCCGCTCTTTCTCCCATTCGCCGACGGAGCGATCACCCTGACACTAGGAGGAGGAGGAGATAGTATCACTGCAGAGGTCCCTATAAGGAACAAGCAGCTACTGTACGTTTAGTCGCAAAGAAATGTCTCACGAAAAGGACGAGAAGACGGGCAGCTCAACTGACCAGTTTCGTGGGATTGATGTCAACGATCGAGTCAGATCGACTGTAATCAGAACCTGTGGTGGAAAGGTGGCTGTGTCTGACTATTAACTAAGTTTTCCACCGCCGAGTGGGGGTTCTACGATGGATTAACAACCTACCCATTTTCACCTGAATATTGAGTTTTTGCTACATCTGCTGTTGCGCACCAATGCTGGTTTCCGCCGCGTTGGACAATGGCATGTACACGACTCCCCGCGTCGTTCCCGCCAAATTTAGGTGTATCTTGGTAGTGTAACTTAATTCTGATTTGCCGTATATCGGTGTTATACAGCTGTGGATCATTTGATTTTGAACAATCACTTTACTAGAGGAACTTCGAAATTTCCAAGTACAGCACTATCCGATACCTGGGAAGACCCCTCGAATTGCCGTCTTCCGGACGGTTCAGGTACGGTCTTTGTCCTGAATGATCTCAGTATCGAATATGATGAATCTATAATTGAAGGTGCGGCGGATGCGAAGGGTATCCAGAATCTACATCGCGGAAAAAATTAACATCCTCATCCAACGTGAGTTCAATTGCTCGCGGATTGAACTGGAGGTGCCAGAAACTTAGTCCATAGTTGACCCACAGGACACTCCACAACTTTTGGACGCAAGAGTAGCGGAAGTTGCCCAGAAAAACTGCGGGCTGATTCGGAATGTGATCACAGTTGCATGATAGTTGGAAATACACCCGCATAAAACCCCAATGCCAAGAGCACGAATAACCCGAAGTCCAAGGAGTATTTACCATCCACTGGCAACACGAGTGATCAAAGGCTCCAGTGGAGTTCAAGGTGTTCTGGAAGGGCTTCGACACAGGAAGGAACATCAATCAATTTCCGGTCTGCATGTGGCTAGATTGTTAAAGTTTGCGAAAATTGAATTCACCGCTCTCATCGCAACCTATGTCAGAGATAGGAACGAGCCTAGGAACACAATACATACTATATTTGACCCCTTCCCTGGCCACCTAAGCTTTAATGCCTCAATCTCAACCTGTCCGCTGACCCTCAGTGCACCCAACTGTGTCAGAACGAAGGCATGCTTCCTTGGAAGGATGCAAGACCCTAAGTTCCCAAATATCCAAATATTTGAGTTCGCAGTGAATTTATTTTGCGCGGCAGAACAACATGGTGCAAATAACAGGCTAGTTGGCCACCCCGCTAAATAATGGCCTGAGGTCTCAAATGCCTGTCACTTGGGCTTTAAATCATAGAGAGAGAGATTGTATTTACTATCTCACACAGTTATGGTGTATATACGAAGCATATGAAAGGCCAGAAAATCTAGGTCCGATGAATGCGAAACACCAAAATCGGGGTCATGAAATGAATGAGCATCCTACAAGTAGAAGAAACACCTAGATGGGCCAAATTAAAATCCAGGTTGCTTACTGTAATAAAAGGTATTGCGACGTACCTGAGCACCCAACTCTATTCCGAGATGCTGGTAGCTCCTCCAAAAAAATATGACTATTCGCGAGACCAAAATTGGGTGGTTTGAGATAAAGACCTGCAGAGCCATTAGAGGTGAATGGATAAAATTTTGAAATACCTCTCAGAATGAAGTATTTGATAGTGAGAAGTACTCTGCAAGGTTCAAGACCGATAGCATGGTGGTATCATGTACGCGATGGTGGCTAGCATGGCTGACTAAAAAAAGCAGTCGTGCTTCCCTCAGTGCGTAAAGACAGTAGTGGGTGGGCATTGGAATCCAGTAGCATAAAAGACAGAAGCCAGCATCGGGGGATCCAAACCTGTCTCTTCAGAATTTTTCTTTGATACAAAATGAGACGGCGGGAGCCGTAAGCGCGTAAGCTGCCGGGCCATCAAGTTTTGGCACCGACTTCTCAGCGCCGTGGAGGTGAAAGTGGTTGGTATAAATTGATTATTCTGATAACTTCAATGCTATTCCAAATGAATGCCCTGGAGCC
The DNA here is from genome assembly GCA_029289565.1 of Mycena galericulata. Lineage (NCBI taxonomy): Eukaryota > Fungi > Basidiomycota > Agaricomycetes > Agaricales > Mycenaceae > Mycena > Mycena galericulata. The sequence continues at coordinate 40,995 of JARKIA010000078.1, read as the reverse complement.
TTTACTTGAACGCTCGAGAAAAAAAAATGATTACCTAATAAGGTCGACCTCCGATCATTGACACTTGCCAAGCGACAGACTACAACATACTAGGTACGAGTAAGCTCTGTTGTAACGTCTGTTTATAAGAGACTACGTCCTCAGCCGCTTGCTAAAAATTACATGAATTCAAATACATTGAACGCAGCGATCTACAAAGCTTCTTTGAACAGCATGAGAATTCATGGAGGGGGGCAAAGTATTCACAATACGCACCTACATATGAGGAGATAATATTGAAGCGAAACTTCCGCCGATACATAATGAGGGGTTGAGCCCCAGGAAAATATGGTACGACCGTTCCGGCCGGCGAGGAGTCGTCTGAGACACCGAGATCGTTACATCGGTAGCATTGTATCCAGCACAACAGTGTCCATTGTATCCAGCGCAACAGTGTCGTCTCCATATGCCTCTTGGGATGCTACGGCACGAGCATGTAGGACCAAGTGGCAAGACAAAACCGACTGCATGACACGCAGTGGACTGTGAGTTCGTCAGTAAAGCTCGGAATTTCACACTGCAAACGCAAGAACATACGAATCGGCTATGAATTTTAGTCCTTCCTAAATGAAAGAACGGTCTGCGATTAGCGTTAATGATGTGCATCATGCTGCGACTTACGAAGGTCTCGTTTTCCAGACTGACATCCACGACGAGGATCACTAAAAGGGTATCAGCAAAGGACTTGCGCACGACAGAATGAATCCGACCAAAGATGGCTAAGTAGAACATAATTCCATCACGATAAAAGGTTGTCAAAAGCTGTGAATGACGATAGACCGATCTGGATAGCCAAACTGAAATCCATCTTAAGTGCGATGCAAAAAAAAATCGCCCAGTCCTACATGTGTGGATTCCCTTCCAAATAGTCAACAGGACGACAACTGGATGGAAAGCGGTAAGACTTTTGAGATCATTTCACAGTCCGTCCATCTTACCAGTCTCTCCAAAGAGGAGTGTGATATAGCATACAGTCCCGATATTAGTTAGACTGTCGAGATCGCATGAATTGGTGGGAGACATCGGGACCACAGCTGGCATGATATGAGAACTCATACTCGAAAACAAGGCGAAAGGAACTTAACTCACTCAATGATTCCGTCCATTTAACCAAAGCCCATATATTTACTCCCCCGATGGCCTTCGCCGAAATCCGTCAGAGAGATGCAGAAGATAATGTTTGTTGTGTAAAGACTCACAAACCACATAACAGTGAGGAAGATGAGCAAACTTTGTGATTTCTCGTACAAGGCATACGTTCTAATGGTCAATATCACTGTCCAGGATTCAGTCCCGATATTTTCGGATGAGCGATACTGGACCAACACTCAGTAATGATGGTCCCCACAACAGCGAATACTGGGGGAGGTTCAGCCGGAATCCGTAATGTTGTGATCCACGAACTCACTTCGGACAAAACTCGTCACGATACGGCACATCGCCGGATCAACAAACAATTGTGTGCGAACTGGAACGTTCAAGTCAATTTGAAGTCGGAAGCTGGACCTCAGAATTCAAACGTACTGTGGACGGCAAGAGCGGTATCGATGAAGGGGCTGTACCTCGCCCACAGATACAGGCACTTCACCGGACTCCACGGGTATTTCCAGACAAACCGATACTTGAAGAGTCATTCAGAGAATCTTCATGACGAGCAGCGCCGGTATGCATACCTCTTGGTCGATGTTCAACAGAGTATCATATGTCTGTAAAAACCCATTAGTCCTGATGTAGCGATGGCGAGATTCGAAGGAGTCCGACCAGAGCAGTCAACATCCCAACTGGAAAGTTCTGTTCAGTGCACGTCATACGCTTCGCGAATGTGTCCTACCGTCAACGCGCTGGAAAGCGATCGTCAGTTAAGGTCAAGGTGAGATCGCACTGGGCAACGCACGGAAACAAGCTGAAGATCGTAGCCGGCAGATCGAAAGGTGTCGCCCATGACGCACAAGAGGGGACGAAGCGGACTGCGTGAGCTTGAAGCCCTGAGGCGCAGGTGCAGGGGGTCACCGTCCCGACGGGCAATGGGAGGAGGAGGAGGAGGAGTCGTACACGTCTTCAAGGAAGATGATCAAGGAAGATGATCAGAGATGATGAGATGCCGGAAGATAAACCGCATTTACTTGCAACCCCTATTGGCGACTACACGCGGAGCACGTTGACACAGGCTGTCGAGTGTGAGAGATTATTTCGTGGAGCGGAAGAAGAGGAAGGGGCACTGGTCAAACTTCAAATGCCGGTGCAAAGATTCGGGAACAGGGCCTACTAGCGGGTGGGGTTACGGCGAAAACTTGGGGAGGAGGATTAGCGGTGAGAAGCAGTTCTGCTTTTTGCACCCGAATCGTGCCGCCAATCAAGCACTCGGCATAGCATAGACATAGCCGCCATCAACATTCTACTGCGAACATCTTATTCGACAGCAACTATCAATAAGTTAGAGCTTCCACGAACGTTAATCTGCTTCCCGTCATGGCTGGTGAAGAAGGGACTTGAAGTTGAGTTTCCGAAAACCAGATATGTCTGAAAAAGCTTTGCGGTGAAATATAGTATTCTCATCAAGCTGGTTAGGATCTTGTCTATTTTTTGCACGTTTATAAATTTACCCACCTGCGGCCGAAGTAATGGACGCACTATTTTAAAGCACGCGGCCCTGCCCGAGTTTCATCCTAATCATGGAGGTTGAGCGCTGTTTCTGGATTATTAGTATCATCCTAATGGTGATTGAGCGCTCTTCGCTTCTCGCACCTCCTCTGAACCTGTCTGAACTACAGGGCAGAAAATACTCATGATGATTCCGGCGCCAGCATGGCATTGCGGGCAGGACGGGTGAATAGAGCGTATTTGCACCCCCCAAAATCGACCGTCAAATTTCTGGCATCGACCATCATTTTTAGGTTCGAGAAATGATGGATGTGCCGTAACAGTCCTTCCCAGCAGCCAAAACCAATTTTCGCCGTATAATTTCTCTCCTGAAAGTGGCCAGTGCCTTCGAGACTATTGTGGTGTGTCCACAAAAAAAAAACGCGGGTTATCTAGCATTTTTTCACACCTTTTGGCAGACTTTACAAGTCGAAGGTATCCTATTTTGGTGTCATCAAATTTCTGACAGGCCTCATCGAATTTCGCCCCAAAACTGCGTCGAGGGTGTTGCAAATACGCTCTAATCAAGAGTAGTTGAGGGCAAGGGAAGGACGGGGCGATCTTGGGGCGATCTGTCAACCGGCTGTGCATCGCCGATCAAGTATCAACCATCAACTGTCAACCGACCGGCGGCAAGATCTACGCGAATAGCTCTCCCGTCTCCCCCAAGGGGGTGCCGGGCCGTGAATGCCGTACCGGGGGCCGGTTGGTTGGTCCGCCCGTCGGGTCGATTTTTTTTTTCTCCCCACCAAAAGTTTTTAGGGTCGGGAAATTGTCTAGACTTTGCCGTGCGCATTGAATACTTGCCCAATCTCCTCACACACTGTTCTGAAACCCTTAGTACCCTCAATACAACGTCCTAGAAGTTTGGATTTGGTCGAGATCGTCGAGACTTCCATATTGGGTCGGATCATATCAAACGCAAATAGCTGGTACCAGGTAAACGCAAGGAGCGTGAGGATCTGGTTGGCCTCTCTGCAGTTCTAGCAGCGTGCATTTGTGATAAATCCGCGGCACCAACTGATTCTGTAGATTATCCAAACTTGGCATGCTGCAAAATCGAGTCCTGTGAAACAAAATGGGTAGTATCATATCAATTCAAATGGCCCTCCGGGCATCCCTGGTACCTCTGGCCGTCCTCGGAGAAATGTTGTCGGACTACAGTCAACAGTAAAATATAATTGTTACGGAACCCTGTAATGTGAATCCGGTTAGCTCAGGTTAATTCAACTTCAACTGCTCTCTGCAACACCACATCAGCCACAGGTAATTGTCTGTAGAAAATCTGTTATACGCAAGCCACAAGTTCTAAGGATGTACACGGTACACCCGCGGGTACCTTCAGGCCTATCCGTACCTGGACCCGCAAAAACCGTACCCGTTTACGGGTCGGGTCTAAACCCGTACGGGTTACCCGCGGGGCTCAAAACCCATCGGGTATACCCGCGGAATTGCCAGCATAGATAATATTTTGTTGTCAAATACCATGTGGTAAAATGTAGCGGGAGCATGAGGGAGGGCTATGGCGGTCAGAATGCACTTTTATTATTTCACACACACACATAAGTAAATTCTCACACATATATGTAAATTCTAACACAAGTTCGGGAGTCTCACACACAACATCTCTCATTCTAACACAACTTGGTGATTCCTCTCACACACAAAATCAAGATTCTCTCACATCAGGTTGAAAAAAACCACTGGGTCAACTCTGGGTCCTTTCCAAGGCATCCATATAACTTGATGACTTAGGATGGTGTCAATCATGCATGCGCCTCCACCAAAAGCCTTGCAAAAGCCCATCACGATCTGATCAGTGGCAGTGCTAACTGATGGCGCATCAAGCGGGCAGTCGGGATAAGGGTGGGAGTACTGTGGACATTTATTATTTCAACCACATCAATGAAATTTTGGGGAAAGGTCCAAGCCAAATTAAGACAATTACTGATAGAGTAGTGTAGGCCACCGGTCTAATGTGGTCAGAACTTTCGAAGAGACGGCAGTGGAGAGCATCACCGGCATCTCGAAATCCAGGAGACTCGGAGTGAGCTCATTTCGGAATATCCCGACGGCGATAAGCACCACCGGCATCGTTCCGAAGTCCGGGAATGAACTCAAGGTTGGCGAAACTCGGAGAGAGGGAGCCCAGAGGGAGTGCCTTGAAGCAAATTCCATGATGGGCCTGCAGGGAGGCCGGGAAGTGGTCGTGAAAACGGTGTTCTAATTTTCGGCATCCCAAAGGAGGTTGGCACAGCCACCGGTTTCTCGGAGCCATAGCTCCGGGCACGCTGAAATTTTGGTTGCAGAGTCCCCTGAAGGAGGGCAAGAGGTGGAAGAAGGTAGGGGAGGGCAGAAAAGCATTGCAGGACCCCAGAAGAGACAGTAGGCAGAATTTTACATTTGTGTGTGAGAGAAGTTTACATGTGTGTGTGTGAAATAATAAAACCGCCATAGAGGGCAGGTGACTCGAACTACTCTTATACATAACTCCTTCGTGCGGGTCGCAAATTGGACAATTTTCCTGGGGAGGAAGGCACCTGAACAACCATGAGAACAATATTGATAAAATTTGAACCAAGTTTGAGACGATGGGTCAGTGACTAGGCAGAAAATCGGATGAGTACGAGGTTTGTGATGACCAGAGAGCCCATGCTGAGCAAGAATAACAGACTAAAAAACCCGCCCACACCCGCGGGGACAAACCCGCGGGTGTACCCGCGACCCGTGTCAATCCTTAGCCACAACCAGTGTCAGTTCCCTCTAGTCTCACTAGTCAGACCAAAATCAAAACCTTTCTTATTTCGAAAATTTGGAGAGCAAAAAAAGTACCTGATTATGCCGCGCGTGCGAAGTCCAACTTCAACTCCTGTACTTATACAGGTAACATCACGACCATGATATTGAATAATGAATGGAGAGATTGTTTACCTTCGCCCATGCTAATCTTGCATGACAGACACATGTCCATACCCCCGAGCGCAAAAGGAGTATGCACAGCCGCTGGACACAAAATCGCAGGGTAGTACAAATCGAACACAAGATGCATGATGGTGGACCTGCCACACAAAGTGCAAGGCAAAAGTAGCCATTTCTCTGGATCCGTATGGTCCTGCCATTTGCTGACCACAGTCTGTCAAGCGGACATGGGAGCATTGTAAACAGAAATTATGCCTCGCATACTCTGCAACAGCCAAAGTCGCTTGTTTTCTCTGTTCCGAGGTAAGAATGCATCCATCTCGACGGATGACATTGGATTGGATTTGCAGCTTGGAGCGCATCCCTTGATGGTAGTGGGGAGCTCCCGCTTTTCTACCTGAACACGTTCATCCTCACCGATAGACTGTATGGAAATAGACTGTACGGAGTGCCTTCCAAATGAACTGTTCCGATTTTTTTTGGACCAGCAAAATAATAAAGGTGATTGAAAACCGCGACAACTGCGAGTTCGGAGTGCAACTATGTTGTAGCAAAAAAGTCATCAAGTCAGGTTTCCGTCGCGCCATATTCAAACCGTGTAAGGATGCTAGAGTGCCCAATTGTGCAACATTAGAGAGTTTGCGCAAGAGCCAGTCAAGCCATCTGATGGCTTTTTTGCGATGCGCAGCCAATGACTGATGGCTGACTTTTCCGTTGGGATATCCACTCAATAAATGGTATTCATGCGTACCTGTGGAGTCATTCAGAGATGCTTTTCAAGTGCCATTGTACCATAATTAACTCGCAATCCACCTAAACAGAGGCAAGAGAGCTCAACCTAAGTACTGGGTCAAAGTCCAGATTCTTCAATGTCCGAAACTGTTTCCTCCGAGGCAGAATGGCGCGGAGATGCAGTAATTGATCTGCCTTAATCGAGAGAAAATTCAGTTATGACAAGGGACTGGAACAAGAAGGTATGGAAACCCGAAGCACCACGCTTTTAGTAAACGAGTGTTGGCAACAAATACCGAGCGATGGCCGGTGTATCCGTAGGAGCCGAACCCGCAATTGTTCTTTCCAGCTGAATTATGCCTTCGAGTGCACCGAAGATGTAATGATGGAATTGGAGGGAGGATATTCATGTCCTGGTGCCGGAAACTCCACATGCTCAGAAACCCATTTTGTAACTGATCAAGGAGCAGCGCACAAATTCAGGCACCCGAAGCGAATTTCCTGTCCGTCGTGAGCTTATAATACGAACGGCCTAGTTTGGAAACTGAGGTTACACTCTAATTGAGATTACATTCTCCAGCTTGCCCTCCAGCCATTATAACTGCGGATGCCCGAGATGGCCGAATACAGCCGAAATTGAATGCATTCTTGTCCAGTGCATAATTTCTGTACGGGAAGATATGATGAGAAACATCCTTTCCTGTTCACGCAGGAGCCATGAAGGCGATAATTGGACCTCAGCAGGCCGTTTAAACCCAACTGCCATACAACTGGATTTCTTTTTCTCGAATGCATCTACACATTTACAAGTTGGGCTCGGGAACAGATACCAGGTCAAAAACCTCCATACAGCTAGGGACTGCAGGGAAAATGGAGATTATTACGGCCTCGTAGATAGAGGTTTCAACAAAGAAACTCTTACGTCGCTTGTTGAATGTCGTGGGCTCTACTCGATAGTTGGCATTCCGCTTGTTTCTGAAATTAGGCCTTTTCGAATTCCTTACAGAGGAATCTGCACTATACCCGAAGGGTCTGAAGATACCTCACAGAAACCAATGGCACTCTAGGCCTGTGAGCCTGTGAATGGGCTTGAACAAGGAAATCAAATTCCTGTGAAATTACTGCGTAGGACAGGATCGTAGGACTCTGGTAACTGGTCTAGTCTGCGAAGTCGGAGATCATATGAGTCTGATACATGTTAGGGTAATAACAACTGTAGAGACATGATCTCGGCGGAACAGCGGGCCATCGAACAGGACTTGATTGGAGGCACGGTACTCTGGGAGTCTGGGTTTCCATAAGAAGGCGACCCACCTGGCATGGTAGAAAAATGAGGCGGAGACATGAGGATGGTGGCAAGAAATCAGAGGGAGGATTGGAGGTATCAAAAGACAATGTGTTACCTAGGAACAGCTGGCACTGAAGTTATTGGAAATGTCGAAGGCTCAGAACCGGGAGTTACTGCTGTGATCTGGGTTGGATTCACAACGGCTCGTAAAAGGCCTGGAACCGGAAGTTGCCGCTGCAATCAGGGTTGAATAGGACCCCGGAATATGGGTTCAAATGCCTGATGCCAATCCCGACAAATTTTGGGAAATTTTCGCGTTTGGCCTGTGTCAAATCCCGACATTTTTGCCCAAAATCCGGCGGAGGCCAGTGTCTTGTCCCGACAAAAACCTTTGGTTGGCGACCACTTCTTCGCCTGAAGTGCCTTGGTACGGTATATAAATTGAGATTTTACTCGAAATTTCATCTTGTTTGCACCGGAGGTCGAAGATTTCGTCCAAAAAGACCGCTTAAGGCCAAAATTCCGGTGATTTCGGTGATTCCCGACAATTTTCGGCTAAATTTGGCGCCTAGGCCTGTGCCAATCCCGACTAATTTTGAAAAATTTTTGGATCCCAGTCCCGACAAATTGGGGCTGGGCAGGATCAGGCCTTAAGGGGGATATTCCGGGGTCCTGGTTGAATGTAGAAAGGGGACAGAACCGGGTGTTACCGCTATGATCGGGGTTGGAGTTTTTGGTTCATAAGAGCTCATCAAATGCCTAGACCCGGAAGTTACCGCGACGATCGGGGTTGGTTCAAGGGCCCATCAAGGGCCTGGATCCGGGAGTTACCGCTACGATCGGGGTTTGCAATTGTCATACGTAGACCTGGTACCTAAGTCGGTACCAGGAATTTTATTTATTTATTTTATTTCAGTATCATCTTCCCTGCTTGATCCTAGGGAAGTTGCGGAAAATTGGATCTGTGAAGCTTGCTTATCTGCTGGGAGTAGCCGTGGAACGAAGCGCCGTCCGGTTGCATGGTGATTCCATAGCTGTGTTGCAATGATCTGGTGTTGTTACAAGTCGGGAATAAAATTATAGCAGGCCTTATATGCATTATCAAACGCAGATTACGCATTTCTGCGGTCTTACTTGTGGTTGGAAAGCAGTTTCACCGCCGGGCGCGGTTGGCACGTGAAATATTACCTTATTTGGACATCACGTGGTATGACGTGGTTGGTTGGTCCCTCGACCCTCGAAAAAAAAAGTCCGGCCTATGTTCCGCGGTTCACAAAGTTTGACCCCCTTGGTCTCCCCTCAATGTTTCACCTTTACTGCTTGACTATCACCTAAGGCCACCCTAGACCCAATACTCCCCGACCCCTACACGGACGCATTGGAAGCCTCACCAACCTCGTCATCTACAAGCTCTCGCCAAACACAACCCTCGGACAGCTCTTTGCGCTCTTCGACGCGCCGCAGCACCAACCACTGCTCTTTTATTACGCGCGCGCCCATCTCCTACGCGCAACGCGAGTTCAGCTACGCAGCGCGGCAGCGGAGCATATCGCCCTCGTCGCAGCGCTATTTGGGCTCCTGAAAGAGGAGGGCCTCCGGTGGGATGGTCCGGACGGTGAAGATGCCTTCGGGAACACCATCGTGTTCCCGACATTGCGTGAACTGGTCAGGTGCGTCGCCCGACCAAATTCATTCATTTTCCGTGCAGACGAGTGCAGCGATATCCCCGCACCCCCCGGGGTACACGTACGATGGGACCCTATTCGCGCTGGCTCCAGGAGTCTTCATACGTCGTTCCTCATAAGCGCGTGTACGAAGGACTTCTGCGTCCAGGCGGAGAGCGGCCTCGGTGAGCCGGGGTCGATGTCACTCACTGCTGTTCCACCAGAGGCCGGTGCTGCTGCGCGCGCTCGAAGACCCGATACAGCCCGAGGTGTGGGAGACGCTGTGGGCGGCGGTGCTGAGGTGCGAGGAGAAGATGGCGTATGGTGCATGGGGAGCGGGTAGCGAGTACTTGGCTCCGTTTAAGGACGCGGCGCGGACGATTGCGGCGGAGGGCGCCGTTGGTGTGGCGCGGGCGGTTTGCAGTGAGTGGGGTTCGTTGGTGTCGAGCGTCGTTGTGCTGATTGCTAGCGCAGGTCATCCTGGAGCAGCTCGACAAGGAGAGATGAACTCAATGCCTCGATGTACTGTGTATATTCGTCCCGTGCTCGGGTGGAAAAAAAGACCAATGAACAAACATCCGAGAGAATGTGGACGTGCAACGATATTGCACCTACGCAGGCCAATTCACGGCGGCCGCCAGCACCCCCGTAGCGTTAGCCGTTGCTGTCTTCAACGCAGAACATGCGGAGGATGATAGTGCGCCATCCGCCCGGGGCGGAGGCGCGGAACGCATTAGAAACAGACAGTATTCCTCAGAAGTTATTCATGGAGTCCGGGAAGACACGAACGCACCAGCGGCCTCGACCCAGGCGAATACACGCCATACGCGCTACGCTTCGCCTTGATACTCATCAGCTCTGCAATCTCACTACAGTGCATCTTCGTACCGTTTTCAATCATCTGACCTTGATTCTGAGTACACCCTCTTCTCATCGCTCGTTTTCCCCGCGAGCGCCTGCTAGCAGCTAAAGTCATTCCTGTACCTTCACCAAACCTTCACACTGGATCAGACACGATTCGGTAGAGGATAGAGGGTTGTAATCGGGTCCGCAATGCTGGTATCTGTCCGGGGGCGTCGATCCCATGAGATGAAGGATGACGGGAGAGAGCGAGAGCAAGAGGGATAGAAAAGGCGACGCACGGATGTGCGGTCCGGTGATACGCGTGGCTCGGTTCTGATTGCGGGATTCACCGGAGACGCCGTGTTCAGTCGTTCGAATGCACAACTCATCCAGAGCATGAGATATTCCTACTAGACCGCTCAGAAAGTCTTCGTGGAGGAAAACAACTCGCTCCCCCCAATTTATTATTGATTTTGGGATCGCGACGCCCGAACTTCGCAGGGGCGTGTACTGTAGGCGGTCCGAATCCACCGGAAGGCCTGATTGTTTGGTGAATTATATTTTTTGACTAGAGTAAGCCCGTCAAAAATTGACGGTCAGAGGAAGACTGTATTACTTCTGTCCCCAATCCTGTCCCTTTTCTTTCAGTTCTGGCAGCATCCTTGCCAGCCAGCCCCCATTCTTTATTTTGCTTATTTCCTCCTTTTGCCATTTGTCCTGAGTCCATCCCGTCGGATATTCCTTGGTACGATCCGAAGACTCGTAGTATTTTCCCTTCGCTACTATCTTTATCCAAAGCCAGTTTGCCCCTCATCATCTGTGTTTCTGCTCCGGCACGAGTCCTGCCCAGTGCTTCGGCAGAATCAGCACTATAGGGCCCTTCTCGGTGTTCTCATCCCGGCTCCCTGTCGAGTCCTGCGGGGCATGGCCGTGGAAACGTGGTTTTTTGCTTGGCTGCGGCTTGCTCTGCAACACGAGAAGGGTCCTTCCCGGCGCTCTCGCCCCAGCTCGACATCCAGTCTTGCCAGCTTCGGCGGTACGTTACGTGCCGATCCCTGCCGAGCTCCCATGAGGTCTCGGCGTAAATCTCGGCAGGCACACCCGCCGAGTTTTCGAGTCCTGCCAAGATCCCGAGCCGGCGCCGGCGGGCCAGATGTCGTCATGACACTTCGGCACAAGTCCGCAGGCACAACTACATTTAGCATCTGCGGCTTCCGCCTTGGCAGTGGCGATCCTGGGCGGCCTGAAGCAATGCCCTCTCTCAGCATTTCCGGCACGAGTCCTGCCAAGTGCCTCGGCACGAATGGGCCCTTCTCGACGGCTCGAGTCCGGCCAAGTCTCCGGGTCTTGCCGAGTTTTTCGGGCATGCGTGAGATGCCAGAGGTCTGGGCCTGCATAGTTGTCCCCCTGCTCGATATTATTATATAGAACTAGCTCAAGCCCGTGAATAAATTCAAGGGTGTTGGTAAGTTAAAGGAAATATATTGAGCTTGTTTTGAGTCATCCCGTTCTCTTAGACCTCTTTTTTTCTTCTGCTTACCCCTTTCCTTCTTCCCCGAGTTCTCTTTGCCCTGAGCTCGTCCCATTAGAAAGGTTTTGGAGCTTTCACACCCTATTTCACGCTAGATACTTGCTATAAAATTTGTCCTTCTCTTTTTAAAGCTTCAAAGTTTCACTCGGTATCTGGGGGACGGCCTCCGGCTTGGCTGCGGCATGATCCCACATCACTCTGCCTAGGCCCTTTTCCGCCCGGCACTCTCAACCTTGCTTTCCCGACCCTTGCCATTGCCATGGGCATGCCCAATTACCACTGCTTTTCGGCAAGTTCAAGCATCAGCATTGCAAAGTATACCCATTACCACATTTGCGGCTTCTTTAGGCCCGGCTCGGCCCGCTTCCACTGCCGGGGCTCTTCTCGGCTCGGCGCGTTCTCGACCTCGGCTCATGAGCATGACCGTGGGCGTGCGACTTCAAAAGTTCTTTGATGTTCGTTATACCACCCCATTCTATTATATAGATAGATAGATAGATAGATAGATAGATACTCAGGTTTAGGCCTCATTCTGTGTTCAGGGTCTTGTTCTTTTTTAGGCCCTTCTCTCTAAGTCTAATTCAGTGCTGGAGGATAAGATCCCCTTCAAATTTGCCCGAGCCGTCCCGATGCTTGGCTTCCTACACTTAACATTGTTGTGGATATACCGCAAGCCATACCATCAAGTCCTCGTGGAGTAGCTCCTGCTCTTACACTTATGCATGACAGTCAGAATTTTGGTGGCTTGAATTCACCCGAAGGCTTGAAGAGTTTGGAGTCTTGAGTATATTTTATTACGCACCACTGCTCGAGTTTTTTTCTTTCACAACTCACTCGAGCGTACATACACAGTGAGAAGACAAGTCTTTGTGGACTGAAATAACTCACCCCCGTCCTGATACGGGTGAAGTTGCGCCAGAACCGTTGGTTCGAATCCACCCGAAGGCTTGGTCGGAAAGACGTGCTTTTTTTGTGCACATCCATATACTCTTATTTCTTGCCAACTGATCCGATTGAAACATCAGTCCAGAACTTCTTTGTGGAGAAGAATAACTCGCTGGCTTTAAATTACGTGTTAACGGAGTCTTGGTGGTTCGAATCCACCTGAAGCCTTGAAATTGCCGCCTTGTTTTTCTTTTGCTGTGCTCTTCCCAGCGTTCTAGCTCATTCAACCACCCAGACTCATGGTCGGTACACAGTAGAGTCCATGTAATAATGGACACGACTCCACCCGTGGACTGGGAAATAGCGGCGAGGGATCATCATTGTATTTTTCAATTCTTGAGGACACCAAGTCTTCGTTGAGGATGTAACTCACCTCCCAACATATACTTTTCGTGGATGAGCGACTTGTCTGGAAGGAGATCTCCGAGTCCTGTTGTGCGGCTCAAAGTTCAATATCCTACCCTCCTCGACTCCGGGAACTGCGAATTGCAGAGTATTTCTGAATGGTCCGTGCGTGGGTATCGCTGATCCGATTCGAGCCGATTGGACAGATTCCGTCACTCCTCATTGACATTCGATTCTTTCATCCGAACCAGCGTCACGGCTCCCGTATCGACAGTGCGTTTTAAGAAAAACTCTGGCGTTGACAAATCCCGGTCTGTTCTTTTTGTCTCCGTGTGGATGGCGCCTTGACTGTACTCAGTTCACTATGGATTACGATCTAGAATCGCTCACTCGTAGTAACGCTCCTCCCACTGAACTCCAGGCTCACCAGCTTCAACTCGTACTGGATGATGCTCTTATCGAGCTCTCCCACCTCGACAAAACAATCGGCGAAACAATACTCTCCCTTCCGAAGCTAGCGGAGGAAAGACATCGGCGCGCCCGTTTGGTCCAGAGCGTGAAAGAGGCTCTATCGCCAATACGTCGTCTTCCCACCGAGATATTAGCCGAAATCTTCCTTTGGTGTAGAGCCAACAATCTCCGCGCTGGCAACTATTGCGTCGCGGATCCAAGCACGGCGCCGATGCTCCTCGCTCAGATTTCGAGTCGATGGAGAAATATCTGCCACGGTACCCCTCAACTCTGGGACCTTATTTATCTCACAACCAGCGGGGTTTCGCCTGCATTGACCGCCGAATTACTGGCGCGATCTCGCAACCTTCCCATTTCCGTTGAGCTGCGGGAAGACAACCACATTTCGCCGACTCCTCCAACCGCCACACACACCGTTGCGATTCCCTGGGATTACTGCGATAGATTAAAACGGTTCAGCATCACGAGTACCGTCTCATTCCTTCCACCAGACATCCTCCGCCAGCGTCTCATGTTCCCGATGCTCACTTCACTCCAAATCAAGGTCGATGGAACGCCGCAGCTTGCCACTGACGCGGTTTCCTTTCTAATGGCATTCACAAACGCACCCCGTCTACACAGACTGCGCCTCACCGCGAACTGCGCCCCCGCACTTCCTTTGATCTTCGCGTGCCCGTGGTCCCAATTAACCCACTTAGCATTGTCCCTTCCAATCGAACTGGCTGAAACCCGGGATATCCTGGTACAATGCACCGCATTACAACAATGCACGTTGCTTGAGCTGATCCATAATCGTTCCATCGCACCACCAATGGATACTGCAGAACTGGCGTATCTGACAAAATTCGAAATCTATATCGAGGATGGGGAGCCTTCTCCGGATAATTTTTTTGAAGCGTTTTCATTCCCAGGACTTCTGGATCTCTCCATCGGGGGTGACGCGTGGTTACCACGTATTCTACTAGATCTATATGGCCGCTCCCATTTTCGACTCGAGCGTCTCGAGCTGCAGGTCCTTGACATGGCTAGCTCGGATCTCGTTCTATTCCTCCGCTGTATCCCAACTCTACAAACCCTCGAGCTTTCGTATTCCTGCGTCGATGACGAACTTTTCCGGTCCTTCACATGCTCCCCCGACTCCTCTTCCCCCTCGTTTACTCTTCCGCTCCTCACGTGCATCGACATTACAAATGAGTCCGATATGGTGGACGGAGAGCTCGTTGCCGCTATGGCTGAGTCTTTATGTGAGTACGGTGGGAAGCAGAATGGGGCCTTCCCCGCCCTGAAGTCTGTGAAGCTGGACCTCGACGGACCGAGATACTCCAGAGAAGTTGAAGATCGCCTTGCCGCCGCCAGTGCCACACGCATCGTAACATATCGTCAAGCAAAATTCGGGAAGTCCCATCATAGGTGCGCAAAGACATTTCATCGGTGCCGAAATTGTCTGAATATTACGCGCAGCATGAATGTTACTCGTGTATTCCTCCCGTTCTTGGGGGAGACCGTAATAATGTTCAAATAAATTGCAGGATGGAAAGGTACGGGGCAGAAAGATGCAGGAAGCTGGTAAAGCGAGGTGGTGGATTTCGGGCTGGCCGCTTTTTTGATGGAAGATAATATATTCATCCGGAACTCGTTTTTAGTAGATGTGCATATGTAAGGCGCGCGTTTCTAAGCTGCGCGACATCTGGACGCGGCATGTTCTGTCCGAATCTGAGCCAACCCGAGTCGACGTTCTATCCTGGGTGAGCAAGATGACCCTGGACGTGATCGGGCTCTCGGGGTTCGGACACCAGTTCGACAGCTTGGATCTACACGGACCGCCCAACGAGATCCACGAGGCGTTCGCGCGACTCATGGACAGTCCTTCAGCGGCGCGGCAGGGAATTCTGCGCCATGCGCAGCTCGACGTACCCCTTCTCCGACTCCTAGTAAGGGCATGCTTCAATACAATATCGCCAAATGATCATACCTGCACAGCCCCTCCCCACCAGAAAGGCCTTTAAGGACACCCGAAAACAGCTGTTCGCCATGGGCGCCAAACTTTTGAAGGACTCGAAGTCCACCGACGCTGGAGGAAAATCTGGTTCCAGTGCTCGTGATCTCTTTTCGCTGCTCGTCAGGGCGAACATGGCCGCAGACATCCCGGAGCACCAGAGAATGAGCGACGCCGAAGTGGTTGGACGTGAGCTCCTTCATTCCGCTCACGAGGATTTTGGGACTCACGACAATACAAATGGGCAGAAATCCCGACATTTTTGATTGCAGGGCACGCCACCAGCAGGTGCGTCCATTTGAGGTATCTGTTTCCGATTTGCGAGCTCACGAAATCGTCGTGAAGTTCTGCGGTTGCGTGGGCCCTGCATAGTCTCTCCGTCAACCAACCCGCACAAACCAAGCTCCGCGAAGAACTCTTCACACTTGCAACCGAGAGACCGACGCTGGAGCAGCTGGATTCCCTGCCGTACCTAGATAATGTCATCCGGGAGACGCTGCGCGTGCATACACCAGCCTCGTATGTGACCCGCACTTCCAGCGCGGACGACGTGATTCCGCTCGGTACGCCGTGTGTCGACAGCAATGGACGGGTGCACAATTCCTTGACGCAAGCAATTTTCACGTCGAGAAACTTGAACCTGCGCTAAATGCACTCTTTTGGATCAGAATTCCCAAAGGCCAGATCATTCGCGTGCCCATCGGAGATGTGAATACGGACACAGCTCTGTGGGGAGAGGATGCTGCCGAGTTCAGGTACGCCTACTCAAATTCGTTTGTTAGAGCAGAAAAAATGAACGAAGCAATTGGGCCTGAACAGACCTGAGCGCTGGAACACTCTCCCTGAGAGCGTTCACGCCATTCCGAGCGTTTGGGAAACCTCCTCACTTTCCTCGCAGGTGCGTGTCCGATACACGATACATCGCGCTGTTCATGCAATCCTGATCTGCCACTTAGGCCCTCACCATTGCATTGGATTCCGGTTCTCCCTCGCGGAGCAGAAAGCCCTTCTCTTCGTGCTGATCCGCGGGTTCGAGTTTTCGCCATGGAAATAACGCCGTTCGGGAGCAAAAGGGATTGATCCGGGACCTCGGCTATTTGCCGAATGGTTCACACGCGTCGGCCCGCGTTGCCGCCTCTTCTCCCGTCATCACTACGACCATCACCTCTCCTCAAGAGGACAGCGATTCGCTAAGCGAGCCCACTATCAACAGCACGTGCCACAGGGCACCTTCCATATCGGGTCGCTCTCACACGGGAAGCCGCGACGAGTTCGCTCGGATTGTATGCGCCGTGCATGGAGCAGAAAAGTACAAAAATATTTATATGTCATCTTTATATCTTCTACTTTACACGAGAATTTTTCTGGAGGGCTGGGGCGAGTGGTAACTTCGAAATGACCTTCCGAATCTTTGGCGGGTATGAGTCGATGGAGTTCGATGCGTCGTTCTCCTTGTTGGCTCTGCGGCTGGGCGAACTCGGAGGGCTCGATGCGGGCAGCTTCTGGCCGCGACTCTAAGGAAGAAAAGAGGGATTGGGTGGTGCAGTCGCCGGAATGTCAATGACACCGTCGTGGGGAATTCCGAGGGCCTGTTGCTCAGTATTAGAGCTGATCTGAATGGCGGAAAGGAAGTCGTGGGATATAATTAGTCTCCATTGAGGGTGTCTGTCCTCGAGATGCTGCTGGAAGTACAACTTCCAGTGAAATTGGTCAGTCGGCACTGGGCAGCCGGACACTTGATGGGGACGTTTGTACACGGGCGCGTTTGTAGCCTTAAAACACAACATTCTGGGTATAGTGGGAGGGACATGATTCATTCATGTGCGTAGAAGAGGTGTTATAGACAGTATTTACACCAGGTGCCGCACCCTGTGTGCAGTGGTTTGTCGGGAGCTCACGGTTGCTGCGCTGCGTGGCTTGGTTGGGAGGACTTCCTTGACTAGCAAGCGTGGTGGCTACTCCCTATCGAGCTGTAGGAGTGCCGACGAGCCCGTGGGCGCGTCGCACGTCGGGCGGGACGCGTCACAGAGGTGGTCGATGCGGCGCTTTGTTTGTGTGATATGGAAGGTGCCCTGTGGCACGTGCTGTTGATAGTGGGCTCGCTTAGCGAATCGCTGTCCTCTTGCCTCTCCTCACCAGTTTACTCCCATTCCCTCGTGAAATTATTGTGTCTGCTCGCTTCCTCACCTTTACCGCGTTCTCTCAAGCAGCAATATCGACAAAGACCACGTAATCACCAACGGAGTTGCTGCACCAACATGTTTCGGCGTTGCTGGACATTTTTCCCTTCCTGCTGGCGTCCAGGTCCTGTAGCACAAAGCGTGTCTCTGCCGGACTGCTTTACTCTAATTCTATCCGATTCAATCTAGGGCCCGAGACCGTCGCCTTGTCGTCTTCACTGCAGTTTCCTCCTCGACCCGGACCAACAGCGGCAGTTCTGTCTCACCGGCCTCGTATCGCACCACGTGTGGCACGTTGCTCGTACGTCCGCTTTCTCGCGGCAGGGCGTGTTCCTCAGTTATCCTCCGGGCCTCATGGTGCCGCATCTTATGTCTCTGCCGTATCCCTTGTGTTCAAATGGTTTAAGCTCCTCCTCGAGGCCAACGAGTGCACTCCGACCTCTCTCATTGATATGCTTCCCTTTCAACACACCATTCCCGAGAATTCCGCTCCCAAACATGGTTTTTCGACGACTTTGTATCCTTGACTCTGGGAGCAAGATCGGCCCTGGCACACGCGTGCTTACATAAATGTTAGTTTCACCGTGAGTCACTGAGTGCGCGTTACTATATCCACTTGTATCGAACACCGGACAGTTCCCTGCGTGGCATTCTACTATGCTCGTCTGATTGGACCCAGGTGTCGTCTGCGCATTTTTTTTGAATTTTGAAGTTCGTCTGGACACGCTGTGTATTCCGGTGCTCTTGGGGTCGTCCTGGACGCAGTGGACGCATCCCCGGGGTGTACTTTTATCATTCTGTGCTGTCTTTGCGTCGCGTATCTTACCGTAGCGCAGATCGCCACGATTCCTCCTTCGCGTGCCGTCCTGCGGACGCGCATTCTCACCTCACACGCGAGCCAGTGAGTGCAGAGAAGATTTTTGGCAATCCGCTCAAGGATTCCACCTTGAATTTGGCTGCCTTGGGTCTTGGTTACCACAGGCGGTACCTTATCTTCCATTCGTATCTCATCCAGTCCGGCCAATTTAGTTGCCCGAGCTCCCTCACAGTGTCCGTAGAAAGAAAAATGTGAGACTGCATCCCCTATCATGTCTTCGGGCGGGATCGAACCGCCAACTCTCCCTTACAACCTAGTTACAAAGCACGACGCAAAAAGGCGGGATTGAGTTTCTAGATTACTCCACGAAGACTTGTAAGCTCTAATTCGAAACCTTCTTAAACCCCACAGATCTTACTGGACTTCTCCGGTGCAGAAGGATATGCGGGACCCTTTCTCGTGATAATATTTTATCCTCCGGTCAAGGGTTACATATATAGGAGCCGTCGATTCGCGGCGCAGGAGTTCACCAACTCCGACGGCCGGCACGTTGCACGGGAGCCCAAGAAATTCCAGTCTAGGTGGGTGTTCGCGCCGGTTCACCCATTGATAATTTTAACTACCTGTTCAAGTTCCACACCTCGCAGGTAAGTCTTCATGGATCAATACAAATCGCATCTCTATTTAGCGCAGTTCCATGCATCTCTAGGAGTGTCGGCGGTTCGACTCCGCCTGGAGACTTAATTGAACGAACGTGAAATAACCTTTTTGATCCTGCATGGACGAGGCCACTCGGTGAGTTTCGCCAACATAGGCAGGATCTCGACAAACCTGTCAAAGAAATTCCAGTCTAAATGTGTGTTCACCCTGGTTCACCCATCGATAATTTCGACTGCCTGTTCAAGTTCCACACCTCGTAGGTAAGTCTTCATGGATCAGTGCAAATCGCATCTCTATTATGCGTAGTTCCACGCATCTCTAGGGGTTCGACTCCGCCTGAAGACTTGATTGGAGCAAATGTCCAACATTCTTTTTAGTCGTGCGTCCCGAGGCCATTGCTTGAGTTTCGCCAACGTATGCCGGATCTCGACGACCCCGGGAAGCTCTCGTGTAGAGTGAGGGAGGGTAAAATCTACCCGAGGACATACAAGATCGTCGTAAGTTTTTTGTTCAGCCTTTAACCAAGACGATTTCTTCCAGGCCGTATTCATTATACAGGTAGTTTCAGAAGCCGTCCTGGATTACTTTACCTACGGAATGGTTACTGTGGGAATTTTGGTGGGTCGGATTCAATCGGAGACTTTGACGCTGTAGAGGATATTGATTTCTCACACCTTCCGCGTCCAACTGTCTGAATCGTAGGCGGCTTTGGGCGTCCATACTGTTATCACAAGTCTTCGTCACTTCCGTGAATATTATATACCACCCTTTCCATCTAATTCCCGCTACCGTAAGGTACGGGTCTTAGAGAGCCCGATTTTCAGGTTCTGGCAGTAAACTCTCATTTTTGTCAGCAGTTGGCGAGAGTGCTCAAAACCATCGCAGGGGGCCACAGTGGTAAAATAGAGTTATCGAGAATATTTGATACGCACCGCAGATGTATTCTCATCACTGGGAAATTGACTACACGCACATCGAGAAAAAAGTACACTTGACAAACACTTGAGAAGCAAGACAATTCCAAAAATATATCACGATGTTCAGGAACGTCTTCGGGTGGATTCGAACCATCGACTTTCTTTCAAACGTGTGGAAGAAATATGGTATGAGAACGAGTTCCCTTTTGCTCCACGAAGACTTGTCCTCTGACAAGTCCCGCTGTTTAAGCGGGTTCATCCGGCAGGCAGAACGTGGATCGCTGTCCGATATTTTCAAATGAACCACGGGATCTCTCATTCGGTAAACTCAGGGGGAACCACATCGAGTGAAGAACAGTTGGGTCCAAGCATGCCTTCGATTTGAACCACATGTTGTCCGTTGAAACGCGCGGGAAGCGAAGTTTCGTGGGTATTCCACGAGGCCTATTCTCCGGCTTATCGCAGTACTTAGGTAGAATCATGCTGTGAGGAAACGTCCCATCCGTCCGAGTATTTCCGATCCAAACACAACCCTAGGTGTTAATTTCAATACAATCCACGCGACCCCCACATTTTAGGCACCTTGCTGCGGATATGAATGATCATGAGAAGCGATGGAATTTATTAAATCGAATGTAAATATGGCTGAGAACAATATTCAAAGTTGTACCTAGAAAATATCGTGCTAGGCGAGGTTGCGCTTTATTTGCAGTACGGAATGTTGGTCGCAGTGGAATCGAACGCATACCCCGCAATCCCCTCGTACGTGTAAGTACCCGCCTCCGCCGAGTCGCGCTCTGCTGCGCTGAGCGTGTAGAAATGGTCTGTCCCAGCGCTGTAATAGAGGCGGTAGATCGGGACAGTCCCGCACATCTGCGTAGGATAGATGTACATCAGCATATCCTCAATCGCATAGCCCGTCGCATCTGCCGCCTCCGTCGGGTTGGTCGTGTAAAAATGGTCCGTTGCAGCGGCCGAATAAAGCCGATAGAAGCGTACGGAGCCAGGAACCTGCGTGCTGAAGACGCGCATGCTAACGCCCTCCGCATTATACTGTAGATTAGCGACGGCGTTCTGCGATTCGGCGAGATTAATCTGAATGCGGGGTTAGTTTTTGACGGCGACAGTAGTGATTGCCTCAACTGTATAGAAATGATCGATAATTGTGGGGTTATAGTCTCGATACAGAGGTACGGCATCGGAGGCGCAGGGGCACTAAACGCCTGCCGGTCCGGTGGGAATGATTTCTGACGCCGAACTGGTCGTCGAAACTGAAGAGGATGTTAAAATCGTAGTAGTGTAGATGGTGGTGGTGTCGTTGGAGCAAGGAGTGGAAATGGCCGAGGACGTTGGAGTAGCCGTAGGAGTATAAATGGTGGTAGTAGTCACGTTTGAGCGAGGCGTCGAAATAGTGTAGGATGAGGTCAGAATTGTTGTAGGGGTATAGCTGGTAGTAGTGGTGGCATTCGAGCAAGGCGTAGTAGTATTATAATTCTGGGCAAAGACCTGACTCCAGAGGTCGTTACCTAAACTCCGCAACATGCTAGGTCGTAGATACGCACCTCCAAAGCTAGAAGAGGAATCACCGAGAGGAATGATGCGAGAGCTTTCATATTGAAGGAGTTTGTGTGGTAGGAGGTACAGAAACAGGTAGGGAATTGAGGGTTCCGGTCGATCCCTTTATATTCTCGAGACAGAGAATACCAATCTGGGATATTTTGACGCCCCCTGTCCGACAGGCGCGGCCCTTGCGCTCATGCACGGCGGAATGCTGTCGCCGAAGCGGAATTTGCTGTATGTTGAAGACAAAGTCGAGCCTGCTGCCTGTCGATGATTCTCGTTTTCAAACGGAGCGATCATGAGTTTCCAACAATGCAATGCAGTAAAACGACAGACCAAAGCCTCACCGAATGCAAAATGACGTTGTAGTATTATTTAACTCGGACAAATGGAATGATCATGTTCCCGTGCCGCCGGGGCCGTGCGGGTTCCATTTGACAAACTAATTGACGCTGCGAAGTATTTGAACTCGGCGCCGTTTTTCCTGCCACAGAAAAGACCCTCGATGATCCAGTTTTCTGTTTTCTGTGGAGCGTAGAAACGTTCGACCTGCCGCAGCTATTCCTACATTGGAGGAGAGGGTGACAGTGATCCGGATGGTGAAACGGCGCAGCAGGTAGGGCCGATAGTTACTCTGCGTGTTCATCCTCGGTCTCGCCGTACGAGTAACGAGCTGAAAACGACGATAGACCGTTTGTGCGGCACCTATTCCAGCTCAAAGGCGGGTCAATAAGCCTTTGAGGAGCAACGAACTCACTCCCGAGCAGTGGATCCCTCGAGCGTATGCCATAATTTCCGGGAGAATATGTGGTTCGAACCCACCCAAAGACTTTAAGCCTTACGAGGTTGTGTTTTTGTGGCTATCCCCCCAAGTAATTCGAAATCACCCACCAATCGATATTCGTTATTTGGGCACATTCGTATTCCGGTTCGCCCAGAGAGAATACGGAACGGCATTTAAACGGGGCAGCGACGAGATATGACCTTCATTGAGAAGCTCCGTGCAGTGTATAATGGAGAACACGAGATGAAACATAGAATCGGGAGTCCGAATCGACTTGAAAATGCGGTGGATTGCTCCTATGCCGCGGTGAGTTTAGCCCGAGGAACGTCGGAAGACAAGCCAATTATAGGAACCCGAGCAGGTAGAAGGGCCGTCTCTGAGCCAGAATGGAGGGCGGACCATTAAAGATGAGTGGACAAAGAAATTATGGCATGGGATTTCTGTAATCTGGAGAACGAGAAAGGGGTGGGCGACTCATCAAGTGGATTTCCCCCGGAAAACGAGTCAGATACCTGTGGGGCGGAATAATTGCGAGCAAGGAGGTGTTTGCGCCCGACAAAAGAGTGGTATGGAGACGCACATCGCCGTTGGAAGCAAGCAGGGAATTGATCTCGGCATCTCAAACCTTCAACCACGTGCCTGTTTGATCGCCGCAAGACCGGCCCGCATCGCCGCATCGCTTTTTTTCTCCTTCTGCTAGTGTGGCGGGAAATAGGTGTCTGAAATTTACCTCGGCTAATTAGCCTTGCTAATTAGCTGCTAATTAACCCGAAATTTTTCGAGCCCAAAATGAGCAGGTAAAATAGACCCTATTTGACCACCCTTCCCGGCCTGAAATCTGAGTTGTTGCCTCCCTCAAATGCCTTCGTTCGGGCCCTCTCAAATCCTCCAAGATATTCCTCGAGGCGTTCGATTCGCGACAAGATTTCTACTAGAATCAGGAGAATTGGACGTGCCGAAAGTCTTCCGGGGGAAATTTTTATCAAGGAACAGGTCGGTTTCGGGAAGTTCGGTTTAAATCACGCCAAGAACGGTAAAATTTCACACTTCCCGGAAGTTACCGGACCGGCCGAAGCCTAGGTAAATTTCGGGTAAATTAGCACGGTCAAACAGGTCAAATAGACCCCGGCCAAAGTACCAGGGTAATTTACCTCGGTCAAGCAGACTCCGGAGCTATTTCCCGCCACACTACCTTCTGCGACCAGCTCTTTCGCCACTCGTGCGGCCTCTGAACATCCCACCCCGCATCCCACGAAATGAATTGCGCTGGTCTTAGACAGCTCCTCGGGCTAATCGCCGGCTGACTTCACCCAGACAACTCGGTTACTCGGATGCCACCGACTCAGTCCGTCGGATGCCCAGCTACCTGCCGCGGACGTATTCTGCGCGCTGGATCCGACTTCTAGTTCGACCTTGACTACAACTTCGGGATGCATATGCGCCTTACTGTCGCGATCCAGATGCGTTAGGGATCGCTTATGCATTTCAAGTGGATAGCCTCAATTCCGTCCCTGGTTCGAATGCGGCTTGAAATTCGTGGACACGGTTCGGCATCTTGCACCGTGGAGTTCGCACTCTTCTTGGCGGCTTCGGGGGTGCTGGTTTGTGACCCTCTGTGTCACTCGGCGCTGCTTCGAATTTCGCACTGCCTCCCACCCACCGCTGTCCTAACTCACTCAAAATGCTGCTGTTTCCAAATTTCTGGTTTCTCAGGCTGTACTCACTCCCGTGATCCCCACGGCATCCGGTGTGTTTATCCGCTGATTGCTATTTTATTTTGCTACTCCGTTTTTTTTTCGCTACCCTGGAACTCGGAATCGACTATTCTTATCTTCTCGCATGTCATGATCAATTGGCTCTTCAACGCAGAGTCCACATTGATTCTTCCATTTGGTCAGTTGGGTATAACAAGACAAAAAGATAAGAAACCTCCGCCATACGTCTTCGGGTGGGCTCGAACCACCAACTTTCCCGTGCAATGCCACCGCAAGTGTCAAGAAGGTGGGGAGTAAGTTTACGGGTTACTCCACGAAGACTTACCATGCCTATTTCAGAGTCTTTCTTATGCTATCCTCTACAGCACGAACACGCTCCGGCCGTGGAACCAACCAGTACGGAATCTCTGCGCTTTCTTTATGTGATTCCCCTCAAATATTGGCACCTGGTCTTAAAATTATCCCTTTGCTTATTGATCAGTGTAGGCCAACGCCGTAAGGCCGGGTTCCATTTTCAAGCTGTCCCTACTGCTTGAACACGTCATCACACGGACTTCTGTGGTCCCGACTTGTTTCGTGCGGGCGCAGCGGACAGGACTTTCTCGGCTTGCAGGGGTTGGATGCCGGATGAAGCTAATGCGCCGCGAGGCAGATGCTCGATGCGCCATTATCCTGGCCGCCCTCCGTGTTCGCAAGGATCGCCTTACTTGTTTATTTCCTCTTAATCATTTGATCCTGCCTTCATACTGAATTCGGTCAGAAAAAATGTAGGCACCAACCGGCGACGTGTGCCGACGAGAAGCAAAATGGACACATTCTGCGTTATGCCTTCGGGCGGGCTCGAACCGCCATCTCTCCCATGCAACTTTTTGAAGCAATCCTGTAGATGTAGGGAGTGAGTTAGTTTCCTAATAGATTACTCCACGAAGACTTGTAGAGACTGATTTGAGGCTCGGATGACTCTCATCAACGATCCGATTTCTGTGGCAGAGAAAATTTGAGGTGCGCTGACCAATTCTGAACTGGACGTATCTTCCATAGTTCAATGTGTTTACGTGAGCTATTATACTATCCTGATGTACTTTTCGGGTACATAATAATGTGGGGGTTAATAAGAGGGTCCTCGTTCAAGGAATAGGTCTTTGTAGAGGATCGAGTCTCACTCCCGATTAGTAGGTGCGTTGGAAATTCGTTTCCGGAGAAGTGGTTCGAGTCCACCCAAAGACATGCGAACAGAAACCGATCGTACGTAGGCAGAATTGCAGGCTAAGAATGTAGTTGAATTGGCTGGTAGGCTCTCGAAGGTGGGAATGAAGTCAAATTAACAGCATCACAATGAAGTCCTTCTGGGTTTGTATGGAAAACTCGCCCCGCGCCTGTAAAACACGATGCTTCAGGGAGTAGGGGAGAGATGGTGGTTTGATCCCACCCGAGGACTTGGCGAGAACATAGAAGATTTTCCATTTTTGCATCGTGTATGTCCCGGATCAGGAACCAGAAAGACGTTCGCACTCTTATTTCTGGAAAGGTGCCGTTCCGCAATCCTGGGAGAGACGTTTGAAATAATCCCAAGTCGAGCATTCATTCGCCTTTTCAGCCAACGCATATCCGTGGACAGAAAATTCTTCAGCTTCCAACAGGACAAGTCTTCGTGGAATACACTCACTTGCCGAAATATTGCCTCCCTTCCTATCCCGGAGGAGTGGGACCAGCGCTGGTTCGAATCCAGCCGAAGATTTTGACGGGTGGGCCATTCAATAATCTTTTTGGTTTACCTGACATAACGGCGTGTAGGTAATAATAAGTTATAGATTAAAAGCAGTGAGATATATTGCAAGCGCGAAGAAAGGCATAGCCTGAGAAATACCATCCGAGGAGGGATGTGGTAGAGTGTGAGGCGAACTTAAACGGAGTGGGCTGGGCCCGAAAGCGGCCTATGTGGCCCGGGGGATAAAGTGCGTTCACTATTCATTTGTTTGCCTCACGTTCTGATGTTTTCTCGAGGTACTCTGTTCTACCGGCTCTTTCTTTGAGCGGAGTTTTACACCTCGATGTCGTCGCGGGCTCCTATAATTCCGCCGCTTTTACTGTAATAGCTTCATCGACGGCCTCCTGGACAACATGAATCCATTTCCGGGCCCGAACTCCGTCATCGTGATGGACAACGCGTCCATTCACAGCGCTTTCAGTGTTCCAACGACACAAGAAGCAGATACACCAACCTCGGAGATTGATAGGAAGCTGAATTCACCGCTGTTCAATCATCGGGCGCAGTGCCAGCGACTTCCGTCAGGTCTCACTGGCTACTTCCATGAACAAACGAAGAGACAAAAATCGCTGTCTGCTCTGCAGCAGTGATGTGTCGGCCCTCGCCCAAGTTGCCATTTGTCGAGAGTTCCCAGCATCAGTATCATAAAAGCAGCCGAGTACATCCTAAGCTGGTCGAAGCATCGTTCGGGATGGGCATTAATGATTTCATCCAGCCAGTCTTGGCCAGTGAGAATAGATGCGTGCCGAGGGATGGGAATTGCACGCTCAAGATGCAAGAGATTGTTGGCACCGAAGATCGTCGCAGGGACAGTGGTGAAGAGAGCGTATCGGCGGCATTGCATCAGCTGAAGAATGTCGGGGGATATTGTATGTGCGACCTCGTCTCGTTGAATGTGTGCAGTGGGCATGTTGACACTGACGCGCATCGCGTCCCGCTGCATCCGTATGGTATCCGCCCGATCCAATTTATTTAGTACAGCATTTTATCTTAGACTCGGTGTCCTTCCATTTTAGCCCCTATTCTACTTACTATATATTCTGTACCCACTACCACTCCCAATACGATCCCCCTTTGCCCCGGATCTGTCCTACGTCGTTCTCGCACCCGGCCTTCGTCGTTGCCGTGGTCTCGCCTCATTCTCGCTCAGCCCAAGTCTCAGACTCTGAGCTTTGCTTTGAAACCAACTCGCACTTTCAGCATCCTTTCGACCTCCTTGCCGCTTGCCTGGTTTTATTCAGGTTCAGCTCGCGCTTGGAACGTCGGTTGGTTCGTCAACACAGACCCGGGCCGATGGATGAGCGCGTTTGCTCGGTGTGACTGATTGTGATCATTCAAGATCCATGCGTGAATTAATGATTGCCGAAGGGCGACTGAGACGGAACAGATTCCCTGCTATAATGCCGACACTCGGAGGACATGCCGCGTGATTCTGCGAGTACCAAGTCTCCCCGCAGATAACCCGCAACGTCCGAGGAGGCATCACATATGGGCGGAAATGCCAACTGTGGTTGTCGCCGCTGCAAAGCCGGTGGTACGTTTGAGGAAACGGAGTCGGATGAAGGCTATCATTCTGATTCATTCCATGCATTATGTGAGACATGGAGCTCGTCCAGTTTTTTTTTCCTTCTGATTTTATTCGTCATATACAGGCCGGAATTTCTCGTCTCGCCGCAGAAACTAAGAAAACACTCAAAGAACAAATCAATCTAGCCTTGTATGGTATTGAAGCTCCGATACTCCGATTGCAAACTGCCACAGGTGTGAAGGATGAAGTCGCCTGCCCAGTCAGCGGCAGTAACGAGCTCGTGGACACGGCAGGTTCGGACTTGATCGGTCTGGCGACCGATTTGCCATCGCCCTTGGTACCATGGGGTTGCCGAGTGGTCGAACTGTATTTTTCGGTCACGCGTCACCCCACCGGTTGATTTGAACGAAAAAATACAGTATACAGTCGCCGACAATCAAAACCCGCTTATATTACAGCGCAAGAACCCCTTTTTTGAGTAAATCGGAGTCCTCTGAAGTTTTGCCCGCGACGGAGTAATTAACCAGATCGCGCAACAGGATGTGATTTGAATTCAGACTACGTACATCCGGTTCAATGAGTGTAATTGCGTTAACCGTGGCATTCCCGCGTCAAAATCCCGCTTCAAAATCTCCTGCAATTAAGCTCTCAAAAACGGACCGCGCTGAGGGACGGCGCCTTGGGTCAGGCTCGACGCAGGCGGACACGAGGGTTCGAAACCATCCCGGTGTCCCCTCACTCCATTCCAAGGGTAGCGGCGGGCTGGCCTCCTCCCCTGTGTCAACGGTGGGAACTTCCACAGCTATGCACCAAATAACCAGCCCGAGATCAAAGACGTCGCCCTCAATAGTGGCCTCCCAATTCGGCGGAATTGCCTCGGGGGCGCACCACCCTAATGTGTATCCTCCCGGACAGAAGTCGATAACCCGACAGTGGCCGTCCTTGCAGAGTATGACGTTGTCGGTCTTGAGATCCCACCCGACGATGGCGCGTGCATGTAGCCATGCCGCCGCTGCAGCTACGTCAGTCGCCCACCCCAGCTTCACGGGCCAGGAGACCGAAGGGGTGGTCCCAGCCAGGTAACCGCTCCCATCGAACGCCAGCGGGTGAAGCCGCTCCATTGTCAGGGATAGGGAGGATGCGGGGTGGGCGTCGCTGAGCACGCCATGTACTAGGCCGGCTTCATCGAGAACCAGGTGAGTCGGACGCAGAAAGAAGTCGACCTCCGGGAGGCGCGTCACGAATTCCAACTCCTTGATGAACGTGGGTCCGTGCGATATGTGTTTGAAGACCCGGACGTCGTCAGAAACAGCGTCTGAGGTGGTTTTCACGAGACAGACGTGGGGAGAAGTGCAGAGCTTATGCGTGCGGCGGAGAGAAGACAGGAACACGGGGGGGACAGAGACGGGATTCGGCAACAGGAGGGCGTCAGGATAAAAGGGCCCGACCCTCGCTTCCACACTGGGGGAGCCTCCGGGAAGCGTCTTGAAGTCCACCGACGTCCGGACTCCCTGCTTCGGCTGTACGCGGCGGAGAATCTGGTCGAAGCGGGTGTCAGTCAGCGTGGAAGCGGATGGGTAGCGTGGTCACACACCAGATTCATCGTGTCTTGATCGAGTGCGGTGCCCTCGCCGTCCAGAGCGGTGTTCTCCGCGCATTCTGGCACGCCTTTGTTCCGAAGATAGCGAATATGGACTGCGGCCCCGGTACCAAAGACTTTGGGGTCCGGGTCGATAACAAAATACGTCTCGGCCCCGTCGGGGGGCCCGCCAGGGCACTCCCACACGTTCTGAGACGCCTCAGACCTTGAATGTCCTGTTGAATCGACAGGTCTCCAGAATGGGGTCAGCTCCGGATTGCCTAGAGCTGGGTACATATTCAGTAAGTTATCCACCGATATAACAGTAGACCCGCCAACTGCTTCGGCCATAGCGGCAGGAGCCAAGACGCTCAGATTAGGTTCTTGCTGCGACATGATATCATCTATGATATCTGATATGTAGCCAGAGGCTGAGTGCGGCAGCGGAGTGCCACGTCGTCTGGTCAGGTGGCATAACGGCACGTGATCCCTCGTGACTCACAGTTAAACTTTTTACTAGTCTCTGCTAGATAGACAAGCTTTAGGACAGAGCGCATACATTACCGTACGGCGGGCCGTGGCTTGCGAGCTCGCCAACGCACGGCGGATTCCGAGTCCCGGGGGTTCGCCGTCGGCAAAGCGAAATCTCAACATCTCGATCAGGCGAAACGTGACTTACAGCTGTTTCCGAAAAGCTTGAGACAACGTGAATTTTTTTGCGCGCACAAAACTTTGATGGCAGGCTAAGGATTACCGGTTTGGGATGTCGAGCCGAGATTGCCGTCGCTTCCGTGTAATCTGTTTCCCGTCCAAATATTATTCCATGGGTGAGCTCCTCCCTTTGGGATACCCAGCTGAGGCTTTCTGAGAGTCTCATGAGCCTCATATGCAACTCACATGCCCTGGGAACACATTATTGACACGAACATTGGACTTCGCTTGGTCCATCACGAAATGGGGCTGATCCGTGTGGGATCATCCGTGCCAAATCCGGTAATCCTTAGCCTGCCATCAAAATTCATCGCGTGCAAAAAATTTCACGTTGTCTCAAGCTTTTCGGAAACAGCTGTAAGCATGTGACTATTCAGGTGACTTTTGTGTGGCTGTGTACATAGTATAGGAAACTCAAAGGAAACTGTATAGTGTTGGAGTAACAACCCGAACTGTCCGTGCTGGACTCACCCGGACTCACCTACCACGGGCGCGCTTGGGCGCTCACGCCAATACCACATGTATGTACATGTATAACGACTAGGGCTGGACACCATACATAACCGTATTAAATAATAATGTGGGTCGAAATGCAGGGCTGGTACGCACATCGCCGTTCAGAGCAAGAGGCATTTTGATCTCGGCTGACAACTCCGCACTCGGCCCGTGTGCGCCGCCATGTCTCGTATCCTTCCCAGAACCCATACTCCGTATCTTATCCTTCCTCTCGCGACCTGGCTGAGGAGATGCAACGATGGTACCCGGCTCTGTCGGCCTCCCTGGGTATCGGAGGCGTTAGACACTGCTGCCTGCAGCTTAAGCGTTGTGCGCGTTCTCTTCCATCCTTTGGGCCGAGCGCGTGGAACGCATAGGCATCTCATTGTATTCCTCGGGCAGCGCGAAGACAATTTTTTATCCAATAATTCCAGCGCATAGGACACTTTTGTCTCTCTCTGCGGCTTCTATCCCTCATTCTGGAGCCTATGCATTTTTCGCAGGCCTTTCTCGTTCGGTGCATGAAATGACTCCCTGCGCCTCGGTTCATGCGCACTTCGGCCATCGCCTCTATCAGACCGCTCGTGGACTAATCACCCCAAAAGCTGCTCGCCTTTCGGAGTGCACGACCTCCACATCGGGCGTTCAAATTCCCTTCACGATGTGGAATTGACGCGAATACTGCGGCCGCCATCCATAATTATGGACGAGGAATTCTGTTCAATCGACCGACGATTATGAACTGGATACTTCCGACGTCCCCGAAGTAAATAAAAAAACTATCATCAACTCTCGAAAGGTCTTCGGGCGGGATCGAACCACCAGCTCTTCCGTGACTTTCCTGTACGGCCAGCTATGGCATGGAAGCGAGTTTCGTTTACTCCACGAAGACTTTCTACGCCTATTTCAAAGCGCCTGATATCGGAGTGTACACGGTAGGTTATAGCCAGGATACTCTTTTTCCAACGTTACTCTGAAATTCCCAGGACAAAATATTTATTCCTGCAACGTGGTCAAGAGCATTCCCTGCTCCGCATCCAACACCGTGCATGTGGCCCAATTATGTAGGCGCCGATGCGTAGAACTGTAAGCCTGCCCGTTAAACTCTTACCTGGACTATAACAGAGTATCACGCCAAACATATCTCTGGGTCCAGTTTTTAGCTTCGGCTTCATATCAGATCCACAGGAGGACAGGGTCAGTCTTCATGAAGAAATGTAACCCACTTTCCAATTATGCATATGCGAAACAACTCAGCTCAGGAGGATTGGTGATTTGATTGGTGGTTCGAATCCACCTGAGGACGTGATAAGGTTGAATTGTTTTTTGGAACTTCTCAAAGAGCCATTTGATTCTCAGATTTTGCACAGAAGCTAACGGCCACATCCTGGGGTTCGTTCCGACAACGTCTGGTGTTTGTTTCTGCGTCTATCTTCTAGGGTCCGCAATAGTGTATTTGTGTACAGCCTAGATACCGAATCGAAGGGCAGATACAAGTCTTCGTAGAGTGCTGAAGCTCAGTAAATTCAAGGAGTTTGTGGGAGAGTCGGTGGTTCGACCCCGTCCGAGGGCATGGGAGCTGTTGATATGTTTTTAACGTTGAAAGAATATACTTTGCCAATTGATGATTCAGTTAAGAAGTCCTCGTTGAGCATCCAAGGAAGTTCAACCCCGTTTCGTGGAGGCACATAGGAGAGGGGCGGGCAGTTGGTTCGAGTCTGCTTGAGGACGACAATCGCGGCCGGGAGTGTTTCCCTTCCAGCCAGAATTTTTGTACCTATTGAACAAGGAGATTCAGTACAGAGGTCTTTGTCGAAAAGGAAACTCAGTTCTGTCCATGTTATCCCCCACTGCCCAAAAAGGGGAGGGATGTTGGTTTGACCTCAGCCGAAGACTTATGGTCTTGGAAACTTGTTTTCGTTGCTCACGGACACTTTGGAAATGAAAGGACCAGGCCAGTGACGAATTGTTTTTTGGGGGGTAGATAGGAAAACCGGAGCGAAAAATTTAGCTCGGAATTATTACCTGTGCACGAAAGAGGAAGAATGAAAGATCACGCTCGGAGGGGCGAGGTAAAAGATGTTTTATACGTATATGAATGGCCAAGGAAGAGAAAGTTGATTTGTGGGGACGTTTGCACACGCTGCGTAGATATAGATTTAGCGTATCAAGATAGACAGACCGAAAGTTAGGGTACGGGTTGGAGTTGAAGCTTTGAAAAGACGTGTAAATATCGGAGACAGCCGCAAATTCTGGGCAAGACACAGGGAGATCTGGGGCTTGGAGCACATCCGAAAAGCTGAGAAGCCGGAAGCCAGGTCATGGGCGCAAGTCTATTTTCAACTCCTGAATGGGCACGGGAAAAATTGAGACAGTACACGACGAACATGATGGGTAACATTGATCATGCCTGTACCTTGCCCAGGGTACGGGCGTTAAAAACTAAGCGCCGATTTACTCATGTTTGGCATCCGGCCCGAGTCTCCTTACTGACTCCCATCATCCTTCTACCTTACCACGCCCGAACAACAAACACGGATATGGCACCGCCGCTGCTCTCAGTTCCCACCGAGCTTCTCCTGGCTGTAGTCGAGGCCATCGAGGACGCGGCGTCGCTGCGCAGCTTCGCCCTCACCTGTAAGTTCGCCCGCCTGCTGGCCGAGCCAGTCCTCTACCGCGCCATCCTGGTCACCACCGGCTCGCAAGCGTCGTGCCTCGCCGAAGCCCTGAAGAAACAGCAAACTCCCATGCGTGCAGAGTTCGTGCAGGCGTTGGACCTGCGGCCGGAGTATGACAAGGACGCGGACGTCGAGGTGCTGACACCGCTGGTCGGGGCGATGACACAGCTGCGCGCGCTGTCGATGGAGAGCCCATTCGCAAATTACGGCCTCTGGAACTCTAGCGGGATCCGGTGGGAGCAGCTGATGCAGGGCTACCGTGCGCTGTTCCTCGATGCTCAGCGCGGCACTGGCCTGCAGAACCTCCAGAGCTGTGAGTTTTTCTTGATCTGTTCTGATCGCAGGTACTGACAGGGCTGGAGTGACGATCCACTGGTCGGGTGATGGCAGTGAATTCTGGCTGCTCACAGAGTTCAAGCCGATCCTCATGCTGCCAGCCCTGCAGAGCCTCACCATCTCGTGCGCCATCCTGGTTGACGACCTCGTCGATGGCCTGGCCGCCTTTGCCGGCACAACACCCTTGACTCATCTCGAGCTGATTGAGTGCTTCGTGTCACAAAAGGCGCTAACTGCTGTGCTAGCACTCCCTCGCGCGTTGCGGTCCTGCCACCTGGGCATTATGCGCTACCACACCTCCCCGTCGGAGACTTACAATGAAGCCTCGCCCGAGCAGCAACTCGACGCCCTGCACCAGCAGTGCCACTCGCTCCAGCAACTCACTTGGTTCGACAAAGACTTCGCCTATAACACAGACATTCGTCGCATGTCTACCGTCCCTGGGAGAGGCCTGTATGATTTCACTGAGCTGCACACCCTCACCCTCGACGGTGCCTCCGCGCTACTCTTTTCGACCCTCCTCTCCGAGTGGGCACCACCCAACCTGGACCGACTGCGCATCATCCTCTACGACGATGGCACTGTCTTGGACGACCCCACCGACAGCATTGCTTACACGCACATCCCGGGGATCCCATCAGCCTTTGCTCTACACCAGCGTGTCCCCAAACTCCACCACCTCGACCTTATCTTCTCTCCTAACCGCTTCAATGAGCCCCTCTGGGCCAAGCCCGACCGACGCGACCGCGTCCAGCACCTCGGAGAAGACTACCACGCCTGCGGTATCCATCTGGCCATTTTTGCCGCCAACCGCGGCAGCTTCATCCCGCCCTACCTGTTCGGCGAAGAGGCGCCGTGCGAGCTGCCCGCTTATCGCGCCGAGAACGCCTGGTTCTCCCTTGGAATGACATAGGTGCAATATTTTTGTGAGTGGGTAGTGATGGTTAGAAGAGTTCAACTTGATAAATGAATTGGTTGAGAGGTGGTGGTTGTGATTGTTGTGTATATGTTGCTGTCGTTTCGAAGGAGAGTAGGTGGTTCGAATCCATCCGAAGATGTATCTCACATTTCTCTTTCGGATCTACTTCGAAATACTGAAAGTCCTTCACCTATTCAGTATTCAAACTCGGCTTGCGGGCGGCGACATTAAGAACACAATATACTCTCCTCTCAACGATCCTTCCCTGACCCGAAGTTCGCGTTCAATGGCGTGAGTCAACTCATGTTATTAGTCCGGTAGAGCTGTTCATTCTGATTTCGCAGTGTTACTGCTCCCCCAGCCATTGAAGCCTTAAGTGTCCCTAAGTACTCGTGACCTCCGCGACCCTTTGCAAAAAACCTGAGAATACACGTACCGGTGCTCGTACTATGATGAGGAAGTGATAAAGTCTTTGTTGAGTATGTAAACTAACTCCCAGCCACTGAAAAGTCGTCCCGATGCCGTCAAATGGGAGGGAGGGTGGTTGGGGTGCGCTGTTCGAACTGGGTTTTCTCAACTGGACTTTCCTCTTGCCTTTCTGCGTCACGCTCACCTACCTCGGGGGGCGGTGTATTATACTTTTGAGTGCTACATTGGAATACAGCGCAACTTTAGACGTAGCGGAGGAACACAGTGGATTTACATCGAATCCGATGAGATTGGCGTAAGATTTAGATTGAACATAGGTCTGTCCGGCAGGTCGTTGATTGATTGGGCGACGCAGATGTGAGCCGCCAAGGAGAGTAAATTAATCAATACTTGTGAAAGGGTAGAAATTTGATGCAAAATGAGGACTGAGCATGGCCTCTGGATGAACGGCTTCGAGTTGGTAGAGAAGGGACAAGAGCGAGATGATTCAGAGCCGTGCATAGTGATTGTCACGGGCCGGGCCACCCGCAGCGGGTCCCGGGTACGGGTCAGTCCGGGTACGGGTACGGGTCCACCTCGAGATTTTTGCTGGACCCGTGGGTACCCGTGCGGGACCCGTGGTTGTCCATAGCTAGTTTAGACTGTTAGTAGAACAATAAATGAGATTGAACACATGTGGCGCACACAGCACACTGGGAGTGCACCACATGCCATTCATCTGCGGCACTTCGCCATCATCGACGGCACATTAGTGCCAAGTGCGGCACACCATATGCGGCACTCTCCACACACTGATCGTATTATCGGCATACTGGCACCTGCTTCGGCATACTCTGTGCATATTGAGCGGATGCGTCGCAAGTCCGTGCCATCGCGCTGGGGGGAGATTTTCAGCGTGAATTGTTGTTTAATATGTCTTAGAAGTACCCAGCATGAGAAGTTCTCGGTTGATTGGAGGACCCCAATTAGAAATCCGTACACGAATAAATAATACCACGAGAATGAAAATATAAATCTTTAAGATAGACAAAGCCAATCTTTTTCAACCTGTTGAGTTGTCAGAAAGGTAAAGGTTCAAAGCATGAAGGAATTATAGTACCTCTGCACTAGATCTCATTCTGCCCGCTTTGGTACTATGCGAGCGCGGGGACAATGAATCACGTTTGCTTGGTCGACTTCGTCCCGAGCCTTGCGCTTTCTAGAAACAATCACGACAGGAAGCTGCGCAGTTTCTAACAGTTGATGAGGAGGGGGGATATGGGAGCGAATGAAGTGGATATTTAGGGCTTTGCTTCGTTCAAATCAATAGCTATATATGTTTTTTCATGAATGTGGATTTACAGGTACCGTAAAAACACTAAAAAAGCACGCGGGCCTCCACGGGTCGCACGGGTCGCGGGCCACCCCACCAACCCGCCACTCGTACCCGTACCCGTGAGTGTGGGTACGGGTTTTGGCGGGTGCGGGTACGGGTCCCCACGCTGGTACCCGCGGGAGGCCCGTGGCGATCACTAGCCGTGCACTTGCAGACGAATGCAAGATAACGAACGAGGGATGTGTACAGAATTGTGTGCCTATCGTTCACTGGCCGAGGCATATAGAAGACATCTAAGGACTCAGGAGGAAAGACCAGAGTCGAGTAGGCGGACAGGCGCGTGCAGCAAAATATTGAAACAATGGAAATTGGGGCTACAACGGGCGTATGGTGCGAAAGCTTCGTCTGCTTGTGCGGAGGACGCTTCCAAGCTCCAAGCCTTGAGGTGGAAAGTCACAAGAGAAGGAAAACACTGGGACATGACCATCCGGAGGATTTCATTCGAGACTGGAAGAGCAGCAGAGGGGAGATTATTCCGAATTTCAACGAAGCTATAGGGATAAACAGAGCACCACATTCGGTCCGCGGCGAGGCCGCAAACCAAGGAGAATCGGCGCGCTCGAGAGACGGGCGTTAACGCCAAGCGCCGATTTGCGCGTGCTTGGCATCCGGTTCCGAGGATCGGCAATCACGGCCGCGCCCACACGTCCGTCCGCACTCCTCAAGTACTCCTTCAGGCAACCTTCAAGACCTTCCTTCTAACGGAACTTGCGTTGGGCTACTTCCGCTACTCACCTCATCCCAGAGGCTTCCTGTGCCTGTTCTCCTTTCCTTGGCCCCAACTCGGCGCGGCTTCGTCCGACGTCGACGGTCCGTGCAGCGTGCAAACGCCATCGCGCAGCATGGTGCGAGTTCTTCTGAAGCGTGCGCGCGCTGCGTCGACGGCCGCCGGCCATGGGTATGCTGCGTGTCGCCTGAAGGACGCGTGTAACCTGGGGCCCGGGGCGTGTACTTATCTGAGCGACGACGACGACGAGCTGATAGAGAGTGCTGGGCGACAGAGGTGTGTTGGGAAACCACGACGTTAGGGTCAACGTTTCGTCTGAAAGACTCATCAGGTGGCGTCTGATCCCATATAGATCACCGGAGGTGTTTGCCAAACATTGCAAACACGCCGGAACGGGATCCGCGGAACCTTTTTCAAAGCTCAACGCTTCCTCCGGACCGTCTCGGCTCACCAACTAAATCTACACCCCGCGCGCCCAGCGCGTGCAGAATGTTTTTGCGAAGTAGTTGGAATTGATTACATGCTTCAACAAAGAGGATCCAAGAGTGCAGCAATTTTGAGGCCCGGTCAAGGGTCAGGAAAATAAATTGAAGCACTATGGTCAACCCGATTAGCCCGGTCAAGGGTACAGAATAAAGGTATGATCCATGATCTTCTACTATCTTGCCCGGAACTCGTTAGAGCTCAACGGGTTCGAATGGTTTAGGCGTATAAATTTTATTGCTAAAAGAAGAACAGGATTTAAAACTCAAAATATTTTCGAAATCCGAAGGCACGCGCCGCCGCATCGCGCAGCATGGTGCGAGTTCTTCTGAAGCGTGCGCGCGCTGCGTCGACGGCCGCCGGCCATGGGTATGCTGCGTGTCGCCTGAAGGACGCGTGTAACCTGGGGCCCGGGGCGTGTACTTATCTGATTGGCGGTGTACTGCTCGCGCCACCGTAATGGTGCGCATTCCAGCTCTGTTCTCGACCTCCGATATTCCACATGTACCTGCTCACGATTCATAGCACCCCATTCGCATCCCGGCTTGCGAGCGTTTGGAACTCCGAGTCGCGATTCGAGCTCAGCATATACACCATCGTGTATCTCACACTGTTTCATCTGCTCTCCCGTGTCGAACGTGTTCGGGATTCACGATTCTGGGAAGGTTTGTGTTCGTTCTACTTGGAATTCTCCCACCCCATATGTCGTACAGTTCTAGAGTCCTTGGAGGTGCCGTCCGAGTCCCCCCTTTGCAGTCGCTAAACTAATGCTGCAAAATGACCGACGGTCGCAGGGAGGGAAATTATGCGCCGCATACTTGACTTCCGCAACCCCTCCGCCCATGAAAGGTCACCTTCTTTCTCCTTCCTCTCGTCTTTATTGAAAGTATGCACGATAGAAGGACCAGCGGAGAATTAAGGCGCGCCACTATGCAGGTACATGTCCACAATTGTGCAGACGCTGTCCGTTCGACTCGGGCCCCGTCTCCTCTGGATCATAGGCAGGCGTCCCTTTTCTTGCCCCGGGTGTATGGTTTTTCGTGATGACTCGGCTGCAGTCTTTAGATACGTATTGTATTCGGCTCGTCTGCTATTCTCGAATCAGAAATCCAATCCCATCCAATCCGTTATCGCATGCGTTATCATTCTCCTCCTTTCCGCTTCTCTGCATATATCCATTTTTTCATCGGAAGGCGCCATCACCGTTAATTAGTCCCTGCACTCAACTCCCTTTCACACACATCTGGGAGGACTGAAAGCCGAATCGGAATGGTCCGTCGCTGCTGTACATGGTTCCATCGTGTGATAGAACCGATGCAGTCTTCCCCGTTCGACTCGGGTTCAGTCCAATGAAAAGCACTAGAACCAACTTTTTGTCGGTCAAGGGTTGCGCATGCTTTGTCTGAGGTTCAATGCTTACGTCTGTGAGTTGATTTCATCACGGTTTTCGTGCGGAATTGGTTCGTCCGACACCCAGGTGATCGAGTGCCGGAAAGGGCTCGAAAATGCCTTTGCTGCTTTCGGCACGCCCAGAGAGGTCCGGAAAGGAAGTTCATAGGTATCCCAACAGCTGTTGGTGTTTCATTATTTCATTATTCCAATGGCTGACACGGAACCAGTATCACCCTCGAATCCAACCCTCAACCAAAGTTGGGCTCCATACGGCCACACCGTTGACCGTGCTGTGCCGTCAGAGCTTAGAACACCTCTCGATGGGCCGTAAACACACGGCACGTCGGCAACAGGTGGCAGTCCTGGATTTGGCGGTGTTAGTCAGTGCCAGGAATGCATGTTTGATAGTGGCCTTTTTTTTTTCTACCAGAAAATTCCAGTTAATGCCGGGGAAGTTGTCCGATAGTGATGCATTCTTGAATTCTTGTTCATTTCTTGCTAAATGGTGCGGAAAGAAAAGGCAACAAGGAAACCAACCGACTCCTACGGAAGGGATTTTATTCCACCGTAAGGTACTGGTCTTAGAGAGCCTGGTCTTCGACAGTAAACTCTCGTTTTCCTCAGCAGTTTTTGTGTCAACACTTTTGTCCCCGCTTGTAATTGTTTTGGCTTGCCGTGCTGCCGAAGGATTATTCTACTTAGAAACCCGGTTTTCGATAGAAGCCCCTCTAAAAAATTGTGTGTTACTAGCTGTAACCCGTGCTACGCACGATTATCTGCATCCAGAAGTCTATACAGTTGCATGAAATCAGGTTCCATACCATTATAAAGAAATCTGAGGTCTTGGAACTCTGACTGGGACACTCGTCACCAACCTATGGTTGGTTCCTCGGGATTATTCTACTGAGAAACCCGGTTTTCAACGGAAACCCCTCTAAAAAATGGTGTGTTATTTGGAAACCCATATTCTGGGGGGTTTCTCCCACCGGCGGCGGTCCGAAAATTTGGCCCATGGATCAGCCATCACTGATGTGATCAATGGATGCCAGCGTTCAAGACTCTTGCCACAAGGGTGTGGCAATTCTATGTCTGGGCAGATTATAAAGTTGAGGAAAATTGAAACCTAGGCATCCTAGAGTTTGCCCCTCCTGTTATGATAATGCACACTTATATGTCCTACCAACTCATGATTTCTTCCGCAGAGTGCAGCCTGAGACTCGGAGTCTTCTGACTCCGCCCGAGGTTGCAGTCTGATGTGAGCTGTGGGTTGAAACTGGTGGTCGAGGTCTGAGGCCAGCATTGAGTACGAAAAAATGCGACAGATAAGCAGAAACAAGTCCAAACCCCATTTTTAGAAGTATGTACCTGGTTGGAACTTACGGAAAGTGCATACATTTTATTAAGAACATTGGATAAATTGTCTCCATTGTCCAACAGACCCTTAGGCCTCTTCGCCTCTGGAGTTTGTGGGGAAATGGACGGCATGGAGTTATCTTTTGATTTGGATCAATTGATCCGGCAGCCTTGATGTGCCGCCGGAAGGGTTTTCAATTAGACCTTTTGGTGGGGTCTCTCGGCTAGTGGGGTTTCCATTGAAAGCGGGGTTTCTCATTAGAATCATCCGGTTCCTCGTGTCCCCGATAGACCGTGTTATCTAGGCAAACCTGAATAAGTACTATTTAACATCCTTGGTGCAAACCACCATAGCCCTTGTAATCGTGTCAGCTTTCCGCCCTCGTAAATTGGCCAGTCAGCATGTACCCGAGATCTGAATTTGCAAATGAAAATCAAGTCTTCCTTCACTGAGTCCTTGCCTACGCTTGTACCGAACCATAAAATAACTACGTATTCGGTCTGCTGGTGTAGTTTTTGGTCTGCCCTGAAATTGACCAACTGTACTTGTGCCTTAGCTAGTCCCCCACATACTGAAAGGCTTGAATTTTAATACAAAAAAAACTGTAACAGGTTTGGAGCTTGTTCACTTTCGAATTCATTATTCTGTCCGCCAGCCAGTGCCATCATATCTTCAAGCATGCCAGCCCTCGTGAAATCTTGTCTGCCCCCAGTCATGAACTCACTCCAGTCACCTCAAAACTGAAGCTTACGAAGGAGAGAGACGCTAAATGACCGACAATCTTGAAGTCGAAAGCTGTCCGGAAGAACCCGTTGTTTGTCCGCGCGTGCCCAAAGCCTACGGATAACCTGATTGGCCAGTAGACCTTTCACGTGACCCTTGTCTTTTGTATAATAAGATTTGGAAACCCATATTCTAGGGGTTTCTCCTGG
The DNA here is from genome assembly GCA_029289565.1 of Mycena galericulata. Lineage (NCBI taxonomy): Eukaryota > Fungi > Basidiomycota > Agaricomycetes > Agaricales > Mycenaceae > Mycena > Mycena galericulata. The sequence continues at coordinate 243 of JARKIA010000078.1, read as the reverse complement.
TCCGAAAACAGGCCCCGCGGACCAGCCATCACTGATGTGATCAATGGACGCCTAAAGAGGACCAATGTTCAATCTGAGTGTTCAAGACTCTTGCCACAAGGGTGTTGGAATTCTATGTCTGGGCGAACTACAAAGTTGAGCAAAATTCAAACCCAGTGATCCTAGTTGCATCCTAGAGTGATTTTACCCCTCCTGTAGTCATAATGCACACTTAAATGTCCTACCAACTCATCATTTCTTCAG